>CM054147.1:49077593-49140054 GCA_028751875.1 Rapana venosa
GAGGGCAGGATTGGGCAGGGAAGGGTAGGTAGGTTTAGGGTAGGGTAGGGTAGGGCAGGGCAGGATAGGGCAGGGTAGGGTAGGGTAGAGAAGGGCTTCGCAGGGTAGTGGCAGTAGTAAGCAATGCGGTATTTAGTAGTGCATTTCTTTATGCTGTATTGCTGTTTCAGTGTATTGCAGTGTAATGCCCTTTTAATCCGTGTTTCTGATTATCAATTTGCTTGTTTGGATGTCCGTATTTCTTTTAATTGTGCTTTTTTTTAAACAATATACCAGAGTATTTGCTAGGACAGCTCTCTGTCTTCTTTATTCATTTATTTACTTTAATGTTTGCACTTCGACTTAATCAATTTATTTTGTTGCTTTAATGTTTTTCTTGTGCAAATATGTCATCATTACTACATGATTTGTTGGGGGGGGGGGGGGGGGGGGGGGGGGGGGGCATCATCAAAACATCTCACCAAATGATTTACCATCCACACCGATGCTCATATTCTGATAAGAAAAAGCTAGAAATGGCGTGCAGGTTATATTAGAAGCACTCGTCTGTGGTTCTTTGTACCTGTATCACAACCACTAAACCACCAAACCGATAACTGGAATTAACTACGTTTGTCAAGAAATCGTACGCGCATTATGCTGCTCTGCAAAACAAAGGTTTTGTGTTTATGCACTCGTTGCTACGGATCCATCTCTTATGAATAACATCATCGCTACTCTGTAAAACCGGGGTGATGTTTTTATGTACTCATAACTATGGATTTGACTCCTTTGAAAAAAAGAAATCCTTGATAATTGGGGTCACCACACTAATTAGTTTCTACAGGCCATAAAAGCATTGTGTCATTACTAAGGATACCATGATCATTTCCCGCACCTGCGTTCCGGGCCCCTTTCTTGTAAGTGGCAATCAGTTATTTTTGTGCGTTCCCAGCTTAACACTCTATGGGTCACCCAGGATGTGCACTCTGACTAAATCATCCCACCTGGGAATCACTGTGAGATTAAAAATTGCCACTGAATGCGAAGTTTGTCGTGTCTATGACTGTTTTTAAGTATCCCGCCATATAAGCAGCCATACTCAGACTTCAGGAAGGTTTTTTTTTATCTTCTTTAAGTGGAAACAGGTTTTTAAATGTTACCGGTGTAAGGGCGCTCTCAACACAGCATTTACACGATAACAACATTTTAGTGTAGGCCTTGGCAATTAGCTGAAATCATTAACTGAAAAGCTTTTGGTCTGGGTCAAAGTGGATGTGAGTTTGTCAGCTGTCAAGGCCTGAAACCCACTTGCAAGACTCAAGCCCAGCATTTTTTTTAAAAGGTCAGTTTCAGTGTCCTTGGTGTAACATATAAGAAAATACTAAAATACGTTTCGTCTGAGTTTTTTGTTCTCCCTGTCTAGGTCATTTTTCTGGAGTTTCTTTGTTGTTGTTGTTTTGTTTGTTCATTTTTGTCAATTGGTTATGTCTGTAAAATGTCTGCTTTTTTATGCATGCCCCCATTTTCCACTGACATCCTTTAAGTCTTTATTGGAATATTTTTCTTTCGGTTTATTTTTTTTGCCATACATTGGGTTGAACTACATTGTTTTCGATGTTATACTGCTTTGTCTAATAATTGCATGATTATGTTTTATTTTTTTTTTAGGGGGGTATCTAGGGTAGAACATTGCGCTCGCAACTTGACCCCGGTTCGAATCCCTCAAGGGATATTTCCTCCTGGAACTTTCCCCATCAGTCGCAGACTCCATCTCCCCAAAGTCCTTCGATGAGACTAAAAACCGAGGCCCGGTGCGAACGCACGCAAACCATTGCCCACGTAAATCCTGTTTCCGCTTTTGAAATAATGGACGATCGTATGCCAGTGGGAACAGATGACAAAGTTTACAAAACCGCATACACACGGGGACTGGGTGTAGAAAAACACATGAACGCTTATTCCATTGTCCTCAGTATAAAAAGTAAATGAATAAATAGTATATTGAGAGTACTCACTGCTACCTGGATTTGTTAGTTTGTGCATGCTAGAGTGTGTGCTTGTGCACGCACACGTTAAAGCCTGTTTCACCTTTTGGAAGAGTAGGTTATTATGTGCCGGTGAGAACGAATCAAAAGTCTACAAAGTTGCATACACGAAAAGATTTTGGATACAAATGATAAACACACAGACAAACAGGCACAAAAAGATGCACAAACAAGCACACACACACCCCCACACACACAAACACACCCCCCACCCCCCAAAACCACCCCACCCCCCGCGCCGGCACACCACACACACACCACCCCCCCCCCCCCCCCCCCACACACACAACACACACACTCCCCACCCCCCACGCCCCCCCCCCCCCAACCACAACACACACAAACCACCCCAAAGAAAATAGAAACATTTTCCAGTTTACAACTGCCATCAAGACGTGTCCCTTCTTTTTAGTTAAAAACAACCGCTTTTTGCCATTTTTATTTCAGGCTTGATTCGGAACAAACAACAACATGTTTTGGGTTTGTCATGAGCAATCACTGGGTTATTTTCCCTCTTTACTGTGACACTCACCACAAATGGCCCCGCCCCTGACCTTCTGCTAAGAGCCATTTAGCAGGTGTGGGGTTCATGTTGCCGATTTTGAGATTTTGATTCAATATAAAATTATACCCATTCTTCTACCTTGTACTGAAGTATCAAGGCATAATTGTATGTCCTTTTGCTTTACAAACGCATTAAAAAAACACCAATCCCTCATTTTGATAACCTACTACGATGCAACACTTTTTCATTTTGTCACTTTCTGCAGTATGGTTGTAATAACTTTTCATAAAATTATCCGATTTTCAATCTGTTTTCGATATTGAAAAGCTTTTTTAGCAGATTAAAAAACTTGCTAACTTGAAATTGACTTATGGTGCAGTGAGACACATTGTGTGGTGGAACGTCACTGTCTGAGGTCACACTATTTTAAAAAAATGTATAGCTGCCACAATGCTTGTGTAATGCACTGCCCTTTCTCTGTTGAAATTTGTGAAATGGCTCACCACCCTGAAGAGGTGCTTGTGCCTAAAAACACATATTGTCACCAGATTTCATGTTGGTGACATGGCTGCTGTTGTTATTGCCATTGCAGTTTTTTGCTGTTTCTGTTTTTATGACTATTGTTGCTGTTGTCGTTGATGTTTGTTGTTAAAGATGTCGTGTATGGTTGTGATAGTGTTAGAAATGCTGGTTTCGCAAATGGTGGTCTGGGGGTGTCTTTATTTTCTCCTTAAAACGCTCAGAAAGCAGCTATTGGCGTCTGTTATTTTGAGCGAACATGCGTTGCGCTGCCGTTAAGCGCCTGACAAGTCAGGCCCAGCGCATCCGACTTCTGCGTGGGAGAGAATTCTCATCTTTAACACCAAAAAATCTGGAGAAAAAGCAGGAAAATTGGCCAAGAAGGCAGAGAAGATACAAGGAGGAAATTACAGGAAGAAAAGAAACGAGGAAGAAAAGAAACGATGCAGCAAACAAAGAGAATGATAGAAAAGAGGGAATTCTTAGCACATAATTTCCAGAAATGCTACTTATACCGATAGGCCCTCATCATCCCCATGAGGGAGATTTGCCGTTGTTTTCATTGATTTTGTAATGATTGTTTGCTGATTAAATTGAACTATACATACCACAACAATAAAAGTGGTTATGCTGGTGATACTGGTAGTGTTAATATTGTTGTTGTTGTGGGTGATAATATTACAACATTTATTCTGATTATTACACAGCCTCAAAGCCATTAGAACTGAAACCCCTATATGAATCTGTTCTTTCGTACATTGTATGCTCTCTGTTTTCTGCCTCTGTCTCTCTCTGTGCCTTTGTATCTCTCTCTCTCTCTCTCTCCTCCTCTCTCCTCTCATCTCTTTCTCTCTCTCTGAATCTCTTTTCCCTTGGTATCTTTCTCCTTCTGGCTCTGTTTCCTTTTTTTGCCTTGCTGCCTGCCTGTCTGTCTGCCTGCTGTCTCTCTCTGTCTGTCTTTCTGTCTCCCCTTCCCCTTCTCTCTCCACTTCTCCTCTCTCTCTCTCTCTCTCTCTACCCTTTTTTCTCTCTCTCTCTCTCCTCTCTCTCTCTCTCTCTCCCCTCTCCTCCTTGTTGTGGCAAGTGGTAATATACTGTTGCAGGGGCACGGTGAAAAAAAGAAGGCAAGAAGGTTTTAAAGACTTTTGGAAGGTGCCAGGTAAACACCAAGGGTTTAATTGTTTGCTAATGTTGCTCTCAATATTTGTTTCCAAAAACCACTCAAGCAGCTGGAACGCACCGCACCACGCAAGCAAGCCACGCACACGCACCTACGCATAACACCACACACACACCCACACCCACATACACCTACGCACACAAACCTACACATACAAAACGCACGCGCCCCAGTCACCACAAACACCCCCCACTACACACACCCTCACCACAGGGATTACCTGCTTGGCTTTCACTCAACATTAGTTTCTCAATTTTTCTCAACTTTGGGGGACAGGACAGCTCGTGGCCAGAGCACTCGCTTTCCCCAAGCTAAGGTTAAGCAGCATCGAGCGTGGTTACCACTTGGATGGGGACCGTTTGGCAGGCCTTGGCTTCAGTACAGTCCCCCAGTTAAACCCCGCTGTAAATGGGTACCTGCCCTCTTTTGGGTCAGGAAGATAAAGCAGCGAGGGAAGGAGATGGGCGCCGCCTCAATATGCTGGCCCCTAGAGAAGTTGAGGTCTCTGATGCCCCACTCTCCTATAAAACCCAAAAGGTTATGGGAAATATTTACTGCATATATATTTTTTTATATATATTTTTATATAAATATTATATATTTTATATATATTATAATAAATATATATATATATATATCACATTTCACGATGCATTTTCCCCGGTTATTTAAAAAAAAAAAAAGGGGAAGGTTGTCCCAAAACCTATGTGATCGTAGGGAGCGAGGGGGCCAGAGAACCTCACTTCTCTAGGGGCCAGGAAAAACGAGGGCACGCCCTATGTCCTTTCCTCGCTGCCTTTACCTTCCTAACCCTAAAGATAAAAGGTACCATTTACCCGCTGGGTTGAATGGGGAACTGTACTGAAGCCAAGGCGCACAAACGGGGTTCCCCCCATCTATTGTAACCACGCTCGGGACGCTGCTTAATCTTAGCTGGGCGGAAAGCGAGGGCTCCGACCACTGAGCTATCCCCGTTCCTCCCCCTGGTTTCATAGATGGAATATTAACCACAAACCACCAAACCACCAGATGGACACGACCACATTTGGGGGCCGGAACTGATACACAAATTTCTAACCCCCTGCAAAAGGGTTTTTGATGTTCCATCAAACTTCTTCCAGTATTGATCCATCTTTATTTGGGGCTTGGACGGCCCTAGGTCAACCCACAATTAGTCCCACTGGTCCGTTTCACTCCTGTCCGGTCAGTTCTTCTTAGGGCGTCATTTTCTCGTTTTTGACCATCTGCGGGCCCCGTGCTCTTCTTTTCTTTTTCTTTGTTTCCTTTTTTTTTGGTGTGTTTATGTCGGGCAGTTTCAGTGGTCAAAGTGGTGTGTGAAATCTTCCCACCCAGAACCGTACTTAGGTTTATTTTTCCCCCACTTAAAAATTTATACTAGTCCTACCCTTTTTCTCTTCCGCTATTTCTTCTCTGTCTTTGTCTTCCCCTGTCTGTCTCTTGTATCTCTCCTGTGTATTTTTCTTTTCTGTCTCCTCTCTGCCTGGCGTCCTGTTTTGTCTGTCTGTCTGTCTTCTGTCTTCTCTCTTTTCTCTCTTCTCCTCCTCCTCTCTCTCTCTCTCCTCTCTCTCTCCCTCTCTCTCTCTTTCGGGAAGAGAGGCCATATTGTTGCCCGGTGGGAACTGATGCACAAATTTAACAAAACCGCAAACACGGGGACTGATGTTAAAAAAGCACATAAGTGTCTATTGCATTATCTTCGATAAAAAAAATTAAAATTTTCAATTTAAAAAAATAAATAAATCCAATCTCTTTCCTCTCTTTTTCTACTTCCTCTCTCTCCCTTCCTTTTTCTCTGTCTCTCTCTCTGCCTCTTCGCTCTCTCGGTCCTTCTCTCTTTCCCTCCTCCCCTCTCTTTTCTCTCTCATTTACTATCTCTGTCTCCCTGCTGTTCTCAGTATTTTCCTATCTCTGTTCTCTGTCTCTCTTTCATCTCTCTCTCTCTCTCTCTCTCTCGTCTCTCCTCTTCTCTCCTCTTTCTCTCTCTCTCTCTCTCCCTCTCTCTCTCTCTCCCCTCTTTTCCTCTCTCTCTCTCTCTCTCTATTCAACCAAAGTAATTATTAAAACCTTTTCGTTTTAGGTTAAATTTAGTCTCTGGGCAGCAAAAAATGAGGGGCGTATTATGTAACCTACAATGCACAATTACAAAGCTTTGAAATATCTTGATTTGAGTGTTTTGATTGCATAATCCCAGTAATGTGTCCCCTGAGAGTAAGATATCTTTACAAGAAGAAAAATTATTTTTGGCATTTTTATCTTAGCGTCCCCCTTTTTATAAGGGGGGCCCTGGGGCCCTTAAAATGAATAAAAAAATTTCGTATTTTTCTATCGGGCTTCTGTCCCTTTTCTTGATTATCTGCCCGCCTAGTCTCTTCTGTCTCTGACTCCTCTCTCACTCTTCTCAACTCTGTCTGGCTTTTGGTGCCCTGATTCTCCTTCCCCCTCCTTCCCCCTCTCTTTTCCCCCTCCCTCCCCTCTTCTCTCTCTCTCCCTCTCCCCCTCTCCTTCCCCTCCCCCTCCCCGGCCCTTTTTTTAGCATGTCCTCTCCTCCCAAAAAAAAGGGAAAAAAGGGGTTTTTTTTTTAAAAAAATTTAAAAAAAAAAATTTAAAAAAAAAATTTTAATTTTTTTCCCCTTTTTTTTTCCCTTTTTTTGTTTTTTTTTCCCCGGGGCCCCTTTTTTTTTTTTTTTTTTAACCCCCCTTTTTTTTAAAAAAATTTTTTATTTTTTTTTTTCCCCCCTTTTTTTTTTTTTTTTTTCCCCCCCCCCCGGAAATTTTTTTTTTTTTTTTTTTCCCCCTTTTTTTTTTCCTTTTTTTAAAAATTTTAATTTTCCTTTTTTTTTTAAAATTTTTGGGGGCCTTAAAGGGGTTTTTTTAAAATTTTTTTGGGGGGAAAAAAAGGGGGGCCCGGGGGGGGTTTTTTTTCCCCTTTAAGGGGGGGAAAAACCCGTTAAAGAAAAAAATTTTTGGGGGTTTTTTTCCCCCCCCCCAAACCCCCCCCTTTTTGGGGAAAAAATTTTTTTTTTTCCCCCCAAAAATTTTTTTGGGGGGGAAAAAGGGGGGAAAAAAAAAATTTTAAAAAAAAAAAAACCCCCCCCCCCCCCAAAAAAAAAAAAAAATTTTTTTTTTTCCCCCCCCCCCTTTTTTTTTTCCCCCCCCCCCCCCCCCTTTTTTCCTTTTTTTTTGTTTGTTTTTTTTTTGGGTTTTTAAAAAATTTTTTTCCCCCCCCTTTTTTCCCCCTTTTTTTTTTTTTTTTTTTTTGGGGTTTTTTTTTTTTTTTTCCCCCCCCCCCCCCCCCCCCTTTTTTTTTTTTTCCCCTCTCCCCCCTTTTTTTTTTTTTTTTGGGGCCCCCCCTTTTTTCCCCCCCCCCCCCCCCCCCGGGGGGCCTTTTTTTTCCCCTTTTTTTCCCTTTCCTTTTTTTTTTTTTTTCCCCCAAAATTTTTTCCTCAGTCTCTTTTTTTTTTTTTTTTTTTCCCCCCCCTCTTTCCCCCCCCGGGCCCCCTTTTCCCCCCTTTTTTCCCTTTTTTTAAAAAAGGGAAAAAGGGTAAAAACGTTAAAAGGTAAAAAAAAAAAGGGGTTTTTTTTCCCCAATTTTTCCCCTTTTTTTTTTTTTAAAAAAAAAAAAATTTTTTCCCCCCCCAAAAGCACCACCCCAAAAAAAAACCCCCCCACCCCCGGAAAAAAAACCCCCCCCCCACACCCAACCAAACCCCTTCCCCAAAAAAAACCAACCCCGGGGCCCCCCCCCCAAAAACCCCAACACCACAAACCCCACACACACACACACACACACAAAAAAAAAAAACCCCCCCCAACAAACAAAAAAAACCCCCCAAAAAAAACCCCAAAGGGTTTCAAAAAAAAAAAACCCCCAAAAATTTTAACAAAATTTCAAAAAAAACCCCCTTTTTTTTAAAAAAAAGGGGGCCCTTTTAAAAAAAAACCCCCCAACCAAATAAAAAAAAAAACCCTTTTTTTTGGGAAAAAAAAAAGGGGGAAAAGGTTTTCCCCCCAAAAATTTTTTAAAAAGGGGAATTTTTAACCCCAACCCAAAACCAAAGAAAAAAAAAAAATTTTTTTTAAAAATTTAAAAAAAATTTTTTTTTTAAAAAAATTTTAAAAAAGGGAAAAATTTAAAGGGGGGTTTTTTTGGTTTTTCCCCCCCTTTAAAAAAAAAAAAAACCCCCAAAAAAAAAAAAAAATTTTGGGGGGCCCCAAACCCCCAAATTTAAAAAAAAAAAAGTGGAAAAAATTTTTTTAAACCCTTTAAAAAAAAAAATTTTTTTTTAAAACCCCAAAAAAACCCCAAAAAAAAAAAAATTTGGAAAAAAAAAAAAAAAAAAGGGGGTTTTCCAAAAAAAAATTTCCGAAAAAAAACTTTTGGGGGGGGTCCCGGGAAAAAATTTTTTTCCCAATTTTAAAAATTGGGTTTTTTTTTGGGTTTAAAAAAAACCTTTGGGGTTTTTTTTTTCCCCTTTTTTTTTTTTTTGGGGGCCAAAAAAAAAAAAAAAAAAACCCCCCCCCCAAAAATTTAAATTTTTTTAAAAATTAAAAAAAAACCCCCTTTTTTAAAAAAAATTTTTTTTTTTTTTTTTTAAAAAAAAAAAAACCCCCTTTTTTTTTTTTTTTTTTTTCCTTTTTTTAAAATTTCCCCCCCTTTTTCCCCTTTTTTCAAACCCTTTTTTTTCCCCCCCTTTTTAAAAGGGGGGGGGAAAAAAAAAAGGGGCAAAAAAAAAAAAAAAAAAAAAATTTCAAAAAAAAAAAAAAAAAATTTTAAAAAAAAAAAAAAAATTTTTTTTTCCCCCTTTTTTTTTTTTTTTTTTGCCCTTTTTTTTTTTTTTCCCCCCCCTTTTTTTTTTTTTCCCCCCCCTTTCCTTTTTAAAAAAATTTTTTTTCCCCCCCCCCAAAAAAAAACCCCCCTTTTTTTCCCCCCCTTTTTTCTTTTAAAATCCCCCAAACCCCCCCCTTTTTTTTAAATTTTTTTTTTCCCCCTTTAAAAAAAAAATTTTTTTTTTAATCGGGGGAAATTTTTTTTTTAAAAAAAAAAAAAAAACCCCTTTTTTAAAAAACGGAAAAAAAATTTAAAAAAATTGGGGGGTTTTTAAAACAAAAAAAAAAAAAATTTTTTTTTTTTTCCCCCCTTTTTTTTGGGGGCCTTTAAAAAAAATTTTTTTTCCCCCTTTTTTTTTTTTTTTCCCCCTTTTTTTTTTTGGACCCCCCTTTTTTTTTTTTCCCCTTTTTTAAATTGGGGGTTTTCCCCCCAAAAAAACCCCCCAAAAATTTTTTTTCAAAAAAATTTCCCCCTCTTTTTTTTCCCCTTTTTTTTTTTTTAAAATTTTTTTTTTTTTTTTTTTTGGGGGGAAACCCCCCCTTTTTTTTTCCCTCGGTTTTTTTTTTTTTTTTGGTTTTTTTTTCCCCCCCCCCCCCTTTTTTCCCTTTCTTTTTTTTTTTTCCCTTTTTTTCCCCCTTTTTAAAATTTTAAAAAAAAAAAAAAAAAAAAAGGAAAATTTTTTTTAAAAAATTTAAAAAAAGGGAAAAAAAATTTTAAAAAAAAAAGGGTTTTTAACCCAAAAAAAATTTTTTTTTTGTTTTTTTTGTTTTTTTTTTTTTTTCCCCCCAAAAACCCCCCCTTTTGGTTTTTTTTAAAACCCCTTTTTTTTCCCCCAAAAAAAAAGGTGTTTTTTTTTTTTAAAAAAGGAAAAAAAAGAAAAAAAATTTTTTTTAAATGGGGGGGCCCCCTTTTTTAAAAAAAATTTTTTTTTTTTTTTTTTCCCCACAAAAAAAAAAAACGGGAACCCAACCCCCCAAAAAAAACCACCCCCCCCCCCCCCCCCAAAATTTAAACCCCTTACCCCTTTTAAAAAAAACCCCCCCCAAAAAAACCACCCCCCACCCACCACCACCACACACACACACACCCCCCCCCAAACCCAAAAAAAACCCCCCCCCCCCCAAAAAAAAAAAATTTTTAAAAAAAAATTTTTTTTTTAAAAAAAAAAAAAGGGGGAAAAAAGGGGAAAAAACCCCCCCCCCAAAAACCCCCCCCCGGGGGGTTACCCCAAAAAGGGCCCCCCCCTTTTTTTTTTTTTTTTTTTTAAAATTTAAATTTTTTTTTTTTTTTAAAAAAGGGGGGGGGGGGGCGGGGTTTCCCCCAAAATTGGGGTTTTCCCCCCCGGGGGTTTTTTGGGGGGGTTTTTTAATTTTGGGTTGTCTTTTTTTTCCTTTTGGGGGGGGGGCCCCGGGGGTTTTTTTTCCCCCCTTTTCCCCCCCGGGGGAAAAAAATTTTTTTTTTTTGGGGGGGGAAAAACCTTTTTTTTTTTTTCTTTTTTTTAAACCCGGGTTTAAGGGGTTCCCCTTTTTTGGATTTTTTGGGGGTTTTGGGGGGGTTTTAAAGGGGGCCTCCCCCGGCAAATGGGGGGGTTTGGGGGGGAAAAAAAAAACCCCCCCCAAAAAAAATTTTAAACCCCCCCAAGGGTTTTTTTTGGGGGTTTTAAAAAAAGGGGGGGGTTTTTTAAAACCTTTTTTTTTTTTTGGGAAAAACGGGGGGTTTTTTGGGCCCCCATTTTTTTTTTTTTAAAAAACCCTGCCTTTTTTTTTTGGGGAAAGGGAAAAAAATTTTTTTTCCCTTTTTAAAAAATTTTTTTTAAAAAAAAAATTTTTTTTTTTTTTTTTTTTTTTTTTTTTTTTTTTTCTTTTCCCCCCCTTTTTTTTTTTTTTCCCCCTTTTTTTTCCCCCCCAACCTCTTTTTTTTTCCCCCCCCTTTCCCTTTCCCCCCCCTTCTCCCCCCTTTTTTCTTTTTTTTTTGGGGGGCCCCCCCCCCCCCCCCCCTTTTTTTTTTTTTTTTGGGGTTTTTTCCCCCAAACCCCCCCCCCCCTTTCCCCCCCACCCCCAAAAAAAAATTTTGGGGGGAAAAAAGGGGGGGGGGGGGGCCCAAAATTTTCCCCAATTTTAACCCCCCCGGGGGGGGGTTTTTTTGGGGGGGAACAAAACCCCCCCTTTTCCCCGGGTTTTTAAAAAAAAAAAACCCGGGGGGGTTTTTTCTTTCCCAAAAATTTTTAAAAAAAAAAAACCCCCCTTTCCCCCCCCCCCCTTTTCCCCCCCCCCCCCTTTTTTTCCCCCCCCCCCCTTTTTTTTTCCCCTTTTTTTTTCCCCCCCCCTTTTTTTTTCCCCCCTTTCCCCCCCCTTTTTTAAAATTTTCCCCCTTTTTAAAAATTTTTTCCCAAAAAACCCCCCCCTTTTTTTCCCCCCCTTTTTTTTTTTTTAAAATTTTTTTTTCCCCCTTTTCCCCCCTTTTTTTTTTTTCCCCCAAAAAACCCCCTATTTTTTTTTTTTGGGTTTTTTAAAAAAATTTAAGGTTTTTTGGGGGTTTTTTTTTGGGGGGTTTTTTTTTGGTTTTTTTTTTTTTTTAAAATTTTTTTTTAAAAAAAATTTTTAAAAAAAATTTTTAAAAAAATTTTTTTGGGGGGGTTTTGGGGGGGGGAAAAAGGGGGGGGGTTTTTTTTTTTTTTTTTTGGGGGGGGGTTTTTTTTGGGGAAATTTGGGGGTTTTTTTTTAACCCCCAGGGTTGGGTTTTGGGAAGGGGGGGAAAAAAGGGGGGGGGGGGTTAAGGGGGGTTTTAGGGAAAAGGTAAGGTAAAAAAATTTTTAAAAGGGGGGGGGGGGGGGGGGGTTTTTGGGAAGGGGGGTGGGGCCCCAAAAAAAAGGGAAGGGGGGGGGGGGGGGGAAAAAAGGGGGGGGGGGGGGGTTTAGGGCGGGGTTTTGGGGAGGGAGGGGGGGGTAGGGAAGGGAAAAGGGGGGGGTTTTTTAAAGGGAGGGGGGGGGGAAAAGGGGGGGAAGGGGGTGGGGGGGAAAAAAGGGGGGTTGGGTTAGGGGGGGGGGAAAAAAAAAAGGGGGAAGGGGGGGGGGGAAAAAAAAAAAAATTTAAGGGGGGGGGGAAGGGGGGAAGGGGGGGGAACCCCGGGGGGGAACCCCCCAAAAGGGGGAAACCCCCGGGGGGCCCCCCCCCCCGGGGGGGGGGGGAAAAAGGGGGGAGGGGGGGGGGGGGGGGGGAAAGGGAAGGGGGGAAAGGGGGGGGTTTTGAAGGGCATGATATTGTTTTTTAAAAAAAAAAAAAGGGGGTTTTTTCGCTAATTTTAAAAAAAAAAAAGGGGCTTTTTTTTTTCCTTCTGTTTTTTTTTTTAAAATTTTTTTTTTTTTTTTTTTTTTTTTTTTTATTTTTAATTTTTAAATTATTTAATTTATTTTTTTTTTTTTTTCCCCCTTTTTTTATTTTTTTGTTTTTTCCCCCCTTTTTTTTTTGGGTTTTTTTTTTTTTCCTTTTTTATTTTAAAATTTAATTTTTTTTAAAAATTTTTTTTTTAAATTTTTTTAAAAAAACCCTTTTAAAAAAAAAAAAAAAAAAAAGGGTTTAAAAAAAACCCCCAAAAATTTTAAAAAACTTTTTTTAAAAAAACCCAAAAAATTTTTAAAAAAAAAAAAAAACCCCCCCTTTTAAAAAAAAAAAAAAAGCCAAAAAAACCCCCCCCCCAAAACCCCCTCTCTCTCCCCCCCTTTTTTTTTTTTTCCCCCCCCCCCCCTCCCCCCCCCCCCTTTCTTTTCCCTTTTCCTTTTTTTTTTCCCCCCTTTCAAAAAAAATTCCCCCTTTGGGCAAAAAAAGCCCCAAAAAAAATTTTTTTTTCCCCCCCCCCCCCCTTTAAAAAAAAACCCCCCCCCCTTTTTTTTTCCCCCCGGCCCCCTTTCCCCCCTTTTTTTTTTTCCCCTTTAAATTTTCCCCCCGTTTGGGGGGGCCCCCCTTTTTTCCCCCCCCCCCTTGGAAAACCCCCCCTTTTCCCCCCCCCTTTTTTCCCCAAAAAATTTTTTCAAAAAAACCCCCCCCCCCCCAAAAAAACCCCCCCCAAAAAAAACCCAAAAGGGGGGGGGTTTTTTTTTTTGGGGGGGGGGGGTTTTTGGTTTGGGGGAAAAAAAAAATTTTTTTTTTTTGGGGAAAAAAAAAAAAAATTTTTGGGTTTTTTGTTTTTTTTGGGGGGGAAAAAAATTTTTTTTCCCTGAAAAAATTTTTTTTTTTTTTTTTTAAAATTTTTTTAAAATTTTTTTAATTGAAAAATTTTTTTTTTTTTTTTTTTTTTTTTTTTTTTTTTTTTTTTTTAAAAAAATCATCATCATTATTAAATTTTTTTTTTTTTTTTTTTCCCTTTTTTTTGTTTTTAAAAAAAAAATTTTTTCCCCCCCCCCCCCCCCCCCTTTTTTTCCCCCATTTTCCCCCCCCTTTTTTGGCCAAAACCCTTTTTCCCCCCCCCTTTTCCCCCCCCCCCTCCCCCCCCCCCCCCTTTTTTCCCCCCCCCCTTTTTTTCCCCTTTTTTCCCCCCCCCTCCCTTTTCCCCCCCCCCTCTCCCCCCTTTGGGTTTTTCCCCCCCCTTTCTCTTTCAACCCCCCCCTTTTTTTTTCCCCCCCCCCCCCTTTTTTCCCCCCCCTTCCCTTTTCCCCCTTTTTTTTTTCTCTCTCTCTCTCTCCCCCCTTTTTTTTTTCTCTTTTCCCTTTTTTTCCCCTTTCTCTTTTTTTTTTTTTAAAAAAAAAAATTTTTTTTTTTTTTTTTTCCCCCCAAAAAAAAAGGGGGGTTTAAATTTTTTTTTTTTAAAAAAAAAAAAATTTTTTCCCCCAAAAAAAAAATTTTTTTTTGGGTTTTTTCCCCCCCCTTCCCCCCCTTTTTTTTCCCCCCCTTTCCCAAAAACCCTTTTTTTTTTTTTCCCCTCTCCCCCCAACCCCCCTCTCTTTCCCCCCCCCCTCTCTTTTTTTTTTCCCCCCCCCCCCCTTTTTTTTTTTTCTCTCTCCCTCCCCCCCCCCCCCCCTTTTTTCCCCCCCTTTTTTTTTTTTTTTTTTTCCCCCCCCTTTTTTTTTTTTTTTTTTTTTTTTTTTCTTCCCCCCAAAAAATTTTTTTTTTTTTTTTTTTTTCTTTTTATTTTTCCCCCTTTTTAAAATTTTTTTCCCCCCTTTTTTTTTTCCCCCCTTTTTTTTTTTAAAACCCCCCCCCCCCAAACCCAAACCCCCCCTTTTTTTTTTTCCCCCCTTAAAAAACCCCCCCCCCTTTTTTCCCCCTTTTTTCCAAATTTCAAATTTTTTTTTTTTCCCAACCCCCTTTTTTTTTTTTTTTTTTCCCCCCCCCTTTTCCCCCCCCCCCCCCCCCCAAAAATTTTTTTTTTTTTTTTTTACCCCTTTTTTTTTTATTTTTTCCTTTTTTTTTTTTTCCCAAACCCCCCCCCCCTTTTTTTCCCCCCCAAAAAAATTTTTTTTAATTTTAAATTTTAAAAAAGGGGGGGCCCCCCCCCCCCCCCCCCCCCCCCCCCCAAAAAAAATTTTTTTAAAAAAAAAACCCCCAAAAAAAACCCCCTTTTAAAAACCCCCCAAAAATTTTAAGGGGGAAAAAACCTTTTTTTTAAAAAAACCCCCCCCAAAAAAAAAAAAATTTAAAAAAAAAAAAAACCCCCCCCAAAAAAAAAAAAAAAATTTTTTTTAAAAAATTTTAAAAAACCCTTTTTTGGGGTTTGGGGGTTTTTTTTTTTTTGGGGGTTTAAAGGGCCCCCCGGGGCCCCCCCCCCCCTTTTTTTTTTTTTTTTTTTTTTTTTTTTAAAAAAAATAAATTCCGGGCCCCCTTTGGGGGGTTAAAAAAACGGGGGGAAAAAAAAAAACCCCCCACCCTTTTTTTGGCCAAAACCCCGGGGGAAAACGCCCAAAAAAAAAAAAGGGGGGGGGGGAAAAAAACCCCCCCGGGGAAAAAATTTTTTTAAAAAAACCCCCCCCAAAAAAAAACCCAAAAGCAGAACCAAAACCCCCCCCAAATTTTTTTCCCTTTTTTCCCCCCCCCCTTTTTTCGGGTTTTTCTTTGGTTTCCCCCCCCTTTTTTTTTTTTTTTTTTTTTTTCCCCCCCCCCCTTTTTTTTTTTTTTTCCCCCCCCCTTTTTTTCCCTTTTTGGGGGAAAAACCCCAAAAAAAAAAAACCCCCCCCTTTCCCCAAAAAGGGGGAAAAAAAAAAAAAAAAAATAAAAAAGGGGGAAAAATTAAAGGGAAAAAAGGGGAAAGGGAAAATTTTTTTTTTTTGGTTTCCCCCTTTGGGGGGAAAAAAAAAAAAAAAAAAAAAAAAACCCCCAAAAGGGCCAAAAACCCCCCCAAAAAAAAAAAAACCCCCCCCCAAAAAAAAACCCCCCCCCAAAAAAACCCCCCCCAAAAAAAAAAAACTGGGTTTTTCCCCCGGGAAAACTTTTCCCCCCCTTTTTTTTTTTCCCCGGGGTTTTTTTGGAAAAAAATTTTTTTTCCAAATTTAAAAATTTTGGGGCCCCCCCTTATTTTTTTTTTTTTTTAAAAGGGGTTTTTTTTTTTTTAAAAAAAAATTTTTTTTTGGGGTTGGGGAAAAAAATTTAAAAAACCCCGGGGGTTTTTTTGGGGGGTTTTTTTGGGGAAAAAAAAAAAAAAACCAAAGGTTTTTTTTTTGTTCCCAAAACGGGGGGGGGGTTTTTTTGGGGAAACCCCTTTTTTAAAAAAGGGGGGGGTTTTTTTTCCCCGGGGGGCCCCGTTTTTAAAAAAAAGGGAAAAAATTTTTTTTTTCCCCTTTTTCCCCCCTTTTTTAAAAAAAAACCCCCTTGGGGGGGTTTTTTTAAAAACCCCTTTTTCAGGTTTTTTAAAAAATTTTTTTTCCCCTTTTTCCCCTTTTTTTTCTTCCTTTTTTTTTTTTTTTTTAAAAAAAACCCCCCCCCCCCCCCAAAAACCCCCCCCCAATTTTTTTTTCCCCCCCTTTTTTTTTTTTTCCCCCAAACCCCCCCCCCTTTTTTTTCCCCCCAAATTTTTCCCTTTTTTTTGTTTTTTTTCCCCTTTTTTTTTGGGGGTTTTTTTTTTTTTCCCTTTTTTTTTTTTCCCCCTTTTTTTTTTTCAAACCCCCAAAAAATTTTTTCCCCTTCCAAAAAAAAATTTTCCTTTAAAAAAACCCCCAAAACCCCAAAAACCCCTTTTAAATTTTTTTTTTTTTTTTTTTTGGGGAAAAAAAATTTTTTTTGGTTTTTTTCCCCAAAAAACCCAAAAAAACCAAAAATTTTAAAATTTTTTTTAAAAAAACCCAAAAATTTGGGGGGGTTTTTTTTTTTTTTGATTTAAAAAAAAAAAAAAGGGGGGGGGGGGGGGGGGGGGGGGGGTTTTTTTTTAGGGGGGTTTTAAAAAAAACCCTTTTAAAGGGGGTTTTTTTGGTTTTTAAAAAAAAAAATTTTTTTTAAAGTAAATTTTTTTTTTTTGGGAAAAAAAATTTTTCCCTTTTTTTTTTATTTTTTGGGTTTTTTTTTGTTGGGGGGGTTTTTTTTTTTTTTTTGGGGGGGAAAATTTTAAAATTTTTGGGGGGAAAAAAAAAAGCCAAAAAAAAATTTTTTTTAAAAAAAACATAAAAAAAATTTTTAAAAAAAAAGGGGAAAAAAAACACCAAAAAAATTTAGTAAAAAAAAAAAAAAATTTTAAATTTTTAAAAAAAAAAAAAAAAAGGGGGGGAAAAAAATTTAAAAAACCAAATTTTTTTTTAAAATTTTTAAAAAAAAAAAAAAGGTTTTAAAAAAAAAAATTTTGTTAAATTTTG
This sequence comes from Rapana venosa, assembly GCA_028751875.1. NCBI lineage: Eukaryota > Metazoa > Mollusca > Gastropoda > Neogastropoda > Muricidae > Rapana > Rapana venosa. The sequence goes on from CM054147.1 coordinate 49,094,445, forward strand.
GGGGCCCCCCCCTTTAAAAAAAAGGGGGCCCCCCTTTTTTTTTGGGGGTTTTTTTTTTTTTTCCCCCCCCAAAAAAATTTTTTAAAAAACCGGTTTAAAAAATTTTTCCCCTTTGGGGCCCCCCTTTTTAAAAAGGGGGGGGGGGGGGTGGGCCAAAATTTTTTTTTTTTCCCCCTTTCCCCCCCCCCCCCCCCTTTTTTTTTTTTCCCCCCCCCCCTTTTTCCCCCCCAAAATTTTTTTTTTTTTTTTTTTTTTTTTTTTTTCTTCCTTTTTCCCCCAAAAGGGGGGGGGGGAAATTTTAAAAAATTTTTTTTTTTTTAAAAAATTTTTTGGGGGGGGAAAAAAAAAAAAATTTTTGGGAAAAATTTTTTTTTTTTTGGGAAAAAAAAAAATTCCCAAAAAAAAAAGGGGGTGGTGAATGAAAAAAAAACCAAAAAGGGGGGGAAAAAAAATTTTTCCAAAAAAAAAAAAATTAAAGGTTTTCCCCTTTTTTAAAAAAAATTTTTTTTTTTTGGGGGGGGGTTTTGGGGAAAAAAAATTTTTTTTTTTAAAAAAAATTTTTTTAAAAAAAAAAAAAAATTTTTTTGAATTTTTTAAAAAAACCCCCCCCCCCCCAAAAAAAAATTTTTTTTTTTCCCAAAAAAAAAAATTTTTAAAAAAAAAAAAAAAAAAAAAAAAAAAAAAGGGGGGAAAAAAGGGGAAAAAAAAAGAGAAAAAAAAAGAAAAAAAAAGAAAAAAAAAAAGGGGGAAAAAAAAGGGGGAAAAAACCATTCTTTTTTTCCTTTTGGGGGGTTTTGGGTCTAAAAGGGGAAAAATAATTTCAATATCGCTTTTGGCTTATTCGTGTTTTTTCCCGGCCCCCCCCAAAAAAATTTTTTCAAGCCAAGACATTGGTTTAAAAGGATTGGCTGTTACTCGTGAGGCAGAAATGCGAGGCAGATGTCCTGAAAGGGGGGAGGGGGTTGGAGGAGAGAAGAGAGAGCGTGTATTTTATATGCAACTAGGATGCCACCGCCCCTGCCAATGCTTTAATGCTTTTGCTTTGCTGCAATTCCCCCAAAACATGGTGTTTAGGCCTTAACGTGGCATAATGAAAAAATAAATGCAAATAAGGTCTTCAAATAAGTGCAATTAAAAGCCAAAGGAGAGTGAAAAGGGAGGAGATTTTATTATTTTTTTGAATCTTTTTTTTTTATCCCCGTTTCTCCATTTCGAAGTCTGGAATAAATAATATAATAATAATAATAATAAAAATAATATGTAATAATGACTTATATACGCTATATCTTGCAAAGACAATCAAACGCTTACACTCATTTGTTTATTACTCCCCGGGCCCTGTGCGTATGCAGTTTTGTAAAGTCTGTCGCTTCTGCCGGCACACGGGCCCACTCTTCCAAAAAGCGGAACGGGTTTCAAAAATTGGCAAGTTGATGTACGTGCTTAGCCACCAAACTACGGTTTATACTCGCCACGAGGGTTTTGGAAGTGTGGAGTCGGCACTGATGTTAACTCCGCATGAAAAACCCTTGAAAGGGATTCACAAACAGGGTCAGCAGATTGCGTACGCAAGTGCAACGCCTAACCCAGCTGTCCTGTTCCCCCGAAGAAGAAACGAAAGTTGAGATTGAGGGGTTCATGGGAAAGAAAAGGGGGGGTGTGTTACTAGAAATGAAATCATTCCTAGTAAAGAAAAAAACATAACAAAGGAGAAGGTAAAAGGATAATTTTTTAAAGAATTTAAAAAAAAAGTAAAATTAAAACCCGGGGTGCGGGTGAATTTAAAAAAAACCCCCGGGAAAAAAATTGGAAAACCGGTTCAAAAAAACCCCCCTTAAAACCCCCTAAAAAAAAAACCCGGAGGGAAAAAAACAAACCCAAAAACCCCCCCCCAACCCCCCCAAAAAACCCCCTAATCAAAAACCCCCCTTTATTATCCCCAATCCCGCCCCCAAACCACCCAACAAGTGCAAAAGGGAAAACCTCATCCCCAAATTCCTCTTTCTTCTCCCTTTTCTTTCTGTTCTTTCTTCCCCGTGTTTTTTTTCCCCCCAAGTTATTTGGGCTTAAAGCTTCTGGGATCTTTTCCACCCACTTTCAGTTCTTTTTTTGTTCTTAGAAAGCAGAAGGGGTTATGAGACAAGCAGTCCAGTCTCTTCTCTTTTTTGTCAGCTCGACTCGTTTGCCCCCCTCCCTTCTAACCTTTGGGCCATTTTCACAATCATCTGATGTGCGTCTAAAAGCTTCATGACTTTGGTACTCTTTGGTTTTTGCAGAAATTGTTTTGATGTCAACCTACGGGTTAAAATACAATTTTTGTCTTCCAAATAACATATGGAAAAACTTTCCTTTATAAACATTTAAGCTGAATTTCTCTTTGGTCCCCAATTCCCAATCCTCATCTTTAAAAACCCCAACCCAAAGATGGTGTTTAAGGCAATTCATTTATCAACATTGCAAATTACCTTCGCTGTAAGATGCTCTCCAGTCGGAGTCCCGAAGGTAATGGACAAGACTTGATTTTTCATGCATTGCTATCAACCCCTTGATCACATACTGTCCAACGGGGACCAATTTTGTGGTTTGTTTATTGTCTGTTTCTGAAAGGAGTACATCCGTTTGAAAAATCTAGGGTATCTAGTGGTTGTTTGGAAATTTTTGATGAAGAGAACATGACAAGGGTTTTGCTTAGGTAAAACAAATCGTTCGATAAATTTGACTAAGAAACAATTCACGACAACTCAAAACTACAAAACGTGTTATAGGTTTTCTAATGGTATGCTCAGAAATACTGCGAAAAATTACATGTGAGAAACCGCCAAGCGCTACCAACCAACAACCACAACCACAAACAAAAAACAAAACAAAACACCAATGAGGCCAAATCACTCACAAACTCACAACTCCCACACAGGGAACCAACCCGCAGGCCCTTCACAAAACCTCCCCCAAAACCCCACAACCCGTTATTCTGGTTTAGGAGGAACCCCCAAAGTTATTTTGGACACCTTGTGCCGTGTTCTTTGAAGTGCAAAATGGTAAAATTAGTTCACGTTAATCTTCCCACAAGTTGTTTTACTTATTTGTTATTTGGATGCTCGGGGTAAGTGGGGACAGAGAGGGAGGAAGAGGGGGTGGGGGGAAAGGGTGAGCCCAAGGCGGCCAAGGGGGAGAGGGGGGGGGGGTTTAGGGGGATGAAGGGGAGGGAAAAAACTGGAGGGTTGAGTATACGGGGGAAAAGAAAAAAGGGGGGGGAAAAAAAGGGGGGAGGAAGGGGGAGAGAAAAAAGGAAAGGGGCGTGGGAGGGGGGGGGGGAGCCGCTCGGGGCCCAAACCCCCAAAAAAAAAACCGCGATGGGGGCCGAAAAACGGAAATTTATGTTCCTATCATCGTGAGAAGCGTCCCCAAAAGAGCAGCGTCACCTAACACTAAAACACAAAAACCACACACACCACACACACCATACACACACACACACACACACCCCCATCCCTCCACAACACCCCCACACAACACACACACACAACACACACCCCCAACGCCCACCCACACGCACGCACGCACACAAACACACACACACACCCACACACACACACACCACATTTTCCTGTGTATTTTGTTTCTTCTGAGAGAGGCATTTTCTAAATGTTTTTTTGGGACAACTCTCTTGTTGCCGTGGTGTCTTTGAAGTGCGTAAATTGGTTGCACATGTAGTATCTTTTTAAAGTCTTTCCCCGAAAGGTTACCTTTTTAGCATAATTTTGTATAACTTTTTTTCGAGGGAAAGCATTCCCCCGGGGGTGAGTGGGGACAGGAGAGAGAGAGAGGAAGAGAGAGGAGAAGAGAAAGAGAGAGAGAGAAAGAGAGAGGGAGAGAGAGAGAGAGGAGAAGGAGAGAGAGGGAGGGGAGGAGAAAGAGGGAGTGGGAGAGTAGAGACAGACAGAATTGCGGCAGACAGGTAGGGGTAGTGAACAGAGAGAGAGAGAGAAGAGAGAGAGAGAGAGGGAGAGGAAAAAGGAGAGAGGGGAGAGAGAGGAGAGAAAGAGGGGAGAGAGCGGGGGAGGGGGGTAGGGAAAACAGCAGCATCAGAAGGCAGACAGACAAAGGGCAACAGAAACAGAGACAGACAGATGGGACTGACAGACAGACAGAAGATAGAGACAACACACACAAGAAGAGGCAGACAGCAGGCAGACCACAGCCGCACACAAGTAGCCGCAGGGGCACGCGACACAGAGCAGACGCATATGTAAAACCCCACAACAACACACCACACACACACACACACCACACCACACACCCCGCACACACACACAAGACAAACATACAGAGAGAGAAGAGAGAGAAAAGAGAGAGAGAGGAAAAAGAGAGAAAGACAGACAGCAGACAGAAGACAGACAGACAGACAGAACCAACACACACACACACACAAACACACCACACCCACAACACGCCCCAATTACACACAAAAGCTCAACAAAACACACACACACACCCCCCAAAAGCTCCAACCACACACGACTCACAGGCAGCAAGGCAGAAAGAAAAAGACAAATTGAGGAAAAAAGGGGTTAAAGGGGGCTGAAGGAAGACGGTAAACAAAAAATGGTTTAGCATACAGCCCCCCCCCCCCCCCCTCCCCCCACCCCCACCCCCCCCGCCCCTCCAGATGATATGTTTATGTTTGAATATTTCGAATCCTTTCTTTCCCGGGGCAATCTGTCAAATTCTGTCAAAGTCGTCGTTTTCATTGTCTGCTCCCCCTTTGTTGCTTGCGCTTGTGTGTTCACTAGAGTCGGCAGATTCGTCGATATGTCTGATGACGGGACTGTTTTTTACTTTTGTGTTGTTTTGGGGTTTGTGTTGTGTTGTCTTCCCTTCCCTTGTATTGCTTTTTTTTGTCTTGCCTTGTTTGTTTTGTCTTGTTGTTTGTTCTTGTCTTGCCTTTGTTGGTTTTGTCCGTTTTTTTTTGCCTTGTTCGTTTTGTATTGCTTGTCTTCCCGGGGTTTTGCCTTGTCTTGCTTGCCTTCCCTTGCTTTGCCTTGTTTTGTGTTGTTTTGCCCCCCTTGCTTGTTTGTTTATTTTGTATTGTATTGTCTTTCGTTGCCTTGTCTTGTTTGCCTTGCCTTTTTTTGTCTTGTCTTTTCCTTGTTTTGTTTTCCCTTCCCTTTGTCTTGTCTTGCTTTTCTTTATTTTGCCTTAGTGTTTTGTCTTGTCTTGTCTTGTCTTGTTTTGCGTTGTCGAATCTTGTGAAATGCTATTTTAGATTGATTGGGGGAAAAAAAAGTCTGTGGTATTGGTATGAGCCCGTTTCTCTACCCCGACGGGTTTTCTGTGTCGGTGTTTCACTGTGTGGTCTGTTTTCGATCTTTGTCTGTCTGACGTTGTATCCTTCTCTCTCTCTCTCTCTTCTTCTCTCTCTCTTTTTCTCTCTCTCTTTCTCTCTCTTCTCTCTCTTTTTCTTTTTTTCTCTCTTCTCCCTCTCTTCTCTTCTCTAAACCCTGTGCGTTGTCCATTTTTGTGTCTCGTCTCGGGTTCCCACCCTTTTTCTCTTTTTTTTTTTGGTTTCCGCTTGTCTATTATCTGTCCTAGTCTGTTGTCTGTCTTATTTTCTGCGGCCTGCCTGCCTATCTGTCTGTCTGTCTTTTTTCCCTCCCTGCCTCTCTCTTGTCTTTTTGTTCTGCTGTCTGTCTCTATGTGTCTCTCCCCCCCCTTCGTGTGCGTGCGTGGTGCTACGTGCTTGTGTGTGCGCGCGCGCGCGGCATGTGTGTGTGTGTGTTTGTGTGTGTGTTTGTGTTCTAGCTCATCTATCTGCGTTGACAAGTATTATTTATAAATGATAGCGTTGGTATGCATTGTAAGCATGCGAAGCATGAACTATTTACTATAAAAATCAGAGCAGTTTTAAATATATACAAACTCACACCCACACACACACACGCACCCACAACACGCACGCACGCACGCCGCACATACAAACACCCCCACAACACACACACAACAAACACAACCACACACACACACACAACGACACTACAAATACAACAGAGGACAAAAGGAATCTATATTGGAATAGCGTAGAAGTTATTTGAAGTCTCGAGCATTAGAAATGATAGGTTGACATTTGTCCATTACCAATACAGTGTACTATATACTGCTCGAACCCCCGTGCCAAACCAGCCATTCACAAATTCAAAAAAATGACTTTAAAAACTGTCTGTAAAACTAAACCCATTTGAACAAAAAAAAAGGTCATACCTTTAAAAACGAAGGGCGGGGAGGGAGGGAGGAGGGAGGAGAGAGGAGGAGGGAGGGAGAGAGGACAGCAGACAGGAAAGACAGACAGAAGGACAGGACAGAGAGACAGGGGATGAAGACAGACAGGAGCTAGAAGGGAGATAGACAGGGAGAGACAGAGAGAAAATTTGTTTGAATTGAACTGAATTGGGTCTGGGTAAAAGAAGGGGGGGAGAGAGAGGGAAGAGAGAGAGAGAGGGGAGAGGAGAGGAAGAGGAGAGAGGAGAAGAGAGAGAGAGAGAGAAAAGAGAGAGAGGGGGGCGCGACAGACAGAAAACGGACAGAGAAGCAGTGAAAAGGCAGAAAGATGTAAGACCATAAAACTTTTGTTGATTTAAAGCATAAACAAAGAGAGAGAGAGAGAGGAGAGAGAGAGGGGAGAGAGAGAGAGGGGGGAAAGAGGGGGAGAGAGAGAGAGAAGAGACCAACGACAGACAGCAGACAGAGAGGACATAGAGATAGAAAAGGGGACAGACAGAAGGATGAGAGAGAAGACAGAAGGGGAAAAGCAGAAAAATACAGAGAAAAAGAAGGGGGAAAGACGCGACAGACAACAAAACAGGAAACGGTGACAACGCAGATAATAAACAAAACACATTAAATGTAATAATTAGACGCCGAAAATCATCACGGATGGCGTGTTTTTTTTATATTTTTGTATTCGAGGATAATGGAAAAAAGCCCTTTATGTGTTTTTTTAAATCGTCCGGGTGTATGCGGTTTTTGTAAAATCTGTCATCTGTACCCCCGGCACACAATACCCTACTTTTACGAAAAGGGGAACAGGATTTAACGTTGCGCAAGTGTTCTGCGTGCGTTCGCACACGGGGCCTCGGTTTATAGTCTATCCAAAGGAAGTATGATGTGTAGAATCCTGCTGAATAAAGTTATCATACTTTTTTGCATTTTTATATGGGGCTGTCCATGAATGTAGGGTGCTATTTCTTCGTTTTTTGGGTTTCCCTACTGGGTTGGCTGGCATTGCGGGGTCAGCGATATGTCGTTTTGTTGACGATTGTTTGTCTTGTTTGTCAGAGGAGTTTCTTTTCGTTGATCGTACAAAGGCCAAGCGTATTTGGTGTGGCGTTGTCCCAAAATTATTTTGTGTCTTTGTTCTGTCTTCTTTCTCACTTCTCTCTTCCTTCTCTCTCTTTTCTCTCTCTCTCTCTCTCTCTCTCTCTCTTCTTCTCTCTTTTCCCCCCCCCTTTTCCGTGTGTGTGGGGTTTTTCTTAATTTTAAACGTCTTTCACATTACGTGTATTAGTGTTGTGTGTGTGTGTTGTGTGTGTGGGGTTGGTCTGTCTGTCATCTGTCCTCTGTTGTCTGTCTTTTGTCTTCTCTCTTTTTCTCTTTCTCTCTTCTCTCTCTCTCTCTCTCTCTCTCTTCCTTTGTGTCTTTGTTCGGTGTGCGTGTGTATGGTGCGTGGTGGTGTGCGTGGCGCGCGCATAAAAAGTAGTAAACAAAAAAGCATGCATAACACACTCTGTGTATTGGTGTTTGTGGTGTGTGTGTGTGTGTGTGGTGTGTGTGTTGTGTGTGTCAATAAGTGGTAGACAAATAAGCGTGTTACATCAACACACACACATCACACCCCAAAATACACTCACCCCACACCGACCCTCTCATTAGCCCCCCCACACACCACGACACACACACGCACGAAAGCACGCACGCACACACACACCCCCACAACGCACGCCGCCGCACGCCGCACTGTCGAAAGCTTTTAGAGAAAACCTAAAAACCCGTGACCTTTCCAGGTGGTTGTAAAAAAATTACTGTCTCGCATGCGTCGTTTTTTTGTCGTAAGAATAGTGCGGGCGCGCTTTTTTATTCAAACAAACTCTAGTTGTTGTCTTGTGTAATGTGTAGTTGGAATTTAAAAAAAATATGCTGTCTATGTATCTAAAATTCAAGGTTTTAAAAAAATTGTCTTGTTTTTACTATCTTTTGTAAAGAAAAAATGCGGTTTTGAGAAATGAAAGGGGTTTTTCTTCAAACTGCCTCGTTTTAATTGTTTTCTGTGATCCAATCCAATCCAATCTTGTGTTTATACCCCACGCCGCCACAGGGCCATATAGGGCTGTCACCTCGTCAAATTTTAAACCTTGTTTATAACTGTGCGATATTTTACGTTAAAAAAAAGGTTAAAACAACCTACTGTCTTTCCCTTGTATCAACCCCCCTGGAAACCAAAAGGGTCAAACCAGGACGGGCACCCGTTGGGGGAAAAATCCACATCAACCCCACGTGAAAGGTTTTCCTAGAAGATTCCGTTTAAGGATTTTGGGGAAAAAGTTCTGTTAAGAGGGGTAAGCCAGGCTTGTTTTAGCAGAACAGAACTTGGCTTATGCACAGGCGCACGTGCCCTTTTGCGTTATTCATGCCGCTAAAAAGGACAAAAAGCATGCACGAACGAAAAATACAAATACCCCAAAAACTCACGGCATGCACGCAGCACACAAAACTGCAACCAGGGAAAGCTTTCTTGGCTGTATTTGAGTACACACAATGCGCACAACGGGTGCTGTATAAAACGGCTCATGATAAATTCACTATTATGCATTTTTTCAAATAAACTGGCTGCATGCTTGTTTGCACAAACCTACCCGTATCGCCAAACTACTCTGTTGTCTGTTTTTCTCTCTTTTTCTTTCTCAGAGCCATTTATGTCCATTATTTTTTCCCTGCGTGTTTTGTTTTCCCCTTGCCCAAAGGGGCCACGCCTTTAGAATAAAATATTTCATATCTCTTGTCTTGTCGCTTTCTCTTTTTCTTTCTTTCTTTCCTTTCTTCTTGGGATTTTCTTTTTGTCTGACACTCTCTTCTCTCCCCCTTCTCTCTCCTTCTTCCCCCCCCCCCTCCCTTCTCTCTTTTCCCCTCTCTCTTCCCTCCCCCCTCTCTTCTCTATTCCCTCTCTCTCCCTCCCTCCCCCCTATCTCTTTTTCCCTCTCTCTCTCCCCCCTCTTCTCTATTCCCCCCCCCTCCCTCCCTCTCTCTTCTATCTCCCTCTTCTCTTTTCCCCCTCCCTCCCTCTCTCCTCCCTCCACCCCTCTCTCTTGTACTTGTCAGCATCAAACAAAACATGGTTTCGAGTTACTCACAGCTTTTCACAATAAGTTGCCTATATTTTCAAAGACCCTCTCCATGTCTTTCCCCCCATCAGCAAATTTTGGGAAGAAGATATTAACCTGATATAAAGCTTTTTTCTGCTTTTATTTCAGATATTTGCTTTCGTAAAAGAATCTTTCCCCCCCCTGAGGGCAGATGTCCTTCATGCATCGTTCTTGTCTTGTTTTTCCCCCTCTGATGTCTTGTTTTTTCCCTTAAGGATTTTATTAGCACCGGTCTGACTTGGTCGAGAGGGGGCGTATTTTTTAAAAAAGATTTATTTTTTCATCTGTTTTGTAAAGGATGGCAACCCTATCAAATTTTCAGAAGAAGCGTTGGGAAAATGTGTGATTGTCGTTTGGAAAAAATTTTCTTTTTGTGTGTGGTTTTCTATTTTTTTTTTGGCGGGACGAGCTATCGCTCAGTGGTCGGGCATCGTTTCCCCCCCCTAAGGGTTTAAACAGCATTGAGCCGTGGGGTTTCCACTTGGATGGATGACTTTGCCGCCTTGGCTTCAGTATAGTCCCCCCTTCCCCAGCTGTAAATAGGGTATCTGCACTCTTTAGGGTCAAAGGAAAATAAAGCAGCGAGGGGGAGGAGTGGGCGCGCCCTCAAAAGCTGGCCCTAGAGAAGGGGGGTCTCTGACGCCCCCGCTCCCCTACGACCCTTTTAGGTTTTGGGGCACTTTTCCCTTTATTTTACTTTTTGAAAAATTATTGCTATAGCATGTTTTGATGATTGGATATAAAAAGTGGTTTTTGAAAAAATTGTTTTTAGTTGTAAAGGCACTTGATTATGGTCGTTATTTTTTTTATTTGTTGCCCGTAAGAACGCACAATGAGCATGCATCTTTTGAAAATGCACAGTAAAAGTGCAAACGCCGCGCCGCGCACACAAACACTACACACACACATGCCCATGATACATCCCTACAAGCCGCACACCAGAAAAACGTAAACCCCCACCACAAGCACAAACAGGGCCGCCTAAACACAAACGCACGCAACCGCAGCACGCGCCACACGCGCCCACACACTATACACAGAATCACATGAGAAAATACAGAAGCAAACCGACAACATATACACGTACGCGGCGCGCTCGCGCGCCACACACCCACAACACACACACACACACAACAACACACAAACCCCAACTACACACACACCACGCACACACACACACACACCACACACACACACACTTGATCCTTTTTTTAGTGCGTTGGGGGGCGACAAAACTCTATCAAAAATTTGAAATGTTGTGCATAGTTCCTTTCAAAAAGAAAAAAAAAAGGCATTGATGTAAATAGTGCAATCTCTTTTGAAAAACAAAAAAAAACAAAATTATTTCATAAAAGAGTTTAAAAAATAAAACCAAAGGGAAAAGTGAGGAAAAAAATAAGAACAAAACTTTAAAAAAAAAATCAGACCGTACAGAAGGGAAAAACACCTGGGAGATTTAAATTGAAAAAAGAAAAAAAAGTGAATAATCAGTCAATGGTGGGGGGTGGGGGGAGTGAAGGATGAAAGCAAGGAACGATAAAAAAAAGAAAAAAAAGAGAAACTTTTACAAGCAAAAAAAAAGGGAGGAGAAAAAAAGGAGAGAGAGAAAGAGTGAGGGAGAGAAAGAGGAGAGAGAGAGGAGAGGGGAGAGAAGGAGAGAGAGAGGGGGGAGAGAGAGTAGGGGGAGAGAGGGAGAGGAGAACACACAAAAAAGAGTTTTTTTTTATTTATTTATTTATTCTTTTATTCGAGGATAATGTGTTTTTATACATGCGTCCCGTGTGTTGTATTTTTTTTTTTTTTGTCATTGATCCCCCGGAAACACAAAGGCCTACCCGTACGAAAGCGGAAAGGGATTTTAAAAGGGGCGAAGATGTTTTGCGGCGTCCGCAACGGGGCCTCGGTTTATAGTTCTTCGAAGGCTTTGGGGAGAAAAGGAGTCGGGAAGAGAGGGAGAAGAGAGGAGAGAGAGGGGGGGGGGGGGGGGGAGGGGAGTGTGGGTGGAAACATGAAAAAAGGAAGAAGAAATGAACAGATAAAAAAAAGCACATAACAAATGTATAAAATAAATAAACAAACAAAACAAAAATAAAGACGAAAGGCAGAAAAAAAAGAAAAAAATAACGAAGAAAAATAAAGAAAAGAGGGTTGAAAATTTAAGCGATATGGCGTTTAACTTTACGATTCACGTTAGAAAAAGCTTTATATTTTTATCAAGCTTTTCCCATTCCTTTCATGCCCCCTCCCAAAAACATTTTCATGTATTCTGATAAAAAACAAATTTTTTTCAAAAAAAGCCTCTGATCATCGCTTTCTCCGGGGGGGGAAAAATGATACGAAGCCCTTTTAGAAATTTGAACGCTATATCTTGCCAAATGAATACTGTAGGAAAAAAGGATTGCTCGAGCGAACGTGCAGAAAAAATGCAGGAATATAGAGGTAACAGGTTTTGCTGGGTTGTGTTGGGAAATTTGTCTTAATTTTGATAGGTTGAAAAAGGGTTACGGTTATTTTTGTTCACGTTTATTATTCTCGTAAATTTTTGAAGCCGTAGGACAAACTGAAGATTTTTGCGGATTTGAAGATTTTGTTTTGTTTTGAGGTGAAAAATTGGTCTGTGTTTTAAGGGTTTCTTTCCCCATCAGCAATCTCTTTTCTCTGTGTTTTCTGTCTGTCTCTCCCTTTTTTCCCCCCTCCCCGGTCTCTTTCCCTCTTTCTTGTCGATTTTAATATATATTATATTTTAATTTTTTATTATATTATATAATTTTTATATTACAATCTGTCTCCTGTTTGTTGTCTGCTTGTTATCTTCTGTCTGTTGTTGTCTGCTTTCGTCTGTCTGTCTGTCTGTCTCCTCTCTCTTCTCTTCTCTCCTCTCTCTCTTCTCTCTCTTCTTCTCTTCCCTGTTCTTGTCTCCCCCGCTGTCCTGTATGTCTGTCTGCTATTGTCTATCTGTTTTTTCTGTTATGTTGTTGTTGTCTCTCCGCCTCCCTCCCGTCCCCCCCTACTTTTTCCCCTTTGTTTATCTGTTGTGTCTTGTCCTTGTATTTACAATTTAAACACTGACGGAAAAATATTTACGTAAATCGTTTAAACTATATATACGTCTGGGCCAAAAATGCCCCAAGCTTTGGGGCTGAACAAAAAAACCGGGGACAACTTTTTTAACATTGAAGCGGTTCTTAAGTAACTCCTCAGCGGGGAAAATTTGTGCAAAAGTCAGCAAATTTTTAAAAGCTGTAAATAACATTTTTACTTCTACACACACACACTCACTCACAACACACACACATACACCCACCACGCACGCACGTTCGCACACCCACACACACACACATACACCACACACCGACGCACACATGTCTCTATCACTTTGAGTGAACGACGCGAAATCAAAGCAACAGCAACAAGCGCACCACAAAATATACACCTTGTGTTTACAAACACTTGCGTGTGTTTTGTGGGGGTTACGCCAAAACGCTTACCCTCAAAAAGCCACACGTGGTGTGTGTGTGTGCGTGTGTGTGTGCGTTTGTGTTTGTGTGATGTGTATGCGGTAGAGGAGAAGAGAGACATGAGAGAGCAGTGTGTGTTTTTAAAATATGTGTGTGAGGTCTGTGTGTGTGGTGGTTTGGTGTGTGTTTGGGGAAAAAGAAGAAGAGGGGGAGGAGAAGGAGAGAGAGAGGAGAGTGAGAGAGGAGAGAGAAAAGGAGAGAGAGGGGTGGGGAGGGGCACAGACAGCAAAACAGGTTTTTTACGCAAATGACAAGGAAACAGTGACAGAGCAGCGTGAATAAATGACTTGTTTTTTTAAAAGAAAATTTGTCAAATAAGTTAACTATAGTTTGTTCACGATAGATGTAGATAGATAGTAGGTAGATAGATAGATGTTGATAGTGTAGATAGATAGACAGCAGTAGATGGTAGTGGACATATTATAATATTTTTATATATATATAATTTGTAGTGGTAGTAAAAATAGATAAATATTATATAATATAAAGACAGTAGACGGTAGACGATAGTAGTAGATGGATGATATATAGATAGATATAGAGATAGATAGAGTAGGATAGATAGTAGTATGATAGATAGTAGACAGGAAAAATAATGTGATAATGATAGAAGATAGAAAAGATAATAATAAAGATAAAAATAGATAGATAGATGATAGATAGATAGTGATAGTTTGATTGAGATAGAAGAATCACATCGATTGCAGTTTTTTTAAAAGCAGCTGTCCTGAAAGTCAGAGTGGGATTTTTGATGTTTGGTTCCCCTGGGTTGGTGGCATTGCAGGGGTGAGACGATAGTGATATGTCGGCTGATTGTCGTCCTTTTTCTTGTCAAATTTATTTGTTCTTTAGGTACAAAGGTCATGGAGTTAATGTGGTTGGTCTGTTTGTTGCTTTATATATATTTATATATATATTTTTATATATTATATTTGTGGTGGTGTGTGTGTGGGGAAGGAGAGCAAAGAATCGATGAATGAAAGAACAGTCTTTATTTTTTTAAGGTTTTCAGATAAACATTTTTTATTTTTTTTCATTTGGGAGAGGAGGACGTCACATGCACGACGCACGCACGCACGCACGCACGTACGCACGCACGCACGCACGCAGCACCACGCACACACACACACACACACACCACACCACACACCCACACCAACCCCATCGATACACAGTGATTCAAATGAAGAATGGTGATTAAGGCAAAAACATAGTGAAAAACTAAAAGGGCATGACCTTCCAAAAGTTGATTTTTTAGCGATTTATTTTCCCCCAAAAAATTATTTGAATGAACATGTCTCCCCACAACTTGAATTCAACATGAAATTCTCTCGTTGTCTTGTGACAATGTGTTATTTGTTTTGTAAACATTTTGCTATGTATCAAATGTCCAGCATTGTCTTGTCTACGTGCCTTTCTAAAAAAATGAGTTTGAAGAAAAAGCAAAGGGGATTTTGGAACTTTTCCCCTTTGCGTAATTGCCATTTTAAACATTCGCAGGTTTTTTGGGAAAAAAAAATAGTGATCAATCTTTTAAAGTGTAGCTCTTTGTCATATTTGCTTACCCGGGGGCATGCTTTTTTTAAGAAAGATGCAACAGACATTTGCATTGTTCATGTTGCGTGCATAAACACAACCGCGTGGCTTGAGACAGTGCAGCAGAAAATTTGGGAAAAATATGAAAGTTTTTCGAAGTGGAAAAAAAATCGGTGCGATATATTTATAATTATTTTATTATTTATATTTTTTCTTTTTTCTCTGCCCTGGTGCCCCTTTGGCCCCGGTCGCGGGGGGGGAACAGACGTTGTCTGCAGCTAGGCGGGAGGGTTGATGTAGTGACAGGTCATGGGCTCGGGGTGTCAGCCACGGGTCGCCCATCGTCTCCTTGGTCTACCCTTGGTTTCCAGCCATTGTATTTGATGGTGTATGCCCCTAGGGCTGGTTGGTTGGGGGGCTTTAGTGAGGTGACCAAACCACCTGATCCTTTGTTGTTCGATATGGGGGAGAAATTTGGGGTTTGTCCCAACCCGTCCTTTATCACCCCATTCTTGATTTTTCGGTCTGGTCTTGTTTACAGCTTTTCTCAGGCAGCGCATTTCACATGTGACCGTTTTCCTCTAAGGCTTTTGTTAGGGCCCCCTGTCTGACATGGTATGCGAGTGTTGAACGAAGATGGCGTTTTATGAGTTTTTCCTTGGTGCTCATTGGGATGCTGGGGTGTTTTTGAAGGGGGCGAGTTGGTAACTGACTGCATTCGCTTTCTGGCATCTTGTTTCTATCTCTCTGTCCAATTTTCCATCTTCAGTGAAGAGGCTGCCAAGGTATTTTAAATTCTTTGGTCTGTTTCAGCTGGGTGCCGTTGATGTTGATGTCTAGCTTTCCTGATTTCTGCTGACAGACATACTTCTGTTTTGGTGATACTGATCTTCATGTCATACCTCTCGCAGCTTGTTTGAGATGGTCTGTGTGTTCTTGAAGAGCTGCTTTGTTCTGATTCATCAGGGACTGGTCGTCAGCAAATAATAGTTCGTTCAGGGCCTCAGGATCTGGGTTGGCTTCCTTTGTAATCTGGTCCATGTAGATCACGAAGAGAAGGGGGGAGAGTACGCAGCCTTGCCTGACCCTGATGTAACCGGGAACCAGTCGGATGTTCCACTGGCTGTTCGGACTGCGCTCATACTGTTGGCATAGATTGCTCTGATGTTATCAAGCAACTGCCCTTCACGTCGTACTGCTCAGGATCTTCCAGAGCTTGTCTCTGTTGACTCGGTCGAAAGCTTTTTCTTGATCAACGAATACTGTAGTAGGTCTTGGTTGTATTCGATGGCTCTTTCACACAGCTGTCGGAGTGCGAAAAATGGCATCTGTGCACCCTCTTCCTTTCCGAAAGCCAAACTGGCATGCTCAGTAGGTGTTCTGCTTTGGCTCTTGTGCGCTGTTCCAGAATCTTTGCATACATTTTCCTACATGGCTCAGAAGTGAAATGCCTCTGTAGGTGCTGCAGTCTCTCTTGCTGCCCTTCTTCTTCCAAATTGGCACCACTATTGCATTTTGCCAGTCCATTGGTACTTTCCTCTCTTCCCATGCTTTCTGGAAGATGATGGTGAGCCACTTAACTCCCGTTTCTCCGCATGCAAGGATGGCTTCAGTTGTTATGCCGTCATCACCTGCCGCTTTGCCCTTTGGGCTGGTTTTAATTGCTTTTCTTGTTTCAGCTTCAAGGGGTTTTGGGGGCTCTAACGGGTCTTTGTAGCGGGTGAGAACTGCGACCCGGGAAAAGCTTGTCCCTCCAGAGGGGTTTTAAAAAAGATTTTTTAAAATATTTTCCCCATGTTTCAAAATTTTCCCTTTTCTTTGTCAGTCCCTCTCCAGGGGGCATAAATTAAAAATGTTGTTGGTTTTGAAGGGTTTCATCTTTTTCTCTCATGTTTTCCAATTTTTTAAAAAATTTCTCTTGGGATTTCTTGCAAAATATATTATATAAATTTTTTGTATTTCTTGGGGCGGGTCCCCAAATTCTCCCAAACCTGAAACATTTTCAAAGTGCGTGAATTCAGGGTTTGAAATGCATGCCCCATAAAAAAAAAACAATCATGAGTCCCAAAACCCAACTAAAACCCCCGAATTATTCAATTTGTCTCTCTCTGTAGTGTCTGTCTCTTCTCTTCTGTTCTCTCAAAATTGTTACTGAAAATGCATCATTGTTGTGTTCTTAAAAATTTAAAAATTGAAATTATAAACCAAAGGGTTAGGGTGAAGGGAATGAAAAATTGTTTATTCGCCCCTTTTTTTGATGACTAGTTTTTGGGGTACGAAAACAAAAAAACGAGTCTCGTGTGATGAAAAGAAATATGTTCTTTCTCCTTTTTTTATTGTATTGTGGCCCAAGGGCCCAATTTTACTTTTCCCCCAATTTCCGTTCTCTTTTGTCTTGCCTGCCCTGTCTGTTTTTATGAAAGTATATTTTATATATATATATAAAATATATATTATTAATATATAAAAATTTTTAAATATATATATTATATATATATTTTTATTTATTTTATATAATATTAAAATTCATATATAATATATATATATATATTTTATAAATATAAAATAAAATCCCCCCCTCTTCCGCTCTCTTCTCTCTCTTTTCCCCCTCTCTCTTCTCTCTCTCTCCCTCTCTCTCTGTGGCACATAGTTATTACTCTTTAAGCCCTTTCCACGGGGCTTTAAAACTTTCGGGCCTTCCCCCTTCACCCCCATTTTCATTCATCCAATAGTCTCTTACCTTTGGGGCCATTTTGCATGTTTTGCATAGCAAGCAAATTAGAAAGTTTTCAGTAAGTTTAAAATTCATTAAATTTTGAAAATTTGGGGCAAAAGGGACAAATTTTGGACAGGGGTTGCGGGAAAAAAAAAATGAAAAAATTCCCGGGAAAAATGCCCCAAAGGGAAATTTGATTTTAATTTTTCCCTTACGGGAAAAGGGTTTCAAGAGCCTGACCACTTCATTTTGCCAGGTTGTAAAGGGTGAAAGCTGTATTTTAAAAAAAAAAAAAAAAATTTATTTGTTAGGTGGTGAAAAATTAAAATCTCTCTGTCTCTTTTTTCTGTCCCCTTCTCTGTGATGCCTGTTTTTTTGTCTTCTTTTTTCTATCTTTTGTATAAAAACACGCCCTGTTTTGTAAATCTCGTCTGTCTTTTCTGTCTCCCCAATCTTCTGTCTTTTGTCTCTGTCTGTCTCGTCTGTCTCCAATCTCTGTCTTTAAATTTTTTTTGGGGAAGCCTGCGGTTTTTGGCTGAGTCTGCCTCTGTCTTTTTGGGTTTTCCCCCTTTTGTCTTTCTCTGTCCTCTCTTTTATCTTCTTTAACTCCATTTGTTCCCTGTTTACCCTTTTGTCTGCCTCTCTTGTCTTTTGTCTGTTTTGTCTGTTGTTCGGGGCTTTTTCGGGGCCTCCCCTCTCTTTCTCTCTCTCTCCTCTCCCCCTCTCTCCCCTCTCTTTTCTCTCTCTCTCTCTTTATTTTCTTATTGCGGGCCTTTTTTTTTTTTAAAGCTAAATATAGATTTTTGAATTCATTCAAAATAGTTCCTTCTTTTTTTCAAAGATATATTCCCCCCCCCCCAAAACCTTCCCCCAACTAAACAACAAAGCACGTAACTAGTCCCAAGCCAAAAGGGAATTTTCCCGCTTATATTTCAGAGGTTTGTTCTTATTAAAACCGTTTTCCCCCTCTCCATTCGAAAAACAATTAATATTAACCGTATATTTTTTTCCCTTTGGGTTTTCTTCTTTTACCTTTCACTTTTTACTTTTTTGGGATTTTTTACACTTGATTTTGATCTGGGTTAAGGGGCAGTGTTTAAAAGGAAAAGGTGCCCCCAAAACCTTGTGGTCGTAGGGACGAGGGGGCAGAGACCTCACTTCTCCGGGGGAAACATTTTTGAGGGGGGCCCGCCCATCTCCTCTCCCTCGCTGCTTTACCTTCTCTGACCCTAAAGAGGGGCAGGTACCCAATTTTTCGCTGGGGGGAAAATGGGGGGGTGTACTGAAACCCAAAGGGGCCAAAAAGGTACCCACAATGGTAAAACCCCCTCGATGCGGCTTTAAAAATTTGGGGGGGGGGGGGGGGAAGCGAGTGCTTTGACCACTGACTATTCCCGGGCCCCCCCAAGAGGGGAGTGTTTAGAGTTGGTTTTTTTTCCCCCTGGGGCGTTTAAAAAAATGGAAGTCACTTTTGGGAAAATCCAAAAAAAACGGGTTGGGAAAGTGGGGTTTTCCCGGTTTAAAGATGCTATCGTGTTTTTTTTGTAATTTTTTGGGGCTTTAAAAGGGGGATTCTTTTGAAAATAATTTTTTTTAAAGGGTTTTGGAGTAAATTTGTCCCTTTTTGGGGGGAAATTGGGTTTTTTAATATGCGAAAGGTAATTTAAAATATGTGGGGGTTTTTGTTAGCGTTGTCTCTGA
The DNA here is from genome assembly GCA_028751875.1 of Rapana venosa. Lineage (NCBI taxonomy): Eukaryota > Metazoa > Mollusca > Gastropoda > Neogastropoda > Muricidae > Rapana > Rapana venosa. The sequence goes on from CM054147.1 coordinate 49,113,329, forward strand.
AAACCCGGAATCAAAAATCGCACGCCCTCATGTTGCCGCACGCATAAAAAAAACACGCGCACACCTGCGCAAAGCACGCCCGAGAAAACCCTAAGACATTGCTATTTTTTTGTTTTTGTTTTGTTGTTTTCCTTGAAATGGAACCGTCCCCATGCAAATTATGACGGGGGGCACTTTTTCCTGCCCCCCACCAAAAAATACACACAAGCACCCAAAACATTCACTCGCCACACACACACCACCCCACCAACCCCAAACACCCCCCCCACACACACACACATAACTTTTCCCCGCACACCTTTAAAAACACACACATCAAAATACGGGCACACGCCCCCACAGAGCCCAAAATAACTATTTTTTTATGTAGGACAGTATTTTTTTTAAAGGGCCCATTTCCCCTTTTTAAGGGGAGGAAATTTTAAAATTTTATTTAAGAAAAACTCTAAAGCAGTTTAAAAGGGCCCAAAACATTTCTATAAATTTTTTTCTTCATAACCAAATTGGTTTTTTAAGGGTCTTTGATCTTTGAATCTATTACATCTCCAATAATTATTTAACAAAAAAAATTCTTCAAAAACGTACAAAATTTTTGCTTTAAAAGACGAAAAAATGTTTATCCAAAAAAGAGAAAGGACAGAAGGGGGGAAAAGGGGGGGGGAGAGACAACAACAGACAGCAGAAAAGGGCAGGGGCCCAAAAGGGTCCAAATAGGAACCGATTAAAAGTTTCCCTTTTTCCGAGGCGGGCAGCTGAAGTTTTTTTTCTTTCTATTCTTCTCAAACTTTCCTCCCAAATTTCCTTTAAATTTTTACAACGCAGTATGCGTTTTATTAAAATTTTATGGGAAAAGGAATGATTACAATCCTTTTTTTCCCTTTTGATCACCCCCTTAGTTCCCACGGGGAAAGTCGGGGGCTTCCCTTTTAAAAAAGCGTCCCCACCGGGAAAATTTTGTGCAGGCCCTTTCCCCCTTTTTTGTCCATTTTGGTTTTTCCATGGGTTTATTTCCTTCTTTTTTCACCCCATGCAAATTCCCTGTGGTTTCCTTCTTTCTCCATTCTCCCTGCCTTTTTTCCAAGAGGGCTTTTTAAAAAAAATTTAACCCAATTTTCTCCGACGCTTTAAGTTTGGATGCGCAAAGCCTAAATTGCCCCGGGGGGCTTTAAAAGGGAACGTAACGCTGGGTTTTGATCATTTGATCAACCCTTATTTTCTATTTTTAAAAACTTCGGGATGGGGGAAGAGAAGGAGTAGGAGGATGGAAAAGAGAAGGAGGAGGGGGGAGGGGAAAAAGGGGGGAAGGAGGGGGAAGGGGGAGGAGGGGGAAAAAAAAAGAAAAGAAGAAGGGAAAAAAAGAAGAACTGCCGCTGTTGGTTTATGATGATGATGAGATGACGGCGCCCACGAGACGACGACGACCCGACGACGATGTGATTGTGTGATTGATGGGTGATGATGATGATGAGATGGGATGATGATGATTTAATTTATGATGATTTAGGGGAAAGGGGGAAGGAGGAAGGAAAGGAAAAAAAAAGGGAAAGGGAGGAAAGGAAGGAAGGAAGGAAAAAGGAAAAGGAAAAGAAAAAAAAAGAAAGAAAAAAAAGGGCCGAGAGAGGGGGAAAGGGAGAGAGGAGAGAGGAAAAAGGGGGAAAAGGGGGAAGGGAAAAGGGTGGGGGAGAAAGAGGGGAGAGGAAAAGGAAAAGGGGAAAAAGGAACCGCAAGAAAATCCCGGGGCCCCCAAGTAGGATTGAAAAAAAAGATAAAAAGGAAAACAAAAACAAGAACAAAGGGAAAATCCCCTTTTAACTTTCAGTGGGCCGTGAAAAAAAAAACCCCTAAGAAAGGTAAAATTTAAACAATCCACCATAAATTTTAAATTCCCCCCCTTTTTACTTTGGGGTTTAATTATGGGAAAAAAAACCCCCAAAAACAAAAAATTTAAAATACCCAACAATTTAAATTTATTTTTTTGAAGGCCCCTTTTTTTCAATTTAAAAAAATTGTAAAAATTTATGAAAAAAAATAAATATAAAATTTTATATGTTAAATTATAAAATTATTTAAGTATAATTTTTTAAAAATATTTTAAATTTTTTAGTTAATATATTATATTTTTATGTTATATATAAAATTATATTAAGTATATAAATTTTTATAATATAAAATTTTTAAAATTTTTATAAAAATATATTTTTAAAATATAATAATAATTTAAATAATATATATATATATTTATTTAAAAAAAATTGGGGGGTTTGGGGGGGGGTGTTGGGGGAGGGGGGAAAAAAAAGGGAAGAGATGAGGGGAGGAAAAGGGTGTAATAAAGGTAACCCTTTTGGGAGAAGGGGGGTGTTTTCTAAATTTACCAAAATTTGTGAAAAACCCTTAAACAAAAAACAAACCAAAAAAAAACAAACAAAAGCCTCAAATTTCTTGAGTTTAAAAACCCAACCCGCTTCTGGGGGCTTACTGAGGTCTGCCCCGAATTCTGGCAGGGTTTAATGCTCTAAGGGTTTTTTTTGTTACCCCAAATGGGGGAAAAATTTGGTCTCCACTTGAAAATGGGTGTTTTCCCCCCCCCTGCTTTGGGGAAGCGTTTCCCTCATTTCTGCCCGTCAAAAGAAATTTTAAGACACTTTTTTTATTTTGTTCACAATTGGTTGGGTTTTTTTCTGGGTTTATTTTGTGGTTTATAAGTTTTGTTGAAAGGGTTTTTTTTGGGGTTTTTTTTTGTTTTTAAAGAAAAAGGAAAATGGTGATTTTGGTTTTCGAAGGGGGGTTTTTTTTGGGAGATTCCGTTTTAAATTTTTATTGAGTATAGGAAAATTGTTTGATAAAAGGAAAAAAATTTTGATGCTTTTAAAAAGTTTTTTTGTTTGGGCTTTTTACACGTTAAATCTCTTTCTGGGATATCTGTCTCTATTGGTTCCCCCCCTTTTTCCTGGGTCCCGGGGGGTCTGTCTCTTCTCCCCTCTCCTTCCCCTCTCTCTTCTCTTTTTTCTGTTGTCTGTTTTTTGTGCTAACTCTCTGTCTCTCTGTCCGGGCTTTCCGGGGTTGGCTGTCTTCTGTCTGCTGTTCCCCCTCCCCCTCTTCTCTTTTCTCTCTCTCCTCTCTCCCTCTTGCCTCTTGTCTGGCTCTGTTCTCTTGTCCCGTGTTGCCTAAACTCTCTCTCTCTCTCTCTCTCTCTCTCTCTTCCCCTCTTCTCTCTTTGTCGTTTTGGGCTGTTTATGTGCTTTTCTCCCCTTCTCTCTGTCTCTTTCTTGCTCTTTGTCTTTTTTCTCTCCTCTCTCTCTCCTCTCTCTCTCGCCCCCTCTCTCTATTTTTCTCTCTCTCTCTCCCTCTTCCTCTGTCGGCTCGGGTCCTCTGTTTTGGGGTGTTCTATCTCTCTCTCCCCTCTCTCTTAACCTTTGGGGTCCCTTTTCTTCTAAACTATTTTTCCCGGGTTTTTCGGTTTATATTATTTGATTCTTTTGGTGAGTTTTCCCAAGGGGTTTTTTTTGGAAAAAAAAAATTTTCTAAAGAAAAACACGAGAGACCAAAAGTTTGAAAATACCATTTTGGAAAAAAAAAAATTTATGAACGCATTTTTTGTTTCACGCAATTTTGCAATTGCGGCAAAACGTATGCAATTCCTAGTAATTCTCTTTTGAAATCGTGATCTCTTCACAAAAAAAAGGGGTTTGATAAGAGATCTCTCAAATTTTTAAAAAGGGAAAACCCCATTGAACCTGGTGTTTTTCCCCTTTTTCCTTTTCCTTTTTATCTCTCTTCCCCTCCCCTCTCTCTTTTCCCCTCTTTTCGCCGCTTGCTTTAGGGCTCACTCTCTATCTCTCCACACATGGGAGTCATACACACACGCAGCATGCTCCTTTTCTCTCTTTTTCTCACTCCCCTTCTCTTTCTCTCTCGTTTTTATTTTTTTTATCTATTTTCTCTCACGCACACACCAGACAAACCCCACAAACAACACGCCGAACCCGATAAACCCACAAAACAAGATATAATAAAAAACAAAAATAAACCAAGGGGGGGAACCTTTTTAAAAGTTTGTTTTAAATGTGTTACATTTCTGCTACGAAGACCTTTCTTTTTTCAAAACATGTCATTAATGCTGCATATTCCATTTTCTAAAAGGACTTCTATATGATTTTTTTGGGAATAAGTTATTTTGGGAAAAAAAGGGAAACCTTTTTCTGTCTACAAAATTTATTGGAAAAAATACAGCATTGTGTCAGGGGTCTTAATTTTTTCCCCCCTTTTATTTAACAAAAAAACGTGTTTTGGGACAATAAGGTTTTTTCTTAGCAAATTTCCTTGTTACGTCTTTCCCCTCAGAAGTTTAAAAAAACGGAAAAAAGAAAAAAAATTTCCAAAAAAAATCCTGTAAAAATTTCCCCCAAAAAAAAAAATTTTGCTTTACTTTTTTGCTCTCAAAGGAAGTTTATTTGTATCTACACGCACACAGCTGGGCCCCCCCCAAAATTTGACTTTTGCTTGCATAAACTTAAAAAATGGGAAATTTTCCCGCGGTTCGGGTTACATAGGCCCAAATTTTGGGTTTAAAAAAAAAACAAAAAAATTTTAAAAATTGGTTTTCCGGTGTGGAAAAAAAATTAAAACCAGAAGGAAAAAATTTTTGGGAAAACCCCCCAACCCCCCCTTTATTTAAAATCCTTCCCCCCCCAGTGTAAAAAACCCCCCCTGGCCCAAAGTTTTTGGGGGTAAACCCCTTTTGGAGTTTTTCTCCAAAGGCCCTCAAAAAAAACCCCGGGGGCAGCCTGGCTGTTTTGGGGAAAGGGGCCCCTAAAATTTGATTATAGTGGGTCCTTTAAAAAATACTTTAACCCTTGGAACCAAGGGGGAAAAAACACTTTTGGAAAGTTCTCCCCGCCCCGGGCCCCCGGGGGCAGGAATAAGGGAAATTTTGTAACCCCCAGGGCTGACCTAAAACCATTTTAACCTAGGGGCACTGGTCATTCAACTTTCATTTGCCTGTTTTTCCCCAAAGCCAAAAGGTTTAAAAAAGAATAGTCTAAGACAAAGCTGTAAAGGGGATTTCCCTGAGTGGGAAAGCCACTGGTCATACAGCCTCTCACTTTGCTGTTGCCCCCGGCGTCAATGGTTTAATCAAGAACTGTGATAAAGCCCAGGCGCTGACGGCTAAACCATTTACATAGTGCACTCTCAAGTCATTCACTCACCAGTTGTTACTGATGCATAATGCAATAGTTTACATAGTAATATTCCTTCATACAATGTTGCAATGTTGTGCTGTCTACCTTCCACATAATTAGTTCATAATTTATTTGTCATGCTTATGTATGACAGTGTTTGACTCTTGTTAACTTAACTGTGTATGCTCGCGACATCTATTTAGATGCGGTGATTTCTTGTGGAATTTATTTCACTTTTTCGTTAGTTGTTCCTTCCCATTTTTATAGAATAATTCGATCAAAGATGCTGACATGTTAGAAAGACACCAAGCTTATATATATATATATATATATATATTATATATATATTCTATATATATTATATAGAGAGAAGAGAGAGAGAGAAGAGAGAGATAGAGAGAGAGAGAGAGAGAGAGAGAGTAGAGAGAGAGAGAGAAGGAGTGGTTGAGAGAGAGAGAGAGGAGAGAGAGAGAGAGAGAGAAAATAAACTCCATGATCCACCAGTTCAAACAGTTTGGATGATATTTCTTTCAAGATAATGGAATAAGCACCCAGGTGCTCTTTTACATCTAGTCCCCGTGTGTATGCACTTTTGTCAACTTTGTCATTCATTCCCACTAGCACACAATGGCCGCCTCTTCCTACAAGCGGAACGAGTTTTAACGTGTACGCAAGATGTTCTGCGTGCGTTCGCATTGGCGACCTCCGTTTTATACTCTCATCCGAAGAACTTTTTGGGAGAGTGGAGTCGGGCACTGATGTCAACTCCAGAGGAAAAATCCTCTTGAACGAGATTCGAACCCGGGTCAGCAGATCACGAATACATCACTCTAGGCTATCCTGTCCCATGTGTGAACACGTGTTGGAAACCTTCACTTGGGAAATAACGGTGTCCGAAACATCATACCTGCAGGTTACAAGCCTTGCTTGCTGTAAGGGGCTAGCTAGGCTTGTTGGCAGTATATTTCCAGGCTAGCAATATGAAACTGCGAGATATTTATTCCCTTACACAGTGTCTTGACAATTGACTACTTCATTTTGCTAGATCGTAAAGTATGTAAGCTGTCATGTTTTGTTTTTTACCTGTTGGGTGTAGCTCGATATTTTTTTCTCTGTTTCTGTCTCTCTGTGTGTCTGTCTTTGTCTCTTTGTGTGTCTGTCTATCTGTACTCTCTCTCTGTGTCTCTGTCTCTTTCTCTCTCTGTGTCTCTGTCTCTTTCTCTCTCTGTTTCTATATATCTCTCTTCTCTGTCTGTCTCTCTCTCTGTCTCTGTTTCTGTCTGTCTGTCTTCTCTGTCTCTCTCCCCCTCCCCCCCCCTCCAACCTCTTCCCCTCACCCCCCCCCCCCCCCTTCACCCCGTCCACTCCGTTCTCACTCTCTCTCTGTCGCTGCCTCTGTCTCTAGCTCTCTCTCTGTTTTTCTTGTTGTCTCTGTTTTTGTCTGTCTCTGTTTGTCTCTCTCGCCCCTGTCTCCCTCTCTCTCCCCCCACACAAACGCATGTACGCACGCACACACGCACGCACGGACGTACACACACACACACACACAACTATATACTTCAACGTCATAGTTTATAATCAAAACACATCTTTTATTCAGTGTACCATCCACAGTACCTGAAAGCAAACTCGTCTTCTCCATCACCCCGCATCTGTCACGAGAGATTCACAACTCTACTTGGATTTCTCAATTTCAGCTCACATCAATTATTTTTTGTTCCTGATCTAGAGCTCCGAGGTTCACCAATGGTGAGATTTTGCAAATACGGCCGATTTTGCCCCACCATGAAGGTTGCCGCATTCCGACCTCGGGGATGCATGCTGGGTATGTTCTTGTTTCCGTAACCCACCGAACACCGACATGAACTAAGGGGATATTGAACGAGCATCTCATACACGATTAGTGAAGCGGTCTTCTGACTGAATTTATGTGTGTGCATATATATACACGAAGTGAATTAAGGCACTGGCAGGTCTGCACTTGAAGATGAGCTGGAAGGTCGTGAAACTCCTCCACCTTTAATTCAGTAAACGCTTCCTAGATTCGAACCCATGACTTTAAGGACCCATGGGATTGAAGTCTAATGGTTTTACCCACTGGGCCACTGTGTCTGTCTGTCAAACTCACATCTGATTTCACCCCACATTCAAGTTCATGGCTGTAACATATGCTGTTCAATATTTCTGTTCGTAGAGGGTTTGTGTGTGTGTGTGTGTGTGTGTGTGTGTGTGTGTGTGTGTGTGTGTGTGTGTGTGTGTGTGTGTGTGTGTGTGTGTGTGTGTGTGTGTGTGTGTGCGTGTTGTATATATATATATATATATATATATATATATATATATATATATATATATATATATATTATATTATATATATATATATATCATGGCAATTATTGTGTTCAATACAATACTGTTGAGGAAATGTTTGCTTTTGATACCTGCTCCTTTCAAAAAAATTGATTAGCTTTTATTTGCTCTTTTGAAGTCGGATTGATTGCTAGCTCAAAAGCTTTCATTCTGTCCAGTTCTCCGACTGTTTCTGACTCTGTGTGTCTTTCTCCTTGTCTGTCCTTCTGCCTCTCTGTCTGTCTGTCTGTCTGTCTGTCTGTCTGTCTGTCTCTCTCTCTCTCTCTCTCTCTCTCTCTCTCTCTCTCTCTCTCTCTCTGTGCAATAAGAGGAGACAGAATATACAAAGAAAGAAAGAATCAGTTTAAATCTGGATGCAAAGTGAAACCATTTCATTTCACAGGCAAAGATAGCTAGCAGGGAACAACAGTGTATACATTTGAAGCTTTATCGCGTTACATCACCCTTCCTTTCCCACTTCACCTCGCAATCTGATGAAGAAAATTTACGAGCATTCCGTTTCATTCACTGTGTGCCTCTCATCACGCATATGCACGATAGCAAGACCCCCTTAAGAGGTTGGAACAATATATCAAAGCGAGTCAGCTTAGTGATCAAATCAGATTCCTCTTATTTTAAGAGTTCATGTGTGGAGAATATCAAGCGAGAAAATACGTAAAGTATTCATCCTATGATTAAATAAAAGGTCGACTTGTACATAGTTGTTGAGCGTATGTTATGATTTTTTTTTAATGATTTTTTTTCGGGGGGGGGGGGGGAGGGGGGGGGGGGAGCAACTTTCTAAGTGTTTGTTCTGATTCGGGCAAGTTTAACAAGTTCAAGAGTTTTTCAGTTGCTGGAGTGTGATTGATTAGGTCTTCACTAGAAGTTGATTTTTTTCCCTTTCCTATTTATTTATTTTATTTTATTTATTCTTTTATTTCGAGGATGACGGAAGAGAGTCGATTCACACAATCAAGTCACCCACGAATCAAATATAGCCGTCATTAATCCACTCTTTGCATCATGAAGCTATGGCTCAGCATCATCAAACAAGTTGATACTTCTAATAAGTACTACTAATACTAGTCGATACTACTAATAAGAAGCATTACTAATAAGATACTAGTCGATACTACTAATAAGAAGCACTACTAATAAGATACTAGTCGATACTATTAATAAGAAGTATTACTAACACGATACTAGTCGATACTATTAATAAGAAGTATTACTAACAAGATACTAGTCGATACTACTAATAAGAAGGCATGCATACAGCATGTACAAGCAGAGGGTTGTGTGTGCAAAGCATAGATATAGTTGAATCATCACAATTTCGCGATCATGACTTTGGAGCGAAAAACGAACAGTTGATACTTTGCTCATTTCTACCGGCAAAAGCTACGTCACTAGAACCATTGTATGGCAAGAATAAAAACAAAAAAAATATATTTAGTATTATTTTGTGAAGTATTTTCTTATCTTTAAAAAAAATCAGCTGAATTATTAACAACAATTGTATCAGGTTTTTGTCTCGACAAAATCACCAGACAATCGACGACTCCGTAGCTCGCATATATTCAACAATAAGAGCGGAATAGTATCCCTGGACTTTGTCCCCATTCGCTCTAGAGCTAGCTCACACACACCACACACACCACACACACACACACACACACACCACACACACACACACACGCACACACACACTCAGATACTACACACACGCACCGGAAACATACACACACGCATTTCACACACGCACGCACACACGCACGCTTACATTGGGTATGTCTGTCTAATATCACTTTCCAGTGGAGAGACGTTAACACGAAGACACACACATACATACATACACATACATACACAGTGCGTGTGTGTGTGTGTGTGTGTGTGTGTGTGTGTGTGTGTGTGTGTGTTTATTTATTTATGTATTCTTTTATATCGAGGACAATGGAATAAGCACTCGTGTGTGTGTGTGTGTGTGTGTGTGTGTGTGTGTGTGTGTGTGTGTGTGTGTACGTGTACGGGCACGCGTGTATGTCTGTGTGTCTATGCGTGCATGAGGAGAGAGAGAGGAGAGAGAGAGAGAGAGAGAGAAGAGATGAGAGAGAGGGGAGAGAGACGAGAAAGGGGAATGAGAGAGAGAGAGAGAGATGAGCACTTGTTCCTCTGTTACTGAATTTCAAAGCAAACTACCGTTGCTCTTAAGGAAGAACAAACAGAAATTGCTGGAAAAAGTAGCTGGGTTTGCGTTCTATGCTGATTGCTACATTTCGATCGTTTATATAATGAATCAAGAGAAAGAAAAAAAGAAAAGAATGATAGACAGTAAATGAAAGAAATAAAGATAAACAACTAACATGGAAGAAAGGAACCGATAGAAAAAAAAACTCAATCATACGATCATGGACATAAATAAAAATAAAAAACTCAACAAAGAAAACGCGCAAAGTAACAAAAACAGGAGAGAGAGAGAGAGAGAGAGAGAAGAGAGAGAGTGAGAGAGAGAGAGAGAGAGAGAGAGAGAGAGAGAGAGAGAGGAATAAGAGAGAGAGAGAGAGAGAGAGAGAGGAGAGGGAGGAGGAGGGTGAGAAGAAGAAGAACAACAACAACAACAACAAAAACAAGAAAGTACAGACATAAAGCGAACAGAACAAAAGAAAGATGGAGAGCTAATTCTGATTCAACGTGAGAGCGTTTTATGTCAAAGACTAGATAATATAAAACAGGGTATCTTCTTCTCATTTCTCATGTTTTTTTACGGTTCTTCTTTTTCTCTTTTGTTTTATTTATTATTTTATTTCAAAGATAATGGAATAAGCACCGCTGTGCATTGCTTTTACATCTAATCCCCGTGTGCATGCAGTTTTGTTAATTTTGTCATCCCTTCCCCCCGTGTTCGAATCACGTTGGGCCCCACTGTCTGCTGCCGTTGTATTCAGTACACTCAACTAAAATTCCATGTAAATTAGTGCTTTGCTTTTGGCCTGGTGGCAGCTTTTGGGGTGTGGTCTTAAAGTGTGTGTTTTTGAGTGTTTTTTGTTACGTATGAGGACAATTTTATATCACTTGTTTTGTGTTTTTGTCGGGTTTTTAAAAGGGTTAGCCCAGTTTTTTTTGAAATTGCTATTTTATAAACTTCAATTTAAATTTTTCTTTTGAAATATTTTGTTGGAAAAATGGCAACATGCTGTTTGTGTTTACCTTCCCTGTATTAATTTTGCCCCCTTTTTTCACCCTACCCTGCGCATCGTGCAAACTGCAGGGCTTCCGAACTTAAATCCACCACCCCCCCAAACCAAACCCACCGCCAACACCAGCTTCCTCACTCCCCCCAAAAATGACCCAAAAACCACTGTAAATTTCTGAAACACTATTGTGTGAAATCGGCCGCAAACAAAACGGCTTGATGAAGCTAAAAAGAAACAATTTCAACCTTGGGGTATCATCGCAAAAAAACCGAAGAGGAACACGTGCGGGCAGACGCATCGCCTGCATGTGCCCGGCCCCCCCCCAAAAGGTCCCCCCCTCACCTCGCGTCACTTCCGAAACCCACTGACCACACTCCCTCATCCCCCCCGTGACATGCTTCCCCCTTTTACTGATTTATCTTCTATGGGGAAAGTTTTTCTTGTTTGTAATGTCTTCATGCTGTGTACAAATTTTCAGATCCCCTGCCGGACTCAGTTCCTTTACCACCCTCCACCCCTGATCATCATGTAAACCCCTGTTGTTCTCCACTGTCTACTTTTTGCCATCGCCTTTCATCTTCTTCTAGATCCTTGCCCTAACTCCCCACTTTCCCCTTTAAACCCTCTCCGTCTCCTTCAAATATTCTTCAATCTGTTCCCCAAATGTAAAATTTTGTTTGCCGAGGGAAAGGCTGTTTTTTATTTTATCTCTAAAAAAAACCTAGATTTAATTTTCCACAGAAAATGGTTAAAACAAAAAGCCAGAACCTATGATAAAACAGTAACACCCCTGGCTATAAGACTCTTTTTCCTTTCCCCCCGATTCCCGTGGAGGTGGCTCGCTGTCGTTTACAAAGGACACCTGCTTCCGGCTCTTTCTTTCTGCCACTCCCCCCCTTTCTCCCCCGGAATCTTTCGAAGTCTGTGAATCAACCCCAATCTACCCGGCCTTCTGTCCCCTTCTGCTGCCTTTCCGCCCACCTCCCACCGTAAAAACAATCTGACATTTCCCTTTTCATCAGAATTCCAATCTCTCCTTGATCCCCTACAGCCTCTCTCAAGAAACTTACCCATTCTGGCGACTTTTACTTTCCACTTTGACACAGTCTTCTCCTGACGTCAAGCGTCTTCTCTTTTTTTGTCTAACCCACTCCTGTCCCAGCTGGTAAATGAAGTACACACAGATCGGGTCATATTTTAGATTGGTTTCTTTCACTGATGTTTCACAATCTCATCAGGTCGGTTCCGTCACTAATGAACTGCTTTCTGACCATTCTGCCATTCCATTTTCTTTCTCAACATTGGCAAGGCCTATTAAAAAGAAAAGTGCATCACCCGTCGCAATCTCAAGTCTAGATATCAAACTTTCTCTACCCAAGGCTAAACGCCTATCACAAATCCCTGACCAAAACTGACCCGTCTAAACATACAACACTGTTCTTGGCCAATGCTCGAGGGAGAAGCGCTCCCCCGCCCTCAATTTCTTCCTGATAGGCCCTCTCCCCATGGAACACCCTTGATATCCGGTCGCAAAACGCAAAGGGCCGGAAAACCCTCGAGCGACAATGGCGTAAAACAAAAACTGAATAATAAGCAATCCTTCGAAAACAAATCAACAAAGTCAAAACCTTAATCCTTCAGCAAAGACAAGTATTCCCTTGCTCAAGTCTTGATGCTACGTCCATGAAATCTCTCTTTTCCCTCACCTTCAACTCTTCTGGGACCCGCAAAGCAGCCATCTACCCACTGTTCACAGCCTTCCAAACTTCCTGCTATATTTCTTCTTCTTCTCTGACAAAAGTCCGCAACATTCGCTCCAGACTGGATCAATTCTTTCCAACCCGCACCTCCTATCCCCAATTCACGGGCCCATTCCTCTCATTTTTTTTCATCCACAAGTGAGAATGAAATCAAGACAATTCTGAAAGAAATGACAATAAAATCATGTGATCTCGATCCTATAACCGCTTCTCTTCTCACTAAAGTGCATTCCACAGCTCATACCCACTATCACGAAAATAGAAAACTCATTTCTTTCTCAGAATTTTTCCTAGATCTCAAAACTGCTTTAGTTACACTTACTTAAAAAGCAGACCTCGACCTTAAATTTTTGAGAATTAAGGTGTTTCTAACCTACCTTTCATCTCTAAAGTCCTTGAAAAAGGTGTTCTGAAACAATCAAACCCATCTCATTCCAACAATCTCCTCCCCTTTAGTTGCTATCGTGCAACCACAGCACCGAGCCCAAACATAGTCCCACACCTTAAACACGCTTTTGCCCCTTTCTGATTTCAAAAAATTTATCCCTTCTCACTCCTCGACTTGTCTGCACCTTGAACATAGCCCACTAAAATTCTTCTCTACCGTCTCCAGAACACTTTTGGTATTAAAGACACAGCCCTTTTCCTGGTTCAGTTCATACCTTACAGACCGATCCACACAGTTACAGTAAATAAGATTCAATCAGCACCTGCCAAACTGGAATGGGGAAAATCCCACAGGGTCAGTTCTCGGCCCTGTTCTTTTCACTCTCTACACGGGCCCCATTTCAATATAATAAACCGTCATCAAATCAGCCATCATTTTTATGCAGACGATCCAATTCTTAGCATGAAATCCCGAAAACTGCTTCCCTCTTGACAAATAGGGTCCGGGCTGCTCAAAAATCAAAAACTGGATGATAGAGAAACAGTTACAACTAATGCAGATAAAACCGAAGCCATGCTTATAGCGACAAAAAACAAATCTCTCCATAACAACAGCTTCAATAGAATCGCAAAGCTGTCCTCTACCCACTGTAGTGAAATATCTAGGGGTAGCTATCGATAACACGTCTCCATGCAAAAAATTATCACCAAACTGCCAGTTCGTCTAACTATCAATTACGGCGCATTAGTGCAGTTCGAAAAGGTATGTCAACATGAAGCAAATCCAAAACTAGTAAAATCTCTCATTCTCTCACGCTGGGACAAATGCAATTCCCTTCTGGCTGGTCTGCAGCATCTCTATCACCCTTTTCAACGTATACAAACTCTGCAGCTCGACTATCCTCAGAAAGAAAAATTGAGCACAAAATCTCTCTTGCGATTTCCCACTGGCTGCCTGTGCCACAGAGGATAAACTATAAGATCTGTACCCTCTGTTACAAAAGTCTCCACAAAACGGCACCTTCCTACCTCTGTGAATGTCTTCATTTGTACACTCCTTCCGTTCCTCCGTCTGCTGCAGATACCTTGTGCTTAGAATACTAGATTCAACCAGTCCCTGTTGGCCGTCGCTCTTTCTCTGTTTCTGGTCCAGTGGATCTGGAACGACCTCCCTCTCTCCTTTGTCAAAAGCTACTTATGATGCTTTTAAACCAAAGCTAAAGACGCATGTTATTTCAAACCAAAGTTTCTCTCCTTTTGGGTTTCACTCATCCTGTCCCTGCCCTCAATAACCACTCCCCCCCCCCCCCCACCCCCATTAGCCTGCCCGAGTGTACAACTTTTGTGTGTGGGGTTGTGTGTGTGTGTGTTTGGCGCGCGCGCGCGTGTGTGTTTACTTTTGGGATTTGTAAAAAAACTGTTAATTGTGCGCGTGTGTGTGTTTACATTTGAATTTGTAAAAATCTATTAATCGTAACTGGCTGCATGCGAAAGAATAGGATGAATGAGAGCGCTTTGATTTGTTTTTTTTGCAAGATTTAGCGCTGTATAAATTCCATGTATTATTATAACTATCTCCAGCAAGATCACGCAATCTCTCCAGTCAGCCAGATATTACACAGACATATAATCTTCTCTTTAATATAGGGACAGGTTTATTATAGATTGTTTTATAATTAAACCTGCACACTGCAGAACAACTTAACCTTTCGCATTATATCCACATTCCAAAATTCACAAACTGTGCTTATGAGCTTGTCAGTATGGCCATTGACATTAATTAGTTTGTTGTTTTTTTAATGGAACATCCACTATTATCTCTATAACTGGACTTAACTACTTTGGGGTTTAAAATTATTATCCCATAATTTGTTACACAAATTTCTCTCGCGAAGACATCCTTCTCCATGTGTAAGTCTTCCAGGATCAATCGACTGGGTGATCTAGTAAATGTTCTTATGCCTGTGACCAAAAAAAAAGTATTGGGTTTAACTACATAATAAGTTTGGCCATTTTTCAATAAATATTAACGCATCAAAATAGTACATTATAATTATGTACACGTATCCAACCTGTACGAAAGGCACACATATACGTATCTATAATCATGCATGTGCAGACCAAAGAATATCATGAGCAGGACACTATATTACGCGCTTTTCTGCCTAACCTGATAGCGTAAATTTACAACGGCTTGTCTTTTTTTTCTGCCGTAACCCTAGCAGAGGTATCTATGGTTCCAGGCCCACTTTAGAGGCTGAGCAATGCATCACGGCAAGTCAGTACAATCATCAGATGTATGGGATTCAAGACTGCGCGTGCAGGGGATATCAGGCACAACATGCATCACACATACAGCTGCAGATAAGGCGTGAACTGACTGCGCGCTTGCTGGGAGTGTATTCTGATTCTGACAGTGTATCAGCTAAAGAACTACCTGGATGAAATAATCAGCCCTCCGCATGAAGACGTTTTCTTCCACGTAAAGGGCTGCATGTTCCTAATCGTGTAGGTGTCGTTGTTGTGTGTTAGTTTTGTTTGTTTGGTTGGTTTTGTTTGGGAAAGAGAAGGGTAGATTTGTGTGGATTATTGGAAACAAAAGCCCTCAAATAACACTATTTGACTCATCTTTAGTGTGGCTTACTTTACGTTTAAATGGACACGATCTCGGTGAATTGTCATGGTATAGATTTCATCAACATTGTATGATTTGTTTTTATACAAGAAAGCTATTGTAACACACAGGCCCTATCAAAACTACCCAACAACTTTTATAGTGTGAATCAAATGGCACCATTTTATAGCCTGAATAACCTCCCTAATCATAATACAGAGTAACAGTAACATCGTGCAGAGAATCAAAATAGAGGTGAGTGAAAACAAGAAACAATTTTGGTGTTGTGTGTGTGGGGGGGGGGGGGGGGGGGGGGGGGGGGGTGGATTCCTTAGCTAGAGCCCCAAGGTTCACCAGTGGTAGACTTTTGCAACCGTTTTTTAGCAACCACTAAGGTTGGAAAACACCAACGTCAAAGATGGCGTCCAAATACGATACCAGCGTGTATTCGATTAATTTTTTTTACAAATCATGGCATCAAGTAACCTACTCTTTCAAAAACGGAATATGATTTAACGTGTGTGCAAGATGTTCTGGGTGTATTCACACACGGAGCTTCCGTTTATAGTCTTACATATAAAGGCATTTTGGGAAAGTGGAGTGAGGATAACATTTCCCAAAACGGATGCCTCCATAGTGACGCAGTCCCTTCAGATCATTCGCGTCATGCTTTAACCACTAGGCTACCTGGTTGCTCCCACAACACGTTTTCAGAAATTATGTCTATGCTATTGCTTGATAAGAAATTTGAAAAATGTGAATCACAAATACAGTGTTAGCGGACTGGATTAAAACATGCTGCCATTGTATGTTACGTAACCCTGTATTATTGGTTTAAAGGCAATGTCGTCCAATCACAAAAAAGGAACCTCCCCAATCCTGGCCCAAATATAAATCTTGTTTTCGAGTCAGTAGACAAACAAATAGCTACTGCTCAATCTTAAATAAATACATTATTTGATTTAGGTAAAAACCAACACACACTTAAAGAGTCCCAGCCTCCCCCCCCCCCCCCCCCCCCCCCCCTACTCCCCACATTCACACACACATCACACGCTACAAACACATGCACAGCTCCCTGCCCCCCCCCCCCCCCCCCCCCCCCCCCCCCCCCCCCACACACACACGTGCACACACAGCCCTCTCACCCCAACAACCAATTCAGGCACATGCTCTAGACATCTAAATCATTTTAACAATCTCCGTTGCCTTTGCCTCCCCCCCTCTTTTTTTGGACAAAACAGACAGCAAACCATGCTCTATCCCTTAAAGAGACCAAAACTCCATGACCTCTGATTAACCCCTGTTTAGAGCTGGCATAACCTCCCTTGCATGTTGTGAGAGTGCTTTCATTTGTGTTTTACCGTTTCCTTTTTTTTCTTTCTTTTTCCTCCTTTCGTGTTCTCTGGTGATTTTGAAGAAGGATGGCGACTTCAGGGTTTCCGCACATGGGGTTTAATACCTGCTTGATTCATGTTGGTTGTTTTTCTGCTAAAGGTGGTGCTTTTTTTGTTAAAGCTCTCTTGAAGGGGAGGATATGCCAAGGTTTAGAACATTGCGCTCGCAATCTGACAAACCGGTTCGGTTCCCGTTCAGGGATATTTTCCCCCTGGATTAACCCTCAGTGCAGACTTTCCCCTTTCCCAAAAGTCCCTTTTGGGTTAGACTATAAACTGAAGGCCCCCCTGTGTTAACACACGCAACATCTTTCGCACATTTATTTCATGTTTCCCCTTTTCGTAAGGTATGGGCCCTTGTGGCCGGTGGGAACAGATGACAGATGACAAAACCGCATACACACGGGGCTGGATGTAAAAAGCAATAAGTCTTATTCATTAACCTCGATATAAAAGAATGAAAAACTTTTTAAATTTAATTTTAAAATTTGTCTTTTAACGTTTCGTTTTTTCTTTATTGTTTCCTCATCTAAACGTTGTGTGTGAGTTTGAAGAAGGATGGGGACTTTCTATTGCACGGGAGCATTTGCTGAATAACTTCTGGATAATTTGGCTTGTTTCCTGCTAAGGGTAGGCGCTTTTTTTTTCAAGCTTCCTGAAGCTGGATTGATGACAAAATGGATTCCCGAGGCTCTTTTCAAACAAAGGGGAAAAGGTAAAAATGTTTCCCCTAACCTATAAGGTCGTAGGGGTGGAAGTTCACGAAAAGACCTCACTTTTCTAAAGGGGCCAGCGTATTGGAGGGCGGCGCCCACTTTTCCCCTGCCCTCGCTGCTTTTACCTTCCTTGACCCTAAACGAGGACAGGTCCCATTTCAGCTGGTGAACTGGGGGAACTGTACTTTAAGCCAAGGCCGCCCCAAAACGTCACCCATCCCAAATGGAACCCCCCTCGACGCTGCTAACTTGGCTGGGGGAAAAACGAGTGCTCCGACCACTGAGGGGTATCCGCCCTTTCAATCTGCCAGCCTTTATTGTCTGTTAATGTGTTTGTTTTAGTTTATTTTGTTATTCTTTTATTGCCAGAATAAATGTAATCAACCACTCACGTAATTTTTACATCCCGTTTCCCTTTGTATGCAGTTTTGTCAATTTATTTATCAATTCCCCAGAACACAATGCCTACCCAAATACTGTGTGTTTTTTATTTATTATTTATTTTTATCTTTTTATATCGGGATAATGGAATAAGCATCATGTGCTTTTTTAAACAATTCCCCCTGTGTATGTGGTTTTGTAAATTCTGTCATCTGTTCCACGGCACCAATGTGTGTGTGTGCTGTGAAGATGTTGTTTTCATTCACAGAAAGTAAAGGTCATTCTTTCCTAATCTTTCCTAGCTAATTTAGAGGGGTTTGGAGAGAAGGGTAAATTTGTGTTTTTATTTTTATAATTGGATTGCCCACTCTGAAAGTTGGAGCAGATTTGGGCTCACTTCAGTTTAGTATACTTCAGATTTTCAAAGACCTTCCACACACACACACACACACACACACACACAACAAACACCACTCGCACACAACCGCACACACACATCACATACACTCAACACAGACACGAACAGACACACACACACACACACACACACACACACAACACACACACACCACACACACACACACACACACACTGATTCACAACACTGATTTAGATTATTAGAAAACAAAATCCACAATCTTTGTTGAAACGTTTTCAACAAATTCCTTTTCCTTTGCAACTCCCCCTTTTTCCCCCCCCTCTGCCCTTCTTGTTTTTGGAACACAAAACAGAACAGCAGTCGTCTCTTATCCCCCATTACAAGACACAACATCCCCACCACCATGTCTCCACTGACCTCTGATATAACCCTTTAAGCGTGCCAAACCTCCCCTGCATGTTGTGGAGAGCTTTATTTTTTCTTTTCTTATTTTTCCCCCTGTCTTTGGGTTTTGTGTTGGGTTTTGAGAAGGATGGTTGATTTTTGTTGCAGGCAGCATTGCTGTAACTGCTTGATTCATGTTGGCCCTTTTTTTTTTTTTTTGCTTTCTAAAGGTTTTGCGCTTTGCAAGTGGCTCTCTTGAAGCTGCATTGAGTCTAAATGGCTTTCCAAAGATCTTTTGATGTGTCTGTCTTCTTGATGTCTTGTTACTTTCTGTCCTGTCTTGATGGGGCTCTGTTTGGCTGTCTTTCCATATGCTGTCTTCTGTCTCTTTATGTCACTCTCTTAGTCTGGTTCGTGTTTTGTCGTCGTCCCGTCTGTTGTCTGCCTTTCCTTTTCTGTATGTCTATTGCCGTCTGTCTGTATGTATCTCTATCTCTAGTCGTCTTGTCTCTTACGCTGTTGTTCTTGTGTGTGTGTGTGTTGTTTGTGAGAGATAGGTAGATAGTAAAAAGATAGATAGTTTATAGATGGGTTTATATATGTAAATTTTATAGAAAAGAGAAGAAGAGAGAGACAAGGGGAAAAGAGAGAGGACAGAGAGAGAGAAGAGAGAATTGCAAATACAGGAGCAAAAGATAACTTAGACAAAGACATGATTTAATGACTGTTGATGGGGGTTCAAAACTAACGTTGGGGAATGTTCTCTTCTCCGCTTCTTCTCCTTCTCTCCTTCGTCTTCGCCTTCTTCTCTTCTCCCTTCTTCTCTCCTCCTCCTTCTACTCCTCCTCTTCTTCTTCTTCTCCTTCTCTTCTTCTTTTTTTCTTTTCTCTTTTCTTCTTTTCTTTCTTCTTCTTTTTTTCTTTCTTTCTTCTTCTTTTTCTTCTCCTTTTTTCTTCTATCTTTCTATTTTCTTCTTCTTCTCTCATTCTTTTTGGTTTCTTTTTCTTTCTTTTTGCTTTCTTTCTTTCTTTTTTGTTGTTGTGGTCTTCTCTCTTCTTCTTCTCAGAATTTTCTTCTTCTTCTTCTCTTTTCTTCTTCTCTTTTTCAGAATTCTTCTCTTCTTCAGAATTCTCTTCTTCTTCTTCTTCTCTTCTTCTTCTTCCTTCTTCTTTTCAGAATCTTTTCTTCAAATTCTTCTTTTTTCAGAAAATTTTTCTTCTTCAGAATTTTTTCTTAGAATTCTTCTCTTCTTAGAATTTCTTTTCTTTTCTTTTTCTTTGTTTCTTTCTTTCTTCTTTCTATCTATCTATCTCTTTCTATCTTTCTTTTTGATGTTTTTTTCTTTCTTTATGTCTTCTTTTTCCCTTCTTCTTTCTTCTTTTCTGTCCTTTCTGCTTCTCTTCTTGTTGAACACTTATTGCTTTCTGTCCATTTAGGGGGAAAGAGGGAAGAGGGGGGTGAAAAGGAAAGAAGGAGGAGGATGACGAAACAAGCTAATAACGTCCCACTCATGTACTGATCATTTCATACGTGTGACTTTTGTTGTTTTTAAAGGCAAAATGGACCTGGTTTGTTTTTAAGCTTGTGTTAAGGGTTGTTTCACAACTTGGTCGTTTGCCCTTGGGATTGTTGGGGAAAATACGTGCGCGTTTCTGGTTCTATGAAGTCCGATAAGAATTTGATTTTGTTCTGCGTTTTGTTTATTTACTGATTTTGTGTGTGTTTTCAGTATTTGTTTGGTTTTGATTTTCTAATTGTGTAAAAAAAAAAAAAAAAGGATTAGGAGTTAGTAAGGCATTGGTGGATTATGTCTGTCTGGGATCTCTCTCTCTTTTCTGTCTATTGCCTGTCTCTCTCGTATCTGTCTGTCCTGTCTGTTCTGTCTTTATGACTGATGAATTGACTGACTGATGACGACTGTATGTCTGGCTGTCTGTTGTCTGTTTGCCTGGCTGTTGTCTGTCTGGCTTGTTTTGGCTGTCTCTCTCTCTCTCTCTCTCATTCTTCTCTCTCTCTCTCTCTCCCCTTCTGTCTTTATATTTTCCCTTATAAGGGTGGGTAGGATGTAAAAATCCCCGAATGCTATTCGTTATCCTCAAATAACTGTGATTGATTATTGATTGATTGGATGGTTGGTTGATTGACTAAAATTTATCTGCATCAGTGTTTATTTATGTCTGTTAAATCCTTCTTTTTTTTTTTTGTGTGTGTGTGTGGTGTGTGGTTGTGTGTGTGTTGTGTGTGTTGTTGTGTGTGTGTGGTGTGTGGGGTGATGGTGTGTGTGGCCGCGGCGGCGTGTTTTGTCTGTGTGTCTATGTAAGGCTTTCGTTTTTTTGAGGCTCTGTTGGAATTTCTGCCAAAGAATGTCAGAAAATAAAGTAAACCGATTTCCTGATGACAGTTTTAAAGTTGTCTTCCCCTTCCTTTTTAAGTGTCAAAAACCTCTGTGGTTTCTTTTTTTTTTAAGATTTCGCAAGTGGAAACAATAAGTTGTAAACAGGTCTGAAAAAAAAATTTTTTCACAACCCCTGATATCTATTGTGAAAACAGTGGTTGAAAAGTTTATTTTTTTTTGTGTGGGGGGGGTTTTTCGACTCTTTGCTTTATGTGTAACAAACCAAGGGGACGGGACAGCTTTAGTGGTCAGAGCACTCGTTTCCCCCCGCTAAATTTTTAAGCAGCACGAGGTGGTTTTCCCTTGGGAGGGTTTACCGTTTGCGGCCTTGGCTTCGGGACGTCCCCCAGTTCATAGCTTAAATGGGACCTGCTCCTTAGTGTCAGGGAAGGTAAAACAGCGAGGGAGAGGAGTGGGCCCGCTCTCAAAAATCTGGGTTCTAGAGAAGTGAGGTCTCACGCCTGTTTCCCCACGACCCTTTTTGGTAATGGGCACCTTTACCTTTTCAAACGAGACACAAAGGGGTGGCCTGTTTGTGTTATGAACTGTCCTATGTTACATGTGGATTGTTATGGGGAATTAGGGGATGGGGTGTGACACACATGTCAGCAAAACGAACACCAAACCCACCACTTTCGTTTTTCGGACAGGTTTTAAAGGGCAGTTCATATAGGGTGCACCATTGGAAGATGAGCTTAAAAAAGATATTGTCCTGTGGTTTTTTTGTTTGTCTTCGTTGCACGCTCAGCAAACAATACTGCTGTCTGTTTTGAGCAAAAATGCGTTTTCGCTGCCCTTAAGCTAAAGTCGGGGCCCTGCGCATCAGATTTGGCGTGGGAGTGGATTGTTGTTGCATTTTGTTGAGGGAAAGAAAAAAAGATCAAATTTTAAAAATTTTGGGTAGAAGAGTGCGACGTGATGTCCATTTTTCAAAATGACAGAAAATAATGATTGACAGTACGTGTGTAAATATTAGCCTATTTGAAAAATATGGTGTGTTTTTTTTTGTTTTGTGGTGTGTGTGTGTGTGTGTGTGTGTACCACGTGCTGATGCAGGGTGGGGTGGTGAAGGGGGGGGGGTGGTTTGTGCGTGCCCGTGGTGTACGGTTTCGTCGTGCGTGTGAGTGTGTGCGTGTGTGTGTGTGGTGCTGTTTTGTCTGTCTGTGGGCTGTGCATCTGCGTTCGGTGTTGTTGTTATTGTTGATTTTGTTCTTTTTAAATTAAAAAAAAAATTAAAACCCTAATCAATTTATGTTTTTAAAAAAATTTTTTTTTTCGTGCCCTTTTTTAAAAATTTACCAACCCTTTTTTTTTAAGACAAAGTGTCCAAAAGCCATTTTGTTTTTGATTTTCACAATTGTTTTTCCATTATTATTGAAAGAAAATATAAAAAGGCAAAAGGGTCGTGAACTGAAAAATCCTGGGGGTACTTTGAAGTTAAATGTTAATGGCACT
Organism: Rapana venosa; assembly: GCA_028751875.1. Lineage (NCBI taxonomy): Eukaryota > Metazoa > Mollusca > Gastropoda > Neogastropoda > Muricidae > Rapana > Rapana venosa. Next base: position 49,135,920 of record CM054147.1, read on the forward strand.
TATTCAAATTTTTGCATTCCTTTTTTAACTTGGCTCTTTCTTTTTTTTTTTCTTTTCTTTACAGAGAAGGAGGGTATAATTTTGTTTTTTGGGGATATTGTGGTGTTTTTTCCTATGTTATTTAGCTCGACAGCAGGGGGTTCAGAAAAAACAAAAATGGTATTAAGATTTGGGTCTCTGTCAGGTGTAACATTTTTTTGTATGTATATGTACTGATAGATGCAACAAAACAATAACAACACACACGCGCGCGAGCGCTCACACACCCATACTCCCCCCCCCCCCCCCCCACACACACACACATGCACCCGCGCATACACACACACAAAGAGGCACGCACGTACGCACGCACGCAGGCCACACGTACGCGCACACACACACAATGAATGGCTGGTGGTTTAAAATGACTTCAAAGATACCAAAGCTGTGTGTTTTGTTGTTGTTTTTGTTTTTGTTGTTTTCCATGCGGTTTCTTGCAAATTACATTTTTTTCATTTTGTATTAATAGTTGTTGTTCCTGTTATTGTTTTGTTCTTATTATATTTACTATAGCGCTTTTTCTCGAAGTACCCAAGTAAATGAGATAGAGTAAAACAAACAAAAGCAAGGATATATCCGCATGCTATAAAGCTTAGTGAAATCGCAGAAATACTAGATTTTTAGCCGTTCCACCAAAATGATAAACAAGAAAGGAAAAGGAACATACTCTTTTTTGATGGTTTCAGCATTCATGTAACCGTCTTTCTATCCAAAATACCAAACCCTTTTGCTTCCTGAGGTTACACAATCCACTGATGGCATACACAGGCTCAAAGAGCATGATCCGGAATCCTTTTGCTTTACGTGGTATTTGAATGTTAATATGGCATATGTTGTTTCCTTGTTTTGCTTGTCGTTGTTGTTGTTCTTCTTCTTCAGAATTCCTCTTCTTCAGAATTCTTCTTCCTTTTCTTCTTCTTCTTCTCTTCTTCTTCTTCTCCCCCTCCTCCTCCTCCTTCCTCCACGTTCTTCTTATTCTTCTTCTCCTCCTCCTCCTCCTTTTCCTCCCCCTCCTCCTCCTCATTCTTCTTCTTTTTCTCCTCCTCCTCCTACTTCTCCTCCTCCTCGTCCTTCTCCTTCTTCTTCTCCTCCTCATCCACCTCCTCTTGCTCCTCCTCCTTCTCCTCCTCCTTCTTCTTTTTCCTCTTCTTCGTTTATATGCTAGCTCAAGGTAGAGTTTCTAAAAGATAGCGGTGTCAGTTCGTGTTATTGAACTGTCCTGATTTTGTTCCTCACTTGGTATAAAATTGCAGGTGTGAAAACTGAACACAAAGGGACATCCTTCTGCAGCAGGTGTTATGGCATTGTAACTACGTAGATTGAAACATGAGCTGGTGGATAATATGTGTCTGTTGGTGTACAAGGAAGATGTTTCCAGAATATCATGCGATGTGTTTGTTTGCTTTTGTTGTCGTTGTTGTTGTATTTTGGGGGTTTGTTTATTTTGCTTTGAGCAATTAACATGTCTTGCCCACGTTTTTTTCTCTTTGGGTCTTTTGTTTTCTTGGTTTTATTTCTGGATGCTGTTGTTGCAGTTGCTGCTGTTGGTGTTTGGTGGTGTTTTTCGCTGCTTCTGCTGTTGTCGTTGCTGCTGTTGCTTCTTATTGTTGTCCTGATTGTTCTGTTGGTTTCCTTCTCATCTCCTTCCTCCTTCTCTTCTGCTTTCTGCAGCTTACTATGTGTTTCTCTTATTCTTCTTCTTGTTCTTCTTCTTCTTGTTCTTCTTGTTCTTCTTGTTGTTGTTGTTCTTCTTGTTCTTCTTGTTCTTCTTGTTCTTCTTGTTCTTCTTGTTTCTTCTTTTTCTTCTTCTTCTTCTTCTTCTTCTTTCTGCTGCTGCTGCTGCTGCTGCTGCTGCTGCTGCTGCTGCGCTGCTGCTGCTCCTCCTCCTCCCTCCTCCTCCCATCTCTCTCACACACGCGCACACACACACACTCACACACACAGCCCCCACCCACCCACCCACTCACACGCACGCACACACAGACACACACACACACAACACACACACACACACACACACACACACACACACACACACACACACACACACCAACACCACCCCACACACACACACGCACATACACACACTTTCTCTCTCTCATTTACTCTGAAGGTCATAGTTTCCTCATTTGTGTTAAAATCCCTGGAAGCAATACTGATCTATACAAACACGTAAAGGGCTTTTTGTTTTTCTTGTTTTCTTAAAACCCACGCACGAAAATCACAAGATATCGATCAATGAAATACACAAAACGAAAAACCAAAAAAAGAAGACACCTTGTAAACAAGCGTATTTGTTGTCTTAAATGTCGTTATCTCTGTGGTGTGTGTGTGTGTGTGTGTGTGTGTGTGTTATTTTATTTCATTTCTATTATTCTTTTATTTCGAGAATGATGGAATAAACAGCCATGTGCTTGTGTGTGCGTACGCGCACGCGCGTGTGTGTTATTTCATTTTATTTGTATTATTTCTTTTTATTTCGAGGATAACTGAATAAGCACTGTAGTGCGTGTGCGAGCGAGCGTGTGTGCGTGCATGCCTGTGTGGGTGTGCTGGGTGTGCGTGGGTGTGGGTGTGTGTGTGGGGGGGTGAGTGTGTGTGCGTGTGTGTGATGGTGTGTGTGAGTGCGTGCGTGTGTGCAAATGTGTGTGTGTGCGCGCGCGCACGCGTGTTGTTCATTGAATACTTTCTTTTACTTACTTAGGCCCATCACTCCTCCTGGAGCATAGGCCTCCCACAACTGTCCGCCAGAGTCCTCTGTCCTGGGCTATTCTCTCCAGGTTCATTGAATAAACAGTGCATTAATTTTGTCCTTGGGGTTTTTTCTTAATCAAGCCATCCATCCATTCCATCATTATTGGGTTGTTGTTGTTTTTTAACCCTTATACGAGTATTACTCTGCGAAGAAAGGTAGAGGGAGTCATTAAAGTATAAATCCATTTCCATAGTGGGAGTTTGGAACTTCATCTAACGCCCTTTTGATAGGAAGTATCAGACCACCATGTGCCCTAGAATTACACAATTTCATTGAAATATAAACAGGCCCCAGAGCTCACGAACTAGAATCAATCTGCCTACTCTGGCATTTAAGAGCTCAGATGACATTTCGTACTTGCCTATGTTGATTTTCGGCCGCTCCCATTGTTGATGAAATTTGTAGTTTTGTGCTTTTTATTTGTCCGTTTTTGTCTTGTTTTGTTTTAAAGAAACAGTTATGAAAGGCAGACGTGTTGTTTGTTTTCTGGAGTTGTTTCCCAGCCAAGGTTAAACAGCCTGCCCTCTTTAGGGTCAGGGAAGGTAAAGCAGCGAGGGAGAGGAGATGGGCGCCGCCCTCAATATGCTGGCCTCTAGAGAAGTGAGGTCTCTGACGCCTCGCTCCCCTACGACCTTATAGGTTATGGAACACTTTTGCCTTATACTCGGATTTATTGATGCTAAGGAAGTGAGAGCAGCAGATGTGAGAGATATATAGTAGCAAGTTTTCTTTGTGTGTGTGTGTGTGTGTGGTGTGTGTGTGGTGTGTGTGTGTGTGTGTGTGTGTGTGGCGTGTGTGTGTGTGCCGTGTGTGTGGCATGTGTGTGTGTGTGTGTGTGTGTGTGTGTGTGTGTGTGTGGTGTGTGTGTGTGTGTGTGTGTGTGTGTGTGGTGTGTGTGCGTGTGTGTGGTATATGTGTGTGTGTGCTTGCGTGTGTGTGTGTGTGTGCGTGTCTTCGATTCGATTCGATTCGATTCGATTTTACGTGTGGTGAGTGTGTGTGTTAGAGTGTACGCGTGTGCGTGCGTGCGTGTGTGCGTGCCTAGCCTATCTACGTGCTTGTGTACGTATCTGCGTGTGAGTTGACTTTCTTCTAAATCGATATTTTTAGCGATGAGAATAAAAAAAACAAGTACGAAGAAAATAAATTGAATATGACGTTTCCAAAGTTCAAGGAACTTTCTTTACCAGCTTAATAGTAGTGTCAAACGACTAAGGCATCTTGTATTACAAACCTGACAAAAAGAATATGGATTACCTCGAAGATCGAAACTGGTATCCAAGTATTGATCATTCACGACGGTATGTATGTTGTTGCCTAGTTTTGTTTGTGTGTATTTTT
>CM054147.1:49140554-49143054 GCA_028751875.1 Rapana venosa
CCCTGATTTCGGCATCAAAACAGCCGACTCCACACCTTACACCTGCATGCATACCCAGACGGCAAGTCTGCAAAAACTCTCACCAGTGCCAACAAATCCTGTAGGCTCAGCAGAAGTCAAATCAGCTGTCACACTCCACGCAAGCTAGTACAGTTACCTTTACCTTTGCTAATAATTTTTGAGCAAAATTTCCACACACAAAAATACAATGTATATGCGGTGAAAAACTTTCAAATATTCATGTTTCGTGCCAATGTTAGGGCTTACAACATTCCTGCCATCCTTTCAAGATAAATCTCTGAGCGAGGTTCTAACCAATCCATACTTATTATGCGAGATAGCACTGTTGCTGATGCGGTCTCCAATAATTTCTTTTTTGTAAAGTACCACCGTGAGACTGTAATAGTTTTACTTTCCATTGATTTGCATTTGTACAGGTTCCACTTTTAGCATAGGATTTGATTTTTCTGTGGTTTTTTGTTCTATTTTCGTTTCTTTGCCATACTTTTTGCAACATATTGTTTGTATTGTTTGGAATCAAAATTTAGACATACACAAAATCTTTAATTACCAACACTTATCTCTTTGCTTTCAAGGCCTTATTTCATCACTCCTACACCATCAGTCCTCTAAGAATTTTGCCAGGGACAACTCTCTTGTTGCCATGGGTTCTTAAACGTGCGCTGAATAATTTTGTGTAACACACGGGACCTCGGTTTACCGTCTCATTTGAAAAACTAGCACCCAGACCACCACTCATGGTCTAATGGATGGGGGAAAAGTTTTGGGCCCAAACGGGATTCGAACCACCGCACACTTCCAACCCGGACTTTTCGCTCTCTAGACAGGCGCGTTAGCTCTAGACCACCGATCCACCATAAGTGAACAGATGTAAAATGGAAGACACACCGATGCAGTTACCACTGGCACCTTCTCCCCTTCTTCTGCAAGCCTGAGTTTGTGCTGACTTTCTGCAAAGCAAAGCTCTCTTAGAGCCAGAACAGAGAGAGAGTTAGGACGAATGCAACTGATGTGAAAGACACAAAGTAGAGAGGGCTTTTGTTTTATTAATGTTTTATTCTTTTATTTCGAGGATTGTTTTATTTTTTCTATCCTTTATTTTATTCTTTTATGTCGAGGATAATGGATTAAGCACGTATGTGCTTTTTACGTCGAGTCTCTGTGTGCATGCAGTTTTGTCAATTTCGCCATCCGTTCCCACCAGCACACAATGGCCTACTCTTCCAAAAAGCGGAACGGGTTTTAACGAGTGCGCAAGATGTTCTGCGCGCGTTCGCACACGGGACCTCGCTTTACAGTGTCATCCGAAGGACTTTTGGGGAGAGTGGAGTCTGCACTGATGTTAACTCCAGAGGAAACATCTTCTTGAAGGAGATTCGAACCCGGGTCGGCCGATCACGATGGGGGATTGGAGGAGAGGATGGTGTTTTAAAGAGAAAGGATGACAAAAATCCCCCAAAATGGACAGTGATAGAGGGTGGGGAAGGAGAGAGGAGCAGGAGGGAGGAGGATGGGAGGGAGGAGGAGGAAGAGAGGGAGGGAGAGATGGGGAGGGAAAGAGGGGGTGAGAGAGAGAGAGAGAGAGGGTGGGGAGAGAGAGAGAGAGAGAGAGAGAGAGGGGAGAGAGAGAGAGAGAGAGAGAGAGAGAGAGAGAGAGAGAGAGAGAGAGAGAGAGAAGAGTGTTGCACTGTCTTTGTACAAAGCCAAGTCGTCTTGGAGCCAGGACAGATAGGGTTAGGGCGAGTGCAACTGATGGGAAAGAGACAACAGTAGAGGGAAGGATGGAGAATGGAGGAGAAGATGGTGTTTTAACGAGGTAGGATGAACAAAGAAAATGGACAGTGATAGAGAGTGGGTATTGAGAGAGGAGGAGGAGCAGGAGCAGGAGGAAAGAGGAAGGTGAGGGAGAGAAGGAGGGAGGGAGGGAGAGAAGGAGGGAGGGAGGGAGGGAGGGAGGGAGGGAGAGAGAAGTGGAGGTAGGGAGAGAGAGAAAGAGAGAGTGATGGGGGTAGGGAGGGAGAGGGAGAGAGAAAAATAGAAGCAAAAGAGAGAGAGAGAGGGGGGAAGGGGGGAAGAGAGAGAGAGAGAGAGAGAGCGAGAGAGAGAGAGACTGATAGCCTGACTGAGGGACATAGAGTATATACGGAGAGAGGGAATAAGAGGAAGACACACACACACACACACACACACACACACACACACACACACACACACACACACACACACACACACACACACACTCATGCGTGCACACGCACACAAACAAGTGACACAGAAACTGAAATTTGGATAAATTTTTCACTCAAAATTAACCCTCATTTTATGTGGAAGTTGTCTATTTGAGAAAAAAACCACCACCCAACAATAACAAGAACATCACCCTTAGTACCAAAAGGTATTGTGGACCCTGTGTAATGAAACAATTTGGTTTATAGCGTAAAGTTCAGCAGGTTTGTGGTGTTCGCCATTGTCTATCACC
>CM054147.1:49148054-49198054 GCA_028751875.1 Rapana venosa
CATCCCCCACATTGTGGAAAATCTGTGCTAGGAATTCTCTCTTTTCTATCCCTCTCTCCGTTTCTGCTTTCTTCATTTTCTTCCTGCCACCTCCTTCTTGACTGTTGCTATCTTCTTGGTCCATTCTCTTTCTTCATTTTTTTTTCCAGAGAGACTTAAAATATACCAGTTTTCTCCAACGCCAAAGTCGAGTATGCTGGGACTGACTTGTCAGGTGCTTAACGGCAGCGCAACGAATTTTCGCTAAAATGACAGACGACAGTAGCTGTTGACTGAGTATTCGATGGAGAAGAGTATTCTGAAGGGATCTGCTGTTAAGTACAACACACACAACCACACACACACACACACACACACACACACACACACACACACACACACACACACACACACACAAACTTCTTGCCATCAGAATGAAAGTAGGAAGATATAGTTCTCAGGAATTTTCCTTTTCGATGTTTGTGGTTATTACGTTCATTAAGAAGGAAACTAGAAAAGGAGGAGAAGGGTAGTGAGTTTTAGAAGTTGCAGCGGTAAAGATAAGCACATGCAGGTTTTTGCTGGTAAATAATTTTATAAACCAGTGTGTGTGTGTGTGGTGTGTGTGTGTGTGTGTGTGTGTGGTGTGTGTGTGTGTGTGTTGTGTGTGTGTGTGTGTTGCGCGCGCGCGGTTGTGTGTTATACATATGTGAGATTGTGCATTGTGTGTGTCTGTGTGCGTCTGTGTGATAGTGTGAATATTGTTGTTGTTGCTGCTATTGGTGTTGCTGCTATTGGTGTCATCGTTGTCAATGTTCTGATTTTGTTATATCGTTGTTGTCATTATTGCTATTCTCGATGACTTTGCCATTGATGTAAATGCCATCTTTTTCTTGACATTTTCGTTATTATTTTTCATGTGCTTTGATACGTGTGTGCATGAGCCTAATCATACCTAAGCGCGCAGATGCATGTTCATATCCATGAATATATTTCTATGATAATGTTTCCATGTATACGCGTATGTATCTGTGTATGCACACGGTAAACTACAACCCTGTTTAAATCTGAAACCTAACGAACACTCTATCTACATCATGTATATCTGTATGTGCAGGTGGGAGCCTGAGAGAAACTGCCAGTGCCAACAGTCCCCGGTTCTGCACAAGACAGTTCAGCTGCCACACACACCACAGGCAGGTGATACCACCACCATTGGTACCTTCTCCCCTGGCCCTGTCAGCCTCCCTGAGTCCCGGTGTCTTCCAGAATACTCCTCTTGAAGATATCATCATAGTGGATCGGTGGTCTAGAGGTCACGCGCCTGTCTAGAAAGCGAAAAGTCCGGGTCGGAAGTGTGCGGTGGTTCGAATCCCGTTTGGGCCCGAAACTTTCCCCCCATCCATTAGACCATGAGTGGTGGTCTGGGTGCTAGTCTTTCGGATGAGACGATAAACCGAGGTTCCGTGTGTTACACATAATTATTCAGCGCACGTAAAAGAACCCACGGCAACAAGAGAGTTGTCCTTGGCAAAATTCTTAGAAAAAAACACTCTGATAGGGAAACAAATACAGTTGCATACCAAAAAAAAGGGTGGCACTTATCTTTTAGCGACGCGCTCTCCCAGGGGAGAGCAGCCCGAATTTCACGCAGAGAAATCTGCCGTGACTTAAAGAGGTATAAATTTTTAAAAAATAAAATGAAGCCAGAATGGACGGAGGAACCAGTAGAGGAATGCAGAGGAAAAGATATGAAACTTGACACAGAGAGAGGATTAGGGTCTGAAGGGACTTAGAGTGACATAAAGACACAGAAACAGTTGACAAGTATAGAAGTTTGGCGGTTTGTAAAAGGGAATGTTAGAGAGGAGGGGGGGGGAGATGAGGGGGAGAGAGAGGGGGAGATGAGGGGGGAGAGAGAGAGAGAGAGAGTAGAGAGAGAGGTAGAGAGAGAGAGATGAGAGAGAGACGGGGAAGACAGGAGAGAGAGAGGAGAGGAAGAGAGAGAGAGAGGGGAGAGGAAAATATTTATTTCATGTATTTTATTTTTAAAATTTTATTCTTTTATTTCGACGATAATGGAATAAGCATTCGTGCGCTTCTTTCATCCAGTCCCCTTGTGTACGCATGTTGTCAATTTGTCATCCGTTCCCACCGGCATACAATGGCCTACTCTTCCGAAAAGCGGAACGGGTTTTAACGTGTGCGCAAGATGTTCTGCGTGCGTTCGCATACGGGACCTGGTTAATAGTCTCATCCGAAGGACTTTTGGGGAGAGGGGAGTCGGCACTGATGTTAACTCCATATGAAAAATCCTCTTGCACGAGAATCGAACCCGGGTCAGCACAGAGAGACACAGAGAGAGAGAGAGAGAGAGAGGAGAGGGGAGAGGAGAGAGGAGAGAGAGAGGAGGGGGAAGAGGAGAGAGAGAGAGAGAGAAGATGAGAGAGAGAGATGAGAGAGAGAGAGGAGAGAGAGATGAAGAGAAAGAGAGCGCAAAATAAGCGAACCAACTCAATGCAAAAGAACAAACCAACAAAATAGCATTTTACAAATTGAAGACATACCCCCCCCCCCCCACACACACACAGAGAACAGAGAACAGAGGAAGGACAAGGAAAGTGGAGGCAGCAGGGTGAGAGGGATTGCGGGGGGGGGGGGGGGGGGGTGCAGAGATGGGACAGGGGATGAAAGATGGATAAGACAGTTCTGTGATTCTGAAACAGTCTGCTGTCTTACACTACACACACACACACACAGCGGTTTTGATAGTAGCCTAGTAGTCCTACGATTCCAGAACACGTTGGGAAGATCACAAGTCATCAGAGAGTTGACTGGCTTTTGAGTGGAACGATTTGCTAATATAGGGGAAGCAGAAAACTGACAGGAGTGGAGGAAGCTGGCTGTAAAGTGTTCAGGGGTGTCCCAACTGTCTACCAGACTACCGGATAGATGAAGGGCGAAGTTTTATGAACAAGCTAATTTTCCTCAAGTTAAATCTTTCTAATAATATATATGTTGGTTGGTGGGTGTTTTTTTGTTGTTGTGTTGTCTTGTGTTGTGTTTTATTATTATTATTTTTTTAATTCGTTAATATCGAGGATAATGGAAAAAGCACTCATGTGCCTTTTTTACATCCAGTCCTCGTGTGTATGCGGTTTCGTAAATGTTGTCATCTGTTCCCACCGGCACACAATGGCCTACTTTTTCGAAAAGCGGAAGAGGATTTCACGTGTGCGCAAGATGTTCTGCATGCGTTCGCACACGGGGCCTCGGTTTATAGTCTCATCTGATTTGTTATGTTGTGTTGTGTTGCGTGTTGTTACGTTTTGTTTTATGTTGGGTTGTGTTATGTTGTGCTGTGTTTTATTATGTTTTGTTGTGTTGTGTTTTATTGTTTTGTTGTATTGTGTTTTGTTGTTTTATTTTGTTTTGTTATGGTGTGTTTTGTTATGCTGTGTTAAATTTTGTTCTGTTGTGTTTTGTTGTGTTTTGTTATTGTGTGTTGTGTTTTTGTTGTGTTGTGTTGCGTTGGCCCTAGAATTATGGGGAGCAGGAAAAAATCTTGAGATTCGGGGAGCCCCAAGCAAAAATATTGCTGTACATGGATGCCTGCAAATAAGATAAAGCCCTGATGGGTATTGGTGTACCCCCCTCTCTCTCTCCCTCCCTCCCTCTGTTTGTGTGCGAGTGTGTGTGTGGGTGTGTGCCTGTGTGCTGTGTGTGAGCGAGTGTGCGTGCGTGCGTGCGTGCGTGAGTACGCGTGTGTATATGCGTGTGTTATGTACACTGTTGCTGGTTCTGTTAATGTCGTTTTCTTGTGTTTATGTGTTGCGTGCATGAATTTATATGTTTGCATACACACATACACACAAAGTGAAGTGTATACATCTATTTCATGCATGCAACAGCGTGCAAGCGTTATCCTAAATATCACAACAAATCAGCTTTCATTTGTACATGACGAACATAGATGGAAACTGCACACACAGGTAGCAAGCAGTCTGCGAGATTTTACCAGTGCCGGCAAGTCTTGCTTCTGCTGAAGAGAGATCTGTATTCACCCCGCATGCAAGCTGATGCAATTACCACTGGCACCCTCTCTCCTGTTCCTGTCAGCATGAATTTCCATTGTCTTCTACTACAACCCTCTTTCTTTGAGTCAAGAGACAGGGGGGACAGGAGTACGGGGTAAAACAGCCAGAGAAAATAGGATTTTCTACTGGGGAAAAAAACAGAGAAGAGAGAGGGGGGGGGGGGAAGAGGGAGGGAGAGAGAGAGAGAGACAGAGACAGAGACAGAGAGAGAGAGAGGGAGGGAGATAGAGAGAGAGAGAGAAAGAGAGAGAGAAAGAGAGAGAGAGAGACAGACAGAAAGAGAGGGAGAGAGAGATAGAGGGAAAGAGAGAGAGAGAGAGAGAGAGAGAGAGAGAGAGAGAGAGAGAGAGAGAGAGAGAGAGAAAGAGAGGGAGAGAGACAAAGAAATAGAAAGAAATAGAAATAGAGGGAGAGAGGGGGAGAGAGAGAGCACAACCAGTTACAAAGAAATTAAATAAGCATTCACAAAAAGAAGACAGAGAGACATAGACGGAGATAGGGAAAGAGAGTGAGGAGAGAGAGAGAGAGAGACAGAGAGACAGAGACGGAGACAGACAGAGAGAGAAAGATAGAACCAAAATAGAAAAAAAAAACAACCAACCAACAAACAAATAATCACAAACCCCGATGAAAAGGATGCCAATCCAACTAAGAGTAAAACTGACAAAAAATGAGAAGAGAAAATCGCAAACGAACAACCTGGATACAAACAGAAACATATTAAAGCCTCCACAGAATCTCATTCCCCCAAAAAATCAAGAGCTAGGTCAAAGGGAATACTCCATCCCTACAGTGTAGTTGAGACAAAAACTGATGCTTAAAGTAAAAGGTAAAGGTAAAGGAGTCCCATAACCTATAAGGTCGTAGGGGAGCGAGGTGTCAGAGACCTCACTTCTCTAGGGCCAGCTTATGGAGGGCGGCGCCCATCTCCTCTCCCTCGCTGCTTTACCTTCCCTGACCCCTAAAGAGGGCAGGCACCCATTTACAGCTGGGTGAAGTGGGGGAACTGTACTGAAGCCAAGGCGCGCAAACGGTCACCCATCCAACTGGTAACCACGCTCGACGCTGCTTAACTTGGCTGGGGGAAAGCGAGTGCTCCGACCACTGAGCTATCCCGTCCCCTTAAAGTATATTTATTTATTTTATTTACTTGTACCACTTTAAGTCACGAGATTTCTCTGCGTGAAATTCAGGCTGCTCTCCCCGGGGAGAGCGCGTCGCCACAAAAGCAGCGCCACCCTTTTTTTTGTTTTGGTTTCCCTATTAGAGTGGCTTTTTTCTAAGACTTTTGCCAGGGACAACACTCTTGTTGCCGTGGGTTCTTTTAAGTGCGCTGAATAATTATGTGTAACACACGGGACCTCGGTTTATCGTCTCATCCGAAAGACTAGCGCCCAGAAAACCACTCATGGTCTAATGGATGGGGGAAAAGTTTCGGGCCCAGACGGGATTCGAACCACCGCACACTTCCGACCTGGACTTTTCGCTTTCTAGACAGGCGCGTTACCTCTAGACCACCCATCCAGTATAGCGCATTTTGGGCGTTTGACATGTAACCAGGTTTGCCCAAGTGGTTCTCTCAAGCCTCTGTTGTCTCTTTTTGGCATTTGTATAAATTAGCATAGTCTCAAAGAATGAAAATAAACACCACACAGACATACCAGTCAGTGATTTGGGGTTTTTTTTGCATTCAAAAAGAAAATACATGAAACAAATCCTATATAAATAGTTTTTGTTATAAAGTGGACATAGATTATGATGACAAGAAGTGCAAAACCGGAAAAGACTAATAGATTGTTGCTAGGGTAGGACTCCGAAGCTTATTCCACTATCCTCGAAATAAAAACAAAAAGAAAAATATAGAATAGGAAAAAAAAGTTCAACGATGGTGAGATGTTGCGTTTTTTGCCCACCACGAAGGTAGCCGCATTCCAACTCCGGGCATCTAAACCAGTCAATAACAGAAATGACAGGAACCAAACCCACTTTTTGCCTCCATTCCTCTGCCAACCCTCCTCCGTCTTAATCGCTCTCAACACACAACATGCACCCTCCCCCCCCCCCCCCCTTCCCTGTCTTTACCCTCCTTGAGGACAGGAAGCTAGACAGACCCTGTCCTTCCTCCTCCCCCCTCACACACAGAGAACAGAGGGAAAGTGGAGGCAGCAGTGGGGGGGGGGGAGGGGGGGGGAGCTGCAGAGATGGGGGACAGCAGGAGATGGAGGCTGGACAAGACAGGTCTGTGCTTCTGAAGTGGGTTTGCTGCCTCGCACAACGCAGAGTGGTTCTCGCCACAGGAGGTCATGACCAGGCCAACTTTTCCTTGGCACAGTGGGTATCTCTTCAGGCTATTGGCTAGAAGGTCGCAGGATCAAATCCTATATGAGTCATGGGGATTTTGTGTGTGTGTGAGAGTCAGCTCCTGCCAAGAATGATTTTGCTATGGGCTCGTTGGGAAAACTGGGACCCCACAGTCCAACTTCATCGTTTAACGGGTTCGAGTTTGAGAGTGGTGCTCAAGTTCTCTTCTCCACAGGTGTCTGCATCGTTCGGGTCCAGTTGTTGACGCCAGGATATATTAGGATAAGAAGCGTAGAGTATAGCCCTGTCAAGTAGTCTCGAAGCACTTGCAATACCCTGTCTGTACTGATATATCATCCTCGTCGTAAATGATGTCCTCAAACACTGAACAAATCAATCAAGGAAACAAATAAAACAAAAATGACAAATTCAGAAAGCTACAAAGAACTAACTTTCCAAACTTAAATGAAAATCATTAAGGGATTGCTATGTCTGCTTGAAATTTCGTTCAAGTACCATAACGGAAGGCAAGTGCGAATCCTGCAATACACGGTAAAGGTGAAGGTGGCCCATAACCTATGTGGTCGTAGGGGAGCGAGGCGTCAGGGACCTCAACTTCTCCAGGGCCCAGCATACTGAGGTCGGCGCCCATCTCCTCTCCCTCGCTGCTTTACCTTCCCTAACCTTAAACAGAACAGGTACCCATTTACATCTGAGTGAACTGGGGGATTGTACTGAAGCCAAAGCGCGAAAATGGTCACCCATCCAAGTGGTAACCACGCTCGATGCTGCTTAACCTTAGCTGGGGGAAATCGAGTGATCTGACCACTGAGCTTTCCCATCCCCATGACTTTTGCTTTAGATCTACCAACAATGTTCCTTCCCTTCTCTCATTCCTAGGATGGAACTCCGAGGTTCACCAATGGTGAGATATTTGGCATGTGTCCATTTTTTTTTTACTCCCCACCAAAAGTGTTCAGAACTAATAATATGTTTTCCTTGAGAATTGAGAACGGGGATTCAAGCGAATGCATAATTAAGTTTGTAATAATACATCAAATATGATGTGATGTGCACAGCATCCCGCGCACCATTTTCATGGGAACTGTTTATTACCCTGAATGTGTTTTGCATTTTCGATAATAATCTTCATCTTCAACACGCACAGCCCAAAGTTGGAAACGATAATTAAAAGCAGAATAGAAAGCATGTGCAAACCTCTATCCTTTTAGTGGTTTCTGTGTCGATCTGGTTTTTTCCCTTATGTTTCTTTCTGTTCTCCTCAGTGTGTGTGTGTGTGTGTGTGTGTGTGTGTGTGTGTGTGTGTGTGTGTGTGTGTCTGTGTGTGTGTGTGTTCTGTGTGTGTGTGTGTGTGTGTGTGCGCGCGCGTGTGCGTGTGTTGTGTGTTTATTTCATTTATTTATTTGTTTTATTTTCTTATTTCGAGGATAATGTTTGTGTGTGTAGGTGTGTGTGTCTTTTTCATTTATGTTTATGTATTTTATTATTTTATTTCGAGGATAATGTGTGTGCGGTTGTGTGTGTGTGTGTGTGTGTGTGTGTGTGTGTGTGTGTGTGTGTGTGTGTGTGTGTGTGTGTGTGTGTGTGTCCCCGCGTGAACATGTGTGCATTTGTTTCTTCTCGCTCCCTTGTGTATGCGTTTATGACCTCATTACCGGTTTCATTATTTCGTCTCTTCTTTCTTTTCTTTCCTCCTTTTTCTTCTTATTTGCATTCTTCTTCGTTTTTCCTCCTTCTCCTCCTCCTCCTTCTTTTCTTCTTCTTCTTCTTCTTCTTCTTCTTCTTCTTCTTCTTCTTCTTCTTCTTCTTCTTCTTCTTTTTCTTCTTCTTCTTTGAATTCTTCTTCTCCTCCTCCTCCTCCTTTTTCTTCTTCTTTGCATTCTTCTTCGTCTTTTGCTTCTCCTCCTCCTTTTCCTCCTCCTCCTCCTTCTTTTCCTCCTCCTCCTCCTTCTCCTCCTCCTCCTCCTCCTCCTTCTTCTTCTTCTTCTTCTTCTTCTTCTTCTCCTTCTCCTTCTCCTCCTCCTCCTCCATCTTATTCTTCTTTGCATTCTTCTTCGGCTTTGCCTTCTCTTCCTTCTTCTCTTTTGTTTTTTCTTGTTCTTCTTTTTCTTTGCTAACTTACACTTTTTGGCACACTTCTTCCTCTTTGCCTCCTTCAAATTCTTCGTCTTGGCATTCTTCTGATTCTTCGCATTCTTTTTCGCATTCTTCTTCTTCTTTGATTTCTGTTCTAAATTGTTCTTCTCTTTTTTCTTCCTCGCGTGTGTTGGTAGTTACGATTGTTGTTGATGTTGTTACTCTGCTGTTATTGCTTCTGCTGCTGTTGTTATTTTGATATCAAGGTGGACAAAACTTTATTTTGAAATTCTTCTATAAGGAAAAAAAACCCTGTTGCCATTTGCAAGACTCAAGGCAGTTTGGCAGAAGACACAATATCAGAGATACAGAACCACCTGCCGTCTGACGCAATTTTTTCTGGCACCTTTCTTCCTGTGCTGTCAAATTTCATTTTCCCCATCTTATAATCCTCTTGGAGGGAGGGAGGGGAGAGAGAGAGAGAGAGAGAGAGAGAGAGAAGAGAGAAGAGAGAGAGAGAGAGAGAGAGAGAGAGAGAGAGAGAGAGAGAGAGAGAGAGAGAGGAGAGCGAGAGAGCGAGAGAGAGATACAGAATGAGACAGACAGAGACAGAGATAGCGTGATGGAAAGAGAGAGAGGGAGAAAGAAAGAGAAAGAGAGAGGGAGAGAGAGAGAAAAGAGAGGGAGACGGAGGGAGAGAGGAAGGGGAGGAGAGAGAGAGAGAGAGAGAGAGAGAGAGAGAGAGAGAGAGAGAGAGAGACAGAGACAGAGAGAGACAGACAAACAGGGAGAGACAGACATACAGAGACAGAGAGATAAAGAGAGAGAGAAAGAGAGAGAGAGACAGACAGATATACGGACAGACATACACACATACAGACAGACAGGCAGGCAGACAGACAGACTGAGAGACATTGATAAAGTGAAAAAGAAGAGAAAGATAGAAACAGAAGAAAAGAGGAAGACAGGAAGATTAGAGACAGACACAGAGACAAGGTAACACAGAGAGATAGAGGTTCATTTATTCATTCATTTATTCTTTTATATCGAGGATGATGGAATACACACTCATGCGCTTTTTATTCGTCCAGCACCAGTGTGTATGCAGTTTTGTGACCTTTGTCATCCGTTCCCACCTACACACAATGGCCTACTCTTCCGAAAAGCGAGAGACAGAGACAGACTGGCAGGCAGGCAAACAGACAGACAGACAGACAGACAGAGACGTTCATTTGTTTCCACATGCGAGTAGCTTTTTTCCCTAGGGAACTTTGCCGTGGTTCTTTAGGGTGCGCTTATCACGTATTACACGTGACACCTCTGTATGCGGTCTCATCCGAAAGACTAGCACCCAGACCACCACTCAAGGTCTAATACATTGAGAAAAATGTTTGGGATCAAATGAGGACCAATCCTGCATTTATCGCTTTCTAGGCTAGTATGACCACTGACTCGCATTTAGATCAGACTGATAATAAGGGAGATTGATTTAAAAACAACAAAAACGTACACAGAACAGTCATAAAGTTTTCTCTTCTCGTCAAACAGAGAAAGATCTCAAGAAAAGGCAGACGCACAAAAGACAAAAAATGTATCTTTTTTAAAAATACAAGCAGACTGATATACAGATAGGCAGGCTAGAGAGACACACAGGCAAACAGGCAAACAAAGAGAGAGGGAGAGAGAGAGAGGAGAGAGAGAGAGAGAGAGAGAGAGAGAGAGAGAGAGAGAGAGAGAGAGAGAGAGAGAGAGAGAGAGAGAGAGGAGAGGGAGGGAGAGAGAGTCTGAGGCAGTGAGACACACAGGCAAAAATACCAACAGAGAGAGAGACAGTCAAATAGATAAGCGCTTATATACAGTTAAATGTACACGGGTAAAAATGGCGCTCAAGAACAAAACAAACAGAACATGTAATAGAGAGCTGACAGAGTAACACAGGACATATACACAAGCAGGTGAAGAGTCATAAGGACAAACAAACAAACAAGACGTTGTTCTACATATCTACGAAGCAAATATCCAAAAAGCAAAATCCACAACAAAAACTAGCATTAGGCCACACAAAATCTAAAGGAAGCGAAGATAACAAACACGAACGTCAAGAAGCATTACTCCTACTTATAGAGGAAAAAACCCACCAAAGCAAACATAAACGAACACAACACAATCTCAACCCAAAAATAAGAAGAGAAAAACAGCAAAAACTACCTCGTTCCTAGGATTCCGAAGCTAGTTTGCAATGTTTGCGAGCTTAACTTAACCAGCCTTAACAAAGTAATACCATGAAGTTTTCTCTCTCTCTCTCTCTCTCTCTCTCTCTCTCTCTCTCTCTCTCTCTCTCTCTCTCTCTCTCTCTCTCTCTCTCTCTCTCTGCCTTAGCACTTACCTTTTATCAATAAACTGACAACGAAGTTCATAAAAAAGTCAAGAAAACAAGAAAAGCGACCATACAAAAACAAAAGCAGAAAATACTAATAATACCATGAAAAACGGCATGAACAAGCACTAGGTACACACACACACATACACACACACACAGACACGCACGCACGCACGCACGCACGCACGCACGCACACACACACACACACACACACACACACACACACCGCACGCAAGCACACATATACACTCGCACGCACGCACACACACACACACACACACACACACACACACACACACACACACACACACGCGCATGCAGGTAGGCAGACAGGCAAGTAAATAGGTGAGTAGGTAGGTAAGTAGGCAGGTAGGTAGGTAGGTAGGTGGGCAGGCAGACAGGCAGGTATGCAGACAGGCAGGTAGATAGGTTAGTAAGTAGGTAAGTAGGCAGGTAGGTAGGCAGGTCGGTAGACGGGTAGGCAGGCAGGTAGGTAGGTAGGTAGGCAGACAGATATGTAGATAAGTAGGAAGGCTAACAAATCAATAACACGGAAAGAAAAACTGTTGGCTGGTAGGTAGGTAGGTAGGTAGGGTAGGCAGGCAGGCAGGCAGGCAGGCAGGCAGGCAGGCAGGCAGGCAGGCAGGCAGGCAGGCAGGCAGGCAGGCAGGCAGTTAGGTAGGTAGGTAGGTAGGTAGGGTAGGTAGGTAGGTAGGGTAGGCAGGCAGGCAGTTAGGTAGGTAGGTAGGTAGGTAGATAGGTAGGCAGGCAGGTAGGTAGGTTGGTAGGTAGATAAGTAGGAAGGCTAAAAAATCAATAACACGGAAAGAAAAACTGTTGGCTGGTAGGTAGGTAGGTAGGCAGGCAGGCAGGCAGGCAGGCAGATAGGTAGGTAGGCAGGCAGGTAGGTAGGCAGGTAGGCAGGCAGGTAGGTAGGCAGGTAGGTATAGAGGTAGGTAGGTATAGAGGTAGGTAGGTATAGAGGTAGGTAGGTAGGTAGGCAGGTAGGTAGGTAGGTAGGTAGGCAGTTAGATAGGTATATAGGCAGGCAGGTAGATATGTAAGTAGGTAGGCAGGCAGTTTGGGAGGGAAGTAGATAGTTATTTCAGTAGATAGCTAGCTAGCTATCTAACTAACACGTTAGCTAGGTAATCAAGCCCACAATCAATACACAGGCAGACACAGGGGGCAGCAACACCACCCTCCACGTCTGTGCCAGCCTTCAGCCCTGCTCACTGCCAACAACACACCGCGGCATGCAACCCCTGTCTTCTGCATCCCTCAGGACAAGACCCCAGACCCGACACCCTCACCCCCCTTCTCCTAACACCCCCACCCCTCCCTCCTTCCCAACCTCTCCCTCAGAGAAAAAGGTGCAATGGCTACACACCGGTATTAATTTGGGGGTCATGTAGTATCTTCTATAGAGTGCGAGTGGGAAAAAAAATGTTGGTGATTTTTACAGGTTTTTTTTTAAGCATGAAAAGATGGACTGTGCACTTGTGTTTTGGGGATTGAGGACATAAAGCAATACCAGGTAGTCACGAGAAAGTTGGAAATAACCATCAAATGAGGATTTCCTGTATTCTTACAGCGTTCACCCCTTGCATGCATATTGCGGTAAGGAAGCTAGCAGACGACAACGGACGAGGCAGTACAGTGTTTGCTGAAACAATTTAAAAAAATTCAAACCTACCAAATTTGTTCAAAATTACATGAGTTTTGAGTCAGAGGCTAGTCTTTCACAAAAAAGTGGTTTTTATTTCTGTGGATGCTTTAGTACGTGCGGTATGAATATAAGAGTCACATAGACAAACAGAAGGAAAAGAGTGATTGTTTTAATACCGGTGTGAAGCCTGTAAATACGGTGAAGAAGGATGGAAGACTGGAGAGTTGACGGAAGGGAGTGAGTGAGAGGGGTACTGCCAACAGCCGTGACTTTTTCAAGAGTGAGTTTGTCTGGAGTGGATCATATACAGACCCTCACACCACACGCTGTGTTGGTTGGGGGATACAAAACACGTGGGAGTATAAAGTTTTGTCTATTCTTTCTCAATACTCCTGATGTTGTTTTTGAGTTGCCATGTGGCTACAAATACATTTTTTGGTAGATATGTTAGGTTCAACAGAAGAAGTAATCAATGGAAAGTGAAATGAGATTGAGAAAAAAAACATAAAAGGGGAAAAGGTTGTGTGGCGAGAGGGGGCGAATATTTTGGGAAGATGACATGAACAGATTTGATTGCTAGTATGTGTTTAAGTGAAAAATGAATTGGTCTCAATTTACTGGAAAATGGCCTCTTACACATGCATTCGCATACAGACACGCGCGCGCATGCGCACGCACTCACAAATACACACACGCACGCACGCACACGAACACACACAAGCGCACACACATTGACTCACGCACACACACGCACACAAATGAACACACAAACAAACGAGCACACCACACACTCACGTACACACACGCACGCACACACACACACACACACACACACACACACACACACACACACACACACACACACACACACACACACACCACTCACTCACTCACAGACTCACTATCCATTACCCTCGAAACAAAAGAAACATAAAACATATAAATAAAATTCACACACACACACACAGACACACACACTCACACACACACACACACACGCACGCACACACACACACACACACACACACACACACACACACACACACACACCACACCACACACACACACACACAACACACACACACACACACACACACATTATCCTCGTTATAAAAGAATAAATGAAATAAAATGATAAATAGATAAGCAGGTACACACAATCTATACATTCAAAGTTCAACTGCTGTAATCCTCATGAATTCAAAACAGCCACATACTCGATCACGAGAAATCGATTAAATATAGGATTCCCCCCCAACCCACCCAAAAAAATAGAAACAATTGAGAAGAAAACCTTGCCACATCGACATGTTGGAACAAGTTACGGACATGATGTATGACACGTATGATTAGTAAGTAACAGACTTGGGCTTCATAAATCGATATCAGTAGATGCGACATATTATTAAAAGCAGCAGAATAAAAAGAACAAGAACACACCCAGACGTGTTTAATTAAACACTCCAGCCAACGTGGGATACCAGGCCATATCAGAAATGATCATAAAAAGTGGCCTTATTCCTGCAGCAAAACAACAACAAACGATAATAAATAAAAAAACTTCTGCAATAATTGCCTGATATGCCTCTTGGTCTGTCTTGTTTGTCTGTGGGTATTTGTTTGTCAATCTGTTTACTTGTCATTTGTCTGTCTGTCTGATTCTGTATGGCTGTATCTTTGTTTCTGTGTGTCTCTGTGTCAGGCCGTCTCTGTCTCTCTGTTTCTGCGTCTGTCTGTCTCTCTGTGTGTCTGTCTCTGTTTGTCTGTGTGCCTGTCTGTTTCTTATGACTGTATCTTTGTCTCTGTTGTTCTGTCTGTCTCTGTGCCTGTTTGTCTGTTTCTGTGTCTCGGTCTCGGTCTCTCTGCCTGTCTGTATCTGTCTCTGTCTCTCTCTCTCTGTTTTCCCATTTCTTTTGAGAGCCTGATGTAAAAACGCAAATTACTCGTACGAGTACCCTTGATAAGATATATAAGAGATAGAAAGAGAGAAAGAGAGAGGAGAGAGAGAGAGAGAGAGAGAGAGAGAGAGAGAGAGGAGAGAGAGAGAGAGAGAGAGAGAGAAGAGAGAGAGGAGAGAGAGAGAGAGAGAGAGAGCGTGTGCATGTATGTGTTGTTGTTGCTGTTGTTTTCATTTTAACGTCTGTTCACTCTTAGTGATATTAGACGAGGACGGTGGAAAGTATAGTAGAAGTTCAAGAAAGTCGAGAACGGGGTGTGTGTGTGTGTGTGTGTGTGTGTGTGTTGTGTGGTGTTGTGTGTGTGTGTGTGTGTGTGTGTGTGTGTGTGGTGTGATGCACGCGTATGTGTATGCGTGCGTGCTTGTGTGTATGCGTGGTGGGCGTGCGTGCGTGTGTGCGCGCGCGCGTGCATTTGTGTGTGTATTTGTGTGTGTGTGCGCGCGCGCGGGCACGTGTATGTGTTTCTGCCATTTTCCCATCCCTTTTCCTCTCGTTCCCCTCTGTTTCTCTTTGGGCTGTTTTTTTTTTGTTGGCCCTCTTTTCTTCTTCTGCTGCTTCTGTCGTTTTGAGATGACAGATCACTGTCATCAGTTTTCTGGTCAGAGAGTCTTCAGAGTTCCAGACACCGAAATTCCAGCCTGCTAGGACCAACAGATGGTATCGTTCCCGTGGGTTGTATTCAAAATTACTGTTTACTCTGTGTGTGTGTGTGTGGGGGGGGGGGGGGGGGAGGGGTAGGGGATGGTCGTGGAGTTTTGTGTGTGTATATGTGGTGGGATGTGGGTGCTTGTATGTGTGTGTGTGTGTGGGGAGGGTGTTGTGGCGCGCGCGCGCGCGTGTGTGTGTGTGTTTGTGGAGGGGTTGGGAATTTTGTGTTTCTGTGGTGTGTGTTGATAGGGGGGGGGGGGGTAGTTGGATGTGAGGGTATATATATATATATATATATACATATATATATATGTGTGTGTGTGTGTTTGTGTGTCGCTCTCAGGCTCTGTGCCTGTCCCTCCGTCTGCCTCTCTCTGTTTCTAGGTCTGTCTTTGTCTCTCTGTCTGTCTGTCTCTGCCTGTCTCTCTCTCTGTCTTTCTTTCGCTCTCTAGCCCCCCCCCCCCCCCCACTCTCTCTCTCTCTCTCTCTCTCTCTCTCTCTGCCTCTTTGCCTTGGTCACTGGCTAAAGGCCAATGTACAGTCAACCTGTTCGGAGTTCTCTATCACTCTCTCTCTCTGTCTCTCTCTCTCTCTCTCTCTCTGTCTCTCTCTCTCTCTCCCTCCCTCTCTCTCCCACTCTATCTCTGTCCGTTAGTTCATGCGCCCGCTCATTCGTCTATCACTCTACATCCACCCAAGCATCCATACTGCATAAACTCTTACCCGAGATCTAGCTAACTAGATACACCGATGCTGATGTGGTTGATAGTTGATTCATCCAAGGTGTAGGACATAATCCAAAGTTGGACATTATTCATGGCAAGGGCAACAAAAACAAGAGCAATGATGCTCATCAGACACAATGGTGATGAGAATTGTCAGGAGAGCATGGAACAGTTTAGTGGTTAAAGTAGATTCTTCCTCGTCGAACGCTGACACAGCAGCTACTGTTGTCTGTTTTATGAGTGGAAATGCGTCGCGCTAGTTTTAAGCGCCTGACATGTCAGGCCTAGTGCGTCTGAACTCCGGCATGGTAAAGAACTGTTGTATCTTAAAGTCTTTCTGGGAGTAAAAAAAAAAGGCAGGAGAATGGACCAAGAAAATGGAGAAAAAGGAGGTGACGGGATGAAGAGGAACAGGGCAGAAATAGAGATTGATAGAAAAGAGGAAATTTCCGGTAAATAATTTCCAGAAGGTGGAGAGGCTATTTAGACTCAGAGGCCCCCAGCATCTCCACATGATTCAAGATCGGACATTATCAATGATAATGTAAAGGAAAAATACGATAACTTTAAAAATCGTAACATTTCCCCGCCCTTAATTCCCAATTTACCTTAAAAATCGTAAAATAGTTCACCCTTAACCCTCAACTAGCCTAGAAAATTGTAAAAAAAAAAATCATATCTTTTAATCTACCTGGAAGATCGTAAAATGTCCAAATTTAATCTTCCACTGACTTAAGAGATCGTAAAACTCCCCCTTCCTCCCTCCAAACCTCGCCCTCCCCACCCCCCTCCCACACCCGTTGATCAATCGGGCAGGAATACACATTTGGTGGTCGGTAAATAATGCTCGCATCCCAATCTGCACATGACTGTTGGCAGTGAAGACAGGTTTGATATGCTCTGCTCTGCTCCACTCTCTAACCTGTGAGAGTATATCAAGTGGCGGGAAATGTTGCCCGATGCAGCATCGTTGGACATTGTTGCATCATGGCTAAGGGTGTATTTTGCATGGTCGTTTGGCCCGCCAGCATGTTGCATTGTTGTTGCGATGGTTGCCATGTGGGAAGGTGTGGTTTTAATAATAATAATAATAATAATAATAATAATAATATAATAATAATAATAATAATAATAATGTATGGAATTTATATAGCGCTGAATCTTGTAAAGCAACAAATCAAAGCGCTCAGATGACTTTTTTTATATCGAGGATAGTGGAATAAGCACTCATGTGCTTTTTTACATCCAATCCCCGTGTGCATACGGTTTTGTAGATGTTCTGCATGCGTTCGCGTTCTTTCAGAAAGCATATTCAAGTGGAAAGATAGCAAAGTAAAAAGAGTAGAGGAAGAGAGGGAGAGATAGAGAAAGGGAAGAGAGAGACAGACAGACAGAAAGACAGACGGACAGACAGATAGATAGAGAAAGACAGATGCACTGGCAGAAACAAATATACAGAGACAGAGAGAGAGAGAGAGAGAGAGAGAGAGAGAGAGAGAGAGAGAGAGAGAGGAGAGAGAGAGAGAGAGAGAGAGAGAGAGAGAGAGAGAGAGAGAGAGAGAGATTGAGAGAGAGACATGAACAAAACGACAGGCGGACAGATAGACACACATAAAAAAGAAACGACAAAAAAGTATCACATGACGTGCCTAAACATCAAACCTCCAACACACCCCAATTCATCACCGACCCCCCCCCCCCCCCCCACACACACACCCCCCACACCCCCACCCCACCCTTATCATACACCCTCCTCCACCCTTACCCCCACCCCACCCCCTACCCCAAATCAAACGACTGGAACAGGAGAGATGACAAAATTGAAAATATCTCTGACCCCTGACTGCGGAAGATGAAACCAACATTGAGATACGGCCTCCCATGACAGGCCGGAGGCTGGCGGTGCCAGACAAGGAGTCTGGCACCATGGACCTGCCCCTCCTGGAGGTACGGGACAAGGTCTGGCTGCTCCGGGAGATTCTGAAGGGCCAGACCCCTGGCCGTTTTTAAACGTGGGCTGACAAGTGTGGCTGACGGGTGTGTTGGGGGTGATTTGGGCGTGGATGGTTTTGTTGTCGTTGATTGTTTGTTTGTTTGTTACAGTTGTCGGTAGTGAGAGATTTGGGTGTGTGGATTGTGTGGATTTGTATATATATATATATATATATATATATATATATATATATATATATTTGTTGTGTGTATGTGTGTGTGTGTGTGTGTGTGTGTGTCTGTGTCTGTGTGTGTGTTGTTGTTGTTGTTGTCTTCAATTTAACGTCTGTTCACTCTAAATGATATTAGACGATTGTGTGTGTGTGTGTGTGTGTGTGTGTGTGTGTGTGTGTGAGTCTGTGTCTGTGTGTGTGTCTGTGTGTGCATGGACATGTGTGTACTTGTGTGGATAAATGTGTGCAAATTTGCTTGCAGATACATTACAAACACAAATACAAAGATACCGAACTCTCTCCCTCCTCTCACACACACACTCATACACACAAAAACGCGCACACACATGCACACACTCACAAGCACACACACAAGCACACACACAAACACGCAAACAAACAGACACACACATGCACACACTCACACACACATACACACATACAGAGAGAGAGACAGACGGAGACAGAGACAGAGAGCCTATTTCACACAAATGAAAACAATCTCAAATTTGCATGAAAACCCAACCTATAAAGCACCCCCCATACATCACCACCCCCAAACGCTTTTCCTCACTATCTCCTTCTCTACGCGATAACTCAGTGATAAGAGCACTCGCTTTCCCCCAGCCAAGGTTGGGTGACCGTTTGCGCGCTTTGGCTTCAGAACAGTCCCCCAGTTCACCCAGCTGTAAATGGGTACCTGTCCTCTTTAGGGTCAGGGAAGGCAAAGCAGCGAGGGAGAGGAGATGGGCGCCGCCCTCAATATGCTGGCCCTAGAGAAGTTGAGGCCTCTGATGCCTCACTCCACTACGACCACGCAAGCTATGGGAACACCTTCACCTTTTGCCTTTACCTAATCCGGTGTGGAGAGGAAGAAGGGTGGAAACAGCGACCTGTGACCTCTGACTCTGAAAGTTTAAACCAACATCGGGGTACAGTCTCCAAGGACAGGCCAGACATTGGTGCCAGACAGCTAAGCATGCCACTGGAGGCCTTCCACGCTAGGGGAGAACATAGAAAGTGGCCAGGGCTGGCCTTTCAATAGATTCCAGAGACCAGGCTTTGAATTAAACATTTCAAGTGGGCTGGTATACTTGGATTTAAGGGGATGGTTTGGGAAGAAGCTGTTTTGCTGTTTCGTAATGTTTAGACTGTGTTGTATAAATTCCTTCGTTTCATGAGCATGTGTGTAGAAAATGGCTATACAGTGCAGTGCAGTACCGTACACACACTCACACACACACACTCACACACTCGCGCGCGTGCGCGAGCACACACACAACACACACACAACGCACACACACACACACACACACACACACACACACACACACACACACACACACACACACACACACACACTCGCGCGCGCTAACACACACACATACAACACACACACACACACACAAATCCACGCACACACATACAACCACATGTGCGGGTACACAAGCACAAACACACACACACATGTCCGCACGAACATATACACGCTCGCACGCACGCACGCACACACACACATACATACACACCTGCAGAATCAAAAACACAGACACACACATTCCTTACAATATTTGAAAAAAGCTTATATTTTACAGAATAATTATCGGCGAAACATCAAAGACCATAAATATACTTTTATTTTTCTTTGTTTTGCTTTTGCAGTTTCTCTTTCTCGAGTTCTCTTTGATGTTATAAACATGATCGTGCTTGCATACTTTATTTGAATTCTTATATTCTGATTTTCTTTTTCGCTCAATTTTTGTTTTTGCTACTTGTTTTGTTTTTATTTGCTTTGCGTTGATGTACATTCACTTTTTTGTTGTTTCTGCTGCAACACCTCTTTTTTGGTGGTAATGGGTAAGTAGGAACGTTGTTTATGTGCTCATAGCACCATGCTTAAATGTGTGTCAAGTCAAGTCAAGTCAAGTCAAATTTTAAGTCCAGGTGGTACATTGAATAAGTGATACATTTGCTTGTTTTCATCTGTGTGTATTTGAAGGGGGCGGGGGTGGGAAGGGAGGAATTGGGGTGGTGTGGTGTGTGGTGTGTTTTGGTGGGGGGGGGTGGGGGGTGTATGTTGTTGTGTGTGTGTGTGTGTGTGTGTGTGGTGTGTGTGTGTGTGTGTGTGTGTGTGTGTGTGTGTGTGTGTGTGTGTGTGTGATGCGTGTGTGTGTGTGTGTGTTGTGTGTGTGTTGTGTGTTTGTGTGTGTTGTGTGGGTGAGTGGTTGATCTTGTGTGTTTTGTTTTAAGTGTATGTGTCTGTGTGCCTTTTGTGTGTGTCCTGTGTGAGGGGAGGTTTTATCTTGATGTATGTATTTGTTTATCAAGGATAATGCATAACATTAATGTGTTTTTTTTAACTTCCATACGTGTTTTTGCGGTTTTGTCAATTTTGTTGTGTGTTGTGTGTTGTGTTTTGATTGTGTGTTACATGTGTGTGTAAGCATCATATGTAATTCGTCAACTCTGTTCATTGGTATTGGTTGTATGTGTATGGTTGTGCAGTATGCAAGTGCTTTGATTTGTTTCTGCAAGATATAGCACTATATAAATTCTCTCAATTATTATTAGTAGTAGTAGTAGTAGTAGTAGTAGTAGTAGTAGTAGTAGTAGTATAAAGCATTCATGCGCGTTAACATGTGCACATGCTTGAATACGTGTATATGACAGCATGTGTACGTGCTTCGTACCTGAATCAACGCATTTCCTTATACAATCATAATTATGTTCATGCGTGTACGTTCGAAGATGTGTACGTGCAGACCCGCACCCATACGTATGACTTAAACTGGCCAACTGTCATTGTCTCTCCACAGACCATCATATGCATAAATGCAAACATGTCTAAGCCCCCTATTATCATATGTGGGGGGCACAGTGCGTGCTAAAGTGGCTTTCAAACAGCCCTTCAGCTGGGGAACAAAGTAAAGCGGTAAGTAAGGCGGGATAAAGTATTGTGTACCTGTATTGAACGATAAGGTGAGGGCTGTCTTTAATGTTGACACTCCTTAGCATATAATATAGACATGCACACAGTTGTGTGTGTGTGTGTGTGTGTGTGTGTGTGTGTGTGTGTGTGTGTGTGTGTGTGTGCGGGCACATGTGAAAGAGAAGTAAGGCATGTTTGGAGTGTGTGTGTGTGTGTGCGTGCATGCGTGTGTGCATACATACATACACACAGGCAAGGATGAGCATGTACGCACACACACACATGGACGCGCGTGTACGCACACACACACACGCACGCACGCACACATATGTTTATACGCCAAATATGTTTTACGGAGCATCAATAGCGAAAATTTTGTCTGTAGTGAATTAAAAGTTTAAGCAGAAACGAATTTTCCAAAAAGGGCAAAACAAATTTCGTGTTTAATGCCTATTGGCACTTATGTATCAGATCTCTTTCAAAAATCTAAACTTAATCAATATGACTTAGAAACACAAAAAGAAGCTTTACCATGTCCTTCATGGGAGATGGATAAAGCCTGTTTTGATATAGAATATATTAATGAAAAAAGAATGAAAATCAAAACATCATGGTTGCAGATGTTCAGTCGCATATTGCAAATAAGTATGCTGACTGCTTAAAAGTTTATATAGATGGATCTGTTTTAGAAAACCATGACACAGGCTCTGCATTTGTCATACCACCACTTAAAATTGAGAAATCGTACTATCTTGGTAAACATCGTTCAATATTTACAGCTGAACTTATTGCAGTTCTTATGGCTCTTAACTATATTCTTGATTTTCCATTTTCCTTCTTTCATATCTTGCTTTGTGTTGACTCCAAGTCTGTATTGTATGCTATAAAATCCCCAAACTTCAAGGTCTCCGGAATTATTTTTGAAATTAAATATGTAATACACCTCCTAAGTTTAAGAGGTATTCCTGTTTCTTTTTGTTGGGTGCCCTCTCACGTTGGAATTTTTTCAAATGAGTGGGCTGACAGAGCTGCAAAAAAGGGGGCAAGACATGACATGGAATCGATAGAACTGGATGTTCCCTTATCTCTACAGGAGGGATACCGAATATTAGAACAAACTTCATGGGGTAAGTTTAAAGAATCTGATCAATTCAATGAACGATATTTTAAAAGTTGTCTGACCACTGCCCATATTTCTTGTTATGTGGCTCCTTCTCAAATAGATTCGCGTTTTATATCCGTGAGAAGGGTTAATTCACTATATTTTAGAATGAAATTAAATGCATTCCTTACAAAATTTTGTAAACATGTAAGATGTCTATGTGGGGGATCATATTTCCAATACTCATATCATATTTGAGTGCCCTATTGTAAAACCTTTTTTACCTACATTTTCTGAACAGTCTCTGGAAACTGTATTTGAAAATTCAAAGCTAGCATTTGCCATTACCAGATGTTTATTGCATAGTCCACTTGAATATTTATTGTAGTTACATTATTGTTATTTCATGTTTCCACATTGTTGAGTTTATATTTTTGCTCCTGTTTAAAAGTATTATCATTACTTTTCTAGTTTTGTCCCCCCCTCTCCCCCCACAAAATACCAGCACTGATGCTATTTCTTAACCTTTTCTCCTTCCACTCTTTCCTCTCACTTCTTTAACTTCCTTACACTTTCTATTTCCCTCGTCTAATATCACTCAGAGTGAACAGACGTTAAATTGAAGACAACAACAACGCACGCACACACACACACAAAGTTCTTGCTTCCCTGTCTCTCTCTGCCTTTGTCTCTAAGTCTGTCTCTGTCTGTCTGTCTCTCTCATTTCATGACATTCTAAAGTAAAAGTATAAAGGAAATAATGAAGACTTAACGAGCATAAATGACACAACAAAGCAAGCAGTATCATATCTGATAGTGTATGATGTACAACTCATAATCAATAGTTGTTTCTGTTTTGTGTGGCATGTATGTGTGTTTGATGGTGAGCATGTGTGATGGTGTATGTGTGTTTTTATGTGTGTGCGTGTTTGTGTTTGTGCGTTCATGTGTGTGCGCGCGTGTGTGTGTGTGTGTGTGTGTGTGTGTGTGCGCGCGCGTGCATGTATGCATGCACGCATGAATGTGTAACTGATGACTGCATGTGCAGGTGCTTCGTGTTTGTGTTTCAATGCGCGATCATAAGTGCATATCTGTACATTCGAGGATGTGTTCGTGCAGACCCAGACCCATAGGTATGACTTTAACTGGCCAACTGTCATTGTCTCTCCACAGGTCATCATATGCATAAATGCAAACACCTCTAAGCCCCCTATTATCATATGTGGGGGCACTGTGCGTGCTAAAGTGGCTTTCAAACAGACCCTCAGCTGGAGAACACAGTAAAGCGGTAAGTAAGGCCGGGATAAAGTATTGTGTACCTGTATTGAACGATGATAAGGTGAGGGCTGTCTTTAATGTCGATATTCGTTAGCATAGAATATAGACACGTACACAGTTGTGTGTATGCGGGTGCATATGAGCAAGAAGGAACGCACATGCAGGTGAACGCGCACACATTAAAATACACATGAGCGCGCGAGCGCGCACGCACACACACAAACACACACGCGCGCATCACACACACACACAAACAGACACAAACAAACACACACACACGCGCGTGCGATTGCGCATTACACACATACAAATGCACTCACACTTACAAACGCATTCATGTATGCATACATTGATTGTATCCACCACATGCAAACAGAAACCAATGATCGACAAATAATTCATATACATGAAAATATTGCTTTTTTGTCTGTCTGCCTGTCTGTCTGTCTGCCTGTCTGTCTGTCTGTCTGAGTGACCGAGTGACTAACTGTCTGTCTCTCTGTCTGTCTGTCGTTGTCTGTCTCTCTCTCTCTCTCTCTCTCTCTCTCTCTCTCTCTCTCTCTCTGTCTATGTCTATCTCTGTATCATTTGATGACATTCTAAAGAAAAAAATACATATTCAGGAATAAAGAACACTTAACGGCCATTAATGACACAACAAAGCAAGCCGTATCATATCCGATGTTTTATGTACATCTCATAATCGATAACTGTTCCTCTGTGTGTGTGTGTGCGTGTGTGTGTGTGTGTGTGTGTGTATGTGTGTTGTGTGTGTGTGTGTGTGTGGTTGTGTGTGCGTGGTGTATGTGTGTGAGTGCATTTATGATTTTGTGGGTGTGTTTGTGTGTATGACTGTGTGTTTGTGTGTGTGAGTATGAGTGTGAGTGTGTGTGTGTGTGTGTGTGTGTTTGGTTTTAGTATTTGCTCTCTTTGCCCCTATCTCTATTTCTGTTTTGTTGTCCATGTGTCTGTCTATATGTGTCTCTGTCTCTTTTTCTGCATATCTCATAACACTTCATCTGCAAACAATGTATCTGTGTCTCGTGTTCTACAAATGTGTACGTTTACATTATAAATCCAGCGTGTTCGCTAATCCATTCTACATTCATTTCACTGCCCTTGTGCCGCCTCCTACATACAACAAAAAGACTTACAGAAAGCTGAGGGCAGAAAGGGAGAGGGTCGAGAATGGTAATGCCAGACTGAAAATGAAGGACTGATGGATGAATAAACGATCGTCTGGTATGTCAATGACGGAAGAACAGACCTAGACTGGCTCAGAGGACAGTCGTAAAATCGTTAATGTCTCCTTCTTTGACCTGTCCGCGTCTTTCATGTTGGCCTTGGGTCACCTGTCTTGTTTAGACATTTCAGAGGTTTTTGACGATTTTAGATGGGCTCTTCCCTCCAGCCACGTTCAACACAGGGAGAAAGAACCATGTGGTTAGCTGAGGCTGGCTCACTTCATATATAAACAGGTCTAATATCTGTTGAAAGTTAGATTAATCGAAGTAGAGTTTGCTTTCCATAATAGGAATTGAATTGTCAGTTTGAACTTAGAATAATTGCTTAGAATGTGCTTTTTCATACTGGCATTAAACCTGCATATTACTTTTTTAAGCACAGGCATTACAATAGTGTAATGGTGTATACTATCTTAACGATTTGGGTAATATGTGTCGATGTATAACATCTGACAGATTTTGGTGATACGTTTGTTTGTTTGTTTGTTTTCTGCCTGCCTGCCTGCCTGCCTGCCTCTGCCTTTGTCTGCCTATCTGTCTGTCTGTCTCTTTCTCATTGTGTATCTATCTCCTTCATATCACTTTCTCCCACCCCAAACAAACAAGCAGAAGAAAGGCGCAATATACACTAATTATTACAGAAGCAAATGCTCTACCAAATTAACTTTGCCAAAAACCACAGCCTGAAAACTGCAATGCCCTTCCACCAAAGACTCCTGAAGAGATTTAAACAAGTAAAGAAAAACAAGAATATCGGAAACTTACTGACTTCCAAAGACGATCTGTAAAAGAAACGTTTCTCTGATCCTATTTTGCCTACCATCCCCTAATCCTCTTACCCACAATCTAAAAGACTTGCGGGTAGCCAGAGGCACTAGAGGGAAGGTGAAGTCAGACACTGCTGAATGAAGAACTGATAGCTTAGCCAAACGCTGTCCGATATGTCAATGGCTTTCAGGATAGACCTAGCCTGGCCTTTCCCTGCACAGGGAGGGAACCTTCCCCTATTGCTTTACTGGATCTGTCAGTGCCTTTCACCTAGACCTAGACTGACTGACCTATCCCGTTTAGTCAGGCAATCCTGACCAGATTAGACAAGCCATACCCGGCCTTTCCACCTTCACCTGTTTGAACTTTGCAGGAATGGGATTTCTGTTGCTTGCTGAAGGTGGGTGCCTAGAAAGCGTTTCTCTGTCTCTGTTGTTGTCTTTGTATCTGTCTTTATGTCTCTGTCTATGTCTTTTCTGCCTCTCTGGTTGTATACGTGTGTCTCTCTCTGGATCTGTCTCCCTCAGCCTCTGTTTATTCTGTCTCTCTATGTCTCTGTCCGTCTGTCTCTTTCTCATTGTGTATCTCCTTCATATCAATGTCCAACACCCTGAACAGCTACCTGCCTTGTGGATAGAAAAAAACACCACATGCCTTCTACAATGATAGAGAAGTATGGGTTTTGCCGGGACTGACTGACTTGACTAAAAAGCAGCCTGAAAACTTCAATGACCTGCCCCCCCCAAACTCCTGAAGGGATTCAAATGAGTAAAGAAAGTCAACAATATTAGAAACTTACCTGACTTTCAAACACGATCAGTAAAAGAAACGTTTCTCTGATCCTATTTTGCTTACCATTCCCCATTCCTCCTACCCACAATCTAAAAGACTCATGGATAGCCAAAGGCAGTAGAGGGAAAGTGGAGTCAGACACTGCTGAATGAAGTACTGATAGCTTAGCCAAACGCTGTCTGATATGTCAATGACTCTAAAGATAGACCTAGACTGGCCCCTTCTGTCGGTGGGTTATCTCTGTCTGTCTCTGTCTCTGCCTCTGTCTCTGTGTCTGTTTCTATTTGTCTGTCTGTCTCTCTATTATTGTGTATCTTCTTCATATCACTTTCCCACACACAGAACACCTACCTACTTTTGGGGGAGAAAAACGAAACCATGCCTTCTGTAGTATTCAAGAAGCATGGGTTTTGCCAGGTTAAACAAGCCCCCAAATCCAGCCTGAAAGCATCAGAACCCTTCCACCAAAGACTCCTGAAGGGATTCACATGAGTAAGGAAAGACAGAAATATTGGAAACTTAGCTGACTTTCAAAGACGATCAGTAAACGAAAAAGAAAAAGAGTTTCTCAGATCCTATTTTGCATACCATCCCCTATTCCTCCTACCCAGAACCTAAAAGACTTACAGATAGCCAAAGGCAGAAGAGGGAAAGTGGTGTCAGACACTGCTGAATGAAGAACTGATAGCTTAGACAAACGCTGTCCGATATGTCAATGACTCTAAAGATAGACCTAGCCTGGCCTTTCCCTGCACAGGGAGGGAATCTTCCCCTATTGCTTTACTGGATCTGTCAGTGCCTTTCACCTAGACCTAGACTGACTGACCTATCCCGTTTAGTCAGGCAATCCTGACCAGATTAGACAAGCCATACCCGGCCTTTCCACCTTCAACTGATTTAACTTTGCAGGAATGGGATTTATGTTGCTTGCTGAAGGTGGGTGTCTAGAAAGTGTTCATCTGTCTCTGTTGTTGTCTTTGTATCTGTCTTTATGTCTCTGTCTATGTCTTTTCTGTCTGTCTGGTTGTATATGTGTGTCTCTCTCTGGCTCTGTCTCCCTCAGCCTCTGTTTATCTCTGTCTCTCTATGTCTCTGTCCGTCTGTCTCTTTCTCATTGTGTATCTCCTTCATATCAAAGTCCAACACCCCAAACAGCTACATGCTTTGTGGAAAGAAAAAAAGAAACCACATGCCTTCTACAATGATAGAGAAGTATGGGTTTTGCCGGAACTGACTGACTTCACTAAAAAGCAACCTGAAAACTTCAATGACCTGCCCCCAAAAACTCCTGAAGGGATTCAAATGAGTAAAGAAAGTCAACAATATTAGAAACTTACCTGACTTTCAAACACGATCAGTAAAAGAAACGTTTCTCTGATCCTATTTTGCTTACCATTCCCCATTCCTCCTACCCACAATCTAAAAGACTCATGGATAGCCAAAGGCAGTAGAGGGAAAGTGGAGTCAGACACTGCTGAATGAAGTACTGATAGCTTAGCCAAACGCTGTCTGATATGTCAATGACTCTAAAGATAGACCTAGACTGGCCCCTTTTGTCTGTGGGGTTATCTCTGTCTGTCTCTGCCTCTGCCTCTGTCTCTGTGTCTGTTTCTATCTGTCTGTCTGTCTGTCTCTCTATCATTGTGTATCTCCTTCATATCACTTTCCCACACACAGAACATCTACCTACTGTTGGGGGAGAAAAACGAAACCATGCCTTCTGTAGTATTCAAGAAGCATGGGTTTTGCCAGGTTAAACAAGCCCCCAAATCCAGCCTGAAAGCATCAGAACCCTTCCACCAAAGACTCCTGAAGGGATTCACATGAGTAAGGAAAGACAGAAATATTGGAAACTTAGCTGACTTTCAAAGACGATCAGTAAACGAAAAAGAAAAAGAGTTTCTCAGATCCTATTTTGCATACCATCCCCCTATTCCTCCTACCCAGAACCTAAAAGACTTACAGATAGCCAAAGGCAGAAGAGGGAAAGTGGTGTCAGACACTGCTGAATGAAGAACTGATAGCTTAGACAAACGCTGTCCGATATGTCAATGACTCTAAAGATAGACCTAGCCTGGCCTTTCCCTGCACAGGGAGGGAATCTTCCCCTATTGCTTTACTGGATCTGTCAGTGCCTTTCACCTAGACCTAGACTGACTGACCTATCCCGTTTAGTCAGGCAATCCTGACCAGATTAGACAAGCCATACCCGGCCTTTCCACCTTCACCTGTTTGAACTTTGCAGGAATGGGATTTCTGTTGCTTGCTGAAGGTGGGTGCCTAGAAAGCGTTTCTCTGTCTCTGTTGTTGTCTTTGTATCTGTCTTTATGTCTCTGTCTATGTCTTTTCTGCCTCTCTGGTTGTATACGTTTGTCTCTCTCTGGATCTGTCTCCATCAGCCTCTGTTTATCTCTGTCTCTCTATGTCTCTGTCCGTCTGTCTCTTTCTCATTGTGTATCTCCTTCATATCAGTGTCCAACACCACGAACAGCTACCTGCCTTGTGGAAAGAAAAAAGAAACCACATGCCTTCTACAATGATAGAGAAGTATGGGTTTTGCCGGGTTAAACTTGACTAAAAGACAGCCTGACAACTTCAATGACCCGCCCCCAAAAACTCCTGAAGGGATTCAAATGAGTAAAGAAAGACAACAATATTGGCCTACTTACCTGACTTTCAAAGACAATCAGTAAAAGAAACGTTTCTCTGATCCTTTTATGCCTACCATCCCCCTATCCTCCTACCCATAATCTAAAAGGCTCATGGATAGCCAAAGGAAGTAGAGGGAAGGTGGTGTCAGACACTGATGAATGAAGTACTGGTAGCTTCGACAAACGCTGTCTGATATGTCAATGACTCTAAAGATAGACCTAGACTGGCCCCTTCTGTCTGTGGGGTTATCTCTGCCTCTGCCTCTGTCTCTGTGTCTGTTTCTATCTGTCTGTCTGTCTCTCTATCATTGTGTATCTCCTTCATATCACTTTCCCACACACCGAACATCTACCTACTTTTGGGGAGAAAAACGATCCCATGCCTTCTGTAGTATTCGAGAAGCATGGGTTTTGCCAGGTTAAACAAGCCCCCAAATCCAGCCTAGGGAGGCACCGTGGTCGAGTGGTTTAGGCGGTCAACTCGTGATCCAGAGGTCGCGGGTTCGATCCCCGCTCGGCTCGGTGTTGTGTCCTTGGGAAAGACACTTTACTTCTATTTTCCTCACTCCACCCAGGTGTACAAGTGGGTACCAGCTCTGCTGGGGAAGTATCTGGCGACAGACTAGCGTCCTGTCACAGGGGTGGTGAAAAACCATCAGTTCGCTTAATGCTACAGAAACCGGGATAAGCTCCGGCTCTATGGGCCTTCTGGCTCAAAAGAACATACAAATCCAGCCTGAAAACATCAAAACCCTTCCACCAAAGACTCCTGAAAGGATTCACATGAGTAAGGAAAGACAGAAATATTGGAAACTTAGCTGACTTTCACAGACGATCAGTACAAGAAAAAGTTTCTCTGATCCTATTTTGCTGACCATCTCCCATTCCTCCTACCCACAACCTAAAAGACTTACAGATAGCCGAAGGCAGTAGAGAGAAAGTGGAGTCAGACACTGCTGAAGGAAGCACTGATAGCTTAGACAAACGCTGTCCTATATGTCAATGACTCTAAAGATAGACCTAGCCTGGCCTTTCCCTGCACAGGGAGGGAATCTTCCCCTATTGCTTTACTGGATCTGTCAGTGCCTTTCACCTAGACCTAGACTGACTGACCTATCCTGTTTAGTCAGGCAATCCTGACCAGATTAGACAACCCATACCAGGCCTCCTTGCCTTCAACTATTTGAACTTTGCAGAGAAGGGATTTATGTTGCTTGCTGAGGGAGTGTTATCTAGGCAGTGTCTTTCTCTGTGTCTCTGTCATTGTCTTCGTATCTGTGTCTGTCTTGTTGCTGTATGTGTTGTTATCTCTGTCTGTATCCCTCTGGCTCTGCCACCTACGACCTCTGTTTGTCTCTGTCTTTCTTTGTCTCTGTCTGCCTTTCTGTATATCTATCTATTTATCTATATATCTATATATATATCTATATATCTATATATATCTATATATATTTATATATGTGTGTGTGCGCATGTATGTGTGTGTATGTATGTATGTATATATCTATATATATCCCCTTACAAAGAAGACAAAGAGGAAGGTGGAAAAGAAATATCCATAGTAGTAGTTGTAGTAGTCGTGGTAGTCATAGTAGAAGTAGTAGTAGTAGTAGTAGTAGTAGTAGTAGTAGTAGTAGTTAGTAGCAGTAGTAACAGTAAAGAAAAGTGGTAGCACTGGAGGTCATAATGTAGACTTTTACTACTACTACTACTGCTACTTCCAATATTATTTTCTTCTTCTTCGTTATTTTCTTTTTTAGCATCCTAGTGAGAGATTTATTTATTTATTTACTTTATTTTGAGGATAATAGAATAAGCATTTATTTGATTTTTTACATCCGGTCTACTTGTATACAGTTCTGTACATTTTGTCATCCATTCCCACTGGCACACAACGTCCTACCCTTTCGAAAAGCGGAACAGGTTTTAACGTGTGGGCAAGAAAGAAAGAAAGATAGAGAGAGAGAGAGAGAGAGAGAGAGAGAGAGAGAGAGAGAGAGAGAGAGAGAGTGTGTGTGTGTGTGTGTGTGTGTGTGTGTGTGTGTGTGTGTGTGTGTGTGTGTGAGAGAGAGAGAGAGAAAGAGAGAGGGAGAGAGACAGATAGACAGACAGACAGACAGAAAGAGAGACAGGCAGACAGAGAGAGAGAGAGAGAGAGAGAGACAGACAGACAGACAGACAGGCAGACACAGAGACAGACAGACAGACAGAAACATAGAGAGGCAGTTACAAAGACAAGAGACTGACAAAAGGCAGAGACAAAGAGAAACTAATAGTTCCACCACCACCACACACCACCACCACCACCACCACCACCACCACCACCACCACCAACAACAACAACAACAACAACAACAACAACAACAACAACAGCAAAAACAGACGCCGGGGGACGGGATAGCCCGGTGGTTAAGAGTGATACATTTCTGATCTGCTGACTCGGGTTGGAATCCCGTTCAAGAGGATTTTTCCTCTGGAGTTAACATCAGTGCCGACTCCACCCTCCCCCAAAAAAGTCCTTCAGATGAGACTATAAACCGAGGCCCCGAGTGCGAACGCATGCAGAACATCTTTCGCACACGTTAAGGCCCGTTCCGATTTTCTTAAGAGTAGGCCATTGCATGCCGGTAGGATCGGATGACAAAATGTACAAGGTTGCACACACACGGGGACTAGGTGTAAACAAATCACACGAGTCCTTATTCCGTTATCCTCGATATAAAAGAATGAATGATTGAATAAATAAATAAATAAATAAATAACAAATAAATAAATAAATACATAAATAAATAAACCTCCCATCAAACACGAACCACTGCGGGTCTTTGCACAGTTGTACGTTCAAACAGTGCCTCCATCGTCCCACAGCAACCCCTGGCAAACACAGCGATTTAAATCCCTCCCTCCCCCTTTAAATCGACAACCACTTCACTTCCATTATTCCCGGTAATGGATGTCTGCCACGGGCGTGTTTGTTTGCCTTCCAGTCCAACTTTCCACACCTAGATAACCACGCAGAATGCCATAACATACATTGTGCTCTGGGTAGATGGGTGGGGTATAGGCCTAGTGGGTGTGACAAGATTTGAGTCAAGGGATAGTGGTGGTGGTGGTGGGGATGTGGGGGGGGGGGGGGGTATAGGAGGGGTTGTGGTGCCGTGGGGGTATGGACACGAAAAGTCTTTTATGGAAAGTGAAGTGCTTGGCTAATATTTGTGCCCCTAGGTGTTGAGATGTATTGGACATCAGGATTTTGTTTTTAGGGAGGGGGAGGGGGAGAGGGGTGTAGGGTAGGGGGTAGGGTGGTTGGAAAATATGGATGGATAAAGGTTGCGTGTTGAAATCACGTGGTTTTTTAAAAACTCTTAGTGCAGTTTTGAGGAGTTTTGAGGACTTTTTTGGTGGAAGTTTGTGTTCGGTTTGTAGTTTTGTTTGGTTTAACTTAAGTGGGTTTTTGTTATTGTGTAAGTATACTTCGGGTTTATTGCGATGTTGCACGCACATACCTCCTATTATTTGCACGTACGTAGGTAGATCAGTAAATAATCACCACATACATGTGCGCGCGCGTGTGTTTGTGTGTGTTTGCGCGCGTGCACACATGTGTGTGTATGTGTGTTTGTAAGTGTGTGCATGCATCCTATATCATATATATCCATCCATCTATCCACACATATACACACACACAATTTCACGCTCGAAACTACTCAAACCACACTTTATACACACCACCATAAACAAACTAAAAAAAACCACCTCAAAAACAGAACAAAACTTCTTACCAGCATATACACTTGTATAGCATCCATGACAACAGCACCATTTAACATGTTATTTGTATATCATAAGGCACAGAAACCAGCATTAAACAGTATTTGTCTACATTAAAGGCATAGAGAGCACCACTGAACAGTATGTGTCTATATCCATCTTTAATGAACATATAGATTAGAAACGTGTCTATACTTTAAATGAAATCTAACATCAGTCCCTCAACTGCCTCTCTGATCGTTGAGAAAAAAATACCAGTAATAAAAGAGATGGTAAACACTGGAGAATGGGACTGAGGCAACCTCTACTAAGTGATTTTTAATCGTGAAGCATCCACAACACTGCTGCAGGCTACCCCTTCTCCTCCGACAGACAGGGAGGTAAACAGGGTCAGGGGAAATAACTCTGGGAGGCAGAGATGAGCCAATGGACGGGTAAGGGAGATGAGAGTTGCTTACAGGGCTGATGAAGTTTACACTGATAAAGAAGTTTTATGTCTCGAGGCGAGGTTTTCAATGGTACTGCCAAAAAAAGAAGAATCATTGAAAGAAAAGACCAGTTTCTTTTAAACATCAGTTGCTCAAACAGTATATTGAGCTCAGAAACGCAATTGAGAATATATGTATGTATGTATGTTTGCATGTATATATATATATATATATATGTGTGTGTGTATGTGTTGTGTGTGTGTGTGTGTGTGTGTGTGCGTGCGCGTGCGTGTGCGTGTATGCGTATGTGTGTGTGCTCCCTTTAAAGCACATTTTAAGATACCATTGATTGGCAGAAACCAATTGCATAAGCAAAACAAACAAACAAAGAAAATGATTACCAAGTGGGATGGTTGGCTATTTCCTGCATATACACACAGCAATAGCCTTAACTTTAATGACATTGCCAATTTTTCGCTCCTCGCTAGAATTCTGGGGCTCACCAATGATGTGACTTTGGGTATTCGACCGTTTTAGCCCACACTTAAGGTAGCCGCATTCCGACATCGGGGTTAAATGGTGGGTATGTTTGTGTTCCCGCAACCTGCCGAGATTCGAACCCACGACTGAACAGACCCATGGGGTTGAAGTCGAACGATCTTAACCACTCGGATATTGCATCTGTCTGGCATGGTCAATGTAATGAAGGATTCCCCCATCCCCTCCCTCCGTTATCAACAGTCAGATGAATAACTCTGTATTGTCTAATACAAACACTGAGATGGGGATCTCTTGGTCTGGTTAAGCGGCAGGGGCACATCATTCAGACAGGCGGTCCTTTAGATCTCACCACTAATCGTCAGTGTCTTCCTTTTTTTCGGCACTGCCCTAGGCTAGCAGGTCACTTACGTCTGAAAGACTCCAGGCACATGGTAGGAAATCTGGTCGATAGAAACTTCGCTGGTTAGCTTTCTGCTGTTCTGAGTTCCAAGAACGCTAAAAGTAGGGATTCTGCCTCCTTCTGGCAAAGTATGTGAGAGAAGCAGAGTGGGCAGGAAGACGAAATGCTAGGGAGAGAGAGAGAGAGAGAGAGAGAGAGAGAGAGGAGAGAGAGAGAGAGAGAGAGAGAGAGAGAGAGAGAGAGAGAGAGATTGACAGACATAGACAAAGAGAGAGACAGAGACAGAGAGACAGGCACACATACACACAGAGAGACATAGAGAGAGAGAGACAGAGAGAGACAGACAGGGAGGATCTGGATGTAGCAAATAAATGATGGCAGGGAACGGAAAGAAAAGGAAGCTCAGATGATATGGACACGTGACAAGATCAGATGGGCTCTCCCAGACCATATTGCAAGGAACCGTGCAGGGGAAGAGAAGGCGAGGCAGGCCGAAGAAGAAATGGGCAGACAACATCACTGAATGGACCGGGAAGAGCTTCTCCATATCCCAAACACTTGCTCACAACCGCCGCAAATGAAGCCAACTGGTGCAGCGTTCGTTACTGCAGTGCCCCTACGACACTGGAGGTGGTTATGGGAGGAGAAGAGATGATGAGATGAGAGAACGGAAGGCAAACGAATCAAGAGACAGTGAAAGTATAAAACCCAACAAAGTATGGGCTGAAAACACTCAGTTTAACCCAAGGAGATCAACGAGTTTGAAAGCATTACTTTCCTTAATAGGTTAAAAGAGATAATCAGCCTACCTTGACATCCAAGCCAGTTTCCACTACACAATCGTGGTATTTTAGGCCTAAGTGCTAAGTAAATAATGGGAAAAAAAAAAAAAACAGGGAAGCAATATCCCCACAAAATGTTAACTCAGCATGAACGATTTCTGTTGGTTTTGTTTTCTCCCAAGGGAACAGTGAAAATGGATTTCAACACAGATACCACCTCCACGACAACACTGAATGGGTCTGCGCAGATCTATCACTGCAACAGTGAAGACTAGACAAGCGTTTGTCAGTACTTTACTTGGAAAGTCTGAAATCTCCTGAACTGGCTTCCCCTCCCACCCCAACCCCACCATTCTCCCCTGCACAAGTCTAACCAACCTACTCTAGTCGAGTTCTTCGTACACAGACATTAAAGCCCAAGTCCAGAGAGGATGATTTCTGAAAGATCAGAGATTGCCCTTAACATTGGAAACGGCTGAAAACAAACATAGGCAGCTGAAGGGAGGTGATTGTAGAGAGAAATTCGATCTGATGTTGAAGAATTAAGATGAGAGAGAGAGAGACAGAGATAGAGACATACAGAGACAGAGACAGAAACAGAGAGAGACAGACAGACAGACTGAGGGACAGACAGACAGACTGATAGAATCGGAGAGAGAATCGAAGACCACACGTAAAACTATGGACTATGCAATACTGACCCCTCATTATAAACACCCAAACTTTGGTCTTTTAAATTTGCATGAGGACACTAGAGAAATGTCCAATGTCAAACATAAAAGTATCCAACCAAAAAAACCCACAAAAAACCGGAAAAACTCCTCTTTTCAGTCTACAAAGGTCTGTACTCAGCACTCAACGATCTCTGTATTCCTCTCGAGATGTCATCGAAAATGGCCTTGTACACTGTCAACCAGCCCCATGACTCAGCAGGACAAAGGCTGTCGAGATCAGTGTCACTGACCGTTGCAAAACTGGACATGTGCTTGTCAGCTAGTCAGCACTTGATGTCCAGCCTGATGCCCTCTGACCAGCTGTTGTCACTCTCCTCTTCCCCTCTCTCCTTTGGGGGATCGGTGGCT
Organism: Rapana venosa; assembly: GCA_028751875.1. Lineage (NCBI taxonomy): Eukaryota > Metazoa > Mollusca > Gastropoda > Neogastropoda > Muricidae > Rapana > Rapana venosa. The sequence goes on from CM054147.1 coordinate 49,183,803, forward strand.
GGCTCTTCTCCCCAGAAAGCGAAAAGGTCGGATGCATTCCGAGTACGGGTTCAATACCTTTTACTGCCCGCAATTTTCCCTGCAGAGAACTCTGCCGTGACTGCAAAAGTGGTATACAATGGTATACCCTGTCCTTGTCTCCGGTTAGCAGCCCAGAGTAGCAGAACTTGATGCCAGGCAGAATCAACGTGTTTCGTTTGTTTAGTTATCCATGAGCTGTTTTACGTGTTTGTTTGTGTTTATGTTGGTATTGCTTCTGCTGTCGTTTTTTGCTTTGTTTGTTTGTTTGTTTGTTTGTTCCTTCTTTCTTTCTTTCTTTCAAGAATACTGGAGGATGTGATTGACTAAGATCGTTCATAATCTTTCTGTCTTAGGTCTAGCTTAAAGTTGTGTGAGTTATGGATATGACCAATGTTCCAAAGCCTGCACTGAAATATTGCTGTGGTTTGAATTGTTATGGTAAGACTGTCTTCACCAATGGCAAGCTTCTGGTATAACAGCTGTTAGTCTCCATCAAACTAAAAGGGGATGAAAGATTCTGAAGTCGAAATGTGGCTGCCTATATCGCCAGGTATTTGAAAATAGCAACACGCGCAAACATTTCAGTCAATGTGTAGTTAGGCCTCGTGGTTATTCGGATGTGATGAATGAAACAGAATGCATACAATCCTGATATTATTAAGCTGTGGAACGTCCAACAGCCACAACATAGATTGAAGACTATATGCATGAATGCTATGTCCACATATGCACACACAGACCAGTAGATAGATGATCAGCCAAAGCACACTACATAATCGTCTACTACTAAATTTGCATGACGACACCGGAGTCACATTCAAAGAGAATCATACGACTATCTAATCACAAAACAAAACAAAAACAGTTTTTCAGTCGTCGAAAAAATGCACGGAACAAACTCCCTAGAGATTGGTCAAATGTCTGCCTCGATAGAAAAACAATTAAAAAAATAAGCAGGCCAGGTTTGTTTGAGACGTATTAGTGGCAGTTTCAGACCAGACAGCCGTGTATCAGCCTATCATGACTTCGTATAAGCGAAATTCGTTACATTGCTGTAAAAACGCCTGGCAAGTCAGACCCGGCATATCCAAAATCGGCGTAGAAGGGAATTGCTATCTTTTCAGTCTTCCTTGGGAAAAGAGCAGGAGAATGGACCAAGAAGGCAGAAAATAGACAAGGAAGAGGTGACGGGAGGAAAAGGAAGAAAACAGGAAAAAAAGGTTGGTAGAAAGAGGGAAGTTCTGCTAGCACAGAATTCCCAGAAGGTGGGGATGCTATTTACACTGACAGGCCCTTGGTACCCCCATGGGGAAAGCTATGGACACAGTTCAGAGGGTCCATGACCACTCAGACCAGACAGAAACTCATCTTCTGCTAGATTGGCACGGGGACACCAGACTTACTTTGAAAGTCAAACCTACGACCATCTAAATCACAAAACAAAACACCAAGTTCCCCAGTCGACTAAGAAATATACTGAAAGTAAACGATTTCCTTCTTCCCTAGAGATCAGTCCAATGGCTTCCTCCACGGCTAAGCAATCCCATGAATAAGCGAAGAACGTCAGTCTGAGTCTGTGTTAGTGGCAGTAGCAGACGAGACAGGCGACTGTCAGACTATCCCTACTTCATTTTAAGTTTGAAACCACTGCAGTATCCCCCCTCTCCAACTCTCAGAGTTTGGTGATTGAAAATATCAAAGTTTCTATCTATAAAGGGCAAGTTTTGATGGTTTGTAAATAATCCCTAAAGCAAAAGATTATGGTGCACAAACATTTTTTTTTAAAGTAGAAAAAATGTGAGATGATAGCTGGCAAACGAGAAAGAAGCATACGAGAAAGATATATTTTTAGATAGATAGATCCAAAGATCATAGATACATACAGAAGAGACAAGAGAGAGATATGCAAGAGAGACAGAGACAGCGAGACAGAGACAAGAAGACAGACAGTTAAAACACAGGCAGAAACAGTATGACCAAAAAGATAAACACATCTTGCTACATTGACAGAAGGAATTTCTACAAAACCTCTCACTCCCCTCCCCCCTCAACTCCGAAAAAAAAAATCACAGCAAGTAGCAAAGTAAAGGAAACAGGCAAAACTGAAAGCATACAATGACCTACTACCCAAATCATTGCTTTTTGATGTCTGAAAGTTCAAAGAAGAAGAAATAGACGAAGGAAAAGGAAGGTAAAATTGGTCCTCTTTTGCATCTTCCTTGCAGCCACCCCCATCTCTTTAGCAAAGCATTGAGGACAGTTTCACCATCAACCTTTTTCACTGTCATTTTCTCTCGACACTTTGCACAGTCCTAACTGAATAGCCGACATTCTGTCTCCTCATCAGTTTGGCAGCAAGGCTTCGATTTTCTCCCTATTTTGGCAGTCGAGCTGGCCACATTTGCTGAATCCAGCTTTGAGAGTTACAGCTCTGCAGTCAGCAAACTTTAACTGAGATACGCACTGGTCGGTAAAGATGACCAATGAAAAAGTTATGTATAATATATATATATATATATACAGATATATATATATATAGAGAGAGAGAGAGACAGAGAGAGACAGAGACAGAGACAGAGAGAGAAAGAGAGAGATAATCTATAATAAATATATATATATATATATATATATATATATATATATATATATATATATATATATATATATATATATAAGCTAGAGTGTAGTGCTCATCCTGATTTTTAAAACATGTTTGTTTTTATTTAAATCGATTGTTCACATCGTAAAATATGGGTTTGTGAGTTGGTATGCTGTTTTTTTTACCAATTGACGATCCTCTTAGAGAGAGAGAGAGAGAGAGAGAGAGAGAGAGAGAGAGAGAGAGAGAGAGAGAGAGAGAGAGAGAGAGAGAGAGAGAGAGAGAGAGAGAGAGAGAGAGATGGACATGTAGTTTAAGCTGACAGAAAGACAGACAGACACAGAAAACGACATGGACACATAAATAGGTAAACTGACACTACACGTGAGACACAAGAAAAAAGTGTTAAAGAGACAGAAAGACGGAGACAAGACAGAGAAATGTAGACTCACTTATATATTCAAAGAAAATCGTGTCCACTAAACCATCCACAAAGCACGTACTGCAAATGACATAGTGTCCCAGACAGTAGTAAGTAAACGCAAAACTTTCAACATCCCAAACTTTTCGGGGCCAAACTACCACTTCCCAACAGTCTGGCAAAATGTGCCTACTTTGTCTTCTTCAGTGTTGCCCCGCACATCACCTAAGAAACCTGTTGAGGGACTCTCACCACCATAGTATACACTTTCGTTTTCTCCATATATGATGCACATACATAATGACATTATCCAAATATGTTATCTTATCATTTTAGCTGTAAAACCCTAACAACCTGACGGCACGAATTATGTGTTAAGTTTTTAAGTGGAACAAAATGGAAGAAAGAGAAATGCAAAGATATGATAAATCATTCAGAGTTATACAAAAAGAGAGGGATGAGAATTATGATGAAATTAGGGGAAAACAAAACAAAAACGTATGACAGAAGCTTCTTACCACGCCAAAATTAACTGTTCTGATGTTAATCGAAAACCACAGTCTAAATCCAACACATGAAAATAATGCACATGCAATGCAATTTCCTCCACGAGTTTGTTCTAATAATAAATAATAATCTATCGTGTATCCCTTTTATCTTTGTCATGGAGATTGAAGAATTGATGATCAAGAGCCATTGCCACATTGGAGGTAAGCTGTCTTCGTGCTATTCTTTTTCTTAATAGGTAATTTAAATGCATTGTGTTCAAGCTGAAAAATCATTAGTTATAAGAGACTTAATGTTGATGCTGTTATAGTTGTTCTTGTAGTTTTGTTGTTTTGCTTCATTTGTTGTTCAGTATTCTCAGTTCAAGTGGGAGTCCCCTTTAACATACTGGGGGTAATAAAAACAGGTTCTCTGTCTCATTCATCACAAGTGGGAGTCACTGTAAGACCACAAGAAAGCAACAGGTGATAAATTTGCGTGTGTGACTGTTTCTGAATTTCGCGCCATAAAGGCAATCACACTGCAAGTTCAAAGAAAGTTTCTCTTAATCCTAGAACAACAGCTGCTGTTGATAATAACGTGTAATGGATTAAACGTCAAAACATGTCAAAGCGTGGCAAACGCGTTTCTGCAGACTTTGACACTCTGCTCACATCAACAACTGACCAAGAATTTGGCCTGGGAGAAACACCCAGATAACCTTCTGAACTCACCACAGACATCAAACATCTAATTAAACACAAACCGTCCAGACTGAACTGCGGTTTTGGGAAGAACTATGCAGAGGTGATCTTATAAGGGCAAAATGAATACAATGTCCAAATGTATGGCAGAACATATACTGGGTTATGATATCCCTGAGAGTAATAATAATAATAATAATATATGGAATTTATAGAGCGCTATATCTTGCAAAACGCAGACCTACAAACGAGGATCCAAGCAGTAGAAATGAGATGCCTCAGAAGGCTCCTTGGCATCTCATACAAGGACCATGTCACCAACAATGAAGTCCGCAGAATGATCACTCAACAGGTGCGGGGTTATGAAGACCTACTGACCACGGCGAAAAAGAGGAAACTCAGATGGTATGGGCACGTAACACGCTCAGAAGGACTTGCAAAGACCATCCTGCAAGGAAAAGTCCAGGGGAAGAAAAGACGGGGCAGACAGAAGAGAAAGTGGGCCGACGACATCCGTGATTGGACAGGGGAGGACTTCAGTGTCACCCAGGCACTTGCCCACGACCGCGCTAAGTGGATCCAGCTGGTCCACCGTTCGTCCACCATGCAGCGCCCCCACGACCCTGGCGGGTTACGGGACCAGTGAAGTGAAGTGAAGATATCTTGCAATTACAAATCAGAGCGCTTCCATTCAATCCGCTCCCACACAAACAACCAACAATGATTAACAATATTCTAACAAATTCAAATGTGCACACCACACACACACACACACACACACACACACACACACACACACACACACACACACACACACACACACACACACACACACACACACACACACAGGTTCTACATTTCAGCAGGGTGATGGAATTTTGGCTTTCAAAGGCAGGGACAGACATGAGATGAAACAAGAGGGAAAAATCTTAGGTTTGAAATAGGTATGTTTTGAGGCTGGATTTAAAGCTGTCGTAAGTAGGCTTTTCATGAAGGGAGAGAGGGAGGTCATTCCAGATTGATGGACCAGAAATAGAGAAAGAGCGACGGCCAACAGTGGATTGGTTGAACCTAGGTATTCGTAAGCACAAGGTATCTGCAGCAGAGCGGAGGGAACGAGAAGGAGTGTACAGGTGAAGACATTCACAGAGGTAGAAGGGTGCTGTTTTGTGGAGACATTTGTAACAGAGGGTGCTGATCTTGTACTTTACTCTCTGTGGCACAGGCAACCCGTTAAACTGAAAAACCACGTTAAACTGAATATTTTGGGTTTATTAAAAACTTTTTCGTGCTACAAGATTGACCAAATGTCTGCAAAAAGTGAATACTGAATTTTAAAATGAAAACCTGAATTCACGTTACACTATTGTAGAGGTTTATAAGACCAGTGACCCGATTCTCTGCATGATAACTATGATCTTTTGGAAGTTTAGGCCATGTGTGCCAGTAGGAACGGATGGCCACATTTACAAAGCAGCTTCGATCATGAGCTGACGTCATTATTAACCAGTTTTCTATTTTACTGGAGGAGATTAGGACTACTGTTGAACTAACTAAGCTAATCATAAGAAGGAAAACGCTTGAGAGAGAGAGAGATAGAAGAGAGAGAGAGGGAGAGAAGAGAGAGAGAGAGAGAGAGAGAGAGAGAGAGAGAGAGAGAGAGAGAGAGAGAGAGAGAGAGAGAACACACTGAACACTGGAAGTAATTTATTGCCATTAACAATACAGTCTTTTTGGCAAAGAGCACATCATGAACACAATTTAAGCAATATATTTTGCAACAAGAATTAATGATAACTGAAAGAGGAAAACGAATATCTAATTAATATATTTAACTGGAAATATCAATTGTTGCAAGAATTGCTTACACAAACACAACACAGACACATACAATCACACACATTCACAGAGAGATAGAGAGAGAGAGAGAGAAGAGAAGAGAAGAGAAAGAGAGAAGAAGAGAAGAGAGAGAGAGAGAGAGAGGAGAGAAGAGAGACTAGAGAAATGCACAAACAAACAAACGGATATACATATAGTAGATAAACGGGCAGACATTAAACAACACAGGCAAAACCATGAAAGTGTGGGCAACCAGACGAGTTCAAAACATTAGAGAAAATGTTAAACAACCAGAACAAAGAACAACCCAACTGAATCAGGCACGATTTCTATGAACAGAAACATTAATTTTGCTAGACTGCATATAAAATGCGCACCACCAATTACAAAGTATACTAGACAGAAGATAAAATACCTCTAAAAATCGGCCAGACAAGTACTGCTTTCAAAACTTTGGGTAAACCTGGGCGGCATTTCCCTCCTCCCTGCAGCCCATCCCTCTCCTTAGAAAACCACTGCAGGCACCCTCATCTTCAACGTGTACGCTCTCATTTTCTCTGAAGATGTTGCCAGAACTAACTGATTCACACTAATCTGCTTCCTCGTTATTTCTGAAGCACTGCTTCAACTACCTCCCTGACCATCCATACAGCGAGCAAATTTGCCCTGTCCGTCTTTTGGTATAGCACTGAAGTAAGTAAACTTAGAAATGTGTTTATCAAAGAAAATCAATGAAGAAGGAGTCTAACTGCTATATGATGGGATTTCTGTAGTTTGGTTTTCGATGTGGATCAACATCTCAAAGAATGAACGAATATAAAATATGCCCGTGTAATTTAGGATGTTATTCTTGATGCTTTTATGGCTCCCAGCTTAACACCCCAGGATCACCTAGAACTTAATAATTCCGACTCGTTCATCAACCCGCAAAATTAGGTTAAAATCATTGATTTACACTGGATGAAAATGTCAAGTGTATAACACCTTTCCAGTACAAAGTGCATATTCTGGTTGATAGGGTGTGAAACTGGAGAGTACCAAACATCAGTTCCAACAACTTCCTTAACTTTGTTTTCAGGGCATGTGAAGAATACCTTGTGTTGTTGAGATCTTACACGCCGAAGTCGGATGCACTAGGCCTGATTTCTCAGGTGCTTAACGGCAGCGCAACACATTTTCGCTCATATCCACAATTGTTGTTGTCTAAGCGTTCGAAAAAGAAAAAGGTGCAAATCTTAGAATGAATATTGTTGCTGTCTGAGCGTTCGGAAAAGAAAAAGTTCAGATCTTAGAAGCAACATCTAGGACACTTTGATTAAACATTTCAATGTTTCCTTTTTCTTATACTCTTCTTTTGTGCTCCTATTTTTGGTCTATCCCAAGTCCATTTCATGATTCCACATTCATATATGTAAAATCAGACCCTACAGTAATATCCACTGGAACTAATGAAAACAAATCAGACACACTTCGAAAATGAAAGATACATTGCCCAAGATAAAACACACAAAAAACTATACCGAAATAAAGCAGTTAAAGAACCGACCCACGCTTTCAAGAATACCTTTCAAACCAGTTATGATCAGCAAACTAGTTCTGAATATACATTGAAACAACAAAGCATTGACAGACAGACCATCTACATCTTTCTCAGTGGCAGCATTGGACTTCAAACCCCTCAGCTTCAAGTCAAAAAGTCTACCACGCCCCAGGGCAGCAACCTTCACTTCCTCACCTTCTTTTCCAGACCAACGGTTTGGTGAGAGGCAGAATCAAAGCTTTTACACAGCGATGGAGGAGGATAGTTCGCTGCTGTTGAACCGTACACTGCCCCAAATTTGAAGATTACTGGGAGGGCAAACACTGTCTGAGGCAGGACCAACAGTGAAGAGACAAAACAAAGGTCAGGCTAGAGAAAGAGAAGCTGAAGTCTGGGGAGGGAGGGAGGGAGGAGATAGAGAGGGGGGGAAAGAGGGAGAGAGAGGGGGGGAGGGAGAGGCAGAGAGAGAGAGAGAGAGAGAAGAGAGAGAGAGAGAGAGAGAGGGAGAGGCAAGGAGAGACAGAGATAGAGAAAGAGAGACAGAGAGAGAGAGAACTCGAACTCGAACGATTTATTGACAAAAAGGCCATTGGCTCATACATGAAGGGGGTTGCCAACTTGCTTAGGTTTTTGGTGGAAGGGGGGGGGGGGGGGGGGGGGGGGGGGGGGGTAATAATAATGACAAAATGTTATTGTATAACAAACAAAAGTCAGTTACCATAATATGACCTAGGATAACAATATGAGAGAGAGAGAGTCAGACAGGCAGGCAGACAGACATATAGGCAGAGACAGAGACAGTGACGAAAACTTTCAACTGAAACGAAAACCATAAAACACAGAGACGCAAAAGTCTCTGAAAACACTAAATGAGACAGCTAAAAGAGTGAATAAACAAAAAAAAACAGACAGAAAATATAAAGAACAAATAGTCTAAAATAAGGACTCTTTTTAAATCACACACACACATACCCCCCCCCCCCCACCCCACACACACACACACTCTCTCTCACACCCACCCCCCACCCATCCACCCACTTACAAGCACACACACACACACAGACACACACACACACACACACAACACAACACGCACGCACATCATTAAGCCTCAAAATGATGTGCCAATAGACTGTGTTTACTGAAGACATAGAGGATTTACAAGGAGTTCTAATGTCAACAGAATTCTATTAGAGAAGTCAGCCCCTGTGTACACTGTGTATTTACAAACTCTGTTAGCAGGGCTTCCTCAGGGAACAGTCTGGGACCCTAACTGTATACATTATTTTTCCTTCTTTCTTTCTTTCTGTCCTTCTTTCTTTCTTTCTTTCTTCTTTCTTCTTCTTCTTCTTCTTCTTCTTTCTTCTTCTCTTCTTCTTCTTCTTCTTCTTTCTTCTTTCTTCTTCTTCGTCTTCTTCTTCCTCCTCCTCCTCTTCTCCTCATTCTTTTTCTCCATATTTTTTTTCTCTCTTTTTCCTCTTTTCTTGTTATCATTCTCTCTCTCTCTCTCTCCTCTCTCTCTCTCTCTCTCTCTCCTCTCCTCTCTCTCTCTCTCTCTCTCTCTCTCCGTCTCTCTCCTCTCTCTCTCTCTCTCTCTCTCTCTCTCTCTCTCTCTCTCTCTCTCCGTCTCTCTCTCACACCACATAGTCAGGCAGAGAGGACAAAGAAAATCAGGGAAAGAGATTGACACAGAGATAGAGACATAGATTAGACAGAAAAAAACAACACCCATCCAAAACAATTACTGACCTACAGTCACACACACACACACAACACAACACACACACACACACACACCACAGGCATATAGGCATACACTCACAACTGATGCCAAACGCTTCACTTACAGTGCCTATGATTAAAAGGATCAACATGTTTCCGAATACCAGCAGTCCTGCCACTGCTTCTGCATCTTTGACAACATTCTGTCAGGGCAAGGCCCCTTCCACAAATCCACTGATGTCACAACAACATAGACAGGAAAGTACTGCCAGTGCTCTTTACTTCAAACAGATTTATGGTGAAGCTCATGAAAGCTACCCTGATCTTTATCATTACACATTTTTGTGGGTAAAGAGCAAGTAAGGAATACAGGCAGGCACATGTGCGTGCATGCGTGCACACACATACACACAAAGACACCCACACACAAGAACATACACACATACGATGAGATATGACTGTTAGTGAAGTCAAAGTCCCATGTGTGAGGGCATGCAGAACATCTTGCACACATGTTAAAACCTGCTCCGTTTTCAGAAGAATAGGCCATTGTGTGTCGTGGGATTGGATGACAACATTTACAAAACTGCATACACATGGGGACTGGATGTAACAAAATCACATGAGAGCTCATTCAATCATCCTCGAATTAAAATAATTTTTAAAAAAAACAAAAAAACTAACACACACACAAACAACTAACTACACAAGCCCATTCTGCTATCACATATGTGCAAACATACACACACAAACACACAGGTGTGTGTGCACACATAAACAAATACAAAACCCCGAAAATACCACTAATATCATTAACTTTTAAAACAAATATATTTACCCAAAAAAACAAACCTACACTAATCACATCCACACCAACCTAAAATAAACAACAACCACAACTTCTATTTACTCCAACACTGACGATCGCCAAAAAAAAAAAGAATAAACAACCAAGCCCATCTTCTCACAAAGCCATTAAGGGAACTCTCAACACCAACTTTTACTCTCTCGCCAAACACTACCCCCAGACTGAAGGAGCCAGCACTGCCTGCCTATCAGGTTGGCGGCAAATCCCTAACTACCTTCCTATTGCAGCTGTAGGCCTGGGCAAATTTGCAGACGCGGTCCCGTGTAATGGCGACTTTCATGTAAGTCAACCTCGTAATGCAGAGCGATTGATGTGATCGATCAAAAGAAGCCCTCCCTCCTGTACGTTATGTTTAGTACTCTGTGTTGACTTAGATGTAAAACTCGTGTGGTTGAGGATGAGAGTACACACAAGTTGAAGTACAACCATTTTGAGCTTTGGGACTTGTAGGTATTTGTGAAATAAGTGTGCGTATGCGTGTGTGTGTGTGTGCGTGCAAGTATGTGCGCATGTATGTGTGTATAAGTCAAACTTTTATTTTCAAATGGCACACACACATTCACACACACACAAATCAGACAAAGCAAATTCCCAACACCCCTGCATAAAGAGGTTACTAAAAAACGTTCAGTTAAAAAAAGAAAGAAAAGACCAATATTTTAATTAACTTTTTTGTGAAAGAAGAGAAGCGAAAATCACAAAAATCCTAGAACAAAATGATGGGGAACACCTATTCAAGCACTCAGACAAAGAGGCACTTCTAGTTAAAGGGTGAAGACAGTTGTTCAATGCACCAATCTCAGCATGCGTGACTTGCCTCATTAGAAGACAAAGGGTCTTGACTAAAAGCACTTTTGCCAAATCATAGACACAGACAGAGAAGACAGTCGTGTTAGTTTTAAGATAATGTCTGCTTGATGCTAAAGTAGCTTGAAGTAGGACTCTCCTATCTAACTGTGCTCTGTATGGTTGTAGAGGAGGAGGGGACATACAGAGTATATTAACAAGAGGTTGAGAGAGAGAGAGTCAAACAGACAGACAGACAGAGACAAAGACAAGACATAGAGACTGTTTGGAGAACATGATGCCTGAAAATAAGAGTTAGATCCATTTTCTTGAGAAAGGTGGGTTAGAAGGCATAAAAAAGAAATCCACACAGACACTTGAACATGAGGATGCAAATATTACAGGTAGTCAAGTGTTCATTATCAAACAGGCAGTAAGAGGTATTGGTAAGGGGACAGCAGGTAGCCAGGAACTGATAAGTGAACAGGCACAGCACATAGCTAGATCTTCAAACCCTCCAATCACAACTCTTACGAACACAGACAGCATGTAATCAAGTCTTAAAGATTAGGTAGGAAAACCAAGATTCTGGAAAAAAAACTACATCAAAACAATTTGAAATAAAAGACAGAAAATGGCCTGCCTCTGCGAGACAAAATACTGCTGTTAAACCTCAAAGGGGAACACCCTAACCCTTTTCATGTCTAGCCAATGTAGTTTCTATACTCACAAAGCCATTAAGGGAACTCTCAACACCAACTTTTACTCTCTCGCCAAACACTACCCCAGGCTGAAGGAGCCAGGGCTGTCTGCCTATCAGGTTGGCGGCACATCCCTAACTACCTTCCTATTGCAGCTATGGGGCTGGGCAAATTTGCAGAACTTGTCTCTTTAAAGTCGTGGAGCATAAGTAAGTAAAGTTGGTAACAGAGACTGATCGAAGTACAGGATTGATGTAGGATGTTGTAAATACCACGCTGCTGTTTTGCTATCCTTATGGTGTGGTACGCTGTGTTGTGTGTCTTGTAGAAACTTTTGCTAAAACCAGACAGCTTTCACTTTAATATCTTGTTTGGGATACAAAGAAAACAAGCATTCTTAGCATGTTTTAGATGCAAAAACGTATTTTATATTGAAACAAGCTCAAATTCTGAAAACCATAAACATGAGAGTTATACGTAGAAATAAGTGTTGGTATGTGTGAGAGAGAGAGAACTCCAACTCAAACTCAACACATTTTAATGAGGGTAATTGGATAAGCCAGAGGCTTCTTTACACTAGGCCCTCATGGGGAAAAAGTGGTACAAACATGAATAAACCAATTGATCAAGATAGACAGAGTGACAGATAGAGAGAGAGAATTAATTTAAAGGCTCTTTTGAAGATCTTTGAAAGAGGTTTCGACTCATTAATACTGCTTCAATCATATAATGTTGATATCTGATGAGTAATAGGATTTACAAATGCACATGACAAAGCCGTACTTTATGGGTATTAAGATATAAAATTGTGTTTGAGCTTTTAAAGTGGATATGTGTTTGGCATGGTTTGTTTGCATAGGCTGTCAAAGGGGGAAGCGTCATGTGAAGGTCAGTGTTTGTCAGCCTGCATGCCTGTCTCTCTGTCCATCGGTCTGCCTGGTCTGTCCGTCTGTCTGTCTGTCTGACTATCCAAGCTTGGTTTTTGAGAAATCTGATTCTTGAGAATTCAAATTTGTGTATTTTTGTAACCATCAAATCCATGTAAGATTATGTTTTGCGCCCATAATCTTTGAAAGTTGACACGGCTTACAAGATCTCTGACATGCATGTATGTCCATTTGTACCTTAGTACACTCGAATGTTATGCAAATAATAGCATGACTAATCGGAAGTCGACATGAAATGGCAATACCAACCATTTCTCTTTAGGACCTTTACCTTCCTTCAACTTCACCTATCCCGTGGGCAGTAGAGGCACCAAAGAAGATTTTGCAACCAGCTTCTTCCACTCCCTGCAGTCCTCTGCTTTCTGTAGAAAATTGGTCTGCCTTAGGCGAACCTATTCTCTGATGTTGTCTTCCCATCGTTTTCTCTGTCTGCCTCTTCGTCTCCCTCCTTGCACTGTTCCCTGTAGGACAGTCCTGGCCAGTCCAGATGTTCGTGTGACGTGCCCTTACCACTCAGTTTCTGTTTTTGGCACCACGATGTCTCAAACCAGTCGATGCCAAAAGTCTTCAAGTAAGGATTGAATGTTTTAACCACTTGGCTGCAAAAGCCCCTAGGGAGAGCAGGGCAAATGAAGGGCAGACAACAAGCGAGGGAAAACGTCTAGCAGTTGTTGTTGTCACTGATCAGGGAGTCTGGTGCCAAACCCGAGACTCCCTCAGGGAGAATAAGAGACTAAGTGAAGTCTGCAGAACAGCAGAGAAGGCAGACAGGGAAAAAACAACACAGTGAAGACAGAGAGGGAGGGAGGGAGAGAGAGAGAGAGAGAGGAGAGAGAGAGAGAAGAGAAGAGAGAGAGAGAGAGAGAGAGACAGAGACAGAGACAGAGAGAGATAAGACAGACAGAAGGCGGGCAGAAAGACAGATAGAAAGATACACACAGAGAGACAGGGAGAGAGTAACATAGACAGACAGACAGACAGGCAGGGGCAGAAACAGAGAGTGCTTTTCTGCGTCACAGTTGTTGATATATTATATATATATATATATAATATATATATATATATAATATATATATATATATATATATATATATATATATATATATCATCAACAACACACACACACACACACACACGCACCACACACACACACACACAATCACATGCAAACACACACACATATACACACAGAGTAACAAAATCACAATGAAACTATCGTAATGACAAAACTGTATTTTTTTTCTCCAAAAAATGAAAAGAGAACATTTACTACATAAATACCCTCACTAATGGTAGAGCAAACGACAAGTTCAAAGTCAACACGATTAACTTCAGAGCTCTTTTTTTTTTTGCCACGACCGGAGGCGCAGGGAGATGGTCGCTTTACCCTTCACGTCACTTCAATTTCTAGTGTGGACTTGCCGGATTTGTGAAGCCATCTGCCTGGCTTCAAATCTCTGCTGTCTGGTCTACTGTATGATCAGAACTGATGCTTGTGCGGTAAAAGAAAAAGCAGAGGAGGAGGGGGAGGAGGAGAATGAGGTGGGTCAGGGAAAGAAGAACGTTGGATGAGGGCGAAGGGGGGAGGGAGAGACAGACAGACAGAGACAGACAGAGA
>CM054147.1:49205554-49220554 GCA_028751875.1 Rapana venosa
TGAAAGAGAGAGAGGGGAGAGGAGAGAGGGAGGGAGAGGGAGGGGAGAGAGGAGACAGTGAGGGAGGGGGAGAGGGAGAGAGAAGGGAGGGAGGGAGAGGAGGGAGAGAGGGAGGGGAGGGAGGAGAGAGGGGGAGGGGGGAAGAGGGTTAGAGAAGGACAGAGAGGGAGAGAGCGATGGAGGAAGGAGGGAGGGAGAGAGAGAGGGGAGGGGATGGAGGGGGGAGAGAGAGAGAGGGGGGAGGAGAGGGAGAGAGATGGGGGAAGAGAGAGACAGAGATACAACGAGAGAGAGAAAGGGTTAGAAAGAGAGAGAGAGATATAGAGAGATGAGAGAGGAAATAAGAGAGAGAGAGAGAGAGGGGAGAGAGAGAGAGAGATGAGGAGAGAGAGAGAGAGGAGAGAGAGAGAGAGAGAGAGAGAGAGAACAACACAAAGAAAACATCACCAAAAGTTCAACGAACTGAGAGTAAGCAGAATGTAAACCATAACGCACAGTTCCGCAGGCTGCTCTGAATGTCTCTCTCTAACTCTTCTTTCTCCTGTTTATCCATCCTTTGCTACATAGGTAAGGTACATGGTGTGAATTGAGCTAATATTGCAACAGTTTGTTCTAGATAGAGGATCAGAGCAGGTAGGTGAGATATTGACAACGCTTTGTGGCCACGCTTGTTCACACTGTCATAAGGGTTCAGATGGGTGAGATAGGCTGGGTGTCTATTATTGATTTGTTGTAACTAGGGAAGGCCTGTATGTTTTGTGGGGTAGTCTCCTGGCAATGTAATGACTTATTTTTGTGAAGGAAGGACGTAAGGAGGGAAGGAGAGAGAGAGAGAGAGAGAGAGGAGAGAGAGAGAAGAAGAGAAGATGAGAGAGAGAGATGAGAGCAGAGAGAGGAGAGAGAGGGAGGGAGGGAGGGGCAGAGAAAGAGAGGGGGAGAAAGAGAGGGAATATATTTTTATTTTATTATTTTATATCGAGGATAATGGAATAAGCACCTTTGTGCTTTTTTACATTCTGTCCCCGTGTGTATGGAGGGATTGAGAGAAAGAGAGCGGGAAAAGAGAGAGAGAGAGGAGAGAGAGAGAGAGAGAGATAGAGAGAGAGAGACTGTTTTTCTTAACACAAAAACATAAACAACACATACAAAAACAACTAAACACGCACTCTGACGTTATTGACAGGGCAGAAAAGCATATGCTGCTATTTTTAAAATGTACATGGCAATATCAAATTGATTTGTAAAACCATACACCATGCAAAGAAAGATAAGGTTTCTTTGTTGTCCACGCAGTACAACATAGCAAAGCATTCTGTACCAGTTACCCCACACGCTCACCCCAACATTGCGAACACACACACTGTGTCTATTGGCGCACATTATGAAGCCATAAGGGAAATACCCATGACAAAGAGCAAAGAAATATGGGGAAGAAAAGAGGAAAACATTCCCCATATCTGAAGAGAACCTGCAAAACAGATTGGGGAAAGATGTCAAGGGGGGGGGGGGGGGGGGGGGGGGAGGGGGGATTTAAGAAACAAAATTAGCATGCACAAGCATGTGTTCTCTAGTTACAACAAAGGCCTAACACGGTTTCTTTGTTTGGGGGCGGGTGGAGGGGGGGGGGGGGGGGGGGGGTTCTGATCAGCATGAACCCTTTTGTCCTAGCTGTTAAATTTGTTGTTGTTGCATGTTCTGGAGTATAACATTCTGGGACTCATCTAGAGTATACACTCTGTCTATGCATTGCACATGGAAATCATTGTCAGATCAAAGGTACATACTAAATGAGAAATTTACGTTTGTAGCGACATTGGAAGCTTTACTCTGATTCCAAAGACTGCTACTGAGTTTAGCAGAATAGACTTGAGAAAAATAGGTCAAAGAAAATACCAAGTTGGCAAACAAGGTCTCAGAGAAAAAACACCAGCATCAAAAATAGCTGTTTCTTAGCCCTGGCAACAATCTGCCACAGATCTTTGCCTGTCTATTTATCTGAATGTTTTAGAGTTCCTAGGTGAGCTCAATGCGCTGACGTCTTCAGGCACAGTAGAAAATAGCACAGCGCCTGCCATGTGTAGACCCCAGAGAAAGGAAAGAGGGTGGCCAAGTTTTCAACAAGGTGAAAAAAAGCCAGTGAACTTCACAGGTGTGTTCCTATTAGCAGGGCTACCCTGTCTAACACGAAGTTTTATTTATCCTTTACCTTGTGAAGGTTTATGAGTTACGCGGCAGGAAACCGAACTATGCAGTTAATCAATGTACGATTTCCCTTAATGAAAGCAAGTCCTGCAGCTTATCAAATGGAAAGTTCCCTACAATCACTACTTAGTAAAGAGAAAACAGTGACTGCAACTGCATCAGTGTGTAAATAATGGAACCTTTTGGATGGAAGGCAAGGAAAGAGAGGGGGGAGTCTAATACTCCTATTATCAAACTTTCAATATGTCCATCAACACATCAGAAAACATGGTTATTACACACACACATACACACATGCGCACATGTACGTGCACACGCACGCATGCACGCACGCACATACACACACAACCACCTCTACCCCTATCATCATGTGTGTTAGGCAAACAAAACAAAAAAACACTAATTTGTCAAACAAAATCTGAAAGAAAAAAATCAACAACAAAAACAGCAGCTGCTTCATAGCCTTGACAACACTCTACCATTGATCTCTGGCTGTCTAGTTATCTGAATGTGTCCAGTGTTCCTAGTGGAGCTGGATGTGCTGACGACTTCAGGCATAGTGGAAAACAGCAAAGTGCCTGATATGCAGACCCCATGGAAGGGAAAGTCGGTGACCAAGTTTTCAACAAGGTGAAAAAAGCCAATAAACTTCACAGGTGTTCTATTAGCAATGCTACCCTGTTTAACATGGATGAAATTTATTCTTTACCTTGTGATTTATTTAT
The DNA here is from genome assembly GCA_028751875.1 of Rapana venosa. Classification (NCBI taxonomy): domain Eukaryota; kingdom Metazoa; phylum Mollusca; class Gastropoda; order Neogastropoda; family Muricidae; genus Rapana; species Rapana venosa. The sequence continues at coordinate 49,208,482 of CM054147.1, forward strand.
TTATTCTTTTATATGGAGGATAATGGAACAGGCACTCAGGTGCTTTTGGGTTTTTTTTTTACATCCAGCCCCTTTGTGTATGTGGTTTTGTAACTTTTGTCATCTGTTCCCACCGGCACGACATGGCCTACTCTTCCGAAAAGCGGAACGGGTTTTAACTTGTGCGCAAGATGTTTTGTGTGCATTCGCACACAGGGTCTCGGTTTATAGTCTCCTCTGAAGGACTTTTGGGGAAACTGGAGACCGCACTGATGTTAACTCCAGTGGGAAAAAACCCCTTGCACAGTGATGGGTTTATGAGTTACGTGGCAAGAAAACAATTATGTAGTTAATCAATGTACCCCAAACAAAGTATGCAGCTACTCAATGTGCGTTTCCTCTTAAGCAAAACAACTTCTTCAGCTAATCAAAAGGAACGTTATCTAAATCACTTCTTAGTAAGAAAGGAGAAAACAGCAACTGCAGCTAATTCAGTGTGTAAATACGACCTCACGCATGGACAGAAATGAAATAGAGGGGGAAAGACACACACTCATTCTTTGTTTGTGTGTTTTTTATGTTTTTAAGACTGTGGTCTTAAAATATATATTCATAAATAAAATCTAAGGTAATTATTATTTTAAATATGGGGCTTTAATGTAGAGACTCAGTGTAATCTCCTGACTCACGTCATCATCAAAATCGCAATATCTATAAACACATCAGTAAACATGATCTCTTTTCTAACAACACAGACACACACAACACCCAACACACACACACACCACACACACACACACACACACTACACCAACACAAAACATCACACCAACACACACACACACTCACACACACACACAACACACCACACACACACAAACAACACACACACACACACAACACAACACACACACCATTCACCTCTATCATCCACCTTTACCACCACCACACTACGAACTTGTGGCAAACAAAATACACAGCTGGCAAACAATGTCTTGGAGGGGGAAAAAGCAACCCCCCAAATAGCAGACATATCTGAGCCATTGCAACAGTCTACCACCTAGCTTTGGCTGTCTGATTATCTCAAAGTTGTCAGTGTTTAGCTGAGCTCCATATGCAGCCAGCTTCAGGCTGAAGAGAGAATAGCTAAGTTCCATGCATTTCCCAGAGAAGAGAGAGATGGTGGCCAAGTATTAAACAAGGTGAAAAAAGCACACGAGCTAAACACAATTTTTTTTTCTGTCAGCGTTGTTACCCTCATTTACACGGAGTATGGTTCTCCTTGAGTCTGTAATGAGTCTCTGAGTCACGCTGTAAGAAAACAGCTACTGTAGCTAACCAAAGTACTGTTCCTTTCATTTACTTCTGAGTAAGGTAGAGAGAAAACAACACTGCAACTACTTCAGTGTGTGATTATGACTTTCTGAAAAACAATGGGAAAAGGATTAGAATAGACAAATACTGAGTGAGACTGCAGGTTTAATAGCTTTCTTTTAATTTTTGGATGAAATTTACCTTCATGATTTGTTTGTTAGATTTCCGGGTTTGAGATGCACAGCAATGGACAACCATCACGAGCATCACCTCCACCACCAGCAAAGCAACCACCACTACCAAAACCACATTACGCTTGTGGCAGACACACTACCAAGTTGGCAAACGAGGTCTTAGAGGGGAAAAAAACCCAACAACAATAGCAGGTGTTTTTCAACAAGTGCTGCAGTCAAAATCTACCCGAAGATCTTTAGCTGTCTAGTTATCTCAGAGTTTTTAGGTTTGTTAGTTGAGTTCCAAAGCAGAGCCGATTTCAGGCTTAGTACAGAAAAACTTAGTTCCATGCATTTTCCAAGAAGAGAGAGATGTTGGCCAAGTGTTAAGCAAAGTGAAAAAGGGGCACATGAGCTACACACAAGTTTGTTTTTTTTCTGTCAGCATCGTTACCCTCATTTACCAGGGTTTGGTTCTCCTCGAGTCTGTAATGAGTTTCTGACTTATGCTGTAAGAAAACAGCTACTGTAGCTAATCGATGCAAAGTCCCCTCACTTACTTTTGAGCAACATAGAGATAAAACAACTGCAGCTAATTCAGTAAATATTTGTGACCCTTTGAATGAAAGGCACAGAGATTGAAAAGGATACATAATCAGCTGTTTGCAGTTTTGAGGCCACCGCTTAAAAGTATGTCAATAATTCCTTAAAGCTAACGTAAGGGTTTTTAAAAAAAATCGTTTTATAAGAAAGTGGGTTTCAATGTAAAAACCCAGACTTAATGTGCTGAGACTGTAAACAATGCTATCAAAATCACAATAACATGTTTGTAAACACATAAGTAAACATGAGCTCACACACACACACACAAACACACACACACCTGCGCGCGCGCGTGCGTACGCGAACAAACACACACACATGCACGCACGCATGCACGCACGCGTGCACACACACACACACACACTCACAAACACACACACACTCATACTCCCCTCCACCCCCTCACCATATTATGTTTCTGTGGCAAACAAAATACCAGCTTGGCAAGAAGATTTCAAAGAAAAAAACAACCAAGCAGGAACAAAAATAGCAGCTGTTTGTTAGCCCTCACACACCAATCTACTACAGATCTTTGGCTGTCTAATTCTCTACATGTATTCAGTGCTTTTAGCTGAGCGCTATGTGGAACCACCAATTAAAGCTTAGAAGACAATAGCTTATTTCCATATAATTATTCCCTAGAGAAGTGTTCAACAAGGTGAAAAAGAGCAATGGACTTCGCATGAGTTCTTCTGTCAGCACTGTTACCCTCATTTACTCAGAGAATGGTTCTCCTTTACCCTGTAACTAGCTTTTTAGTTACACTGTAAAAAAACAGCTACTGTAGCTAATCAATGCACAGTTCCTTTTCATTTACTCCTGATTAACGTAGAGATAAACAGCACCTGCAAATAATTTAGCGTGTAATTAGACTTTCTGAATAAAAGTCAAATACAATGGAAATGACAAACACTGAATGAAACTTCTGGCGTACAAGTATATAGTTCTGAGTAAAATTTAAGATAAACATTTTGTTTTAGATCTTCAAGTTTAATGTTGAGACACACTATGATGCACTACCTTCATCAGCATCACCACCATTTCCGAAACAACAAACTATACTTGTGTTGCGAGAAGAAATACCCAGTTGGCAAACAGCATCTCAGAGGGAAAAAGCACATGACGAAAAACAGCAGTTGTTCTTAACCATTGTTGCAATCTACCCACAGGTCTTTGGTTGTCTAATTAGCTCAGAGTTGACTTCCAATGTGCAGCAGACTTCAGGCTAGGTGAAGAATAGCTTGGTGCCACGCATTCCCCAGAGAAGAGAGATAAGGTAGTCAAGGGCTCAACAAGGTGGAAGAATTATTTGAGATCTTGGGGTTAAATATTGAGACACACTATGCTGCACCACCTTCACCAGCATCATGTCACCACCATTTCCACCACCAGCAAAATCAAACCTTGCTTGTGTTGCGAGAAATAGTTACATGGAGCTACACACGAGCTCTTCCATCAGCATTGCTACCCTCGTTTACACAAATTATAGTTATCCTTTAGTCTCTTATTAGTTTCCGAGTTGTGTTGTAAGAAAACAGCTGCTGTAGATGATCAATGTACAGTTTCTTTCAAGTTTTTTTCTGAGTAACCTAGAGAGAAACCAGCAACTGCAACTAATTCATGTGTAATTATGACACTCTGGATGGAAATCTAAGAGAGAGAGGAAAAACTAACACTGATTGAGACTGCAGCTTTAAAAATATATAGTTCTGAGTAAAATGTAAGGTGAGGCTTTTGTTTAAGGTCTTAGGGTTAAATGTTGAGACACACTATAATGCACCACCACAACTAGCATTGCCAACATTTTCACCACCAATACCACCCCTAGCAGTATCCACCACCACCAAAACCAAATGACGCTTGTGTGGCAGACAAAATACCAAATTGGCAAACCAGGTCACAGAGGGGGGAAAAATGACACAAATAACAGATGCCGTTTTTTAACCTTTGCTGGAATCTACACACAGATCTGTGGCTAATTATCTAAAGTTTCAGGGTTTTTTTTCAGCTGAGCTGTGCAGCCACACTTAAAAGCTTAGTAAAGCATAGCTAAGTGTCCTGCTTTCCCTAGAGAAGAGAGAGCAGGTGGCCAAGTGTCCAACAAGGTGGAAAAAACAAACATGAACTACACACGAGTTGTTCTGTCAGCAGTTACCTTTGAGCTTCATGTGCACAAAGTATGGTTATCCCTTTAGTCTGTAATTAGTCTCTGGGTTAGGCTGTAAGAAAACAACTACTGTAACTAATCAATGTACAGTTCTCCTCAATTCCTTCTGAGTAACTGCAACTAACGCAGTGTGCAATTAAGACTTTTTGAATGAAAGGCAAAGAGAATAGAACAAACATTGAATGTGACTGCAGGTTTATATATATATATATATATATATATATATATATATATTATATATATATATATATATATATATATATATATATATATATATATTCAATAGGTTTTAAATGTGTGAGACACATTATGATGCACCACATTTACCAGCATCACCACCATTTCCACCACCACAACCACCACTTACCACTACTACTATATACTACACAGTTATTTTGCAACTACTTCTTACACTATATCTCCTTTAGACTCTACTAGTCTGATTCCTGTAGACAACTACTACTGTACATAATACAACTGTTGTCTTTTTTTTTGGCATCAAAAAACAGACGCAACCATTTCAGTGGTTATGGCTCTTTTGATAAATGTTGAATTCCAATGTGGAGGAAACAATAACAGAGCTTCCAATATACTTTCGTATTAAATTTTTATTTTGGGTTTATGTTGAGCCATGAAGAAAACCACACCCACTCACTTCATTTACATTCGACTTTACCTACCATCAACCAAATTACATGGAGGCAGGAAAACTGATGCAAACAGTCAGAGGAAAACAAGATAAATACTGCAAGGTTTAACATGTGAATTACTACAGATTTGGTGAAAGAGTTTTAGTGTTTTAGATTTAGTACCAATGTGCCACCACTCACTCAAAAATACTATCCTCACCACTTCCCGATTCCCCAGAAGAAATAATGTGGAGAGCGCAAGGTAAAATATTAACTGCAACATGGTCTTTAGAGGTAGCACTAACTACCTCATTTAGACAGTATGTTTTCACTTTGCTGTAATATTTACTGATCTTTGGCTGTCTCAAACAAGAGTTTTCAGTGCTTTTAGATGAGTTCCAATGTGCAGCCAGCTTCAGGCTCAGAAGAGAATAGCTTAGTGCCCCGCATTCCTCGGATTCCCCTGAGAAGAAAGAGATGGTGGCCAAGTAGTCAGCAAGGTGAACAAGATAAACTACACATGGATTCTTTGGTCAGCACCACTACTCTCATTTAGACAAGGTATGGTTCTCCTTTAGTCTGTAATTAGTTTCTGAGTTACCTGTTGGGAAACAGTTACTGTAGCTAATCATTGTGCAGTTCCTTTCATTTACTTCTGATTATCTGAAAAAGAAACGAGCACCTGGAACTCATTCAGTCTTTAATTACGACTTTCTGAATGAAAGGGCAAATGAATGGGAAGGGGAAACAGTAAATGAGACAGCAGGCTTGAAAATGTATAGTTCTGAGCAAAATTTAAGATACAAAATTTTATTTCTTTAGATCTGTGGGTTTTATGTTGAGACTCACTGCAGTACACTACACCCACCTGCATCACTACCATCACCACTATCACTACCACCGAAACCAAATTACACTTGTGTGGCAGGAAAAATACCCAGCTGGCAAACAAGTTCTCAGAAGAAGAAAAAAACACACACACATGACAAAAATAGCAGACGTTTTTCAACCACTGCCGCAATCTACCCACAGATCTTTGGCTGCCTCATTATCTCAGAGTTGAGTTCCAATGTGCAGCAGAATTCAGGCTAAGTGGAGAATAGCTTGGTGCCATGCAATCCCCACAGAAGAGAGATGTGAGAGATGGTGGCCAAGTGTTCAACAAAGGGGAAAAGAGCACATGAACTACACACCAGTCTTAGGTTGTTTATTTTAGTTGGTTTTTGTGGTTAGCACTGTTGCCCTTGATTAGACAGAGTATGGTTCTCCTTTTGTCTGCAATTGGTTTCTGTGTTACGCTGTGGGAAAACAGCTACTGTAGCTAATCAATATACGGTTCCTTTCATTTACTTCTGAGTAAGGTAGAGAGAAAACAACACCTGCAATTAATGTAGTGTGTAACTACGAACTTCCGATTGAAAATCAAGGAGAGAAGAAAAACAGACACTGAGTTAGACTGTAGGTTTAAAGACATATTTCTGAGGAAAATTTAAACAAAACAATGTTTTACACTTTTTGGTTTAATGTTGAGACTATCTATGATGCACCACCATCACCACCACTACCACCACCAACACCACCAAACCAAGTTACGCTTGTGTGGCAGGCATAAATACCGAATTGGCAAACGAGGTCTCAGTGGAGAAAAAACACAAGGACAAAAAGAGCAGAATGCTGCAATCTACCCAGAGATCTTTGGCTGTCTAATTATCTTAGTGTTTTCAGTAGAGTTCCAATATGCAGAAGACTTCAGGCTAAGCAGAGAATAGCTTAAGGCAAAGCATTCCTTAGAGAAGGGAGAATGGTGGCCAAGTGTTCAACAAGGTAAAAATAGCATATAAACTACACTTTAATTTTGGGGGGGGGGGGTTGTCAGCAATGTTACTCTTTAGTCTGTAAACATTTTCTCAATTATGTGTCAAGAAAACAACTACTAAAGCAAATACGTTGTATAATTCATTTTTTGTCTCATTTTGAATTGTGTAGCAAAATATTTTCTGCAACTAAAGAGATATAAGCAATATAAACAAAAACCAGAGAGAGAACAGAACGAGTAGTTTTCAAGCATGTACATGTAAAAGTGTACATTTCTGAGCAAGTTTCAAGGTACAGATTTTTGGATGCATTAAACAGACGGCAGAATGCCAAATCATCTAATAATGCAATGAACATTGACATTTACTCGGAAGTTGGAATATGGCTCCATTAACGATGTGTAAGAACGATTGCATATGCACGATCTCAGCATTATTAAACGTGGGAGATTTAGCCAAGCTAGGAATAAAGAAAATGAAATGCAGTGCACACACTGGCAAGTGTACACACAAATATACACTACGCATTTGTGCACGCGCGCACGCGCGCACACACATACACACACCACACACACACCACACACCACACACACACACACACACACAACACACACACCAACACACACAGAGACGGGATAGCCTAGTGGTTAGAACATTGCGCTCGCAATCTGATGACCTGGGCTCGATTCCTGTTCAGGAAATATTTTCCTCTTGAGTTAACATCAGTGCAGACTCCACTCTCCCCAAAAGTCCTTTGGATGAGAATATAAACCGAGGCCCCGTGTGCGAACGTACGCAGAACATATTGCGCACACGTTAAACCCTGTTCCGCTTTTCGGAACATTGTGTGCCGGTGGAAACGGATGAAAGAATTTATAAAACTGCATACACACGGGGACTGAATGTAAAAGCGCAAATACGTGCTTATTCCATTATCCCCGATGTACAAGAATTAAAAATTAAAAATAAAAATAAACACACACACCCAAACACACACACACTCCCAAACACGCACACACACACACACACACACTCACTCACACACACGCACTCACACGCACTCACACACACTAAAACACACACACACACACACACACACAAACACACTCACACACACTCACACAACCACACTCAAACACACACACACACAAACACACACACACTCACACACACACTCTCTCTCTCACACACACACGCGCACACAAACCCACACCCAAACACACACTCTCTCTTTCACACACACACACACACACACACACACACACACACACACAAACACACAAACACACAGAGTTCAGCATCACTCTAGACAGCCAAGTGGCATGTATGGATGGATCTGATTCCCTCTTTCCCTCCAGTTACGGCAGATCAATTTAACCAGAGGTTTTTTTTTGTATCTCCAGGCAGTGTACCCAGTCTCACTCCCTGCCTGACTATCTCCTGCTCTTGACTATCAGAAACTGGCACGGAGGACGGAGGAACGAAGCATAGCATACATGTGTGTGTGTGTGTGTGTGTGTGTGTGTGTGTGTGTGTGTGTGTGTGTGTGTGTGTGTGTATGTGGGTTTGTGAGTGTGTGTATGTGTGTGTGTCAATGTGTGTTTGTGTGTGTGAGTGTGTGTGTGTGTGTCAATGTGGGTGTGAGTGTGTGTGAGTGTGTGTACGTGTGAGTGTGTGTGTGTGTGGGTGTGTGTGTGTGAGTGTGTGTGAGTGTAGTGTGTGTGTCAATGTGTGTGTGTGAGTGTGTGTGAGTGCGTGTGTGTTTGCGTGTGTGAGTCTGTGTGTGTCAATGTGTGTGAGTGTTTTGTGGTGAGTGTTGTGTGTGTGTGAGTGTGTGGATGTATGTAATGGTGTGTGTTGTGGTGAGTGTATGTGTGTGAATGTGTGTGTGTGTGATTGTATGTGTATGTGTGTGTGAGTGTGTGTATGTATGTATGTGTGTGTGTGTGAGTGTGCGTGTGTGTGTGAGTGTGTGTGTGTGAGAGTGTGCGTGTGTGTGTGTGTGTGGTTGTGTGTGTATGTGTGTGCGTGTGTGTGTGGTGTGAGTGTGTGTGTGAGTGTGGTGTGTGTGAGTGTGGTGTGCTGTGTGTGTGTGGGTGTGTGTGTGTGCGTGTGTGTGTGGTGAGTGTGTGTGTGTGTGCGGTGTGTGCGAGTGTGTGGGTGTGTGCGAGTGTGTGTGTAAATGTGTGTGTGTGTGCTCGTTCTTGTATTTAACGTCTGATGTTAACTCCAGAGGAAAATCCTCTTGAACGAGTGTGTGTGTGTGTGTGTTTGTTTACGTCAGCTCTCGATGGGTTACAGAAATGTGAACATACCGAGCATGCATCCCCGAAATTGGAGTGCGGCTACCTTCATGGTGGGCAAAAGTGGTCGCATACGCAAAATCTCACCATTGGTGAACCTTGGAGCTCTAGCCAAGGAACGAAAGTAAAACTCCCAAATCCCAACCAGAACTACAGTATGTTAATACTTTGAATATTTCCCTGTTAGCTATATAACTATCTTTACTTTGGTATGTCTGAATACTTTGTATTTCTACGTTGCCTCAAAATGAATTGGCTTTAAATTGCTCAAGAAAAAAAAAATAAAGATCTGAGTCAGACCGTTCTACAGGTCAAAATAAAGATCAGTCAAACTGAACGGCAATGTACACAGCTATCGCGTGACAAGCAAAAATCATCCATTTTCTCGAACTATCTACAGCCCAGTACCACTCGATCAGTCTGGTCTCTTCATTTCTCTGTTTCATTTACCAACTGATGGTGCAGTGTCTGGGTCACTGACCTACTTTCTTCCCTAGGTCACATAACTAAGTGGGTAACTTTTCCTTTCCGCAAATCTGCAAATATTCTTTCTTGTCTTTTGCGCTCAAAATAAAACGATTCGTCACATATTATTTTTTTAAAAAAAGGTTACTGGAACCGTTTGAACAATCCTCTTGAAAGATGTCCCATGAATTTCAGCTGTTCAGTGACTTGTTGAAGTACGAAAGTGGTTAGAACAATCAAAAGAAAGGTATCATGTTGTATGATTGGTCAAATATCTGCTGAGTTTGTATCTCTGGAGATGAAGTGAAGTGAATGATACTTATTGGATTTTCCAAGTGTGGAACACTGATTTGCTAAGAAAACAGTTGACTAATGAAAACACTGGGGTAAACTTCAGTATAGTTGGGTGAAAGGAGAACGTGTTTCCAGTTGTAACAACAGTTTGAATGGAGTGTTATCCATCTAGCTTTGTCAGCTGCTGCTGCTTGGACAGCTATTTTACTACAATCATCTGCATGGCTATCATCATCATCATCATCATCATCATCACCAACTCATCATCACCATCACCACCATTTCCATTATCATCATCATCATCATCATCATCATCATCACCACCACCACCACCACCACCACCACCACCACCACCACCACCACCACCACACCATACACCATTACCATTATCAACATCATTGTCGTCGTCGTAGTCGTCATCGTCAAAGTCATTCTCCTCCTCCTCCTCCTCCGCATCATCATCATCATCATCATCATCATCATCATCATCATCATCATCATCATCATCATCATCATCATCCACTTAAAGAGAACTGAATCTCAAATGCAGTTAAAGGCTATTGAAAACGAACGAAAATAACTATTTTTTAAAACAGCGATCCATACCAGCAACACTGTGACTGCTGTGGCCAGGCTGTCATGCCTGAGTGGTCTTTACATGCACCAACCTTGACTGCTCAGGAAGCGGGTCAGGAGAGCGTGAACATTTCCATCGACTGTAGAACACTTTGATGTGTCGCGGTGCGCTGCAGAGCCACACTCTTGTTGCAGCCAAGGATACTTTTGTTGCTCCACTTTTTACAGAGAAAGAGCTAGAGTTCAATTCACGAGTCGTTAACAAGTGACACCGAAACAAAAATAAGTAAGACAAAATAAAATGCAGACACATACATACACAGGTGCACGCACGCGTGCACATACACATACACAATCTCATACAATCACACAGACATGCACATACACGCACACACAGTGCTAATGAAAAACAAAATCTTAAGCAAGTAGTGCAAAATGAACAGCCTTATATTGAAAAAGCATCTCAATGATATACATTTCTGCGGCTCTGCCTTTTTCTCCATGTGCATTATTTTGTCAAATATACAAATTTGCTTATCCTATGAGATCCAATTCAATGTGGTTTTTTTGTTTTTACTTCTCTTGAATACATCATTATGCATTTTGTAGGCAACGTGTTAACAATTACCATCTGCAACATACTAAGATGCATTCTTTGTGTAGATACTTTGATCCCCTTTGGCTTTTTCTAGATCCCACAAAATGATGCATAATAAGTTACTAGCTTTTTTGCTCCTGTTTCCATAAAATCCAATGTGCAAAAACTAAAATTCTGAATTTTTTTTTTTTTACGTTGTCTTTTTTAGTTTAATTTAGATCATAGGATATCATAGGGTTGTTATTTAGTTCATGTATAAGCACAAAAAAAAACTTTAAAAATAGAAGAATCTATGATCAGAAGCAAATTGCTCATTTAGTGCCGTAACATATTGAATCAGTTGTGACAGAATAATTGGCCAGTTTTGTTAAACACGGAAAAAACAAACTGACATTAAGAGGTTTCAGGTTTTATTGGAGGGGGGGGGGGTTGTTGTTGATTTGGGGGGGTATTATGTGCGACAGGAAAATATATTGATAAAAGAAGTATATGCAGCAGCAAAAACAAATACACCAGGAAAAAAGGCAAGGAATAAAGAGAGTCAGCCCTTGACATTTAAGAACGCACACACACACACACACACACACACACACACACACACACTTTATCCCAGATATATAAAACAACAACAACAAAAAACCACACACAAACGAAAACAAACAACAAAATAAACGACAAGACAGGCTAAAAATCATGCCTGCACATGTCATACACATATACACACACGCACTCTCTATCTCTCTATCTCTTCCTCTCTCTCTCTCTCTCTTTCTCTCTCTCTCTCTCCTCTCTCTCTCTCTCTCTCTCTCTCTCTCTCTCTCTCTCCTCTCTCTTTCTCTCTTTCTCTCTCTCACTCACTCACACTTACACACACATACACACACTCTCTTTCTCTCTCACACTTTCGCTCACTCACACTCAAACACGCACATACACACACACACACACACACACACACACACACACACACACACACACATACACACACACACACATACACACACACACACTTTTTTCCAGCCAGACAAAACAAAACACACACACACAAAATCCCCAACGAAAACAAACAACAAAAGAAACGAAAAGACAGGCTAAAAATCACCACGTCTGCTACATCTTGCTGCTAACTGCCAATCGCACTCGAGTTGTCGTTCCTGT
>CM054147.1:49245554-49263054 GCA_028751875.1 Rapana venosa
CCCAAGGATGATCCAGCTAAACAGGAGGCGGTTCCAGCAGGGGACTGCTGCTAAACTCAGTCCCCAAATAGCCAGAGGACATTCTTCTATAAACAGTTCAGAGAGCAACGCTTGTTGTCTGTCATACAAGCGAAAATGCGGTTGCGCTGGCGTTCAGCGCCTGACAAGTCAGGCCCAGCCCAGTGCGTGGGATTTCAGCTTGGGAGTAAAATTGCTATCTTTGGAAGTCTTTCTTTACGAGCAAAAATGCGTTGCGCTGCCGCCATTATTAAGCGCCTGGCAAGTCAGGCCCAGCACATGCGATTTCGGCGTGGGAGAGAACTGCTATCCTTTTTTTGTAAAAAGCAGGAGAATGGACCACGGGTGCAAAAAAGACAAAGAGAGGGATAGGGAATCGGGAAATCCTAGCGCAGAATTTCCAGAAGGTGGGTGTGCTATTTATATTGACAGGCTGCTAGCATCCCCGCGGGGGAGACAGCAGATATTTACGCATTACTAGTTGATGCTGGCCAAACAGCCCTGCCAAGACAAGGCAGGCAATGTGTACACTCTTTTGAAGCCCACGAAATGCGTTTCTGCTTTCCAGCTTTCTCAGTTTGTCGAGGTAAGCGAATTGCCAATGTTTGAAATTAATTTATTTATTGACTTTATTTTATCATTTCATTTATTCTATTCTTTTATTTCGAGGATAATGGGATACACATCGTGTGCTTTTTTCCATTCAGTCCCAGTGTGTATGCAGTTATGTAAACTTAGTCAGTTTTACATGTTGTGCGTTATGTATTGGCATCTCATGTTAGGATTATCTTCAACCAAGACAAGCTCTAGGCATAACAACATATCCTTCACTTTCACGCGTTGTTCAGGCACCCCTGCAGATTTTGTAACCAGCTTCCTCCACTTCTCGTCGTTTTCAGCTTGCCGTAGCAATTCGTTCCACCCAAGGCCAGTCCACTCTCTGATGTTGTCTTCCTATCGTTTTCTCTGTCTGCCTCTTCGTCTCCCTCCTTGTACTGTTCCCTGTAGGACAGTCTTGGCCAGTCCAGATGTTTGTGTGACGAACACAAACAACCTATACCCATTATAGGTTGAAATTCAAATATGAACATTAAAAGGTGAACATTCTCTGAAGATATTATTGGAGAGAAGAGTACAGGCGGTGGAGATGAGATGCTTTCGGAGACTCCTTGGCATCTCCTACAAAGACCACATAAGCAACGAAAACGTGCATAACAGAATCCAGCAAACCATTGGACCCTATGAGAACCTTCTAACGATCGTGAAAAAGCGTAAACTTAAATGGTATGGGCATGTCACAAGATCCAAAGGACTTGCAAAGACAATTTTACAAGGCACTGTCCAAGGAGGAAGAAGAAGAGGCAGACCAAGGAAGAGCTGGGAGGATAACATCATCAAATGGACAGGCCTAGAACTCAACAAAACCCTGACAAAGGCAGAAAAGAGAGAGGAATGGAGGGAACTGGTTGTTGAGTCTTTGAGGGTGCCCCCACGGTCGTCAGACTACGGGACAGATAGATAGATAATGGTAAAGGGCTCCCAATGTAGTGCAGTGTTTGAAAATAATCATCCACGCGAAGTTTTTACTCTGTATGTGCTTCTCACAGTGATGACACGGTAAGGCAAGCGAGTTAGGGTGAATCACCCGAGGAATGTTTAACAATAACAGCCTTCATGTTTTGTTTGTACTAGAAATACATTTGTTTGTTTGTAAGTGAGATTTTTGTCAGTCTGTATCCAAACGAAATTAATGTAAAAGAAAACAAGTCACCCCCTTCCCTCCCCCCCCCCCCCAAAAAAAAAAAACACCTAAAACAAACTCAAACTAACAAAACCCAAAAAAAGAACCAAACAAAATCCTTCAAAAAATCGGAGGTTTCAGATTTCAACTTTAGCGTGGTGTGACTGTGGTTCGAAAACATTCCAGCAATGCTGAACCCACATTTGCCAAGAAGCCTGCTTCATCAGGTGTTTGATCAGCTGCACAGCACAGAACTGTGATGGGAGAGTGTTTCTGCCGAGGCTGCTTGTGTCTGCTACTGCTATTCACTGGTATAAGTGGCTGTGTCTTTAACACGTGTTCTTAATCTTCGTGTGTCAATGTTCGTAGTGTGGGAGTAGTGAGTGGTAAGAGTAGGAGTGGAGCTCAAATGAGGATAGATCTTTAGACACTTTGTCGAAGCAAACTTTTATCTTTTATTGCAGGGGGCCCTGGATATATTCAAATGTATTCAGTACATCACTCAATCTTGATTCACTAGGAATCATTCCATTCTTATCCAGCATCCATGTCAGTTCCCCCCCCCCCACACACACACACACGCACGCACGCACACACACACACGCACACACACACACACACACACACGCGCGCGCGCGCGCGCGCACATGCAAGCAGGCAGTCAGGCACACACACTCACACATATGAACACACATGCACACACTTACGCACACGAACGCACACACACACGTACGCTGCACATACGCACATACATGCGCCCACACGCATGTATGCACGCGCGTGAATATACATATGCACGCGCGCGCGCAAACAGGCACGCACACACACACACACACACACACACACACACACACACACACACACACACACACACGCACCCTCGCGCGTGCGTGGGCTTGTGCGCTCGAACGCATACGCACATTCTCTCTCTCTCTCTCTCTCTCTCTCTCTCTCTCTCTCTCTCCTCTCTCTCTCTCTCTCTCTCTCTCTCTCTCTCTCTCTCTCTTCGCTCTCCCTCCCTCCGTCCTTCCCACCCTCCCTCCCTCCATCCTTCCCATTCAATCCTCCTATAGTAGGCTCCACTTTCGAACTAGGCTAAGCAGACGAGAAATAAAATTCCCCCACCAACAGATGGACAGACACCACAACTCCCCCTCACCTCTTAGTTAAGCTGGAATTTGATGACATCACAAAGAGAGCTCGCTGGCAACCCTTGAGAGGTGATGCCCTTCAAGTCTTGGGGTGATCAGAAGGCTAAGGAGGGATGGGGGTGGGGAAGGGGGTGGGGATGGAGGGGGAGGGGGGGTGGGGGGGCGGATATAGAGAAGTTAATTGTTAGTTAAGACCTTCAGCCTAGCACACAGTCTATTGTTGATTTTGCGTGTTGGTTGTTTTTTGCTTGGCTGCTGTTTTTGTTGTTGTTGTTTGGATTTTTTTGGGGGGTGGGGTTGTTTCGTTTGTTTTCTTTGTTCGTGTTTTTTTTCTTTAGCTACATACATACACTATTATCATTTTTTTAGTACACAGATTAGTCTAGTTTTGAACATCTTTGGAACATGAGGTATTTCAGTCAACAAAATCAACTGAAATGTATATTGTTTGCATAAAATCATTTTATAACACTCCATTTTGGCAGAGAAAAGAAATGCTGTCCCCCTTATGATTGAGTCCCATGGAATCTGTTTTTAATGCATTTAATATAATTAAAAATGACAAACAGTGCATTATAACATATTAGAGGAAACCATGCATGCAGTCGTATGTTATGTAAATAACTTTCCTATGCTGATTATGTTCAACTTTTGACACGCTTACGTGCACAAACGCTCGCGCGCGCGCACACACATACACATTTCTCTCTCTCTCTCTCTGTATGTATATTTGTGTGTATATATATTATATATATATATATATATATATATATATATATATATATATATATATATATATATATATATATATATATGACCCCCTCCCCCACAAGCACAGACAGATTTATATCTCTCTTTGCATAACATCCCCTCTCACTCTGACTCTCCTCTCTCTCTCTCTCTTCTCTCTCTCTCTCTCTCTCTCTCCTCTCTCTCCTCCACCCCTTCATCTCCCATTCCCTCTTTCTCTCTGCACATCAAGGCCAGTCAAAACTCAAGGTTCTCCGTTTCCTCTTCAAGTTTCTTCCTCCGCTTCCGTATAAGCAAACTTGAGACCAACTGGCCAACAGATGGACAATGGTCACTCCTACAAAGCCTAAGTCAAGGAGTTAGCTGATGACCTTAACTCAGACGCCAACCAATTATGTCCATCATTCCTAG
This sequence comes from Rapana venosa, assembly GCA_028751875.1. Taxonomy (NCBI): domain Eukaryota; kingdom Metazoa; phylum Mollusca; class Gastropoda; order Neogastropoda; family Muricidae; genus Rapana; species Rapana venosa. The sequence continues at coordinate 49,249,626 of CM054147.1, forward strand.
GTCAATACTTCAGGGGTCACAGCATTGAGAAGGGCAAGAGAGAGAGAAAAGTACTGATCACTTGTATTGCCTAAGCAATTGTGTTAAACAGATGATTGAGCTTGGATGAAGCACTGTGGAAAGAGAAAAGATTGAGGGAGAGGGGAGAGAGAGAGAGAGAGAGAGAGAGAGAGAGAGAGAGAGAGAGAGAGAGAGAGAGAGAGAGAAGAGAGAGAGAGAGAGAGAGAGGAGAGAGAGAGGGGAAAGAGGGAGAGGAGAGAGATAGAGGGGGGAAGAGGAGGAGAGAGAGGGAGAGAGAGAGGGAAGAGTGATAGCGAGAGAGATGAGAAAGAGAGAGAGAAGAGAGAAGAGAGAGAGAGAAGAGAGAGAGAGAGCGCACCACACAAACACTTACATACACAACACACTGTGCACACACACATCACACACACATAACGCACGCACGCCGCACACATAATCGTGCACACACACAACGCGCGCACCCACCCATAAAAATCACTAACCCACGTGTGTACGCACACACACATACACTCAAACACAAACAAAACACACACACCATATCCGCGCACAACACAGACACACACAGACACACAAACCCCATCACACACGCACCGCGCGCACACACACAAACACACACGCATTAAACACTCACTCTCTCTAACACACACTCAATCACACACACACTCACACAAACACACACACTCAGACTCACACACACAAAACACACACACACCATACCCGCGTACACACAGACACACACAGACACACAAACGCATCACACACGCACAGCGCGCACACACTCACTTTCTCTCTCTCTCTCTCTCTCTCTCTCTCTCTCTCTCATCTCCTCTCTCTCCTCTCCTTCTCACTCTCTCTCTCTCTCTCTCTCTCTCACACACACACACACACTCACACACACAAACTAACACACAAACACACGCACACACACACAAAACCCGCTCTCACACACACACAGGTGGTTGATGCTTCCTACAGAAATGTATGTCCCAATAGGCTAACCTCAGAGATCCCCATGCATCCATTTTTTATTCTGTCCAAACACACACTGCTGAGTAAGGCAAAAAGATAGGAGACAATGTGTTACAAAAAACACAACAACAAAAGGTCTCGCCTAAAAACCAATACCACCACCACCACCAGCAATCACCACCACCATCACCACCACTACCACCAACAGCAACAACAACGAACAAACAGATAACAACAACAAAACTCATAGCAAAACCAAAATAAGAGAGAAGAGAATACAAAAACACAAATAATATAAAACACAAAAAAGAAAAATTGTTCTTTTGTCCTTTTTTTTTTAAGACATCGCAGTCTATGTGTGTCTTTCAATATTATGTTGTTTGGTTGTTGTTGGTTTTTTTTTTATTGTTGTTTCTGTATTTGTCCTGGGTTTTTTGTTTTGGTCTGAATGCCTGGTCGTTGTGTCTGCTTGTCTGTATGTCTGTCGGTCTGTCTGTCTTACCTCTGTCTGTCTGCCTGTGTCTGTCTGTCTGTCTGCCTCTCAAAACACACAACAAAACCAAAACAGAAAGAAAGAAAGAAACAAACAAAAGAAATCAAGAAAAAAGAAAAAAGAAAAAAAAAACCGTGAAGGAATGTTTCGTTGCCTTGTACAACATTACAGCCTGTGTGATTCCTTTAAAATTCTGTATCATTTTCATTGTCCATGTATTATTTTGTCTATATGCCTGGCTGCTGTGTCTGCTTGTCTGTGTGTCTGTGCCTGTATGTTTCTTTGCCTCTGTGACTGTCTGTCTCTCCCTCTCTCTCTCTCCCTCTCTCTCCCCCCCCTCTCTCTCTCTCTCTCGGTCCCTGGCTTATCTAAGTACCCTGAAAACACTTCAGTTCCGAGCTCTCTCTCTCTCGGGGACTATATGTAAAAAAAGCACATGGTGCTTATTCATTATCCTCGAAGTAAAATAACTTGTCATTGTGATTGTCTCTCTCTTTTTCTTTCTCTTTCACTCTCTCACTCACACACACACACACACACACACACACACACACACACACACACACACACTGGCTTAAGTACCCTCAAAACATTCCAGTTTGAGTTCTCTCTCTCTCTCTCTCTCTCTCTCTCTCTCTCTCTCTCTCTCTCTCTCTCTCTCTCTCTCTCTCCTCCCTCCTCCCTCCCCCATCTCACTTCCTCTCCTCCAACGAATCGGTTTCAATTAGAGAAGATGGAGTAGACCCATCAACAGATCCGCCCTAAGTGATCACCCCCCCCCCCCTCCCCACACACACACACAAGTTTATACCAAGCTCCCAGCTGATGACCTTAACTCAGACGTCAACTCAGCAGTTTCCTTTCCCTTGAAGCCAATACCTTATCAGGAATAGGGGCCTCCAAAAAAGGTCTGGCGTGGGATTGTGAATGCTTCGATTGTTAATAGTGTTTCATGAAGGGGTTTGCATCCGTCGCGAAAGAATCGAGCTATATCATGCCTAGTGTGGGAGAAACGGCTTTATGATATTCAAATTGATTCCCAGGTTAAACAGGGTGGGACTGTATATTCTGGAATAATTCTAGAGTATGAAGGTAAGGAAATCGGTAACAAAGCAATAACAGATAACTTGATCAAATCTAAGATTGTGAAGAAATATTCTATTGATCTTAATCTTGCGTCACACAAGGTATACTCTCTCTCTGTGTTTGTCTGGCTCTGTGTCTCTCTCTGTGTCTCCGTCTCTGTCTGTCTGCCTGCCTGTCTTCCTGCCTTCCTGTCTGCCTTCCTGTCTGCCTGCCTGCCTGCCTGTCTGTCTGCCTGTCTGCCTGCCTGTCTGCCTGCCTGCTGCCTGCCTGCCTGTCTGTATGTCTCTGTCTCTCTCTCTTCTATTTCTGTTTTTCTCTGGCTGTGTCTATGTCTCTCTGCCTGTCTCTCTCTTCTCTTTCTGTCTGCCTCTCTCTGTCTTATTTTTCTGTCTCTCTGTCTGTCTGTCTGCCTATCTGTCTGTCTGTCTGTCTCTATTTGTCTGTATGTCTCTCTCTTCTCTCTCTCTCTCTCTCTCTCTCTCTCTCTCTCTCTCTCTCTTTCTCTCTCTCTCTCTCTCTCTCTCTCTCTCTCTCTCTCTCTCTCTCCTCTCTCTCTCTCTCTCTCTGTTTCTCTCCCTCTCTCTCTCTCTCTCCAGGAATCAATTTCTACTACTGGAGCACGATACCTTTGAGGTGGCAGCTGAGAGAGAAAGGTCTGGGATGGAACGGGGTCAGCAGTAATGGTTAATTTTGTCTAAATAATGGCATCGAGAACGTCGCGACAGTGTGGGTCAATCTTGACCCTTTGTGGGGGCTGGCTTCATCAAGTTATGGATTAATTAAGGCAGTCTTGGCTTTGGCTGCCTTTCACAGGAACTAGTAGCCTATTAAGGTTTTCTATACCCTCTCCCTGTCTGTAAAAAAAATACAGAGAGGTGAATTCTTTAAAAAAAAAAAAAACACTTAGAAAACTGTGCCATCGATTTCCTTGTACATTTCTTGAATGTCATTTTTGAAAAAAAAAAGGATTTATTCCGAAGAACGGACAGAAACAGTTATCCTTCCTCTCTTTAAAAAAAGTGATAAATGCAATCCAAACAATTATAGAGGCATTTCTATTAGTAATATAGCTAATAAAGTGTATGTCAGCACGATTAACGGAATGGATAGAACTGAATAATATAACAGGTCAATGTCAAGCTGGAAAGATGAAAGATTATAGTACATTTGACCAATTATTTACTTCATTGGCTGCAGTGCAGAAGCAATTTGCAAATGATCGAAACTATTTGTAGCTTTAATGGATTTAAAAAAAAAAAAGCCTTCGACACCATTTCTAGAAAGCTTCTATGGCCGGTTCTGATGAAGAATGGCATTAAAGGTAAACTTTATAATTGTAGAACGAGTATGTACAGAGATGTTGAAGCTGGAGTAAGATGTGGTGCTAAATTTAGTGATCATATAAATTGTACGTACGGTGTCAAGGAGGGTGAACACACACACACACTCACTCACTCACACTCAACCACACAGGCACACACACACACACACACACCACACTCACACTCACCCACACAGGCACACACACTCACTCACTCGCATACATACACACTCTCTCTCTCTCTCTCTCTCTCTCTCTCTCTCTCTCTCTCTCTCTCTCTCTCTCTCTCTCCTTTCTCTCTCTCTCTCTCTCACACACACACACATACACACACACACACAGAATTACAGTATTCATTATGCAACTGCCTATAGCTTATGACTGCAATTCCTTTGTGCTTAAAGAAGACGTCTCCATACGTCAATTGTTAATACTGTGTACACAATACTGCAGGACAAGACAGATAACACGCACACATACACACACGCACACACATACAAACACACATACACACACACACGCATACATACATACATACATACATACATACATACACACATATATACAGACAGGCACACACACACACACACACAGCCGTATACACGCACGCACGCACGCGCACACACACACGAACGCATGCACACACGCCACACATACATACATACATACATACATGCATACATACATACATACATACGTACACACTCACACAAACATACATACATACATACATACATACACAAATACACTGGCACGCACACACACACAAACACATAGACACACACACACACTCTCTCTCACACAGACATATAGACACACACACATACACACACCAACACACACTCGGTTACAGTCTGAAGAAGACATCTCCACACATCCATTATTAATGCTGTGTAAACAATAATGGAGAACAAGGCAGACAAGCGACTTGAAACAGGCGTTTCTCTAAAACAAAACTAGCTAACGCTTACTGCCTTGCCTTTTTGACGGATATTGCTTTTTATCGTGTGTGTGTGTGTGTGTGTGTGTGTGTGTGTGTGTGTGTGTGTGTGTGTGTGTGTGTGTGTGTGTGTGTGTGTGTGTGTGTGTGTGTGTGCGTGCGTGTGTGTGTGTGGATCACAAAATCAGTCATCAGGTGGCAGGTGCTAGTCTTTGGTATCTCATGCAGAGATCACATCACTGATGAGGAAGTGAAAACCAAATTAAAAACGCCATCGGAACATCTGAAAAACTCCTAAATTCAGTTTAAAGACGCAAACTACAGTGGTAGGGCACCACACGAACATCTGGACTGGCCAAGACTGTCCTTCAGGGAATAGCACAAGGAGGGAGACGAAGAGGCAGACAGAGAAAACGATGGGAAGACAACATCAGAGAGCGGACTGGTTTTTTGAGTGGAACCATTTGCTACGGAAAGCAGAAGACTGAAAGGAGTGGAGGAAGCTGGTTACAAAATAGTCAGTAGTGCTCCAGTGGTCTTCCGGACTATAGGATAGATGGAGGTGAAGAAGGAAGTCGTTAGATAACGCACTCTGTCCATGGCTGCCTACAGAGAGAGGTCACTTGAAGGGGCAGCTGACCATGAAGGCAATTTTCTCCACGCTTTGACCAGAGGCAGCAGAGTGCACAGTGTTAATACTGTCCAGACAACAGGCACTGGGTGGTCAGCCCAAGGAAAGGAAGGAATAGCAGTGAGGCCACCCAGCGGGAGCTTCATATTAATATGTCCATGGTGTGTGTGTGTGCTTTTGTAGGAAAAGAAGGAAAAAAACCGAGGCGTGCACGTGTGTATGCTTATTGGGGATTGGATGTAAAAAAAAAAAAAAGCACATGAGTGCTTATTCCATTATCCTCGATATAAAATAATAAATACATAAATAAATGTGTGTGATGATGATGGTGGTGGTGGTGGTGGAGGGGAGTAGTGGTTTGTGTGTGTGTGTGTGTGTGTGTGTGTTGTGTGTGTGTGTGTGTGTGTGTGTGGCGGTGTGTGTGGTGTGTGCGCGCGCGCGTGTGTGTGTGTGCGTTTTTGTGTGTGTGTAGGGGGAGGGGCGCAGCGTGTGTGTGATTACCTGTGTGCGCGTTTGTTTGTTTTTGTGTGCGCGCACATAATGTGTGTGGTTAGTTCGCGTATGTGCACGTGTGCTTATGTATGTTTATACACAAACTATTCATATGCATGCATGCTTCATTTGCACATATCATGTCAGTATTAATATAACGAAGATTAATAATTTAAGCCCTTCTGAATATTGACGTATTCGTGTATTCTTCTTGTTTGCTTGCTATTTTTGTTATTAGTTTGTTTTGGGGGTTTTTTGTTGTTGTTTTTGGGGTGGGGGGGACGAGGGGGTATGCCAGTAAAGGGGAATAAAATATCATTCAAGCAAGCACAAAACGCGGCTATACATGCATTCAGTCATGCATGCCTCACCCAGAAAGACACACAGTCTCGCATCCACGACCATATTCGCACATCATCCAAGCGTTACGGCGAAACAGCCAGAAGAGATACATATGCACGGGTGTGGAAGTGATGCGATGCCAGCCCACACTCAACACAGGAGATTTCCACCACATGACGGAGCTTTCTGGCTCTCTGAAGGGCACGACAGGCAGACAGGAGAAATGCCTGTGCTGATGTCAGCATCCCTATACAGTTTATCCCTGGACCAGTCTCGTCTGTGAATGGAATCATATTCCGTTACAGCAGCAGCAGCAGCATCAGCAGCAAGCAGCAGCTGAAGTGGAAATATGCATAGCGGTGATATGAAAAGTGGGTGGAAATCTAGCCTGTCAATTTTGGAGAGAGATGTTGAAGTATTTGGTTTTAGGGGGTTAATGGTGCGAAAGTTTTGTTGGATGTGTGTGTGTGTGTGGGGGGGGGGGGGGGGGGGGGGGGGGGGGGGGGGGGGGGGTTTGTTGTTTGAGTGGTGGGGTGGGGGGTGGGGAGGGTGGGGGGTGGATGGTGCGTGCATGCGTGTGTGTGTGTGTATGTGTGTGTGTGTGTGTGTGTTGTGTGTGTGAGTGTGTGTGTGTGAGTGTGTGTGAGTGTATTTGTGTGTGCGGGTGCACGTGTACGCCCGAGTATGTGTGCTTGAGATTGAGATTATTTTAATGCTATGTTAGTCATGTGAACTGTGTGTTTGTTTTCGTTAGTCTGTCTGTCTGTCTGAGTGTGCGCGCATGCGCACGTGTGTGAGTGAGTATGTGAGTGTGTGTATGTGTGTGCGCGCACGTTCGCATGCACAACTGAAATATTTTAACATTTTCTTGAAATCTTATTGACAATACCTTTTACTGATTTCTATGAAGTTCTTATTACATATAAAACTAAACTGTAAACTTCAGTACAACATGTATCAAAATCCAAAAATACCACATTTGTATCTTTGCGGTAAGGTGATGCTTGGAGGAGTTCAATAACATCACTCTCAGTTCTTTGAAAAACCTACATTGTATTTTTTTTTTTTTAAATCATGTCAAATGGTTCATTTGGCTGACATTTCTTCAAAGAATACACACCTGACCAAAGTGTATACCTTTTCGCCAGGGACTCATATTTACATCCACTTTCTGAAGATATTTTCTCAAAAGTTTTTTTTAAAAACTTGTTTAAGAAAGAGGAGACAGAGAGGAGGGTGATAAAACGCTTTCATAGTGGGTAACATATCACGTGGTCTTTCCTTTCAAGTTCCTGTAAATGTTATACAACCCAGAGTTGTTTTTTTCACGGATAACAGCTAAAACTTTGATGTTGTTACTTTTACATTGAAAGCACACCCTCTCCTTTTAATATATAAGCCATTTTTTGTAATTTTGTTTCGGCTTGTGATCAAATTATTTTTCCAAATTTCCGCTGGCCCATTTTTGGGACACAATGACCACATGGAGGACAATTACCGTATCGGGCAATATTTGCTGGTTGTGTTTTTGTTGGGTTTTTTTTTCTATTAAAGCAAGATAAGTCTGCAGTAATGGCTAAAAGGTTAAACTTCTGTTTTATGCTTTTTTGTAAAAATAAAATTATGAGAGTTGTGGGAACGTGCATCTCTTTGTCTCTGTCTGTCTCTCTGTCTGTCTGTCTGTCTGTCTGTCTGTCTGTCTGTCTGTCTGTCTGTCTCTCTCTCTCTCTCTCTCTCTCTCTCTCTCTCCCTCTCTCTCTCTTCCCCTTCATCCTTTTCTCCCCTATATTTCGTTTCCCTATCAGAATGTTTCTTTCTCTATTAAAGTGGCGTTTTCCTAGAGAATTTTGTGAGGAAAAACTCCTTTCTTGCCCTTGGTTGTTTTTTTTTTACTTGCCTAATTTATGTGTAAACATACTCGGGACTTTGGTTTATAGTTTTTTCTTTATGTGCGTGTGCGTGTGTGTATGTGCGAGAGAGAGAACGAAATAGTGAGTGAGAGAGAGAGAGAGAAAGAGAAAGAAAGAGTGAGTGAGAGAGAGAGAGAGGGAGACAGAGAGAGAGAGAGAGAGAGAGAGAGAGAGAGAGAGAGAGAGAGAGAGAGAGAGAGAGAGAGAGAGAGAGAGAGAGAGAGAGAGAGAGAGAGAGAGGAGAGAGAAATAAAGACAGAAAGAGGGGAGGGAGAAAGGGAGAAAGAGAAAGATACGGGATAGCCTAGTAGTTAGAACATTGCGCTCGCAATCTGACGACCCGGGATCGAATCCCGTTTAAGGGGATTTTTCCCCCTGGAGTTAACATCGGTGCAGACTTCACTCTCCCCACATACAATCACGCACTTCAAGCCATGATTGCTTAACAAAATAAGACTCTCACCCAGCACACTCTCCCACAGGGAACAAGGAGGAATAGCAATAACACTTGATGCTTCAGGCGTCTGCTGCCAATTACGATAAGGCATTGCTCATGCACGTACGCACGCACGCACGCGCACACACACACATGTACGCACGCACACACGCGCGCATGCATACACTCACTCTTTCTCTCTCTTTCACACACACACATACACACACAGTCTCTCTCTGTCCCTATCTGTCTCTCTTTGTCTTTGTCTTCCCCTCCCTTTCTCTTTCTGCCTGTCTGTCTGTCTACCTGTCAATCTCAGTCTGTCTCTGTCTCTTTCCGTCTCTCTCTGTGCCTCTCTCTCTCTCTCTCTCTCTCTCTCTCTCTCTCTCTCTCTCTCTCTCTCTCTCTCTCTCTCTTTCGGCATTAAAGGTTATCAATCAATCAATCAATGTCTCCCTCTCTCTCTCTCTATCTCTGACACACACGCACACACACACACACACACACACACACAAAACACACACACACACGTACACACACTTACTCCCTATTTTTTCTTTCTTACTCTCTCTCTCATTCTCTCTCTCTCATTCTCTCCCCCCCCCTTCTCTCCTCCCCCTCTCTCTCTCCCTCCCTCCCTCTCTCTCTCTCCCTCCCTCCCTCTCTCTCTCTCTCCCTCCCTCCCTCCCTGTAGATAGACGTAAGCCTGTACCGCTTCCTTCCTACCTAATCTCTCGCTAAATCTTCACTTTCTTTTCTGGTTTTTCTTTTTCTTTTCTTTGACGCCCTGCGAGCCCTGTGCCAAGACTTCTTTAATCAATGCACCCCTCCCCCTCCCCCCTCCCCCCCCCCCCCCCCCCCCCCCGCCCCCCATCCGCCCTTTCCCATCTTGGGAGTGGTCTCTAGCCTTCCATAATGCTAATGGCAATTGCATCCAGATGTTAGGGGAGGGAGGGAGGGAAAACGGAACATTATGATGGTTTTTTGACTGTTGGCATCCTGCTAGCTTTCGAGCTGTATGCGTGTTGAGTGATGTGCGTGTTATTGTGAATGCGCTGACTGGACGCTATAGAGGAGGGGTTAAGACCGTTCGAATTCAATCCCATGGGTCCATGAAGTTGTAGGTTTGAATCTCTGCAGGGTCAGGTGAATTAAGGGTGGGGAGTACGGGGGGGGGGGTTACACTTTCTCCCATATCAACTTCAATTGCAGACCTGCCCAGAGACTTGATTTCTTTCCCGTGTACACACATGCAGAAGATCAGGTATACAGGTGGATCAGTGGCCTAGAGGTAACGCGCCTGTCTAGAAAGCGAACAGTCCGGGTCGGAAGTGTGCGGTGGTTCGGATCCCATTTGGATCCGGAACTTTTTCCCCATCCATTAGATCATGAGTGGTGGTCTGGGCGCTAGTCTTTCGGATGAGACGATAAACCGAGGTCCCGTGTGTTGCACATAATTATTTAGCGCACGTAAAAGAACCCACGGCAGCAAGAGAGTTGTCCCTGGCAAAATTATGTAGAAAAAAGCCACTCTGATAGGGAAACAAATACAGTTGCAGACAGGAAAAAAGAAAAAAAAGGTGGCGCTGCTCTTGTGGCGACGTGCTCTCCCTGGGGAGAGCAGCCCGAATTTCACGCAGAGAAATCTGCCGTGACTTAAAGTGGTATAAATAAATAAATAAATAAATAAATAATTACCTGTTCAATATTCCAAAAGTCTTGTAAACGTTTGGTGGATTACGGAAACACTAATTTACTACGCATACACCCCCGGAGTCAAATACGGTTACCTTCATACTGAGCAATAACGGTCCTATACGTACAATCCCACAGTTGGCGAACCTTTGAACTCTAGCGGAGAAGCGAAATATAATATACTGTGCTGTGTTTCACTGTTTCGGTCAGACTACCAAAAGGGTGTTGTGTTGAATATTCTGTCATTTCCAACATTTTGATAGTTTACTGCAGTTCTCTGCTCTGTGCAGTGCGGTTTTAAATGTGCTGCGTTTTGGTACTTCCTTAAGACTACCAATAAGTGTGCTGCTCTGTATATAAGCTTGTTCCATAATCATTATCACTCACTCACTCACTCAGTCCCATGTCTCAAAGGACGTAGGGGGGACATGAGAGAAGACGCGACAGAGATCTTTTTCCACGCTTATTATCAACGTACCGCAATTCTCACATATTCTCTCTTTTACTGCAGGCTGCACTACTGTTTTGTATTGCGCTGTAGTGAGGTTAAAATGGGAAAGAGGAAAACACTAATTAAAGAGCTGTTCCCAGAGGGCGTAGGGGGGAGAGAGAGTAAACAAGGAAAGTGGAGATTTAGCCAGAGATCCTGAGATTAGGTAGGATGGAAGCGTACAGCCTTACGTGGGTGCGGGAGGGGGGGGGGGGGGGGGACGAGAGGGATAGGGAGAGTGAGAGAGTGAGAGACAGAGACACAGAGGGGCACACACAGAGAAACACAGTGACAGAGAGAGGGAGAGAGAGAGAGTCTCAGAGAGAGAGACAGAGACAGTGACAGATGGAGACAGAGAGAGGGAGACAGAGACACAGAGAGAGGAAGAAAGAGAGATAGAGAGAGACAGAGAAGGGGAGACAGAGACAGAGAGAGACAGAGAGACAGAGAGTGAGAGAGAGAGCTTAACTGCGCAGTTTGAATTTCCAATGCTGTTTTCTCTAAATCTTGTTCACTTAAGTGGTTACTACTTTAAAATTATTGCACTACTTTTCCTCCGTGGGGCCTTTCAGAGTGAACAGCATCCCCACCTTCTGGAAATTCTGTGACAGGTATAGCCTCTTTTCTATCCTTCTCTTTCTTTCTGTTTTCTTCATTTTCTTCCTGTCACCTCATTCTTCTCTATTTTCTGCTCCTTTTTTGTTAAAAATCCATTCTTCTGCTTCTTTTCCCTAGAAAAACTTAAAGCATTAATTCTCTCCCATGCTAAAATCGGATGTGCTAGGCCTGACTTGTCAGGTGTTTAATGGCAAACACAGCTCATTTTTGTTCATATGACAGATAACCGTTGCTATCTGAGCGTTCCATAAGAAAAAAATAATGCACTACTTCATTAGCCAGTAAAATAGTTTGGTTGTGCAGTGTTTTGTGAAAGACATTTTTTTCAAACAAGATATAACATATGTGCATAGGTGTGCTTAAATTTCTCCTCTCTCTCACATTAAATTTCTGAGTTCTGAGTTCTCTCTCTCTCTCTCTCTCTTTTCTCTCTCTCTCTCTCTCTCTCTCTCTCTCTCTCTCTCTCTCTTTTCTCTCTCTCTCTCTCTCTATCTCTCTCTCTCTCTCTCTCTCTCTCTCTCTCTCTCTCTCTCTCTCTCTCTCTCTCTCTCTCTTCCACTCCCTCCCCCTTCTTCTCTTCTTCTTTTTCGTCTTCTGCCTCCCTCAGTCCAGTATATCAAAGCACACATGTGTACTATGCAAAACCTAGCTGGGTTTTTCCCTGCCTCCTCTTGAACTAGCCTGTATTCACAAGGTTTCTTTTCAGACATAACTTGATAAAGCTCTCCCGATAAAATACATAACAAAACAGAAACAGGGCAGATCCCTGCATTGTATCACTATGCAAAGTATGGACATTTCACACTTTTTTTTAAACGTGTATTGTACATTATGTACAAGGAAGGGGGAGATGGGGAGGGGCAGGAGAGCAGGGGGCCCATGGAAACAGAGATGATGATATCCTCACAGATAAAAAAACAACAAAAGAAATGATAAAAAAGATGCTCAGGAAGTATGAAAGCAGGAGCGACAAATGGCTTCCTTCCTCTCCGAACCTGTGTTGTTTGGGGACCAAAAAAACCCAACCAAACTGGAATGGAGATAAGATCAGAAACAAAAAGGAAAAGGTGAGAGGGAGGAGGGGGGTGGGTTGTTCTGGTGGAATGGGTGAAACTGAGAACTGGAAAGATTTTTGGGTGTTTTAGGGGCGTTGGGTAAAGGCACGTGAGTTGCTCATTTTCTCCTTCGTCTTGTTTTGGGAATGATTTATTTCTGAGGGGTTCGTACCAGTTCAAGTTTTTCTGAATGTTAGGATGACCTGTCAGATACAGTGTGGGTGGTAAGGTTTGTGATCAGGAAATAAAAAGATTGTGTGTGTGAATGTGGGTGCGTGTTCATGTGTGTGTGTGTGTATGTGGATGCGTGTTCATGTTGTGTGTGTGTGTGTTTGCAGGTGTGGGAGAGGGTTCATAGTTCTCTCTCTCTCTCTCTCTCTCTCTCTCTCTCTCTCTCTCTCTCTCTCTCTCTATATATATATATATATATATATATATATATATATATATATATATATTATATATATATATATATATATATATATATATATATATATATATATATAATAATAATCTAATATATAAAAGGACACGTGTATGCTATAAAACGTCATTATTTTTCTGCCTACCCTCAAAATACAGTGTGTATTCTAAACGTTTTTATTAGACAGCACTTGACAGAGATCTTCTCCCACCAAAAAAAAACCAACCCAACAAAAGAAACAGGACAGATACCTTCATTGTATCACTATGCAATGTATACACAATTTGCCTTTTTGTTTTTAAACGTGTATTGTACATTGAGTACGTACAAGGAAGGGGGAGATAAGGAGGTGCAGGAGAGCAGGGGACACATTGAAACAGAGATGATAATATCCTCACATATAAAACAACAACAAAAGAAAGGATAAAAAGATTCTCAGGAAGTTCGGAAGACAGGAGTGACAAATGGCTTACTTCCCTTTGGAATATGTTGTTTAGGGAAACAAA
>CM054147.1:49265554-49275554 GCA_028751875.1 Rapana venosa
AAACAGATAAACACAAACAGACTCAATCACAAAAAAGAGACAAAGACATGTAAGCCAGATAAAGGAGAGGAGGGGGCGGGGAAGTAAGCTACTCTAAAATCACGTGTTTGGTAAGAACAGCCCACTGAATGTGGCCCGCAGGGTTATAATTATCGCTGCTGAGATTTATGGTGCCCCTCCTTGATAACTGCTGCTTGGGACTGATAAGGTTCTATGGCCACTTGTAGTAGGCCTACTCCTACTCCTTCTCTCTCACCTTGACATGCATGCACCAAGCCATTGTGATCTTGTTCTTATTTGTTCTTGTTTTTCGTGTTGCTCTTGGTGTTGTTGTCGTTCTTATTCATCTGCTTCTTCTTCATCTCCATCATCATCTACTTCTTGCTGTTCTGCTAATCCTACTTCTACTCCTTCTTCGTTGTCGTCATCATCATCGTCATCATCATCATCATCATCATCATCATCATCATCATCATCATCTGCTTCTTGTTCATCTGCTTCTGCTCCTTCCTCTTCTTGTTCATCTTCTTCTTCTTCTTGTTATTCTTCTTCTTCAGAATTATTCTTCTTCTTCACAATTCTTCTTCTTCTTCTTCCTTTTTCTTCTTCTTCTTCTTCTTCTTCTTCTTTTTCTTCAGAATTCTTGTTCTTGTTCTTTTCTTCTTCAGAATTATTCTTCTTCTTCAGAATTATTCCTCTTCTTCCTCTTCTTCTTCAGAATTCTTGTTGTTGTTGTTGTTGTTGTTTGTTCTTTTCCATCTCCTCCTCCTTCTTCTTCCTCCTCGACGTCGTCGAACACTGAACAGCATCTATTGCTGTTTGTCATATGAACACAAATGCGTTGCATTCCCAGCTGTTAAGCACCTGACAGGTCAGGCCAGTGCATCTGATTTCAGTGTGGGAGAGAGTTGTTATCATTTCGGTGGGGGAACATACTGGCAGATTAATGGACAAAGAAGGCAGTAAACAAACAAAAGAGGAAAATTACAGGAATATATAGTACAAGACAGACACGGAGAGAGAGATAGAAATCAAGGAATTTCTTGCAGGTTATTTCTAAAACGATAGGAGTATTAAAATTTTATATTGACAGCTCACCAGTCCATGGCAACCCCATGGAGGAAGGGAGGTGGGTAGTCAATCATTCAAGACTTGGTATTCTGCAGAAGATTGCGGACAAATGCTTTTGCTGCCTTGAAATACACAAAAAATACAGTTCATAGGCGTACTTTTTCTTCAAAATTGTAGAAATATGTTGGCTGCTTATATGGTAGGGCAGGTTGAGAAAGTCATACAGGTACTCTCACGTTCATTTGCAGGTGTCATGAATCGTCTTCTCTCATTCGCTTTTTACTCTGTCAGATGTGTTTGGGGAAAATAATTGCATGTCCTTGTCAGCTCTTCTTATGGGCCGCACAGCTTGGTTTGTAGGGTTCTCTCCGTTGGCCACACAATCTTCCACATGAGTCATGAGTGAGACAAAGTGCATGGTCTGCGTGAACCTTGACCTGCCTAAGCAAGGCAATGCTCACCAACAACAACAACAACATTACAATGACAACAACAATAAGCAGTGAGCACACCTTTTAAAGATGTTTCAAGCAGACCAGCAAAGCCAACGCCTTCAAAGAACAGACAGCGTGAGTGATCAAGTTGTGGATAAACACGACCTGGCCTGAGAGCTGTGAAGTAAGTGTTGCACCACCACGTTTCCCAGACACCTTATCACACACAGCTCACACCTCCACTTCCCCACAACAGTTCATAGAGACCAAGGTGAAAAGCAGCAAGAGTATATAATCGTGTCTACACTGATATGGGGCTGTTAAGATCTTTAGTGGCTTGTGTTCTTTTGTTTGTGTGTTTGTGTGTGTGTGTGTGTGATGAGAGAGAGAGAGAGAGAGAGAGAGAGAGAGAGAGGAGAGAGAGAGATTATTGGGCCTACTTTGATATGTCACTGTTTAAAGCTTTGGCAATTGTTTGTTTCTTGATTGTTTTGTTTTCACTGGCATACAACGCACTAAACATGCACTAATCATTCCACTTCACACAGTCAAAATAAACCTTGAGTGTGAAGAATGGCGTCGTGTAGGTCTGTTTGACAATAATTATTGGGACTTTTGACAATACTGGGACCTTTATAGTTCTCCAAGATTGAGGGCAACAGGAACAGATTCATGACCACCAACATCCTACACTGCCAACGTCACTGAGATCAGTGGTCTGGGAGGAGGGCTACAGGAGATCGTAGAACTCAGCAGAGACAGATAAAGATGGCGAACCCTGGTGGCATTGTGTGGAGCTCCTACTGACCATGGACGCAGTTGAATTGAGATGACTTGATATTTTAGGTAACGTTTTTATATTGGATCTCTTTAATTGTCATGCTTACGAACAAACAATGCAAATCAGCGTCATTTTTGCTGAGAACACGGCTAAAATACAACAACAGTAACAACAACAACAAAAACAAGAAGAACCCCCCCCCCCCCCCCCCCCCAATTATTAATTAAAAAACATCAATGAGCTAGCGAAACAATGAGTTTTTGACTACCATTCCAGGGTTTGCACTTCTTTGATGTCTTTGTTTAAAAGAGAGGGTTGATTATTTCCATAATTATTCAATTTTCTTGTTTATGTTTGTATGCATGACCTAACACTTTTCTCATGATGTTTCTGCTTGTTAGTGATCAATGATTTTTTTGGTGGAGAGAAGGAGATTGTTCTGTTTGGCTGGGAATTTTTTGCTTGGTTATTTGGAGTTTATTCTTTTATATGTTTAATTCTTTATTTATTTGTCTAGATTTTTGTTCCGTTTGCAAGCAGTACGGGAAAGATAGTTCCTACTTATTAAGGCAAAACAAAAATAAGCGAAAAGTGCACTGCTGCTGTCAATAATTTGAAGTTTAATCAATAATAAAGACAACATGTATATACATATTTGTTTTCATGTTGCTTATTTGGTTTGTTTTCTGCTAACATGAGTTGTTGGTTGGCATTTGGTATTGTTTCCTTTGTATTGGATTACTTGCTTTTGGCGGGATTTTTCTCCTTTTTCTTTCAAACGTTTGAACGCTGATTTTGTGTTTGATATCATGAACACGAAACACACAAATAGCTACGTCTATGAACACGAATAAAGTAGGGAAAAGTCTGAATTGTTTCAAAATAATAATTATTTTTCTTTCTGTACATAAAGCGGTATCATGTTCTGATTGAATAGTTAAAGATTCGCAGATGTCGCGATTCTGAGCTCTCACTTTTGTGTTCTTTACTCACCGAAACATACAAATGCGGGAAACACACACACATACATATTTTATAAACAGAACACTCAACTACGCTTGCACGTACGCATGCACATACATGCACGCACACATACACATATGCACGCACACACACACACACAAACACACACACACTCCCATTCCCACCCTCCACCCCCCACAAACACACACACGAACGCAAACATTCAGGGTCATGTCTTTTACCAGTTTCACTAGCCATATCAATACACAAATCTATATAAAACACTTTAACAAACATTTGCAAGTCAAAACAACAGAAAAAAATGCAATTCATCACAGGCTATTGACAACACTGTAAGCTAAACCCCCATACGGACCTATAGTGTGTTGACACTAGATCAATCTTTAAACGTCAGACGACTCATGTCATCAGAATGACATTTACCAGTGGCGATGAAATCAATACAGTGTAATTCATAGCTTTAAACAAACAGGTAAGTCGCAAAAAAATCAATCAGGCCTTCTGCATGTATGTCAGACGTTTACAGTGAACAAGAACGTGGAAGGGTTAGGGGAGTGGGGTAGGGATAGAGGGTGGTGGTAGGGAAGGGGAGGGTGAGTGGTAAGGGAGGTTATCAGTACTTTAAAGGTGTTGTCTTTCTTTGATGTGGGGGCTACCGCTTTTATGGGCTTGTGAGTCACAGTTACAACGTTTTCCCCTTTGTGTGTCTGCATGTCATTTGACGTTGGTTTTTTTCGGGCTAAAAAGGGAAAAAAAATCCATCTGTCTATCTATCTATCCATCCATCCATCCATCCATCCATCCATTCCTCCATCCATCCATCCATCCATCCATCCATCTTTCT
This sequence comes from Rapana venosa, assembly GCA_028751875.1. Classification (NCBI taxonomy): domain Eukaryota; kingdom Metazoa; phylum Mollusca; class Gastropoda; order Neogastropoda; family Muricidae; genus Rapana; species Rapana venosa. Next base: position 49,269,669 of record CM054147.1, read on the forward strand.
ATCTAACTATCTATCTACATACATACATACACACATACCCACAGGGATGGGACAAACCAACAGACAGACAGGAGAAAGACACACACACATGTGCGCGCGCAAGTGCGCACACCCACCCACCCACACACCCACACCCACACACACACAGAGGCCAACACACTCACATTTCATTTTTCATCTCCTATTTCATACCACTTTAAGTCACGGCAGATTTCTCTCCGTGAAATTCGGGCAGCTCTCCCCGGGGAGAGCGCGTCGCCACAAGAGCAGCGCCACCCATATTTTTTCCTTTTTCCTGTCTGCAACTGGAATTGTTTCCCTATCAGAGTGGCTTTTTTCTACATAATTTTGCCAGGGACAACTCTCTTGTTGCCGTGAGTTCTTTTACTTGCGCTAAATAATTATGTGCAACACAGGGACCTCGGTTCATCGTCTTATCCGAAAGACTAGCGCCCAGACCACCACTCATGATCTAATGGATGGGGGAAAAGTTTCGGGTCCAAACGGGATTTGAACCACTGCATACTTCCGACCCGGACTTTTCGCATTCTAGACGGGCGTGTTACCTCTAGACCACCGATGCATGTCTGTATGTCTGTCTATCTGTCTGTCTGTATGTATGTATGTATGTATGTATGTATGTATTTATGTATGTACGTACGTACGTACGCACCTATGTATGTATGTATGTATGGATGGATAGATGGATAGATGGATGCATGGATGCATGCATGTATGTATGTATGTATGTATGTATGTATGTATGTATGTATGGAAGATGACAGTAAAGACAAGACACACACACTACAAACAGAGAAAATACATGATTCAAAGCAAAGAGACACAGCCAACCTACCACCCACCACCCCCAGATAGACAGAAACATGGAAGGAAACCAAGACAGCCCAAGGTAACAAAGAACAGACAGAGGAGTGAGTGATCAAGTTGTGGATAAACACGACACGACCTGACCTGAGAGCTGTGGAGTAAGTGTTGCACCCCCATAGTTCCCAGACACCTTATCACACACAGCTCACACCTCCACTTCCATTCCCCACACCAGCTCATACAGAGCCAAGGGGGAAAGCAGAGAGAGAGAGAGAGAGAGAGAGAGAGAGAGAGAGAGAGAGAGAGAGAGAGAGAGAGAGAGAGAGAGAGAGAGAGGAGGAGAGGAAGAGATGTAGAGGAGAGAGAAAGGAGAGAGAGAGAGAGAGAGAGAGAGATGAGAGAGAGAATGGTCAGGTCTATAGTGATATGCACTGTTTAGAGCTTTTGTTCTTTGTGTGTGTGTGTGTGTGTGTGGTGTGTGGTGTGTGTGTTTGTGTGTGTGTGTGTGTATGTGTGTGTAGGTGTGTGGGTGTGCGTGTGTTTGTGTGGGTATATGTTTGTTTGTGTGTGTACGTATGTACGTGTGTGTGTGTGCGTGCAGGTGTGCGTGCGTGTGTGTGTTGTGTGTATGTGTGTTGTGAGAGTGTGTATGTGCTGTTTTGTGTGTGTGTGTTGGGAGAGTGTGTGTGTGTGTGTTTAGAGTGTGTATGTATGTATGTAGTGTGTGTGTGTGTGTGTGTGTGTGTGTGTGTTGGTGTGTGTCTGTGTGTGTGTGTGTGTGTGTGAGTGTGTGTATGTGTGTGAATTTGAACTTTCTTTATCGTCTTTATGGACGGTTGCATGCATGTAAATGTTTATTATGCAGTTTGATGCATTGCTTTACAAGATACAGCACTATATAAATTCCACATATCATCATCATCATCATCATCATTAGCATCACCATCATCATCATTAGCATCAGCAGCAGCAGCAGCAGCAGCAGCAGCAGCAGCAGCAGCAGCAGCAGCAGTAGCAGCAGCAGCCGCATCATCATCATCATCATCATCATCATCATCATCATCATCATCATCATCTTCATCATTATCATCATCTTCATCATCATCATCATCATCATCATCATCATCATCATCATCATCATCAGGAGGAGGAGGAGGAGGAATAGTAGTAGTAGTAGTGGTAGTGGTAGTAGTAGTAGTAGTAGCAGTAGTAGTAGTAGTAGTAGTAGTAGTAGTAGTAGTAGTAGTAGTAGTAGTAGTAGTAGTAGAAGTAGTAGTAGTAGAATATGATTTTGCACGGTTGACTTCCTTCCCCTAGGTCCATAAGCCGTGAGTTAAATTTCAGCAGCGGCATCTGTTGAATTAAAATTGAAGATGCTTGCATCTCCAAGATCTACTTTGATTAAGCGCACACCACCGTGCCTTTGTGCACATCTGCATGCAGATCCAACGTGCGCATTAAACATCTCCAAACACAAATTAGCGGCTGGTAGATTAAAGAAACGCACACGCACGCACACACTCGCGAAAACACACACAACACACGCACCGCACGTACGCACACACGCACTCTCGCGCTCGCACACATAGACACACATACACACATGCATACATGCATACATACATACATACATGCATACATCCATACATGCATACATACACACATGCATACATACATACATACACACATACATGCATACATACTGCATACATACATACATACATACATACATGCATACATACATACATATACATACATGCATGCATACAAACAAACATACATACATACACACACATATGCATACATACAACACATACGCACGCACGTACGCATGCATGCATGCATGTATCCATCCATCCATCCATCCATCCATACATCCATCCATCCCCACATACATATATACATACACAAAAATTCACACACAAATACACGCACGCACATACACACACACACGTGTGCGCACACACACACGCACACACACACACGCGCGCGCACACACACACAACATGCATACACTTCAACTAGCACTTCCCTGTCTACTATCCATTAACATATCATGCACACTTCACATAAGACCCCTCTGACTTACATGTGCGAGTCAAAAACAAACAATAACATAATGCAATGTATGACACTATCTTGACAGCATTGTACACAGAAGCGCATATGCGCGCATGCACTGACGCCAAGTCCATATTTAAAACCAGACAAATCATTGAAATGTCCATTATCAATGACATTCAATTCAATGGGCCTGTCATTCATAACTACTTCTTTGTAGAACACTCAGACAGCAATAACTGTTGTCTGTCATATGAGCGAAAATGCGTCGCGCTGCCGTTAAGCCCCTGACAAGTCAGGCCCAGCGCGTCCGACTTCGGTGTGGGAGAGAATTGGTCCTTTTAAGTCTTTGTAGAAAAAAATAGCAGGAAAATCGATCTTGGAGGCAGAAGATGGACGAGAGAAGAGGTGACAGAAAAACAAGAACAAGGTAGGAATTGAAACAACAGAGAGGGATGGACAAGAGGGAATTCTTAGCACAGCATTTCCAAAAGGTGGGGATGCTGTTTATACTGACAGGCCACCTGGCATCCCCATGGAGGAAATAACTCTATTTTATATTTCAAACTAACAAAATGGCTGTACAAGCCTACTGCATGTCAGCTGTTCAACGTTGCTAAGAAAGAGTCAGAAAAGAGAGAGAAAGAAAGAGAGAGGAGAGAGAGAGAGAGAGAGGAGAGAGAGAGAGAGAGAGAGAGAGAGAGAGAGAGAGAGAGAGAGAGAGAGGAGAGAGAGAGAGAGAGAGAGAGAGAGAGAGAGAGAGAGAGAGAAGAGAGAGAGAGAGAGGAGGTGTGTGGGGGGGGGGGGGTGGAGGGGCGGGGCGGAGGATGAGTGGGGTGATGTTATCAATAAGAAAAGGTTTTTAACTGTCTTTGATGCGGTGGTTTTCGGTTTTATAGGTTTGTGAGTCACTGTTACGACCGCTTTTTCTATATCTGCTTGTGTGTATGGGTGACATCTACAGTCTACCTTCTCTGCCTCTCTGTCTCTGACCGTCTGTGTGTCTGTCTGTCGCTCTCTCTCTCTCTCTCTCCTCTCTCTCCTCTCTCTCTCTCTCTCTCTCTCTCTCCATCTCTCTCTCTCTCTCTCTCTCTCCTCTCTCTCTCTCTCTTTCTCTCTCTTTCTCCCTCTCTCTCTCTATCTCTCTCTTTCTCTCTCTTTCTCCCCCCTCTCTCTCTCTCCCTCCCTCTCTCTCTTTCTCTCTCTCTAGCAGTTCATACCACAAAAGTACTGTATAAATCCGAGTTTATTCAGGTTAATCTTGTTATAACCTTTGACGAAGGAGCATTGAGTGTATCATGGAGACAACTGCCTGTGCATATGTATAAACCATTTTAAAAAGACAAGTTTATAACTAACATAATACCATCGCATGTTCATCATATTTTTTTGTTCGCGTTATTTCTTTTATATTACCTGTATTCTCTCTTCTACAAGATAATAACCTTTATGAGGAAAACATTTCATATCCTCTCTCTCCCTCACTGAATAGATGTTAATACTAAAACAACAACAACAAAGGTTTGAATCTCATTCATTTGCAGAATATAAAAAAACAAGGACTTTTCATTACGCCATATGGACAAAAGCACCTTAAACAATATCGAATATCTATGCCAGCATTGACATTAGATGTCATCTTTGAATGCCAAACAAGTCATCAGACTGGCCCTTATCTGTGGCGCTGAAATCAATACGGCTGTAATTCATAATACAAAGATAAACACGTAAGCTGTAAATTCGGTCAGGTCCACTTTATATATATATATATATATATATATATTAATATATATATATATATATATATATATATATATATATATATATATATATATATATATATATGTGTGTGTGTGTGTGTGTGTGTGTGTGTGTGTGTGTGTGTGTGTGTGCATTATTTGTATGTAGGTATGCATGTATGTAGGTATGCGTGTGTATATGTAGGTAGGTAGGTATGTATGCAGTTATGCATGTATATGTATGCATGCATGCATGCATGCATGCACGCATGTATGCATGTATGTATGTATGCATGTATATATGTATGTATGTATGTATGTATGCATGCGTGCATGCATGCACGCATGTATGTATGTATGCTTGTATGTATGTATGTCTGTCTGTCTGTATGTATGTATATATGTGTGTATGTGTGTATGTATGTATGTATGTATATGTATGTATGTTTGGCGTCTTCAGGAACAAACACAAGAGTAAGCATACAAAACAAAAGAACAAACGAAAGAAAAACATGGAGGAAGCAGAGGGATAGAGAAAGCTGTTGATAAAAAACCCAACAATAACGAGTAGAAATAGTGTCATTGTTTTGTGAATTGTTGTTGTTGCTGTGACTTGTGCTTGCCACTTATTACAATCTGTCATTATCTGGGGGATTAAGGTGGATTCCTTTTTTAACGTCTGTCTAATTTTCTGTTTACTTCTTGAAGCAATTGTACAAAGATTAGCAGAAACTCTTCAGGTTAAGAGAACTTTCGGATAAACAAACGCGCATAATGCACACTTAACATACACACACACTCACACACACATACACATGACACTCACATGTACGCACGCACGTGCACACACACAGACACACACACATATACACACATACTCATAATAATAATAATAATAATAATAATAATAATAATAATAATAATAATAATAATGATGATGTATGGAATTTATATAGCACTGAACCTTGTAAAGCAACAAATCAAAGCGCTCATACGCACGTACACACAAGCACGCACGTGCTCACAGACAGACAGACAGACACACTAAGTCTACGTCTCTGTCTCCTCTCCCTCTGTTTGTCTCTGTCTCTCTCTGTGTCAGTCTTGCTCTCTGTCTGTCTGTCTCTTTTTTCTCTCAGTCTGTCTATCTGTCTGCCTGCCTCTCTCAATCTAGCTCTCTCTCGACCTATCTCTCTCTCTCTCCTCTCTCTCTCTCTCTTCTCTCTCTCTCTCTCTCTCTCTCTCTCTCTCAGTCTGT
>CM054147.1:49278054-49285554 GCA_028751875.1 Rapana venosa
ATACTGACGAAGATGTAAAAATACGGTAAACATGAGGATTGGCACAATGCATCTTCTACATTTTTTTGTTTCATGTATGTCATATTGGCGATGATGGTTTTTTGCTTGCAGTTAGTTTTTGATTCTATGTTTTGTACTGTTTCCTCTCTGTTATAGGCTGTGAATGTGTGTTTTTGAGTGAGTGTGTGTGTGTGTTTGTGCGCGTGCGTGCGTGCGTGCGTGCGTGCGTGCGTGCGTGCGTGCGTGGTGTGTGTGTTGTGTGTTGTGTGCAATATAAATGGTAAACTTAAAGTGCAATCATTAAAAACAGACTGTATATCTGCAGAATATTACACGTAAGTTTTGCCAATTTACTTTCTGATTAACTTCTTCTTCTTCTTTTTCATCCCTTGGTCGGGACGACCGTTGGGGTACCCGCACGGACGTTGCAAGTGGACCGCCAAATGGTTCTGTCCTGGGCTGTTTTCAGGAGGTTTGGTACAGTGAGGCCGGTCCACTCCTTGATGTTGGATATCCAGCTTTTGCGTGGTCGTCCCTGCCTCCTTGCTCCTTCCACCATTCCCTGCAGGACTGTCTTTGACAGGCTGTTATGCCTTGTTGTGTGGCCAAACCACTTCAGTTTCCTCCGTTTGACTGTATCTAGCAATGGTTCTTGTTTGCCAGCCAGTGCCTCGATCTGCTGCCAGACGTAGTCATTGGTTTTGCGGTCTCTGTAGGTGATGTTCAGGATCCGCCTGAGGCACTTCATCTCAAAGGCTTGAATGCGACGTTCTAAATCGGCAGTAAGTGTCCATGCTTCACAGCTGTACAAGGCAATGGATGTAACGAGTGCCTTGTAGAGTCTGACCTTAGTGTGGGTTCTGATGTTGTGGTTTCTCCACACTTTCGCCAGCTTAGTCATGGAGTAGAGTGCCACAGCAAGTCTGATCTTCACCTCTTGTGTGCTCGTGCCTTCTTTGGTGATGACCGCTCCAAGGTACTTGAAAGTTTCCACCTCCTCTAGTGTCTCGCCACTCATCTTGATGCTGGTGGGAGTGGTCGGTGTGGTACTGTTCACTAGGATCTTGCTCTTTTCCGTGCTGATCTCCATACCGTGGGCATTGGCTGATGTTTCCAGTCTGGTGGTGAGATCCTGGAGTTCTTCTTCACTGCGGCCCATGAGATCAATATCGTCTGCGAATCGAAGATTGCAGACTGGCCTTCCTCCTATTGTGATTGTGGTCTTGAAGTCAAGGAGGGCCTCCTGCATGATGTTCTCCAGGAACACGTTGAAAAGAACGGGGGATAGCGGGCAGCCTTGTCGAACTCCAACTGAAGTCCGGAAGAACTCCCCGATTTCTCCACCCATGAGGACTGCACTGTGGGAGCTGTCATACAGCGCCTGGATGACTTGAATCAGGTCCTCGTCGAAGTTATAGTCTCTCATGACTTGCCACAGAGCTTCTTGCCACACTCGGTCGAAGGCCTTCTTGAAGTCAATGAAGTTGTTGTAGAGCTGTAGCTGATGTTGGAGATGCTTCTCTATGAGCATTCTGATGTTGAAGATCTGCTCGACAGTGCTTCGACCTGGTCTGAATCCTGCCTGTTCTTCTGATAGGATTTCTTCTGCTTGTGGTTTCAGTCTGTTCAGTGAAGAACAAAAACCCAGAAACGGCCGAAGAGTATAGAACAGTCAACAGGTCAATCAAGAAGAAGATGATTGAGGCCATGGGGAACTGGATGTCAGAACAATGCTCCAAGGTTGAGAAGGCAATGGCGAAAGGAGACAGCAAGGAGGCATACCAGACCATCAAGTACTAACCAAGTCCCAGCAGCCAAAGACCTCCGTTATTGAAGACAAAGAGGGGTCAGTCCTTACAGAGAGCGCCACTATCATGAAGAGATGGACAGAATATTGCAGAGACCTGTACAACTACAAGCTGAAGGCTGATCCGAACAAACTTCACGAGCAAGATCCCAGACCATCAGATCCTGAAAGCACACAGGTGCTGGAGGAAGAGGTAGAAGAAGCAGTAAGATCCCTGAAAGGAGGCAAGTCACCAGGGATTGACAACATCCCGGCTGAGCTCATCAAGAACGGAGGCCCAGAGATGATCAAAGCATTAACAATCATCTGCCAACGCATCTGGACCAGCAAAGAGTGGCCTGAACAGTGGACCCAATCCACCATAGTTCCACTTCCAAAGAAGGGAGACCTGAAGAAGTGCCAAAATTACAGAACAATCAGTCTGATAAGCCATCCATTCTGATTAAAATCGAATAGAAAATATACTTGTAACAAACTATGTCGACTGGTTGGCTGATTGGTTGGTTAGTTTGTTGGTTGGTTTGTTGGATGGTTGGCTGGCTGGCTGGCTGGTTGGTTGGTTGGTTTGTTGGCTGGTTCCTTGGTATTTAACGTAGTCACAGTCCTGGTATGGGCTTGACATACGGCTGGTTTTGAACAACCCACGAATCAAGAAATGTCGTCTTCTCTTCGGCTGGAAAAAAGCCAACATCACTGCCCCGTTTCCATTGAAGAAGACATACCTACGGTACGACAGCAGTACACACGGAGGTCAGTACAATCACAAACAGTTAAGTGTCACGGCGCAAGCCAAAGATGTCACAGACCAAAGACATGGAAGGAGTAGGAAGAAGGGGCAGGTAATTAAGCCTTAACCTTTCCCATACGGAGCGGCAGCGAAGGAAAAGGGAGAGCAAGTCATTAAATCTTAACCTTTTCAGTCCCTTTGCGGCCAGGCATTCAATCTGACATCTAAAGGGGGATGAACCCTCCACCCACGGCCTGCCTGTGTTGACACGTATGTGTGTGACCACGTAGCGATCGTCTGCTAGTCTCTGAGAAAAAACGCTGATGTGTTGGATCTGGTAAGGTTTGTAGGGAAGGGGTGGGCGCTTCTTCCACGCTATTTAGGGTCGTGGTAGGGCTGGCATGTTTGCGCGGATGCCTGCCTGAGTTCAAGTAGCTTTTTTCCAAGGTTTGAGGTATGCGTTAGCGGTTTTTAAAATTTTCTTGTGCGTGTTAACTTTACAGCAATGTTTGCTTTGGATCTCGCCTTCACCTTCAGCTATCTGAAGTCTTGTAGACCGTTGAGGCACCACTGAAGATTTTTGGTTTCCTTATCTTTACATCTGAATGGTCAATACTTTATTTTTTCTCTTATATATCACTTTATAAAAAATCTAATCTTGCCTTGTGAATTTTTGTGATATGTTATCATTTTGATTCCTTTCCCCAATCTTCACTTATTTTGCCTTCAACCTTCACCAACGATCTAGCTGCTTGCGGAAAGGATGACATTTACAAAACTGCATAGACACGGGGACTGAATGTAAAAAAAAGCAAACGAGTGCTTATTCCATTATCCTCGATAAAACAAGATTAAAAAAAATAGTAAACTAATTAAAGCATTTATCTCAAATTCTGATTTGGTCTGCTTCGTACAACATGTAAGGATTCATCAGTCTAATTTTCCTGAAGTTTGCGTACATACAACACCGCAAGTGACATTTAACACATAAATCGGAACGTTTCATAAATTAACTCAACAAGCTAATCACAGCTCCCATGCAGCTATATCTTTCACATTAAATATATATATTCAATATCACTAGCGGAGTGATTTAGCATGCTGTAAACCGCATGGGGTCTCTGTGTTCGTTATCTATCTACCATACCAGACTCAGGTATCGTTATGGCTAGACTATAGCAGTCAGCAGAAGAAAATGACATAGTTAGAAATACTGCGTTTGGATGGCAAGTACATGCATTTGCAAGCACGCACGCACGCACGCACACACACGCATAATCGGATATTTCATACAATAATACACACACACACAATATATATATATATATATATATATATATATACAGAGAGTAGAGAGAATGAGAGAGATGAGAGAGAGAGAGAGATAGACAGAAAGATAGATAGACATCATACATACATATATACATACATACATACATACACAACACACACCCACCCACCTCTCCCCACAGACACAATCTTCCCACACCCACATTCTCCCCCACCGACCCCCTCCCCCCCCCCCCCCCCCCCACACACATATTCACATACACGCTTCCCTCTCCCCTCCCACCTAACAAAAATGACATAGTTGGAAATACTGCTCTGGAATGGCAAATACATACATTTGCAAGCATGCATGTTCGCATGCACACGTACACACACACGCATAACCGCATAATTCATACAGTAATACGCACACACACACACACACATAAATATGTGTGTTTGTATGTATGTATGTATGTATGTATGTATGTATGTATGTATGTATGTATGTATGTGTGTGTGTATGTGTGTGTATGTATGTATGTATGTATGTATGTATGTATGTATGTATGTATGTGTGTATGTATGTATGTATGTATGTATGTATGTATGTATATATGTATGTATGTATTATTATGTATTATATTATGTATGTATGTATGTATGTATGTATTTTATGTATGTATTATATATGTATGTATGTATGATATGTATACATTGTATGTATGTATGTATAATGTGTGTGTGTGTACCGTATGTACTATATTATGTAGTATGTATGTATGTGTGTATGTTGTATGTATGTATGTATGTATGTATGTAGTGTGTATGTATGTTGTATAATTTGTATGTATGTTGTATGTAGATGTATGTTGTATGTATGTAATGTGTTATGTAGTATGTAGTATGTATGTATGTTGTAATGTATGATGTGATGTCTATAGTATGTATATGTATGCATATATGTATTTAGATAATATTATATATATATATATATATATATATATATACATTCATACATACACATCCACCACCCACCCACCCACTCTCTCCACAGACACAATCTTCCCACAACCACATGCTCCCCTCACAGAACCACCCCCCCCCCCCCACACACACACACACACACACACACACACACACATTTACATACATGCTTCCCTCACCCACTCCCACCAACCCCAACAAACATATTGTAATATAACCCCCCTATGTTTTCGAAAGCCAAACGAAACATCGACATGGCCCCCTACTGGGTGGCACAAATCGATAGGCCAATGGATCCTAACCTGAGGTAGCGAAACAATCTTGCCAATATCGCCAGTGTCATATTTCACAGATTTTTGTTTCAGGACCAAAAAATATTGGCAACGGAAAAGGCGGGGGAAGTGGTGGTGGTGGAGAAAGGTTTGTATTCCATAAAAAATACTACGCTTGGGTTGATTTTTTTAGCCCTAGAAAATCGTAGCTCCCTGTCTGTCTTGTCCCCTCTCTCGTGTGTGGTGTGTGTGTGTGTGTGTGTGAAAGAGAGGAGAGAGAGAGAGAGAGAGAGAGAGAGAGAGAGAGAGAGACACACACACAAGACAGACATACAGACATACAGCCAGCCAGACAGGCAGGCAGGCAGGGAGACAGACAGACAGACAGACATACAAACAGACAGACAGACTAGATAAAGTTAAGTTAAATTATTTTACTTCGAAGATAATGAATAAACTCATCTGCTGCTCTATTTTTTTTTTTACATGCAGTCCACCCTTATTTGGGAGGAGGATGGGGAGAGAAGAGAGAAGAGAGAGAGAAGAGAGAGGAGAGAGAGAGAGAGAGAGAGAGAGAGAGAGAGAGAGAGAGAGAGAGAGAGAGAGAGAGGATGAGAGACAGACAGAGGCAAAGACAGAGAGACAGAGACAGAGAGAGACAGAGAGAGGGAACGAGAAAGAGAGAGACTGGTACGCGCCTTAAAAATTTATGAACACTCCTTCGTTCCACACCAAACAAGTTATCAGTTTGGCTTCGAAGAATGCAGAGTGTGTAAACTGATCTCTGATTCAGAATAGCTACCCTTCTCCAGTATCCAAACTGTGTAGGGATTGTCCCGTAACGTGAGATAGACACCGTCTGTGTGAATTCGCCACCCGAGTCATATTTTATCAGTTTACGTTAGTCATAAAGAGTGTACAAGACTTCAGGGTTTGATATGTACAAAAAAAAAATAATGCCATGTTATTGTTTTCCACTTCTATTGCTCATAAATCGTTGCCTTCTTGATCCCATCCTCTGTGTATGTGTATGTCTGCCTGGCAGTCTGTCTGTTGTGTTTCGGTCTGTCTGTGTGTCTGTGTCTCTGTGTCTGTGTCTCTGTCTCTGTCTCACGGAGAAGGAGCGGGTTAGACTAGCGGTTAGAACATTGTGCTCGCAATCTGACGACCGGGTTCGATTACCGTTCAAGGGGATATTAGAGTTAACATCAGTGCAGACTCCACTCTCCCCAAAAGTCCTTCGGATGAGACTATAAACCGAGACCCCGTGTGCAAACGCACGAAGAACATCTTGTGCACACGTTAAATCCTGTTCCGCTTTTCGTAAGGGTAGGCCATTGTGTGCCGGTGGGAACAGATGACAGAATTTACAAAACCGAATACACAGGGGTTTGAATGTAAAACAGACATAAATGCTTATTCCATTGTCCTCGATATAAAAGAATAAACACATACACACACGCGCGCGCACACACACACACACTCTCTCTCTCTCTCATTCACACACGCACGCACGCACACCACGCACACACGCACACACACACACACACACACACACACACACACACACACACATACGCCATTTTCTTACTTTCATATAAAGCGTTTAGATCGAGTTATCATCGCCCGTATGTTACGGACATGTGAACTGCTCGGAAATTGCTTGTATCTCTGTCCCCTTGGTTTTTCCTATCTATGTTCCTGCCAAAGTCTGCACGTATAACTAGCTGTATAGGACCGGGGACAATGTGTACAGTATAATGTTTGCTCACCTCTTCATAAGGCGCTGAAGTCTTGTTTGAATAAAACACACATTTTTATGTGCATGGTTGTTCGCTGGCTTACTCTCTGTCTCTCTCTGTCTCTGTCTCTCTGTCTCTCTCTCTGTCTCTCTGTCTCTCTGTCTCTTCTCTCTGTCTCTCTCTCTCTCCTCTCTCTCTCTCTCTCCTCTCTCTCTCTCTCTCTCTCTCTCTCTCTCTCTCTCTCTCCTCTCTCTCTCTCTCTCTCTCTCTCGGCTTTTTGGATGTTGGTTTTTTCTTTTTTTCTTCTTTTTTTTTGGGGGGGGGGGGGTTCATTGTTTTGTTGTTATTGTTTGTTTGTTTGTTTGTTTTGTTGTTATTGTTGTTTTCTTGTTTTCTTGTTTTGTGTGTGTGTGGTTTTCTTTTTGTTGTTGTTTTGTGTTGTTGTTATGGTGTTTTTTTTTGTTTGTTTTTTGTTTGTTGTTTTTTTGTGTTTTGTTTTTTGTTTTTTTTGTTGTTGTTTTTTTTTTTTGGGGGGGGGGGGTGTTCGTTGTCCCCTCTCCCCTTCTTCTTGTTACTAATTTTATTTAGCTCTTGATTTGTTTGCTATTTTGTGGGGTTGTTTCAGTGGGGATGTTTTGTTTTGCTCTCTTTAGCTTTATTTTATTATTTGTTGTTGCTTTTCTTTCTCTCTCTTTT
>CM054147.1:49295554-49298054 GCA_028751875.1 Rapana venosa
GAGAAGAGAGAGAGAGAGAGAGAGAGAGAGAGAGAGAGAGAGAGAGAGAGAGAGAGAGAGAGGGGGGGGGGGGGGGGGAAGAAAAAGAAGACTAATGAGAAGAAGAATGCAAGAAGAAGATGCAAAGAAGAAGAATGCAAAGAAGAAAAAAAAGAAAAAGAATGCGAAGAAGAATGCGAAGAAGAATGCGAAGAAGAAGAAGAAGAAGAAAAGAAGAAGAAGAAAAAGAAGAAGAAAAGAAGAAGAAGAAGAAGAAGAAGAAGAAGAAGAAGAAGAAGAAGAAGAAGAAGAAAAGAAGAAGAGGAGAAGAAGAAGAAGAAGAAGAAGAAGAAGAAGAAGAACAACAACAACAACAACAACAACAGCAATGATAACTTTGATTTGTTAGAAAAATACACTATTAACCGTGCACAAAAGATACAATAACACACGAGGACGTTTTGTTTTGTTTTCTTTTTCTTTTTTTTATTTAGCTTCGAGCCAATCAGTCAATTTACATAATCATAAACTCGCACCCACTCCTCTCTATTATTCACTACCCACTATATCTACATTCTCTCCTCAAGCCTGTGCCCTCCATTCCTGCCCCCCCCCCCCCCCCCCCCCACCCCCACACACACACAAACACTCCGTTCCATCTCTGCATCAGTAGCTATCTATGCTTTGATTAAAGCAACATGATCAGTGGAAGGGTGATACCATCAGCGCCAATGGTTGTTTGCCTTCTGAAAGGAGTCTTCCCAGTGGCTTGCTATAACAACACACTGTTAATATCATTGCGGCTTTCATCAGGCTCTTTGTGTTGTGTGTGTGTGTTCATATGACAGAGACTATTGTTCCAGGGTTGACTGGTGTGTGTGTGGTGTGTGTGGTGTGTGTGTGTGTGCGCGTGTGTGCGTGTGTGTGTGTGTGTGCGCGCGCGTGTGTGTTTGTGAGTGTGTGTGTGGGGGGGGGGGGGGGTGCGTCTGAGTGGCTGACTGTCTGTCTGTCTGTATGTATGTATATATGCATGTATGAATGATTCTCTCTCTCTCTCTCTCTCTCTCTCGTCTCTCTCTCTCTCTCTCTCTCTTTCTTTCTTTCTTTCTTTCTTTCTTTCTCTGTCCCAATGTATGTGTGTATGTGCGTATGTGTGTGTATGCATGTGTGCGGGAGAGAGCCAGAGACAGAGAGACATGCATATATACATACCTACCTACCTAAACCAACCTACATACATACATACATACATGCATACATACATACATACATACATACATACACACATACATACATACATACATACATATAGACACAAAGACAGACATACAGACAGACGGAGTGAGTCAGCCAGACATACAGAGAGACACAGACATATAGAAACACAAAGAAAATATAACAGCTAATGAAGACACAACACAACAGCACACAAACAGCTATGTTCTCTTCCCAGAAAAACACACTTTCTTAAAAATATTTTAAAACGAAAGATAATAATTAGTTTTTCTTTCGAGCATAGGTAGCCCACCACCACCTCGAATTCTCCCACCCCCATAACATGTAGTAGTTTTTTAGCAGAAAGAAAGAAGAAGAAGAAGAAGAAGAAGAAGAAGAAGAAGAAGAAGAAGAAGAAAAGAAGAAGAAGAAGAAGAAAGAAGAGAAGAAGAAGAAAAAAAGACGAAGGAGGAGGAGGAAGAGGAAGAAGAAAAGAAGAGAAGAAGAAGAAGAAGGAGGAGGAGGAGAGGAGGAGAGGAGGAGGAGGAGAGGAGGAGGAGGAGGAGGAGAAGAAGCAGAAGAAGAAGAATGCAAAGAATGCACAGAAAGCACAGAATGCAAAGAAAAAGAAGAAGAAGAAGAAGAAGAAGAAGAAGAAGAAGAAGAAGAAGAAGAAGAAGAAGAAAGAAGAAGAGAAGAAGAAGAGTGCAAAGAAGAAGAAGGTGGAGGAAAAGGAGGAGAAGGAGGAGGAGAAGAGCAGAGGAGAACAAGAATGAAGAACAAGAAGAAGAAGAAGACGAAGAACAACAAAAACAAAAACAACAGCAAAGTAGAACAACAAAACCATCACCATCACCACCACCACCAACAACAACAAAAGCACCGTACGTCTCCACTCCATCCTGCCTTATCCTAGTCATTTCTTGGCACCAGATTCCCAGGGCCCAGAGTGTCATGATGAATGGCAGGGCTGTGACAGGCATGTGGAAGAAAGGGCCTCTGCAAATTCTTCCAAGCTTGCGCCCCCCCCCCCCAACCCGCACCCCGCACCCCCACCCTCCAACACCCAAACCACCTCCACTATCAACAGGCCCACGACAGTTTAGGGTTTATAGACCATTTTGGTGAACTGGGGAAAGGGGAAAAAATCAATTTTCGCTTCCCTTGAGGTTCGGCAATGTCTACCTAGTTACTGGGGTGGATGACAGAATGTGGTGATAGTGGTGGTGGTGGTGGTGGTGGTGGTGGTGGTGGTGGTGGTAGAATGGAGTAGGGGAATGGACCAAGAGGGTAGAAAAAAAGAAAC
>CM054147.1:49310554-49313054 GCA_028751875.1 Rapana venosa
GTTGCCTTCTTTCCTTAGATGAAAACATTGGTTGTCTGCTTTCCTTAGATGAAAACATTGGTTGTCTTCTTTCCTTAGATGAAAACATTTGTTGTCTGCTTTCCTTGACACTGAGAAAAGAACTGTATCTATTCTAGCTTCGAAGAATTACTTTTTATTCAAGAATAAAGTGAAAGTCAAAATAGTTTAACCTCAAGAGATACAGATGCACGTAGAAACAAAGACCCCCAAAACAAGGCAGACAGACAAGAGACACAGATACACGTAGAAACAGAGAGCCCCAAAACAAGGCAGACAGACAAGAGACACAGATACACGTAGAAACAGAGAGCCCCAAAACAAGGCAGACAGACAAGAGACACAGATACACATAGAAACAGAGACCCCCAACACAAGGCAGACAGACAAACTGAGACAGAGACAAGACAGCTTGCAAGCGTGAGTGACACGACCACTTGATCTGTACCGAAGTTATCCTGCCTCCTGAGTCTTTTGAGATTTTTGTTTTTTTAATTTATTTATCTATTTTTTATATTTATTCATGCTTTTATATTTACTCTTTTGTATCAAGGATAAGGGAATAAGCACTTATGTGCTTTTGTTTTACATCCTTTCCCCGTGTGTGAACGGTTTTGTAACTTCTGTCATCGGTTCCCACCAGCACACATTGGCCTACTATTACGAAAAGCGGAACAGGATTTAACGTGTGCGCGAGATGTTCTGCAAACGGGATCTTGGTTTATAGTCTCATCCAAAGGGATTTGGGGATAGTGGAGTCACTGATGTTAACTCCAGGGGAAAATATCCCCCCTTGAACAGGAATCGATCCCGGGTCGTCAGATTGCGAGCACAATGTTCTAACCACTAGGCTATCCCGTCCCACGTTTCGCTATGTCTGCATTTTCTCTACATCAGCAGCAGCATCCTTCTGCGCTCGTTCTTCCACAGTTTTTGGCCATCTCTCAGACCCAAGAAATCGTTTGCCAGGAGCCAGTTAGTGCCCTTCCTTGTGAATGGAAGAACTGTGTATTTATGACCGGGATAAAGACAATAGGCATACCTGGAGATTAGCAATCATAGGAGAAGAAGAAGAAGAAAAAGAAGAAGAAGAAGAAGAAGAAGAAGAAGAAGAAGAAGAAGAAGAAGAACAAGAAGAAGAAGAAAGAAGAGGAGGAAGAGGAGGAGGAAGAAGAGGAGGAGGAGGAGGAAGAAGGAGGAGGAGGAGGAGGAGAAGGAGGAGGAGGAGGAGGAGGAGGAAGAAGAAGGAGGAGGACGAGGAGCAGGAGAGGAGAGGATGAGGAGGATAAGGAGAGGAGAAAGAGGAGAAGAAGGAGAAGGAGTATAGTAGTAGTAGTAGTAGTAGTAGTAGTAGTAGTAGTAGTAGTAGTAGTAGTAGTACAAGAAAAAGAAGAAGAACAACAATAACAAGAACAAGAGCAAAAAAGACAACAATAACAACAAGAACAACAACAAGAAGAATAAAACCAAGAACAGGGACCAAAATAAGAGAAAGGAGAAGAACAACGACAGCTGCAACTACAATAACAACACTGACCATAGCAATAGCAGCAACAACAGCAACATGAAGAAGTATTAAAAAAACAACACAAACACGCAAAACAAAAAAACCAAGTGCACAGTAAGATTAAGTGCAAGAAGAGCACACAAAAATCAACTGCAACTCCAGCAAAACAGGAAGCCATAATGACAAAAATGAGACGGAAAACACTCACACGCTCGCGCACGCAAGTTTTTTAGGGGGAGGCTTTTTAAAAGGGAAATCTTGGTTAAAGACTTTGACAAGATTATACACAAGTTTTGGATAAAGCGTTTTCCCTTTTTCCTAGTTTGTTTCATTTTGTGGAGGTAAAAAGTATAAACTTACTAAGAAATACAAGACGTATTGCGAAAAGAAGATTTTTTTAGAAAGTATAAACAAATACAGAAGGTGTGTATTACTTAATACGAAAGCTGTTGTTTTTTTTGCTTCATGTTTCAAAACGTACTACATTTCTTAAAGAAGGTCTCTCTCTGTCTCTGTGTGTTTGTCTCTCTCTGTACTTTCTGTCTGTGCATAATATCCATAAAAACCCAAACTCAAACACACATATACGAGAGCGCGCGCAAAAAATGCACGCACACACTCACACACACAACCCCCCCCCCCCCCCCCCCCCCACCCACACCACCACGCACACGGAGAGAGAGAGGAGAGAGAGAGATGAGAGAGAGAGAGAGAGAGAGAGAGAGAGAGAAGAGAGAGAGAGAGAGAGAGAGAGAGAGAGAGAGAAAGGGAGAGAGAGAAAGGGGGGGGGGTGGCAGACAGGCAAGTAGACCTGTAGACAGACAGACAAGGACAGAGACAGACACACAAAGTGACAACCAAGACAGACATTCAGCAACACACGCAGACAGACACAGAATCAGAGAAACAGAGACCCCCCCAAAAAAAAACCAAGGCAGACAGACGAACTGAGATAGAGACAAGACAGCTTGCAAG
>CM054147.1:49325554-49330554 GCA_028751875.1 Rapana venosa
CATCTGTTCCCACCGGCACACAATGGCCTACTCTTACGAAAAGCGGAACATGATATAACATGTGCGCAAGATGGTCTGCGTGTGTTCGCACACGGGGCCTCAGTTTATTGTCTCATCCAAAGGACTTTTGGGGAGAATGGCGTCTGCACTGATGTTAACTCCAGGGGAAAATATCCCCTGGAACGGGAATCGAACCCGGGTTGTCAGATTGCGAGTGCAATGTTCTAACCACTAGGCTATCCCGCCCCCCTTCAAGAGAGCTTAAAAAAAAATTCACCGACCCTTTAGCAGCAAAACAAGCCAACATGAATCCAGCAGTTATTCACCAATGTTGCGTGCAACATGAAAGTCGCCATCCTTCTTCAAAACCCACACAGAACGAACGAGATAGGAGGAAAAAGAAAGAAAAAAAAAAGGAAACGGTTAAAACACAAGATGAAAGCACTCTCACTAACATGCAGGGGAGGTTATGGCCAGGCTCTTAACAGGGGTTACATCAGAGGTCAGTGGAGTGTTGGGTCTCTCTTAATGGGGGAGAGAGATGGTTTGCTGTTCTGTTTTGTTCCAAAAAGGGAAGAGGGGAAGGGGGGGGGGGGGGGGGGCGCAAAGGCAACGGAGAGTTGTTAAGAATGTAATTTTAGATGTCTAGAAGCATGTGCCTGAATTGGTGTGTGTGGGTTGAGAGGGGAGGGGGGCTGTGTGTGCACGTGTGTGTGTGTGTGTGGGGGGGGGGGGGGCGTGTGTGCGTGGGGGGGAGCTGTGTGAGTGTTTGTAGTGTGTGTGTATGTGTGTGAATGTGTGTATGTAGGGAGGGGAGGGGAGGGGAGGCGGGGAGTCTAAGTGTGTGTTGGCTTTTTATCTAAATCAAATCTTGCATTTAGGATTGAGCAGTAGCTATTTCTTTGTCTACTGACTCGAAAACAAGATTTATATTTGGGACAGTATTGGGGAGGTTCCTGTTTGTGATTGAACCAAAAATACAGGGTTACGTAACATATAACGGCAACATTTTATTTTACACCAGTCCACTAACACTGTATTTGTGATTCACATTTTTCAAATTTCTTATCAAGCAATAGCAAGGAATAATTTCTGAAACGTGTTCTGGGAGCAACGAGGTAGCCTAGTGGTTAAAGCATGACGCGAATGATCTGAAGGGACTGAGTCACTATGGAGGCATCCGTTTGGGGGAATTTTACCCTCATTACACTTTCCCAAAATGCCTTCAAATAAGACTATAAACCTGAGTCATGTGTGTGAATACACCCAGAACATCTTGCACACACGTTAAATAAACCCAAACTATACCGTCTTTTGAAAGAGTAGGTCACTGGATGCCATAATTTGAAAAAAAAGAAATCGAATGCACGCTGGTATCGTATTTGGACGCCATCCTTGAAGTTGGAGTTTGCCAACCTTAGTGGTTGCTAAAAAACGGTTGCAAAAGTCTACCACTGGTGAACCTTGGGGCTCTAGCTAAGGAACAACCCCCCCCACCCCCCCACCCCCCCACCCCAACACACACAATTGTTCTTGATTTCACTTACCTCTATTTTGATTCTCTGCGTGATGTTACTCTTACTCTGTATTATGATTAGGGAGGTTATCTAGACAACAAAATGGTGCCATTTGATTCACGCTATAAAAGTTGTTGGGTGTTTTTGATAGGGCCTGTGTTACAATAGTTTTCTTGTATGAAAACAAATCATACAATGTTGATGAAATCTATGCCCGTGACAATTCACCCAGATCGTGTCCTTTAAAAACGTAAAGTAAGCTAAACTAAAGATGAGTCAAATGTTGTATTATTTGAGGGCTTGTGTTTCCAATAATCCACGCAAATCTACCCTTCTCTTTCCCAAACAAAACCAACCAAACAAACAAAACTAACACACAACAACGACACCTACACGATTAGGAACATGCAGCCCTTTACGTGGAAGAAAACGTCTTCATGCGGAGGCCTGATTATTTCATCCAGGTAGTTCTTTAGCTGATAACAGCTGTCAGAATCAGAATATACTCCCAGCAAGCGCGCAGTAAGTTCACGCTTTATCTGCAGCTGTATGTGTGATGCATGTTGTGCCTGATATTCCCTGCACGCACAGTCTTGAATCCCATACATCTGATGATTGTACTGACTTGCTGTGATGTATTGCTCAGCCTCTAAAGTGGGCCTGGAACCATAGATACCTCTGCTAGGGTTACGGCACAAAAAACAGACAAGCCGTTGTAAATTTGCGCCGTCAGATTAGGCAGAAAAGCGCGTAATAAAGTGTCCTGTGCACGATATTCTTTGGTCTGCACATGCATGGTTATAGATACGTATGTGTGTGCCTTTTATAGAAGTTGGATACGTGTACATATATGCACTACTTTGATACGTTGATATTTATTGACAAATGGACAAACTTATTATTTAGTTAAACCCAATGTTTGTTTTTTTGTCACAGGCATACAGAACATTTACTAGGTCACCCAGTCGATTGATCCTGGAAGACTTACACATGGAGAAGATTTCTTCGCGAGAGAAATTTGTGTAACAAATTATGGGATAATACACTTTAAAACCCAAAGTGTTTAAGTCCAGTTATAGAGAGAATAGTGGATGTTCCATAAAAACAACAAACTAATTAATGTCAATGGCCATACTGACAAGCTCATAAGCACAATTCGTGAATTTTGGAATGTGGATATAATGCGAAAGGTTAAATTGTTCTTCAGTGTGCAGGTTTAATTATAAAACAATCTATAATAAACCTGTCCCTATATTAAAGGGAAGATTATACGTCTGTGTAATCTCTGGCTGACTGGAGAGATCGCGTGATCTTGCAGGAGGTTGTTGAGTGTATCCGAATACATACTGGCAGCATGACAGTGGTGATCCCAACGTGATTCGAACACGCAATCTTCTTACACATACATGTTCATTGAATTTGAAAATTGAACTACTTTTTACTCAGAAACCAATACTTGACCTAAATTATGTTTGTTCATTTTTCAATAAACACTTATGTATCAAAATTCACAAATGTACACGTCGCATAATCAACCTGTGCACAAGGCACCCACATATCCAGAATCATACACGTGCACACCCAAAAATAGTGTGCACATGACGTGAAGACGGGATAGCCTGGTGGATAGAGTGATGCACATTGCGCTCGTGATCTGATGAACCGGGTTCGAATCTTGTCCAAGAGGATTTTTTATGAGTTAACATCAGTGCAGACTTCCCTCCCCTCAAAAGTCATTCAGATGAGACTATAAACCGAGATCCCCGTGTGCAAGCGTACGCAGAAAATCTTCCACATGTTAAAACCCGTTGCAATTTTCGGATGAGTAGGCCATTGTGTGCGCCGGGATGGGGGAGGGGGGGACAAAATTTACAAAACTGTGTGCACACGGGGATTAGATGTAAAAAAAAAAAGCAGCACAGGAGTGCTTATTCCATTATCTTCGAAATAAAAGAACAAAATAAAACAAAAGGGAGAAAGAAGAACCGTGACAAAGCATGAGAAGAAGATACCCTGTCTTATATTATCCAGTCTTTGACATAAAACGCTCTCACAGTGCATCAGAATTAGCTCTCCATCTTTCTTTTGTTCTTTTCGCTTTATGTCTGTCCTTTCTTTTTTTTTTTCTTCTTCTTCTTCTTCTTCTTCTTCTTCTTCTTCTTCTTCTTCTCTTCTTCTTCTTCTTCTTCTTCGTCGTCGTCGTCGTCGTCTACTTCTTCTTCTTCTTCTACTTTTTCTTCTTCTTCTTCTTCTTCTCTCTCCTCCTCCTCCTCCTCCTCCTCCTCCTCCTCCTCCTCCTCCTCCTCCTCCTCCTCCTCCTCTCTCTTCTCTCTATCGCCTGTTTTTGTTACGTTTATGCATTTCCTTTGTTGAGGAATTTTTTAAAATATTTTATTTATGTCCATGGTCGTATGATTGAGTTTTTTGTTTGTTATACTTTTCTTTCTATCGGTTCCTTTCTTCCATGTAAGTTATTTATCTTTATTTCTTTCCTTTACAGTCTATCATGCTTTCTCTTTTTCTTTTCTCTTCGATTCATTATATAACACGATCAGAATATGATAGCAATGCATAGAACGCGAACCTATCTACTTTTTCCAGCAATTTCTTGTTTGTTTTTCCTTAAGAGCACACGGTAATTTGCTTTGAAATTCAGGTAACAGAGGGACAAGTGCTCTCTCGCTCTCTCTCTCTCTCTCTCTCTCTCTCTCTCTCTCTCTCTCTCTCTCTCTCTCTCTCTCTCTCTCTCTCTCGCTCATCATGCACGCTGAGACACACAGACTTACATGCGCGCCCTCATACACACACACACACACACACACACACACACACACACACACACACTTACACACACACACACACACACACACACACACACACACACACACACAGCACACCTATCCACTGGAAAGTAATATTAGACAAACATACCCAATGTGTGCGTGCGTGCGTGCATGTGCGTGCTTGTGTGTGTTTCTGAGTGTGTATGTGTGTGTGTATGTGTGTGTATTACTATTAATTCTTTTTCTTTTATATCGAGGATCATTGAATAAGCACTCGTGTGCTTTTTTTACATCCAGTCCCGTGTATATACGGTTTTGTGAATTCTGTCATCTGCTCCCATCGGCACACAATGGCCTACTCTTGTGTGTGTGTGTGTGTGTGTGTGTGTGTGTGTGTGCGTGCGTGTGTGTGTGTGTGTATGCGTGTGTGTGTTTCTGAGTGTGTGTGTGTGTGTGTGTGAGCTAGCCCTAGAGTGAATGCGGACAAAGTCCAGGGATACTATTCCGCTCTTATTGTTGAATATATATGAGCTACGGAGTCGTTGATTGTGCGGTGATTTTGTCGAGACAAAACATGATACAATCGTTGTTAATAATTCAGCTGATTTTTTTTTTAAAGATAAGGAAATGCTATACAAAATAGTTATTGTCTGTGCAGTCCTGCATACTACTTCTGGCTTGGATCCCTGGTCTGATACAA
>CM054147.1:49340554-49343054 GCA_028751875.1 Rapana venosa
TCAGGGAAGGTAAAGCAGCGAGGGAGAGGAGATGGGCGCCGCCCTCATTATGCTGGCCCCTAGAGAAGCTGAGGTCTCTGACACCTCGCTCCTCTACGACCACAAGGTTATGGGACACCTTTACCTTCAAACACTGCCACTCTAACACAGATCAAGCTCAAGTGTAAAACTCCAACAAGGTAAAAAGTGAAAGGTAAGAGAAGACACAAAAGAAAGAAATATACGGTGAATATTAATCTGTTATCAGAATGGAGAGGGAAGACGGTCCTTTAATATAGAACAAACCTCTGAAATATAAGCGGAAATTCCTTATGGCATTGCGACTAGTTACGTGCTTTGTTGTTTAACGTCTGGGGGAGGTTTGGGGTGGGGGGGATATCATCTTTGAAAATAGAAGCAACTATTTCTGAATGAATTCATTGTCTATATTTATAGCTAATGCCAGCAATAAGGAAAGTAAGAGAGAGAGAGAGAGAGAGAGAGAGAGAGAGAGAGAGAGAGAGAGAGAGAGAGAGAGAGAGAGAGAGAGAGAGCGAGAGACAGACAGACAGACAGACAGACAGACAGACAGACAGACAGAGAGGCAGACATAAAGACATACATACAGAGAAACAATGGCAGATAATGACAGATAATGAGAGAGACAGAGACAGACAGAGACAGACAAACAGACAGAGGCAGACTGACAGACAGACAAACAGACATGCGGTCAATGACAGATAATGGCAGAGATTGAGAGACAGACAGAGACAGACAGACAGAGAGAGACAGATAGAGACAGACAGACAGACAGACAGAGATTGACAGACAGACAGTGATGTATACAGAGAGATAGAGACAGACAGACAAAGAGACAGACAGTCACAGAGAGAGACAGAAAGAGAGACAGAGAGAGAGATGTATCACCACCTAACAAATAATTTTTTATTTTTTTTAGATACAGCTTTCACACTTTACAACCTGGCAAAATGAAGTGGTCAGACACTCGAACCTCGTCAGTAAGGGAATATTATATCTAAATCTCTCGGTGCATTTCTTGCTGACGTTTCCATTTTTTTCACAACATCCCATTTGCTGAAACTGTGTCTTCTGACCCTATTTGCATAATTCAATGAATTAATCTTACTGAAAGCTGCTCACATTTGCTTAGCTATGCATAAACATGCAAGTGATGTCCCAACGGTCTACTGAGACTATTAGATGAATGAAGATGAGGTGAAGGTGAAGGCATGGACGTATTCAAAGCCACGTGGAAGTCTTAATGAGTGCATGACTATGTGCGCACACAGAGAGAGAGAGAGAGAGAGAGAGAGAGAGAGAAGAGAGAGAGAGAGAGAGAGAGAGAGAGAGAGAGAGGCATAAGGACAGACAGACAGAGACAGACAGGCAAAGACAGAGAGAGAACTCGGAACTTGTTTAATGTACATGGGCCATTGGGCCACAATACAATACAACAGAAAAAAAGAGCAGTATACATTTCATCACACGAGACTCGTTTAGTTTTTCGTACCCAAAAGCTAGTCATCAAAAGCGCAGCAGAGTAAACTCATCTCATTCATTCACCCCAAGCCATTTGTGATAATGTAATAAAACTTGTAAGAACACAACAATGACTGACATTTTCAGTAACAATTCGAGAGAGAGAGAGGGACAGAGACAGACAGAGAGAGACAGGCAGAGAGACAGAATTGAATGAATTCGGTTGTACGTATGTGTTTGCGTAATCATGATTGTTCATTTGTATGTGTGTATGCATGCATCCGTGACTGCACGCACATTTGCACATGAACAGGTTTGCATGAATTCATGCACACACACACACACACACACACACACACACACACACACACACACACACACACACACAACACACACACACACATATATATATATATATATACATATATATACGTTATATATATATATATATATATAATGTTTTCCACTTCTGTAAAACTGTCATATCATTCCAATTCTGCATGCACGTGTCTCTAAGTCATGCGCGTGTTTGTGTTTACGCAAGCAGACATGAACATATGCAAATGTCTGTGTGCATCTTTCTATATTCAGTGTCCCTGTGTAAGCAAATATGAGCTAGAGCTTACACTTTCTAGATTGATCACTATTTATTTTCCAAATTTGCGAATGCTTGAAAATGGCAATTACAGCAGAAGGCAGTTCCAAGAATATCCTTGCTTTTCTTCAAATCTCATTGTTCTTTACAAAGGCATCGTAGACAGAGAGAATGCTGTGACATTTTCGATACATACCAAAATGTTTACAATAACAAATAACATCATTGTCACAAGACAACGACAGAAGTTCATGTTGAATATCACAGTTGTAGGGAGACATGATTCATTCAAAGATGATTTTTTGGGTGGCAAATACGAATCGCTCAAAATCAACATTTGGAAGGTCATGCTTTTTAGATTTCACTATGTATGCCTTATATGCACCAGTCTTCATGTGAATCACTGTGTATCGATGTGTGTGTGTG
>CM054147.1:49345554-49348054 GCA_028751875.1 Rapana venosa
TAAGACAAACTCTCAACACAACTCCAGCAAAACTCTGGTGTGTCTGTATGCTTGCATTCCTGTCTGCACGTGCGTCTCTGTAGCAATCCTGATTTCACTACAGTATTCACTTGCTATTGATATAGCGTTCGATTTCTCCAAAAGCTTCGTATCATGTTGCCACCCGCTGCGAGACAAGCGATGATCAGAGGCATTTTTTGAAGAAGATTGGCTTTCATCAGAATGACATGAAGAATGTGTTTGGAGAGGTGATAAAAGGAATGGGAGAAAGCTTGAGAAGAATACATAGCGTTTTCTAAACGTGTATTCTGTAAAGTTAAACGCTCATATCGTTTCAATTTCAACCCTCTGTTTCTTTTTTTTCTTCGTTTTTCTTCCTTTCTTTCTTTTCTGCCTTTCTGTCTTTATTTTTGTATTGTTTATTTATTTATTTATACATTTGTTATGTTGTATTTATTTATCTGTTCATTACTTCCTTCCTTATTCATGTTTCTCCACACCAATAACTCCCCCCCCCCCCTCCCTCTCTCTCTCTCGCCGACTCCACTCTCCCCCAAAAGTCCTTCGAATGAGACTATAAACCGAGGCCCCGTATGCGGACGCACGCAGAACATCTTGTGCACACGTTAAATCCTGTTCCGCTTTTCGTACGGGTAGGCCATTGTGTGCCGCTGGGAACAAATGACAGAATTTTAAAAACTACATACACACGGGGACTGCATGTAAAAAAACATATTATCCTCGATATAAAAGAATAAATAAATAAATAAATAAAAATCTCTCTTCTGTGTGTGTGTGTGTCTCTCTCTCTCTCTTCTCTCTCTCTCCCTCTCTCTCTCTCTCTCTCTCCTCTCTCTCTCTCTCTCTCTCTCTCTTCTCTCTCTCTCTCTCTCTCTCTCTCTCTCTCTCTCTCTCTCTCTCTCCTCTCTCTCTCTCTCTTTTTCTCTCTCTCACTCTTTCTCTCTGCCTTTTTTTGCTTGTGAATGTTTCTCTTTTTCTTTCTTTCTTTATTCGTTCCTTGCTTTCATCCTTCTGTCCTCCCCCCCCCCCCCCCCCCCCTCTCTACACATTGACTGATTATTCACTTCGATTCTTATTTCAATTTAAATCATCCACAGATGCTTTTCTTTTATACTGTGTCTTCTAGTGTTAAATATATTGTTCTTATTGTATTTATCATATTTCCCTTTGGCTTTTTTAAACTCATTATGAAGACGATACGGGTTTGTTTGGGTTTTTTCTTCAAAGAAATGTGCACTACTTTACATCAATGCTCTTTTGTTTTTCTTGTTGTATGTAAACTAGTGCACACCATTTCGAATTTTGATAGATGTTATTGTCGTCCCCAACGCACGTAAAACAGAGGATCAAGTAAGTGTGTGTGTGTGTGTGTGTGTGTGTGTGTGTGTGTGTGTGTGTTGTTGTGTGTTGTGTGTGTGTGTGTGTGTGTGTGTGTTGTGGTGTGTGTGGCGCGTGCGCGCGGTGTGTTGTGTGTCTGTGTGTGAGTGCTTCTGTATGTTTCTCTTGTGTCATGTGTGTACGTGATTAGTGTGTGTGTGCGCGTGTGCGGCGTGCTTGCGTGCTTTGGTGGTTTGTGTGTATAGGCGTGTCTGTGTGTGTGCTTGTGTGTGAGGGTTTACGTGTGTTTCTGTGTGTGCGTGCTTGTATGGAGGTATGCATGTGTGTATGTGTGTGTGTGTGTGCGCGCGCGCGCGTTTGCACTTTTAGTGTGCATTTCCATAATGAGTGCATGCGTCATGTGTGCGTTCTTACAGGCAACAAATAACAAAAATAACGACCATATATCATGCGCCTTTACATACTCAAAAACAATCTTTTCATAAACCACATTTTATCATCCAATCATCAAAACATGCTATAGCAATAATCTTCTAAAAAGTAAAAGTAAAGGTAAAGTGTCCCATAACCTATAAGGTCGTAGGGAAGCGAGGCGTCAGAGACCTCACTTCTCTAGGGCCAGCATATTGAGGGCGCGCCCATCTCCTCTCCCTCGCTGCTTTATCTTCCTTGACCCTAAGAGTGCAGATACCTATTTACAGCTGGGTGAACTGGGGGACTATACTGAAGCCAAGGCGCGCAAACGGTCATCCATCCAAGTGGTAACCACGCTCAATGCTGCTTAACCTTAGCTGGGGGAAAGCGAGTGCTCCGACCACTGAGCGGATAGCTCGTCCCGCTCAAAAAAAAGTAGAAAACACACACACAAAAAGAATTCTTCACAAACGACAATCACACATTTCCCTAACGACTTCTTCTGAAGTTTGATAGTGGTTGCCATCCTTGAGAGAACACAGATGAACAAAATAAATCTCTTTTAAAAAAATACGCCATCCTCTCTGACCGAAGTCAGACTCGGTGCTAATAATCCCTTAAGGAACAAAGCAAGACATCAGAGGGAAAGACGAAGACAGAGAACGATGCAGTGAATGGACATCTGCCATCAGTGAGGGGAAAGAGTTCTTATACAGAAAGCAAATAT
>CM054147.1:49355554-49358054 GCA_028751875.1 Rapana venosa
GTGTGCGAATGGCGCTGCTAAGGTTATTCCCAGGAAGCGCTGAGGCGGTGCAGAAATCAGTTTTCGATCGCTGGCACAATGACATTAGACTGCAGACTGCTTCTGTCTCCTCTTCCCCTCTCCTTTGCTGCTTTCTGGAAACAAAAAAAAGGAGAAAAAAAGAGTTGTTGATTAGGGGGTGTGTATTGAGGTACCCAGTGGAGTCTTTATCGTAAGGAATTGCGCAATGTTGTGGTGAAGGGGAGAAAGAAAAAACCCACACAACTCGTGTAGTTTAGGACAAAAGGAATCATCGTTAAAAGCAAATCGTGAGGTCTACGTCTAACTAGATACGTAGGACGAAGCACGTTTTCAGACCCAAGCATGTTCTTGGTATAGTCTCTATCTGTCTGTCTATCAGTCCGTCAGCTTGTTTTTATCTCAGTCTCTGTCTTTTGTCTGTCTTTCTCTGTCTCTTTCTGTCTCTGTCTGTCTGTCTCTCTCTCTGTGTCTGTCTGTCTGTCTGTCTCTCTCTCTCTCTCTCTCTCTCTCTCTCGCTCTCTCTCTCTCTCTCTCTCTCTCTCTCTCTCTCTCTCTCTCTCTCTCTCTCTCCTCTCTTTTATGGATATTATGGAGAGGGAGATTGACTGAGTGGTTGACTGATCGAGTGAATGATTGAATGGTTGGTTGATCAATTGATAATCGAACTCGTAATTTCCACCGCCGCAGGAGAGAGAGAGAGAGGAGAGAGAGAGAGAGAGAGAGGAGAGAGAGAGGAGAGAGAGAGAGAGAGAGGAGAGAGAGAGAGGAGAGGGGAGAGAGAGAGGGGGGGTGGGAGATAGGGGGAGAGAGAGGTGGGAGCGAGAGAGAGAGGAGAGGAGGAGAGAGAGATAGAGAGAGAGAGAGAGGAGAGAGAGGAGAGAGAGAGAGAGACAGACAGAGAGAGAGAGAGAGGGCGAGCGAGAGAGAGGGAGGGAGGGAGGGAGAGAGAGAGAGAGAGGAGAGAGAGAGAGCGAGAGAGAGAGAGAGAGAACTCGGAACATTGAATGTACCAGGCCATATGCCCATGACATGAGGTTCAGAACATCTTGAAGCAAAACAAACCACAGCATAACACTTCACATTAATTAATTTGTCAACAATTTCAAGGTTGCACGTAAAGATCAGTCTAATGTGCACTCACTCACTCTCAGAGAGAGAGACAGAGAGAGACGGAGAGAGACACAGACACAGACAGACAAACACACAGATACAACAGACGCTACGACAATTTTCTTTTTACGCTAGCTACCCTCCAACTTAAACTCAACCTGATAATCACCAACCTCCGCAGAAAACGTCTTCCAACCCAGAAATTATCTCCATCCAAAGTGGTCTTCATCTTGTAAGTCTCTTCAATTTCGGCTAGTCGAGAATACTCTTCACTTCACTCCCAGAAAGAAAAGAAAAAGAAAGAACTTTAAAATCGCTGCCTTGCCCCCACTACAGTTAAAATCACCCTCTGAGATAAAACCATTTCGGAAGAGATTTAGCGATTCTGTTTGAATGAGCAAGAACGCCCCTCCCCACCCCTCCACCCCCACCCCACTATCCCCTTCCCCCTTCTATTCTTCAGGGGTGTAATCATTACCCTCAGCGACAAGTCTTACACAACAGCGAACAAGGAAAGATGACATTAATCTTGCTTAGGCCTAACACTGGAGGAGAGATGTTGCCTCCCTTCCCTTTTCTTTAAGGACAAGTGGCCTCCCTTGTGGGGTGTCACGTGATTGTTCTACTGGGTGGCGCGGGCTGATCTGAACTGGGCTGTCAGATCAGCGTGGGCCTTTGTCCAGCGAGTCCACAGGGATGGTCAGTTTGATGGACAGGAAGTGGTCACTTGCCAGGCAGGGAGGAATTCCCTCTTTCCTGGGGGATTCTTGTCAGTGGTAGCCTATTGATCGTGTGATTAGCTCGAGAGGCGGGAGCCATTGGGGGATGAGGGATTTCTTGTCACTTTGCTACATTAGCTTGGGTAGGTGGGGGGTGTTCAGGTATTGTGATTAGGTGAAGGGTTGGTAGGTTTTGAGTTAGTGGTTGTGTGTGTGTGTGTGCGTGCGTGTGTGTGTGTGTATGCGTGTGTGTGTACGTGTGTGTGTGTGTGTGTGTGTGTGTGTGTGTGTGTGTGTGTGTTGTTGTGTGTGTGTGTGTGTGTGTGTGTGTGTGTGTGGCTGGTTTGTTTCTGTGTGTGTATTTTCTACTGTTGTTTCATCGTTGTTAAGTTCTGCATTTGTTCGTTTGATGATTCGTTGTTCTTTCCTTTAAGTTTTTTTTCCCTGTACGCTTTGTTTTATTCCACTTTTCTTTCTTTCCAGCTTTATTCCTTTCTGCTGCTTTATGTTCTTACTTTATATTTATATTCTCTTTACGGATTCTTTTTTTTCCACTTTTTATCCTACTTCCTTTGTTATGTTTTTTTCTTTTACTAGGTATGATTTCATTTCTAGTAAAAACCCCCTCCTTTTCTTTCCCATGATCCTCC
>CM054147.1:49373054-49380554 GCA_028751875.1 Rapana venosa
AGAGAGAGAGCGGGGAGGGGAGAGAGAGAGAGTGAGAGAGAGAGAGAGTGAGAGAGAGAGAAGAGAGAGAGAGAGAGAGAGAGAGAGAGAGAGAAGAGGCAAAAAGAAAGGGACAGAGCCAGAAGGAGAAAGATACCAAGGGAAATAGAGATTCAGAGAGAGAGAGAGAGAGGGGGAGTGGGGGGGGAGAGGGAGAGAGAGAAAGAGACAGACAGAGAAACAAAGGCACAGAGAGAGACAGAGGCAGAGACAGAGAGCATACATGTACGACAGAACATATTCATATATGGGCTGTGTACTAATCCGAAACATGTTGTAATATTATCCACAAGAACAACAATATCAAAACTACCAATATCACGAGCATAACCACTTTTATTGTTGTGGTATGTATAGTTTAGTTTAACCAGCAAATAATTATTACAAAATCAATAAAAACAACAGCAAATCTTCCTCGTGGGGATGACGAGGGCCTATCGGTATAAGTAGCATCCCCACCTTCTGGAAATTCTGTGCTAAGAATTCCCTCTTTTCTATCATTCTCTTTGTTTGCTGCCGCGTTTCTTTTCTTCCTCGTTTCTTTTCTTCCTGTAATTTCCTCCTTGTATCTTCTCTGCCTTCTTGGCCAATTTTCCTGCTTTTTCTCCAGATTTTTTGGGGGGTTAAAGATGAGAATTCTCTCCCACGCAGAAGTCGGATGCGCTGGGCCTGACTTGTCAGGCGCTTAACGGCAGCGCAACGCATGTTCGCTCATATAACAGACGCCAATAGCTGCTTTCTGAGCGTTTGAAGGAGAAAATAAAGACACCCCCAGACCACCATTGCGACCAGCATTTCTAACACTATCACAACCATACACGACATCTTTAACAACAACATCAACGACAACAGCAACAATAGTCGTAAAAACAGAAACAGCAACAACTGCAATGGCAATAACAACAGCAGCCATGTCACCATCATGAAATCTGGTGACAATAATGTGTTTTTAGGCACAAGCACCTCTTCAGAGGGGTGAGCCATTTCACAAATGTCAACAGAGAAAGGGCAGTGCATTACACAAGCATTGTGGCAGCTATACAATTTTTTTTTAAATAGTGTGACCTCATACAGTGACGTTCCACCACACAATGTGTCTCACTGCACCATAAGTCAATGTTAAGTTAGCAAGTTTTAATTTGCAATAAAAAAGCTATTCAATATCGAAAACAGATTGAAAATCGGATAACTTCATGAGAGGTTATTACAATTTTAAACGCATGCAGAACATCTTGTGCGCACGTTAAATCCTGTTCCGCTGTTCGAAAGAGCAGGCCATTGAGTGCCGGTGGGAACAGATGACAAAATTTAAAAAGCCGCATACACACGCATAATTTTTTTTTTTTTAATCATCTGAGCGCTTTGATTTGCTGCTTTACAAGATTCAGCGCTATATAAAATCCATACATTATTATTATTATTATTATTATTATTATTATTATTATTATTATTATTATTATTATTATTATTATTATTTATTAGACCACAGAAAGTGACAACATGAGAAAGTTTTGCATCGTAGTAGGTGGTCAGAATGAGGGCTTGTGGTTTTCTAGATGCGTTTCTAAAGGGAAAGGAAATAAAATTATGTCTTGATACTTCAGTACAAGGTAGAAGAATGGGCATGATTTTATATTCAATCAACATCTCAAAGTCGGCAACATGACCCCACCCACACCTGCCTAAAATGGCTCTTAGCGGAAAGGTACAGAGCGACTCATTCCGTGGTGGAGTGTCACCAGTATGAGCAAATAAACTAGTGATTGCTCATGACAACACCAAACGCAGAGTTTGTTTTTTGTTCCGAATCAAGCCTGAAATAAACATGGCAAAAGCGAGTTGTATAACATAAAAAGAAGGGACACTGTCTTGATGGCAGTTGAAAACATGGAATGTGTGTGTCTGTGCGTGTGTGTGTGTGTGTGGGGGGGGGGGGGTGAGTGTGTGCGTGTGTGCGCGCGCGTTGTGTGTGTGTTTGTGTGTGTGTGTGTGTGTGTGTGTGTGTGTGTGTGTGTGTGTGTGTGTGTGTGTGTGTGTGTGTGTGTGTGTGTGTGTTTGTGCTTTTTAGTGCATCTGTGTGCCTGCGTGTCTGTGTGTTTATCACTTGCATCCAAAATCTTTTCGTGTATGCAACTTTGTAAATTTTTCATTCGTTCTCACTGGCACATAATAACCTACTCTTCCAAAAAGCGAAAAAGGGTTTAACGTATGCTTGCGCAAGCACACACTCTAGCACGCACAAACTAACAAATCCAGCTAGCAGGGAGTACTCTCAATAATCTATTCATTTAATTTGATGATACTGAGGATAATGAAATAAGCACTCATGTGTTTTATTATAATCAAGTCCCCGTGTGTATACAGTTTTGTAAATTTTGTCATCTGTTCCCACGATGACCTACTATTTCAAAAAGCGGAACAGTATTTAACGTGTGAACAAGATGTACTGCGTGCGGTCGCACGCTGGGGCCTCGGTTTATAGTCTCATCCGAAGGACTTTAGAAGAGAATGGAGTCTGCACTGATGATAGCTTCAGGGGAAAATATCCCCCTTGAATGGGATTCGAACCCGGGTTGTCAGGTTGCGAGCACAATGTTCTAACCACTAAACTATCCCGCCCCCATTCTCTTAGACAAAAAATATAACCATAAGATGCAAGTTACTTAGACAAAGCAGTTGAGAATCGAAGCAACTGCTAGTCAACAATGCCAATGGCAAAATAAAGAATAAAGCAAACAATATTCCAATAAAGACTAAACGATGTCAGTGAATGGGGGCATGCATAAAAAAGCAGACATATACAGACATAACCAATTGACAAAAATGAACAAACAAACAACAAAGAAACTCCAGAACAATGACCTAGACAGGGAGATACAAAAAGAACTCAGACGAACGTATTTTAGTATTTTCTTATATGTTACACCAAGGACACTGATCTGACTTCTTTTTTAAAAAAGGCTGGTCTTGAGTCTTGCAAGTGGTTTCAGGCACTTGACAGCTGACAAACTCACATCCACTTTGACCCAGACCAAAAGCTGTGTCAGTTATTGATGTCAGCTAATTGCCAAGGCCTACACCTAAATGTTGTTATGTTGTAAAATGTTGTGTTGAGATTGCCTTCACCCTTAACATAACAACCTGTTTTCTCCATTAAAGAAGATTAAAAAAAAAACTTCTCTGAAGTCAGAGTATGGCTGCTTATATGGCGGGGTACTTAAAAACAGTCATACACACAAACGTTTCATTCAGTGTGCAATTTCAATCTCACAGTGATTCCCAGGTGGGATGAGTGAGTCAGAGTGCACATCCTGGGTGACCCATAGAGTGTTAAGCTGGGGAACGCACAACAATAACTGATTGCCACTTACAAGAAAGGGGCGGAACGCAGGTGCGGGAAATGATCATGATATCCTTAGTAATGACACAATGCTTTATGGCCTGTAGAACTAATTAGTGTGGTGACCCCAATTATCAAGGATTTCTTTTTTTCAAAGGAGACAAATCCATAGTTATGAGTACATAAAAACATCACCCCGGTTTTACAGAGTAGCGATGATGTTATTCAAAAGAGATGGATCCGAAGCAATGAGTGCATACAAACAGAACCCTTGTTTTGCAGAGTAGCATAACACCCGTTCGAGTTCTTGACAAACGTAGTTTATCGGTTATCGGTTTGGTGGTTTAGTGGTTGCGATACAGGTACAAAGAACCACAGACGAGTGCTTCTAATATAGCCTGCACGCCATTTCTAGCTTTTTCTTATCAGAATATGAGCGTGTATGGATGGGAAATCATTTGGTGAGATGTTTTGATGAGCCACCCCCCCCCCCCCCAACAAATCA
This sequence comes from Rapana venosa, assembly GCA_028751875.1. Classification (NCBI taxonomy): domain Eukaryota; kingdom Metazoa; phylum Mollusca; class Gastropoda; order Neogastropoda; family Muricidae; genus Rapana; species Rapana venosa. Next base: position 49,376,939 of record CM054147.1, read on the forward strand.
TGTAGTAGATGATGACATATTTGCACAAGAAAAAAACATTAAAGCAACAAAATAAATGGATTAAGTCGAAGTGCAAACATTTTAAAGTAAATAAATGAATAAAGAAGACAGAGAGCTGACTTAGCAAATACTCTGGTATATTGTTTAAAAAAAAGCACAATAAAAAGAAATACGGACATCCAAACAAGCAAACTGATAATCAGAAAGACGAATTAAAAGGGCATTACACTGCAATACACTGAAACAGCGACACAGCATAAAGAAATCCACTACTAAATACCGCATTGCTTAACACTGCCCCTACCCTGCGGAGCCCTGATCTGCCCTACCCTGCCCTTCTCTACCCTATCCTACCCTATCCTGCCCTACCCTGCCCTTCCCTACCCTATCCTACCCTATCCTGCCCTATCCTGCCCTGCCCTACCCTATCCTGCCCTACCCTATCCTGCCCTGCCCTACCCTATCCTGCCCTGCCCTACCCTATCCTGCCCTGCCCTACCCTATCCTGCCCTGCCCTACCCTATCCTGCCCTATCCTACCCTGCCCTACCCTATCCTGCCCTATCCTACCCTGCCCTACCCTATCCTGCCCTTCCCTATCCTGCCCTATCCTGCCCTTCCCTATCCTGCCCTGCCCTACCCTATCCTGCCCTACCCTATCCTACCCTACCCTGCCCTTCCCTACCCTATCCTACCCTACCCTGCCCTTCCCTACCCTATCCTACCCTATCCTGCCCTGCCCTACCCTGTCCTGCCCTGCCCTACCCTATCCTACCCTATCCTGCCCTACCCTATCCTGCCCTATCCTGCCTGCCCTACCCTATCCTACCCTATCCTGCCCTATCCTGCCCTTCCCTATCCTGCCCTATCCTGCCCTTCCCTATCCTGCCCTATCCTGCCCTTCCCTATCCTGCCCTGCCCTACCCTATCCTGCCCTGCCCTGCCCTGCCCTACCCTATCCTGCGCTATCCTGCCCTGCCCTACCCTATCCTACCCTATCCTACCCTATCCTGCCCTATCCTGGCCTGCCCTACCCTATCCTACCTATCCTGCCCTGCCCTACCCTATCCTACCCTATCCTACCCTATCCTGCCCTACCCTATCCTACCCTACCCTACCTACCCTGCCCTGCCCTGCCCTACCCTACCCTATCCTACCCTGCCCTGCCCTGGTCTACCCTTCCTTGCCCTGCCCTGCCCCGCCCCACCGTACCCTTCCTTGCCCTAAAATGCAATACCCTGCACTACAATAAACAGGAGACAGTGAAAAACAGAGATATACAAAGCACAACACTATGCAACAAACCTGATAAAGGACAGCAATAAAACGAACTCTTCCCTTAACATTTTCACGGGAGTCCAACACAAGATGACGATGCAGCGATATTCATTGTGATATTGAGATGGAACAACTCTCCAATCAACACTCGGTGTCATTTCACAGACAAAACAGATTCTGTGAGAGAGCCAGCGAACATAGACAGATACAATATGAGCAAGCAGAGAGGCAGACACATATAAACTGTAATATAACATGTTGTGAGAGCTACAACGTAGGAGACTTCACGACACCGATTTCATATGACAATGCATCGGTGATATATGCATTGGACCACCGGGTTGATGATGGCTTTACAGCTTTGTTTGCCATCCCTCTATAGTGCACTGATCTTTGGCCAAGCTGAGGAACGTGCACCATAAACCATACGGACGATTCCATCAGAAAATATTCTGGTGTGTCCTTGGTGTAAAGACTCTGCTACATACTTGGTGTATAGCAGAGAGAGAGGATGTGGAAGGGAACGCAAAATAGGAAGAACATGTTGAAAGCAGCAGGTACAAATGGACAAGTTAATGTTGGTGTGGAATGTTCCCAGCTAATCATGGTTATGGTTACGCAGACTATAGTGTTCTGCACATGTATGATGGCATGCACTTGATTAATTCTGCTACCCTTTAGATGGGTCATCCTTTGCTTGTAGCCTAAATGAGTTTCTTTGCTTTCAGAGGATAAGGGTATTTGGGATTAGAATCGCTTTGAGACCGCAAGTACACTCTGAGTGAACAGTTTACTTATATAGACCCTGATTCCTCATAATTCATGCAGCCATAATTTGACTCTAAAAGCGTTTTCCTCCTTTAATGGAGTCCGTCAGGGATGCATATTACCCCCGCATCTTTACAGCCTATGTACAGAAATGATCACGAGAAAGGCGGGCATAGATGACATGGACATCAATACAGGAGGCATAAGCATCACTATCCTTAGGTACGCTGATGATGCCGCCCTCATTGCCAACGACATCACAAGCAATATACAAATTCTCTACAGAGTCTATGCAGAGGGAAACACTACTTGCCTTAAGTTAAATGGCAAAAAGATCAAAGTGATGCACATTATGGGCACTGCTACCCCTCAGAATATCATAAACAACAGAAAAGTTCTGGAATATGTTCAACATTTCAAACAGCGTTTTAATGAAGGTCTTGCCATGATGCATATGTCAATGACTGATACAGTTTTTGGACTAGCCAAAGACCACAATAATGATAGAGAGGGGTGACACACAAACAAATACACACACGTGCGGGTGTACACAGACACGCAGAAACATACACAGACACACATAAAAACATACACACAGAGACGCACAGACACACACACACCTACCCACTCACACACACACACACACACACACACACACACACACACACACACACACACACAACTTCCACCTCCACACACACACACAGGATCACATCCTGTTCGACAAACACAGACAAAAAGGTAGACGTAACAAAACAGAGACACACAAGAATAAACAGAAGAAAAAACATCCAAGACCAACCCACACATGAAAATCGAAAAAGAGAGGGGAAGCAGACAGACAGACAGGAAGACAAACAACCAGCACTGAAGTACTATAGTCTGCGGAAGGGTAAAAAAGGGTAAAGGTGTCCCATAACATGTGTGGTCGTAGGGGAGCGAGGCGTCAGACACCTCAACTTTTCTAGGGGCCAGCATATTGAGAGCGGCGCCCATCTCCTCTCCCTCGCTGCTTTACCTTCCCTGACCCTAAAGAGGCAGGTACCCATTTACAGCTGGGCGAACTGGGGAACTGTACTGAAGCCAAGACACGAAAACGGTCACCCATCCAAGTGGTAACCACGCTCGATGCTGCTTACCCTTAGCTTGGAGAAAGCGAGTGCTCTGACAACTGAGCTATCCCGTCCCCAAAACCATGTAGTAATATTTGTTGCCCAATTACTTGCAGTAAATGGGAAGAGTAACCTTTTCGTAACAATGTTTTATTTCCTGATATTATGCAGAACTAAAATACCACAGTCACACTATCTCTCCCTGCCCACAGAACTGTGAACTCGTGCCAACAACATTTCAAAATATCTATTGGACAAATAAAAACACAACGCAAACAAAACAAATTGTAGAAGCGCGCTCACGCGTGCGAGCGTGTTTATGTATGTGTGTGTGTGTGTGCGCGCGCGCCTGTGTGTGTGTGTGTGTGTGTGTGGTGTGTGTGTCGGTGGGTGTGGGTGTTTGTGGGTGTGCGTGTGCGTACGATGTTGTTGTTTCGAGTTTACGTCTGTTAACTCAAG
>CM054147.1:49388054-49393054 GCA_028751875.1 Rapana venosa
AAACGATGCCATAACATAAACATATGGGCTGTCATTTAAGGAGAGTTTATGACACGTCTGCATTAGCAGTGTTATTTAGCGGAACACTCATACGAAAGCTGCTGTGTCAGCGTGCTATTTTAGGAAACTTGGGAGGGGAGGTTGCCCCGGCTACTGGGACAGAGTTCTGAGATTCACCAGTGGTGAGATTTTGGGTGTAGGACATGTTTTGTATCCACCATGAAGGCAGCTGCATATCGATTTCGGAGATGTATTTTGGGTGTGTTTGTGTTTCTGCAATTCTCCAAACGATGTCTGCATGTCTGTCTCTGTCTGTCTGTCTCTCTCAGGTTCCTATGAAAGACTCGCACATGCCAAATTGATATGACAGCAACAGAAAAGCAGGAACAAATGGTTATGAAAAGCATGTGCTTAATACCAACAGCAAAACAGCAGCAACAACAACAACAACAACAGCAACGTCAACAACAAGTTTTCCACAATGTCCATTCAATGTATGTGGGTGGTTTAATATAGAATTCACAACAATGCAGTATGGTTACAAAAACATGTGGTTATACACAACAACACAACCGACAACATCATCAACAACAACACCAACAGCAACAACAGCAACACAAACTTGCCACGAACTTCCGACAAGGTATTAGATGTGCATAATTATGGTGTAATAATCATTCACAACACTGCGGTGTGGTAATGAATGCACGTGCTTATTATCAACAGCAACAACAATAACAACAACAATTTGCCACGATCTTCCACGAGATATTACACGTTTATATGGCCTAATATATAATTCACAGCGCTGCTGTGTGGCTATAAAAGAGTGTGTTTATTCTCAACAGCAACAACAATAACGACAACATCATCAATAGCAACAGCAACACAAGTTTGCCACGATCTTCCAACAATGTATTATACGTGTATATGGTCTAATGTATCTTTGACAATGCTACAGTGTGGTTATTAAGTTGTTTGCTTATTACCTACAGCAACATCGATAACAATAATAACGACAAACCTCTGTCACGATCTCCGTCTTTATTATTTATGTTATTCTTTTATTTCGAGGATAATGGCATAAACACATCCAGCCCGTGTGTGAATGCGGTTTTATAAACTTTGCCTTATCTTCCCGCTGGCACACAATAGCCTACTCTTTCGAAAAGCAGAACAGGATTTAACGTGTCCGCAAGATATTCTGCGTGTGTTCGCACACGGGGACTCGGTTAATAGTCTCACCCGGACTTTTGGAGAGAGTAGAGTCTGCACTGATGTTAACTCCAGGGGAAAAAAATCCCTTTTGAACGAGATTCGAACCCGGGTCGTCAGATTGCGAGCGCAGTGTTCTAAGCATTAGCCTATCCCGACACCCCAGCAACAACATTACAACAACAACAACAACAACAGCAAAAACAACAGCAGCAACAAACCTTTGCCGCAATCTTCAGACTAGGTGAGCACAAGGTATGATGTATCATTCACAATGATGCTGTGGATTCTGGTCCGAGGCCCTGTGCCTGTCGCTATATGTGTGTTTGTGGTGTGTGCGCAAAAGCATCACGCGGAGTTCTAGTGAGAGCGTATTATTTATTCATAGCATGGTCTTGGGGAGATAGGATGTATCAGCGTCTTTGAATCATTGTGCTTAGTCTTCGCTTCTGTCCTTACCTGTCTGGGTGTGTGCTTGTCCGTTTGTTTATCTTTGTTTCTTTGTCTGTGAGTCTGGCATTGTCTTTGAATTGTATAGTTTGGTCTTAGCTTTTCCCCCGTCTGTCTTTGGGTCTGTCTGTGAGTCTTTCCACGAATCAATATGTGTGGCCATCTTTCTGTCTGTATCTGTATTTTTCTGTCTGTCTGTCTTTCTCCCGGTTTCTGTCTGTCTGTCTGTCTCTCTGTCCCTCCCTCTCTCTCTCTCTCTCTCTCTCTCTCTCTCTCTCTCTCTCTCTCTCTCTCTCTCCCTCCCTCTCTCTCTCCCCTCTCTCTCTCTTTCTCCCCCTCCCTCTCTCTCTCTCTCTCTCTCTCACTCTCTCTCTCCCGCTTTTTTTCTTTATTTCTTCTGTTCTTCTTTCTTTCTTTCTTTCCTTCCTTCCTTCTTTCTTTCTTTCATGTCTCTGTGTCTCTATTATCTTTGTCTCCTTATGCTTCTTTCTCTTTCTTTTGCCTCTATACCTGTGTCATTTTGCCTCTGTATTTCGGTCTCTCTCTGTCTTCATCTCTGTCTCTTTCTTTGTACCCCCTCCTCTCTCTCTTTTTCTCAGTTTTTAGGGTTTTTTCTCTCTGTTTCTCTATTAAAGAATCACATTGCTCTGTCTCAGTCTCGCTTTATCTCATTACCCCGCTATTTCTTTTTTTTCTCTGTATCTATGTTACTCTCTCTTTCTCTCTCTCTCTCTCTCTCCTCTCTCTCTCTCTCTCTCTCTCTCTCTCTCTCTCTCTCTCTCTCTCTCTGTCTCTCTCTCTCTCTGTGTCTCTCTCTCTGTGTCTCTCTCCCACTGTGTGAGTATATTGGCATTGGCCTTTTTAATTTTATTATCATTTACATCTTTAAGGGCAGGGAATTGATATAGAAAAGCACATGAGTGCTTATTCATTACCCTCGAAATAAACGAATTTGTCATTGTCATTGTCTCCCTCCCTCTCTCCTCCCTCCTCTCTCCCCCTCCCTCCCCCTTCCAAATTCCTTACAGAAACCAACCCCGTTTGGCTGCAAAAGACAAACGATGGCACACAGACCCATAAAGCCATGCATGAAATGGATCACAGAACAATACGACCCTGTTCTTCATTCAAGCTCTGACGACGATGTAATATGACGTCACCCACAATGACGCAATAAATCCACAGCTGGCGCCCTTGCAGTTTGTCACTAATGGGGTGTTTATATAGGGCATGCCTGAGGGACCAGTCCTTAGCAGCTAGGTTTACAAAGGAGCAGTCTGTTGGGGCATGAGACATTTTCATTGTTGTTGTAATGTTGTTGCTGATGTTGTTGTCGTTGTTGTTGCTGTTGTTGCTGCTGTTATTAATCCTTAGCAGCTAGGTTTACAAAGGAGCAGTCTGTTAGGGCATGAGACATTAATGTTGTTGCTTTTGGTGTTGCTGTTGTTGTTGTTGTTGCTGTTCTTGTTGTTGTTGTTGCTGTTATTAATTATTAGCAGCTAGGTTTACAAAGGAGCAGTCTGTTAGGGCATGAGACATTGTCGTTGTTGTTGCTTTTGCTGTTGCTGATGTTGTTGCTGTTGTTGTTGTCGTTGTTGTTGCTGTTATTAATCCTTAGCAGCTAGGTTTACAAAGGAACAGTCTGTTAGGGCATGAGACATTGATGTTGTTGTTGCTTTTGTTGTTACTCTTCTTGTTGTTGCTGTTCTTGTTGCTATTGTTGCTGTTGTTGTTGTTGTTGCTGTTATTAATCCTTAGCAGCTAGGTTTACAAAGGAGCAGTCTGTTAGAGCATGAGACATTGCTGATGCTGTTATTATTATTATTGTTGCTGTTATTAATCTTTAACAGCTAGGATTACAAAGAAGCTGTCTGATAGAACATGAGACATTGTTGTTATTGTTATTGTTGTTGTTGCTGTAATTGTTGTTGCTGTTATTAATCCTTAGCAGCTAGGTTTACAAAGGATCTGTCTGTTAGAACATGTCGTTGTTGTTATTGTTGAAGTTGTTTATGTTGTTGTTTTTTGCTGTTGCACTGTTGTTGCTGTTGTAGTTGTGGTAGTTGTTCGTGTTGCAATTGTCGTTCCTGCTGTCAGTGTGTGATTGTTTGTTGTTGTTGTTGTTGTGATATTCTCATATCAACATTTTGAATGCCCACGCAAACTTGTTCCCTTTTGCAAACATCTCTATATCTCTCTGTCTTTCTCTATCTCTCCCTCCCTCCCTCTCTCTTTCTCCCTCTCCGCCCTCCCTCTCTCTTTCTCCTCCCTCCCTCTTTTCTCTCTTCTCCTCTCCCCCTCCCGCTCTCCCCTCTCTTTCTCTCTCCTCTCTCTCCCTCTCTGTTTCTCTGTTTTTGTTTTTCTCTCTGTTTCCCTATTTCAGTGACGTCTCTTTGCCATAGTCTCTCTCATCATAGTGTCTTCCATTTTGCTTATATCTCCTTTTGTCTCTGTATCTATGTTCTGCTCTCTTCCCCCCCCCCCACCCCCCCCCCTCTCTCTCTCTCTCTCTCTCCTCTCTCTCTCATCTCTCTCTCTTCTCGTCTCCTTTCCCATTTCCTTACAGAAACCAACCCGTTTGGCTGCAAAAGACAAACGATGGCACACAGACCTATAAAGCCATGCATGAAATGGATCACAGAACAATATGACCCTGTTCTTCATTCAAGCTCTGATGACGATGTAATATGACGTCACCCACAATGACGCAATAAATCCACAGCTGGCGCCCGTGCAGTTTGTCACTAGTGGGATGTTTATATAGGGCATGCCTGAGGGACCAGTCCTTAGCAGCTAGGTTTACAAAAGAGCAGTCTGTTGGGGCATGAGACATTGCCGTTGTTGTTGGTATTGTTGATGATGTTGTTGATGTTGTTGTTCTTGTTGTTGCTGTTATTGTTGCTGTTATTAATCCTTGGCAGATAGGTTTACAAAGTGGCAGTCTGTTAGGATATTAGGCATTACCGTTGTTGTTATTGTTGATGTTGCTGTTATTGTTGTTGCTGTTATTGTTGTTGCTGTTATTAATCCTTAGCTGCTAGGTTTACAACTGTCAGTCTGTGATTTTTGTTTTTGTTGGACGTTTTCCACATTAACACTTTGAATGCCACGCCAAGTATGCCTCACTTTTCACATCTAAAATGCTTCTTTTTTTTCTTCTTCTTCTTCACCTTCTTCTTCTTCTCTTTTACCTTCTTCTTCTTCTTCTTCTTCTTCTTCTTCTTCTTCTTCTTCTTCTTCTTCTTCTTCTTTCCTCTTCTTCTTCTTCTTCTTCTTTCCCCTTTATCCCTTTCCTCCCTCGAAGTCGTTGTAATCGTCGTCGAACGCTCAGAGAA
>CM054147.1:49398054-49400554 GCA_028751875.1 Rapana venosa
CCCATCACCCTGCCAAAGTGTATGATCAGTGTGTGTGTGTGTGTGTGTGTGTGTGTGTGTGTGTGTGTGTGTGTGTGTGTGTGTGTGTGTGTGTGTGTGCGTGCGCGGGTGCGCGTGCGTGCGTGCGTGCGTGTGTGTGTATGTACATTTGAATTTGTTAACTCTGTTAATTGTTATTGGTTGTATGTATGGGTGTGTTGAATGCAAGCGCTTTGATTTCTTTTTGCAAGATACAGCGCTATATACATTCTATTTGTTACTATTATTATTATTATTATTATTATTTTCATTATTATTATTATTATTATTATTATTATTATTAAAGGGTAGATAAATTAGGCGCGGTCCATGGAGCCAATCTGTAAGCACTCACCTAGTCAATTACCTGTCCGTAGTTTTGTTATGTATTTACATGATCTATCCGTTGACGTCCTGGTGTTAGTCGAAGTCAAAACAACATTATTGCCAACAGCCACATTTCTTAAACTGTAACATGTTCGCCAAATAATGATACTCGAATGCCTACGTGAAATAGTGCTAAAATAAAAGGAGAAAGAAAGAATGTTAGGAAAAGACTTAAGACGTCTTCCAGTGTTAAATGTTTTGGGTTTTATTTATTAAGTCGTGTATGTGTGTGTGTGTGTTGTTGTTGTTGTTGTTGTTGTTGTTTTTATTTTACAAATGGCTGTGCAAATAACATTTACAAATGGGATGAGACGATAAACCTAGGTCCCGTGTGTTGCACATAATTATTTAGCGCACGTAAATGAACCCACGGCAACAAGAGTGTTGTCCCTGGCAAAATTCTGTAGAAAAAAGCCACTCTGATAGGGAAACAAAATACTGTTGCAGACAGGAACAAAGAAAAAAAATAGGGTGGCGCTGTTCTTGTGGCGACGTGCTCTCCCAGGGCAGAGCAGCCCGAATTTCACGCAGAGAATTCGGTCGTGACTTAAAGTGGTATAAATAAATAAACTGTAAAACCTTATGACTGCATTTCACTGCTAATGTGTTGATGCGTTCTAAATCTTAGCAAAAACAACACATTTACTTTATATACTTCCTGGACAATGTTATCACTAAGTGATCGAAAGTCATAGATTTTGTCCTACTCTGCGTATCTATTCATCTTCCTTCTTTGTCTTTGAATTTGTGTGTGTGTGTGTGTGAGCATGTGTCCGTGAGCGTGTGTGTGCGTGCGTGCATGCATGCTTGCGCGCATTAATATGTTTATTTTATTTATTCTTTTATTTCGAGGATAATGGGATAAGCACTCATGTACTGTTTCATCCAGTCCCCGTGCGTATGCAGTTTTATAAATGTTGGCATCCGTTCCCACCATCACACAATGACCTAATCTCCCGTGTATTGTGTGTGTGTGTGTGTGTGTGTGTGTGTGTGTGTGTGTGTGTGTGTGTGTGTGTGTGTGTGTGTGTGTGTGTGTGTGTGTGTGTGTGTGTGTGTGTGTGTGCCTACCTGCCTGCCTACCTATATGCCTGCCTGTCTGTTTCTGTGTGTCTGTCTGTCTGGTTGTCTTCCTGCCTTCCTGCCTGCCTGTCTGTCTTTCTCTCTCTCTCTCTCTCTCTCTCTCTCTCTCTCTCTCTCTCTCTCTCTCTCTCTCTCTCTCTCTCTCTCTCTCTCTCCTCTCTCTCTCTCTCTCTCTCTCTCTCCCCCCCCCCTCCTTCTGTGTCTTTCTCTCTCTCCCCTCACAACACAATGCATGCCACTTTATTTAAAGACACACTAGTGCATAGACATAAGCATTATATGCTGAAAGGAAGCACTCATGTCGTGTAATCTGCCCTCCATAATGGAGCAATAAATCCAGAGTTGGGGGTCTCTGCATGTCGTCAGTGGGGTGTTTCGTGACGTGCCTACAAATGCATCATCAGCATTCCTAATTGGAGGGGTCTTAGAGGAACGATTTCTGGAAAATTCTGTGCAGTGTGCTGATATCAATAAACCCATTGATTAGGGGGATTTTGTTTTTTATCAGTCAATGGGCCTGTTTCTCTTTTTCTGCTGTCATGATGTGACTCCATGTCTGTCAGACTGTCTGTCTGTTTGTCTCTCTCTCTCTCTCTCCTCTCTCTCTCTCTCTCTCTCTCTCTCTCTCTCTCTCTCTCTCTCTCCCCTCTCTCTCTCTCCTCTCTCTTTTCTTTTATTTCAGTTTACTTAACTATTTCCTGTCAAAAATATTTTGTGCTCTATGCTAATCTACATATTCTTTTTATGACTTTATTGGCTTTTTCCCCCCTCTTTATTATGTGAGTGTATGGGTATTGCACTTATTTTATTATCATGACATTCAATTTCTTTGAGTATAATTAAAAAGTGTTTGTGTTGATCGTGTGCTAATAATAATGTATGGAATTTATATAGCGCTGAATCTTGTAAAGCAACAAATCAAAGCGCTCAGATTTTATTTCATACCACTTTAAGTCACGGCAGATTTCTCCGCGTGAAATTCGGGCTGCTCTCCCCGGGGAGAGCGGGAGAA
>CM054147.1:49403054-49405554 GCA_028751875.1 Rapana venosa
TATCTATCTATCTATCTATCTATCTATCTATCTATCTATCTATCTATCTATCTATCTATCTATCTATCTATCAACATATCTCTCTTATTATCTATCATCGATCTATCAATAAGATATATATATATATATATATATATATATATATTCCTCTCCACCCTTCTCTCTCTCTGTGCACACAATTTTGTTTAGCAACAACTCATAAAGAAGCACACAGGTATAAAAGCATGTGCTACATGCTAATATGCAATAGTCAATTCCTGGCTTATAGCCAAACAGTAATGATAGTCGAATCTATCGTTTTTTATGATGGTGTTATGCATCCTGGACTTACCTCTCCATAATAATGGAATATTTTTTATTGTGCACTCTTGTGAATCATGACCAATCTAAATACAGGTTGTATTAAGAAACGGTCTCTTAGGAAATTGGGTTCATGAGTACCTTTGAACGAACACGTCCTGCAACTTCTTAAATCTACCTGTCTCTGTCTTTCTGTCTGTCTCTCTCTATCTACCTCTCCTCTTAGAGCAACAGAGAGAGAGCCTCTCTCCCCTCCCTCTCTCTGTTTCTCTCTCACTGTCTGTCTCTCTCTCACCATCCCTTTTTGTGTAAAATCCTCATTTATCCATTCACACTCTCCCCAAAATACAAAAAAGCTAACAACCAGCCAACACGCAGACACACAAACACACGCACGCACCCCCCCCCCCCCCCCCACACACACACACACACCAAGCATCTGCACAACAGACCAACAAAAACAAAAAACAACCACAGGTGCTGAACAGAATCGATAAGTGAGTGCTCCATCTGCAGCCTTCCTCCCAGCCTCTCACTACGGTCTAATCTGTCATTCATATTACTGCTATAAACCCTGGACTGGACTGGACTGGCCACCTCCTGCCTGTCCCTAATGGAGCCTTTTATAACCTGCATGCACGTGCGCCACGCCACACCAGTCTCTATGAGGGGGTGGATTTAAGAAAGTTGTCCTCTGAGAAATGGGGTGATTGTGTAGGCGTGTGTATGACTGTGACCCTTTGCTTTAAGTGCTCACTTGTGTACGTAGGTGTTATTTTCAGTCTGTAAGATTCCATAGTGGGTTTTTTTCTTTTTTTCTTGGTTGATTGTGTTTCTACTATGTTTATATTTGACTCTTTGTTTCGGTTTATGCAACTGTTTCTCTGTTCATCTGTCTTTGTGGTTACCTGTCTCTCTTATATCTTACTCTGTCTCTCTATCTCTATGTCTCTCTGTCTGTTGTGCTCACTGTCTCTCTTTCTTTCACTCTCTCTTTCTTTCTCTCCCCCTCCCCCTCTCTTTCTCTCCTCCCCTCTCTCTCCATCTCTGTCCTCACTCTCTCTCTCTCTCCGCCTCTCTCTCCCCTCTCTCCTCCTCCTCCTGTCTCTTGCTCTCTCCCTCCCTCTCATCTTTCTCTCTCCATCCTTCTTTCAATTTCTTATAGAAATCTCATGTATCCCATTCCAGCTCTCTGAAATACAAACTACCAAACAAACACATATCCAAACACACAGCGGGGGGAAAACACACACAACAATATCAACAAAACCACCACAGGTGCTGAACAGAATCCATCAGTGAGTGCTCCATCTGCAGCCTTCCTCCCAGCCTCTCACTACGGTCTAATCTGTCATTCATATTACTGCTATAAACCCTGGACTAGACTGGACTGGCCACCTCCTGCCTGTCCCTAATGGAGCCTTTTATAACCTGCATGCACGTGCGCCACGCCACACCAGTCTCTATGAGGGGGTGGATTTAAGAAAGTTGTCTTTTGGGAAATGGGATGCCTTCTCTCTCTGTCTCTCTGTCTGTCTCTCTCTCTCTGTCTCTGTGTCTCTCTGTCTCTGTGTCTCTGTGTCTGTGTGTCTCTGTCTGTCTCTGTCTGTCTGTCTGTCTGCTCTGTCTGTCTCTGTCTCTGTGCGTGCGTGTGTATGCATTTATTTATTTATTGTTTTATTCTTTTATATCCAGGATAATGGAGTAAGTACTCATGTGCTTTTTTTCATCCAGTCCCCGTGTGTATGCGGATTTGTAAATTATCATCTGTCCCCACCGGCACACAATGGCCTACTCTTATGAAAAGCGGAGCAGAATGTAACGTGTGCGCAAGATGTTCTACGTGCGTTCGCACACGGGGCCTCGGTTTATAGTCTCATCCGAAGGACTTTTGGGGAAAATGCAGTCTGCCGTTCAAGGGACATTTTCCCCTGGATAACTCGAACCCGGGTCGTCAGATTGCGAGCGCAATGTTCTAACCACTAGGCTTTCCCATCCCCCATGTGTGTGTGTGTGTGTGTGTGTGTGTGTGTGTGTGTGTGTGTGTGTGTGTGTGTGTGTGTTGGTTTTCAGTCCTCACCTGTGTAAATCTGTGTTGTTCCAGTCTTTAAGAACATGTATTGTATGCGTTTAAATTTGACTCCTTGTTTCTGTTTTTGTCAATGTTTGTCTATTCATCGGTCTTTCTGTCTCTCAGCAT
>CM054147.1:49408054-49415554 GCA_028751875.1 Rapana venosa
TTTATATTATGTAAACTCCAGCATTTTGTGAAACACATAAAGAAACATTTATAATTACGCTGTAGTCTCCAGCAAGAATATTTTTTGAAAATTTCACATACAATGTCAATGGATGGTCTAATATAGCATTCTAGAATGTTCTTTTCATTATTTTAGTTACTGCTTATTGGTTTTTATTGTTCATCCTTGTTATTACTTTGTGTTCATTTTGAAACTGAGTTTACGTCACAGCTTAAAGTCGTATCCGTTCATAAGAGCTCATTTTTGGTTTTTTGGTTTTCGTTACGTTAAATGCATCATGTGATTTTTCTTGTATTTATTTGTATTTACAAAAGAAAGTCGTGTATAACCCCCCTTGTCAATAGGCCACTTTGGGCAATGACAATAAATTGGTCAAAGCGTCAAAGCGTCTCTCTCTCTTTCTCTCTCTATTTCTTTTTCGGTCAAACATATTAATTTTTGATAAACAGTATCCCTGTATGTCATTCTTTTTGTTTTTGTCTTCTCCCAAGTTATTTTTTCCGAAAATTGCTTGCACAGCAATGTATAATAATATCTTTACGTAATAGGTTTTCCACACGCGCATGTGCATACCCGTACCTACAAGTGTGTGTGTGTGTGTCTGTCTGTCTGTGTCTGTGTGTGTGCTCTTGAGCGTGTGTGTGTGTGTGTGTGTGTGTGTGTGTGTGTGTGTGTGTGTGTGTGTGTGTGTGTGTGTGCTCTTGAATGAGAGTGTGTGTGTGTGTGTTTTCTTGAATGTGTGTGTGTGTGTGTTTATGTGTCTTTGTTTCTGTGTGTTCGTGTGCGTGTTCGTGTGTGTGTGTGTGTGTTTGTGCGTGTGTGTGCGTGCGTGCGTTGTGTGCGTATGCATGTATGTATGTATGTATGTTGTGTGTGTTGTTGATGTTGTTGTTAGTGTTTCCATACTGTAATATATCAGTGTGTTGTGATTTAGAACATCCCGAGAAAAGAACAAATAATCGTTTAAAACTCATCAATCTTTGCTTCTTAGCAAACATCCTTTAAACGAAAATGTAATGTGTTTTCGCTGTCTTTGTCTGTCTGTCTGTCTCTGTCTTTATGTCTATCTCTATTTATGTTTCTATGTATTTTTCTGTCTACTTGTCTGTCTGTCTTTTTCTGTAGCTCTCTTTTTCTCATGTGTACAAGTCTGCCTGTCTGTCCCTCTTTCTCTTTCCCCCTCTCTTCATTTCTCTGTTTCTATCTGTGTGTTTCTCTCTCTCTCTCTCTCTCTCTCTCTCTCTCTCTCTCTCTCTCTCTCTCTCTCTCTCTCTCTCTCTCCCCTCCTTCCCTAAAAAAACGTATGCCTACATGGATATGTGTGTGTGTGTGTGTGGTGTGTGTGTGTGTGTGTGTGTGTGTGTGTGTGTGTGTGTGTGTGTGTGTGTGTGTATGTTTAAGTGTATGGGTGTGTGTGTGTGCTTTTGTGTGTGTGTGTTTGTGTGTGTATTTGTGTGTATGAGTGTGTGTGTATAAGTGTGTGCGCATTTGTGTGTATTTGTGTGTGAGTGAGAGTGTGTGCGTGTGTGTTAAAAATATCTTGAATGTTTAATACGTACCTTTGTTGTCTCTTTTCATTACTATTCTTTCTATCAATAATCTGCCCGTCAGTGATGTAATTATCCTTTACGGGATGATTAAAGTGATTTTAGACCTGACTAAACGAAACACAATAGCCAATTATCGGCTTTCATCTAGCCCTTAATTGCAGTCTCATGTGTCAGTCATAATGATGCAATGCATTATTAATGTCTAGAACCAGCAGTCTACCACTATTAATGCAGTCCCTGACGGTTGCCACGTGCACTGTGTGTAATCATGGGCTTATGAAGGAAGAATTGTATGCCAAATTGGATCAATGAGTGTCTTCTACGATCCAATGCTGTTTGTGACTCTGTCTGATCAATTTGCTTTGCTCTTGTATGTCAATGCGATAAACATTAATGTATAGTTGTCTCTATCTGACGGTTGTTCTCACGGCATATACGTCTGCATGTCTGTCTGTCTGTGTGTCTATAGCTGGCAAAATTAATCAAAAGGAGCAGAAAGGCACAATAGATCGCACAACACAACTACAGTTCAGTACGCCCAACCTCACAGCAAGAATATCAAATGCTCTGCATGTACAATGAACAAAGAAGCCTGCCAATATAAGCAGAGAGCATACACATTGGGCATGGATATGAAAAACGCATGGATGCGCATTTCATTATCCTCGATATAAAAGAATAAAATGAAAATAAAATTTAAAAAATAAACACACACACAGTTATCATGTCTGAGTATTGATCTATCTATCTATCTGTCTGTCTGTCTGTCTGTCTGTCTGTCTGTCTGTCTGTCTGTCTGTCTGTCTGTCTGTCTGTCTGTCTGTATGTATGTATGTATGTATGCATGTATGTATGTAGTAGTCTTTGAATTACCGTCCATGCACATTATGTGATTTGGACGACAAAACAAACAAATCAAATGCGTACACATAACTATCTATTAACAATTAAGATTAACACAATTGAAAGGAATCTACTGAACACTGAATGGAATAAACATAACGTTATATCAAATATTAATGTATCCATGTGTGTGTTTGTGTGTGTGCGTGCGTGCGTGCGTGCGTGCGTGTATGTATGTATGTGTGTATGTATGTATGTATGTATGTATGTAAGTATGCATGTATGTATGTGTGTATGTATGTATGCATGTATTTATGTACTATGTATGTATGCATATATGTATATACTATGTATATACTATGTAAGTATGCATGTATGCATGTATGCATATATGCATGTATGTATGTATGTATGTATGTTTGTATGTATGTACTATGTATGTATTTATGTATCTATTTATGTAATAAACGATGCTTGTACATCAATGAGAAATACAAAGTAATCATGCATACCATTTGCCGCACAAAATACACCCATAGCTCCCCAAGTCTTCCTCAAAGAATTAATAGTACAATAATCCGCCGCTCTTAATGATGCAATGAATCATTGTCCACCGCCACCTGTCTGCCATTAATAGTGTATTATTTCTACTGACGTGTGTCACGTGCGCTATATGTCATGTAGGGCTTGCCACCGAATGGTTTGATGGGAAATTAGGTCAATGAGTGTCTTCTGTTTTAATGGTACGGTTTAATCCATACTTGCTTCTTTCATATCCATGCGTATTTATACAATGAATTGATTATTTGTCTGTCAGCTTGTTAAGTCTATCGTTTGTTTGTTTGCTTCTCTGTGTTTGTGTGAATGTATGTCTACCTCTCTCTGTTTCTGTCTGTCTCTGTCCGTCTCTCTCTGTCTATCTCTCGCATGTGCGTGTTCACTCTCACTCTCTCATTCATGCTGTCCTCCCTAACTCTATCTGTCTTTGTCTCTACCACTGTCTGTCTGTCTGTCTATCTCTTGCTCTCTCGCTCTCTTTCTCTCTAGGGGGACGAGATAGCCTAGTGGTTAAAACATTGCGCTAGCAATCTGACGACCCGAGTTCGATTCCCGTTCAAGGGGATATTTTCCCCTGGAGTTAACGTCAGTGCAGACTCCACTCTCCCCCAAAGTCTTTTGGATGAGACTATAGACCGAGGCCCCGTGTGCAAACGCACGCAGAACATCTTGCGCACACGATAAATCATGTTCCCCTTTTCGTAAGAGTAGGCCATTGTGTGCCGGTGGGAATAGATGACAGAATTTATAAATACGCATACACACGGGGACTAGATGTAAAAAAGCACCTGAGTGCTTATTCCATTATCCTCGATATAACATAATTTTAAAAAATCTATCCACTTCTTTCTCATTCCCTCTGTATGTCTCATTTACTCTGCTTCTTCCCTCTCTTTTTCTTTATCCATTCTCCTTCTCTCCCCCTTTCTCTTTCCCACTACTCGATGTTTCTCGGTTCATACTTTCTCTTGCTCTCCCTCTTTCTCTCACTCCCTCTTTTTGTCTGCGATTTCTCTCTCTCTCTGTCTCTGTCTCTGTCTCTCTTCTTCCTCTCTCTCTCTCTCTCTCTCTCTCTCTCTCTCTCTCTCTCTCTCTATCTATCTCTCTCTCTCCCTCTCTCTCTCTGGGGAGCATCTATATATGTTGGTTTTATGCTTTTACTCTGCGTGGTATGTATATATATATATATATATATATATATAGAAGTAGATAGTAGAGAGATATATAAGAAATGAGAAGAGAGAGAGAGAGACAGAGAACAAGAGAGACAGAAAGAAAGATAAAAAAACAGATATATATGTATATATATATATATATATATATATTATTATAGAGAGAATATATGAGAATAGATATATATATATATATATATATATATGTATTTTATTATAAAAAATATATATATATATATATATATATATATATATATATATATATATATATATATATATTATTTCTTATTTCCTCTCCTTTCTCGTCTCATTTCCACTCTCCCTTTCTCTTCTCTCCCTCTCTCTCTCTCTCTCTCTCTCTCTCTCTCTCTCTCTCTATCTCTTATCTATCTTCTCTCTCCCTCTCTCCTCCCCTCTCTCTCGTCATGCATTTTTTAAGCTGTGTTAATGCCCTTCACAAGGCTGGAAACGTCTTTCCCATCCATTCAGAATGTCGTTAGGCTTGCTTGAAACTCCGCTACCACTGTGCACATGCACGGGGTAATGAGCTTGCACTTTGCCTGGGGTGTGTGTGTGTGTGTGTGTGTGTGTGTGTGTGCGTGCGCGCGTGTGTATGTCTGTGTGTGTATGTGTGTGGATGTGCGTGTGCGTGTGTGTGTGCGTGCGTGTGTGTGTGTTTGAGTGTGCGTGCGTGTGGATGTGGGTGTGGGTGTGTGTAAGTGTGTGTGTGTGTGTGTAAGTGTGTGTAGAGTGAGTGAGA
Source organism: Rapana venosa (assembly GCA_028751875.1). Lineage (NCBI taxonomy): Eukaryota > Metazoa > Mollusca > Gastropoda > Neogastropoda > Muricidae > Rapana > Rapana venosa. Next base: position 49,412,959 of record CM054147.1, read on the forward strand.
GAGAGAGAGAGAGAGAGAGAGAGAGAGAGAGAGAGAGAGTATATGCACGATAGCGTGTGTGTTTGTTCTTTCTTTAATTCAACGTCTGTTCACTCAAAGTGATGTTTGTATGTGGGTATGCGTGAGCGAGCGTGTGCGTGCGTGTGTGCGTTCGTGTGTGTGGGTACGTGCGTGTATATGTGCATGCGTGCGTGCGTGTGTGTGCACGAACGCGTGGTATATTTGAAGAGCATTGCATATAACAGGCATATAGTGCATCATCACTCTCGGTGTCGAAGATTTATCATGTCTATCATTTAAAAGTCATTAAATCATCGGTGTAAAATATATCTTCTTTTTTTTTTAACTGACTTTCAAGTACAGACTCCCTCTCTCTCTTCCTCTTTCTGTTCCTCTGCCTTTTTGTATCCCTCAGATGGAGTCTATTTGTGGGTGTCTGTCTATGTGTGTGTGTGTCTATGTGTATGTGTGTATGTAAATCTATCTCGTTATATATATATATATATATATATATATATATATATATATATACATACACATATATAATATGTATATATATATATGTATGTTTGTTGTATGTTTTAATTATTACGTATGTATGTATGTACGTATGTATATATGTATGTATGTATGTATATGTATGTATGTATGTATGTATATGTATATGTATGTATGTATGTCTATCTGTGCATGCCTGCGTCTGTCTGTGCATAGCCGTATGTGTATATCTGTGTCTCTCAATGTATCTCTGTGTATGTTTTCTATCTGTGTCTGTCTGTCTGTCTGTTTGCGTGCATGTCTGCCTGTCTGTCTGCCAGTCTGTCTACATCTCTCTATCTCTCTCACGCACTCCCTCGCGCTCATACAGAAGGCAGTATCTCTAAACTATAAAAAAAAAAAAAACCACCCACGCAGGTATAAGGGAAATAATAACAATTGTGTGCATGATGGATTCCATCAATTGATCCATGGCCTTCATCCAGTCCCTAATTACCTCTAATCTGTCCTTGATAACCATGCAATAAATCCTCCTCTTGCCACCCTACACCCTTCCTCCCTCCCCCCTTGGCTTTTTGGGGGTTCTTTTTTATCTGCATACCCCTTGCTTGTCATCAAAGTCCTGTTTTATGGCCTGAGAGCACGTGCATCTCGAGTGGTCTCTATCACAGTGGGCTTAAGTGAATAGTTTTGTGGGCAAATTGGGAGCGTAAACATCTTAGGCTGTTTGTTTCTCTTGTCTTTCCTATTGTGAGTGTGTGCTTGTGTGTGTATGAGTGTGTGTGCGTGTGTGTTGCGTGTGTGTGTGTGTGTGTGTTTTTGTGCGCGTGTGTGTGTGTTTGCTTGTGTGTGTGTGTGTTTCTGTCTGTTGGTTAGTGTGTTCTGTGTCATTTTTGTGTTTCTACATCTTTCTGTCTCTGTTTTTTCTTCTCTGACTGTCTCTCTGTCTCTGTCTCTATCTCTCTCTTTCTCTGTCTCCCCTGGAAAAAAGATATTGTCGCTCACTTCATTCATTAATATCTCATTTTCTCTCTCTCACTCTCCTTCCATCACCCTCCCTCGCTCTCATATACAAAAGGCAGCCCAGTGTGTTTCCTTGGCAAGAACTGGAACACATATGTATAAAGAAATATATAAAACAAATAATGTGCATAATGGAATACATCAATTGATCCATAGCTTTCATCCAATCCCTAATTACCTCTAATCTGTCCTTGATAACGATGCAGTAAATCCTCCTCTCACCACCCCTCCCTCCTTCACCTGTGGCTTTGTTTTGTTTTTGTTATCTGCATACCCCTTGCTTGTCATCAAAGTCCTGTTTTATGGCCTGAGAGACAGCACGTGCATCTTGAGTTGTCTCTATCACAGTGGGCTTAAGTGAATGGTCTTGTGGAAAAATTGGGAGCGTGAGTGTCTTAAGCTGTTTGATTCACTAGTCTTTCTTTCTTTGCATGTATGTCTGTGTGTGTTTCTGTCTATTGGCTAGTGTGTTCAGTGTCTTTCTTGCGTTTGTTCATCTCTCTGTATCTGTTCTGATTTCCTTCTCTGTCAGTCTCTCTGCTCTGCCCTTCTATTTTATAGAACTACTTAAACGATTACAATTCTCTTCCATGCCAAAGTCGGATGCACTGGGTCTGACTTATCAGGCACTTAACCACAGCCTAAAGCAGTTTTGCTCATATGGCAGACAACAATATGTAATGTCTGAATATTTGATGAAGAAGAACTCTCTCTCTCGCCCTCCCTTTCTTTCTTTCTCTCTCTCTCTCTGGCTGTTGTTATGTCATAAAACTTCTTCCAAAAATAGGTAAGGCTATATCTGAGAAAGTCAATCCAAATAACACTTGTTTCTTTGTGTCTCTTTTCTGCCTGTATGTCTGTCTGTCTATCTGTCTCTCTCTCTATCCCCCCCCCCCTTCTCTCTCTCTCATATATGCCAGCAGTAAAATTATCTTCCATGGCAAAAGCTATAATGAAAAACAAAGACCAGGTATAAAAAAAATGCAATGTGCATATTAGAGGAATACTCAATTGATCCATGGCCTTCATCCGATCCCTAATTACCTCTAATCTGTCCTTGATAACGATGCAGTAA
>CM054147.1:49418054-49423054 GCA_028751875.1 Rapana venosa
TAAACACACAGAGAGAGAGAGACAAAGAGAGAGAGGGGGAGTGGGGGAAGAGGGAGAGAGAGAGAGAGAGAGAGAGAGAGAGAGAGAGAGAGAGAGAGAGAGAGAGAGAGAGAGAGAGAGAGAGAGAGAGAAAGAAAGAGAGGAGAAGAGAGAGACAGAAAGAGAGAAAGAGAGAGAGATAAGGCAGGGAAGATGAGGAGAGAGAGAGGGGGAGATAGAGGAGAAGAGAGAGGACAGAGAAAAGAGAGAGACACAGACAGACAAACAGAAAGAGAGCGACAGACAGAGACAGACTAAGGCAGACAGACAGACAGAGACAGACAGACAGAGGCAAACAAAAAGATGAAAATGAAATTAAAGTAAAAGCCAACAATATAGACAAGAATGAACCGTAAAGAGTTCTGCTTTTAGTTTTAACACCTCTGCTCTATCGTCTATATTCTGATTCGATTTTATTTTCAATGCCAATTCCATACAGAGAGAGAGAGAGAGAGAGAGAGAGAGAGAGAGAGAGAGAGAGAGAGAGAGAGAGAGAGAGAGAGAGAGAGAGAGAGAGAGAGAGAGAGAGAGAGAGAGTCCAGACAGAGAGGATGCTGAAGACACATGGCCATAACCGTGGTAGTTGGAGAGACCGAAAAAAAGAAATCCACAAAACCGACTGATATGTGGGCTCTTGAGTAAGGAGCGTGCACGTGTGTGTGTGTGTGTGTGTGTGTGTAGTTGGGGGGGGGGTAAGGGAGGGGGCTGGATGGGTTTTGTGTTTGTGTAGGGTGTGTGAGTGAGTGTGTGTGTGTGTGGGTGTGTGGTGGGAGTGTGTGCCAGTGTGTGTTTGTGTGTGTATGTGTGTGCGTGTGGGGGGGGAGTGTTTGCTTGTGTGTGTGTTGTGTGTGTGTGAGACAGAGAGATAGATACAGAGACAGAGAGAGAGAGATAGAAAGATAGACAGACAGACAGACAGATAGATTTGATAGATAGATAGATAGATAAATAGATCGATAGATAGAGAGAGAGAGAAACAGACAGACAGACATACAAGAGACAGGGCAGAGACTCAGTCACACAGAGACAGAAATTGAACAAAAGAAAAAAAAAACACACAAAAAAAACAGAACACAATGAACAAAGCACCTGAAAGAACGTCAGAGCAGTAACAAAACCAACAACAAACAAACAAAAAACAAACAAAACAAAAACACACAAAAGCACCACAGATGTCAGAAGGATAGAACACGGAAAGACGATCCCCCTCAGCTGGGACCACAGATAAGGGGAAAAACAGACACGAACCTTCAGCACGAAAACCACGGTCACGGAGAAATCAGTATGCAGAGGCATGTGTTCTGTGTGTGCGTATCTGACACAGCTATCTGAGTGTAAAGCCAACAATGGAGTTGTTGTTGTTGTTGTTGTTGTTGTGTTGTTGTACTACTTCTTCTTCTTCTTCTTCTTGCTTCTTCTTCTTGTTCTTCTTTTTTCGCAATTTTTCTTCACAATTCTTCTTCTTCTTCTTCTTCTTCTTCTTCTTCTTCGCATTTTTCTTCGCAAATTTTCTTCTTCTTCTTCTTCTTCTTCTTCTTCGCAGTTTTTCTTCGCAATTCTTCTTCTTCGCAATTCTTCTTCAGCTGGAACACAACAATGGTGAAATTTTTCGTATGCAACCGTTGGTTTTTGGAGTTTTTTACCACAATGAAGGTAGCCGCATTCTGACTTCGTAGATGTATACTTGATATTAGTATGTTCGTGTTTCTGTACCCCACCGATCATTGGCATATACAACGTGATCTTAAATGTGCATGTTTGATCTATTGAATGTGTGTATCTACATGAAGAAATTTAAGGCACTTGCAAGTATGCACTTAAAGTTTACCTAGGATATTATAAAAATATCCAGCCTTAATTCACCAGACGCCGCCGAGATTCGAACACACGACTTCATGGACCGGTAGGATTTAAGTACAACGCTCTTGACCACTCGGCTATAAAGTCTGTCAAACACTGTATTCATTTTCATTCATAAAGAAGTACGCCTTCTCGACACTACACACCTCAGAATACTTAAAACTGGAACAAGAACGACAACGACGACGACGATATAAAACAACACTGAAATAACAAGAAAAGTTAATGCTCTGGTTCGGCTGAGTCCTGAGACAAAGAGAATAAATTCCCAAAGCTCAGGGAACGAGTATGAGACGGTGTTGGCTACAAAACTGGAAACAAAATAGCACACACAGGCCGAGGCAATAAATGAATAATTATGACAGAGGGGCAGTAGTAGGCGCATTGACCTCTCGTTCCTCTTTATTGCAACTCTGACCATTGGCTGATGTCAGAGCAGGCTGACAGAAAAACGGACAGACGGACCAACAACAAGAAAAAATATAGAGAAAAAAGATACATGGAAGGCAAAGACCAAATAATAGATATAAAATTGAGAGAAAAAACGCCTTCCCCATAACAAATGACGAACAAAATAAACTAATCAAATAAACGAATTGACTGGAATGCATACAACGGTAGTTTTTAAAAAAAGACAGCATGCACGTAAAACTAGTAACAAAGATCATCAACCCAAATGGACTTCATCAATCTTGGGGAAGGGATAGCTCAGTGATCAGAGCACTTGCTTTCCCCCAGCCAAGTTTAAGCAGCATCGAGCGTGGTTACCAGTTGGATGGGTGACCGTTTGCGCGTCTTGGCTTCAGTACAGTCCCCCCGTTCACCCAGCTGTAAATGGGTATCTGCCCTCTTTAGGGTCAGGGAAGGTAAAGCAGCGAGGAGCAAGATTGGCGCCGCCCTCAATATGCTGGTCCCTTGAGAAGTGAGGTCTCTGACGCCTCGCTCCCCTACGACCTTATAGGTTATGGGACACCTTTACCATTACCATCAATCTTGACTACGAGCAATTCCTAGCCATGCACATTTGTGTATGTGTTTATGATAGCAGCACGTGTAAGGCGGCACAATATATTTTCACATTCATTCATAGAGAAATAGGCTTGCTTGTCATTACATACTCATGTGTGCTCAAAAGCACAACATCCTCTGAAGTCGGAGTATGGCTGCTGCTGATGTGTCGACGTACTTAAACCAAGAGTCATACACGCAAACTTCAAATGCAGAAACTTTCATTTTCACATTAATTCCCATGTGGGATTAGAGTTAAAGTTGATATTCTGTGAGACTAACACACAGTAACAGAGCGTTAATGATGATATGATGATGATGATGATGATAACGATGATCATAATAATAATATTAATAATATGGAAGTTATAAAGCGCAATATTTTGTCAGAACAAATCAAAGGGCTTCCATTCACCCTATTCTTACACATGCAATTCGATCACAACTAGCTTTAACAAATTTAAATTCACACACAAACGCACGCACACACACACAAATACATACACAACCACACGCAAATACACACACACACACACATACATACGGGCGCGCACACACAGACGCACATACACACACATCTCTCTCTACTCTCCTCTCTCTCTCTCTCTCTCTCTCTCTCTCTCTCGCACACACAAGCGTGCGTGCAGGCACGAACATGCACGCACACACGTACACGCACGCGCACGCACGTACACACATGCACGCGCGCGCGCACAACACACACACACACACACCACCACCCACCACCACCACCACCACCACACCAACACCAACAACAACAACAACAATAAAGCCACACACACACAACGAACCAATCCTTTCACAGGCTGAGGGACAAAACATAACTGAATAACTTAAACGCCCCAGAAACATAGTATATAAAAAAATAACCCCCAAAAATCAATCGGTTGGTGACCCCAAAGCAGAAATCAAAGGTCCATCGGAGAAGGCAATGGAATCAGGACACAGGACATGGCATGGGGCATGACAGTCCCTTTGTAACGCGCCATGGACGGACGCCAGGATGACAGACTGACGGACAGCAGACTGATAGCGGAATAACTGACTACAACAGACTGACTCATAGACAGACGATGTCAAAGTCCTTCGGTGGACTATAAACCCACTGGACAGACAGACAGATAGACGGACTAACGACGACAGACAGATGACCATAGACAGACAGAATGTCCATAGTCCTTCGGATGAGACTATAAAACAGGCTGCGTCGAACGCATGCAGAACATCTTGCCACACGTAAATCTGTTCCGCTTTTCGAAGAGTAGCGCGATTGTGAGCGTGGAAACAGATGACAACATACAAAACCGCATACACACGGTGACTGATGTAAAAAGGCACATGAGTGCTTTTTCATTATCCTCGATATAAAAGAATAAATATAAATATATATATATAATATACAGATTGATAGACTGAGTGGCAGTCAGACTGATAGACAGACAGACTGATAGACTGACAGAAAGACAGACAAACCGACAGACAGACTGACAGACAGACTGACAGACATACCAATAATACAAGAAAGTGGGCACACACAGAAGAAAGAGGAAAGGAAAAGAAGGGATTAAGAATGAAATCAGAATACAAAGAAGTGAAAGGCCGTCTCTGCCAGCTAAGAAAGAAAGCAAGGAAAGAAGAAAAGAGAGAGAGAGAAAGAGAAAGAGAAGAGAGAGAAGAGAGAGAGAGAGAGAGAGAGAGAAGAGAGAGAGAGAGAGAAAGAGAGAGAGAGAAAGAGAAGAGAGAGAGAGAGAGAGAGAAGAGAGAGAGAGAGAGAAAGAGAGAGGAGAAGAGAGAGAGAGAGAAGAGAGAGAGAGAGAGAGACGAGAGAGAGAGAGAGAAGAGAGAGAAGAGAGAGAGAGAGAGAGAAGAGAGAGAGAAGAGAGAAGAGAAGAGAGAGAGAGAGAGAGAGAGAGAGAGAGAGAGGAGTGAGAGAGCGAGAAAGAGAGAGCGAGAAAGAAAGAAAAAAAGAAAGAAACAGAGAGAGAGAGAGAGAAAGATTGAGAGAAAGAAAGAAAGAAAGAATAACAGAAAGACAAACAGACAGAAAAAGAAAAAACAAAGTTTTAAAAAGA
>CM054147.1:49428054-49433054 GCA_028751875.1 Rapana venosa
TGTTGTTCTTGTTCTTCTTCTTCTTCGTCCTTCCTTCCTTCCTTCCTTCCTTTCCTTTTTCTTTGTTCTTTCTTTCTTTCTTTCTTTCTTCTCCTTCTCCTTCTTCTTCTTTTTTTCTTTCTTTCTTTCTTGTTCTTGTTATTCTTGTTCTTCTTTCTTTCTTTTTCTTCCTTTCTTCTTCTTCTTCTTCTTCTTCTTCTCTCTCTCTTCTATCTTCTCTCTCTCTCTCTCTCTCTCTCTCTCTCTCTCTCTCTCTCTCTCTCTTATCTCTGTCTGTCTGTCTGACTCTCTGCCTGTCTCTGTCTCTCTGTGTCTCTCTTGCTTTCCCTCTCTTTCTCTCTCTCTCGCTCGCTCTCTATCTCTCTTCCACTCTGTGTATCTGTTTCTCTCCGTCTTTCTCTTTCTGTCTCTGTCTCTCCGTGTATCTCTTTCTCTCTCATTTTCTCTCTCTCTGTCTCTATCTCTTTCTCTCTCTGTCTCTCACTCTGTGTTTCTGGCTCTCTCTGTCTCTGTCACTTTCCATCTCTCTGCTCTGTCTTTGTCTGTCTCTTTCTCTCTCTCTCTCGCTCACTCGTTCTCCCCCTCTCTCTTTCTCTCTCTTTCGTTCTTTCTTTCACTTCTTCTCTCTCCTCTCTCTCTCTCTCTCTCTCTCTCTCTCTCTCTCTCTCTCTCTCATCTCTCTCTCTCTCCTCTCTCTCTCTCTTTCCTCCCCCCCCTCTCTCTCTCACTCTTCCTCTTTCTCTCTCTCTCTCTACTCTCCGTCTCTCTCTCATCTCTTCCGTTTCTCTTCTCCCTCTCTCTTGCTACATTTCTTGCTTCCATGAATCTGTATCATCTCCAGGAGCGAATCACGTCCAGTAGACTGTGAGGGTGATCACATCGGACAAGGTCAAAGGCTTTCATCAATTCAGCCACGGGTTCCGGGAATGGCTGTCTCTGTATCTATCTGTATCTGTTATCAGGGTTATCAACATCACAGCTATTGTTTATCCATCCATTCTTCGAAGCAATGCCTGGATTATGTGTGTATGTGTGTGCTGGTAGTGTTTGTTAGGGTGATGATGAGGCCAAATGCTGTGCAAGGGTGCTCAGAGTGGTTGAATTATCTCAACACATTTTCCGTGGGTTTATAAGCATCATCTTAATGACTTTAACGATTGTGTTTAAAATCAAATAAGTCTCGCTCTGACTTAAGACAATTAGGTATGTATGTGTGTGTGTTTGTGTGTGTGTAGGTGCGCGCGCGCGCGCGCGCGTGTGTGTTCATGAGTATGTATGTATGTATGTATGCATGTATGCATGTATGTATGTATGTATGTATGTATGTATGTATGCGTGTATGTATGTATGTATGTGCGTATGTATGTATGTATGTATGCATGTTTGTATGTATGTATTTATGTATGTATGTGTGTATGTATGTGTGTATGTACGTATGTATGTATGTGTGTATGTATGTATGCGTGTATGTATATAATGATTACATACAAACGTACAATAAATACATATATAGATATCACAGAGGGAGAATCAGAGACAGACAGGCAGACAGATAAGGATAAATAAGACAGAAGCAGGAGAGGCAGGAAAATACAATTGTACACACGTCAAACACAAACAAACGTGTGATTATATATCCAACACAGCATCACCATCGTCTGCACCTAAAGCCACGCCTGCCATATGAATGCCGGCAATAAAACATTATTGTTCCACACTTGTCATCATCACCATCACTCCTGCAAAGGCCATTGACAGCACCGCCAAACCGCTAATACCCACCTCTGGATAAGCAATCCCAGGCCCTCAATAGGTGTACATTACACTATCATTATCTCAACCAGACAAACTAGGAGGATGCATGACAGACACATGTTGCAAGATGGGAGGAGAGCATCCGAGAGAGAGAGAGAGAGAGAGAGAGAGAGAGAGAGAGAGAGAGAGAGAGAGGCAGAGACAGAGACAGAGACAGAGCACAAACATACACTACAGAGAAACAGACAGACACAGAACAAAAAGACGCAAATAGGGTAAGTGGGAAATGTAACTGTATATCTGTCAAAGACAAACACACACGTAAGTATCTAGCTAACGTGCTTTCATTCATTATCTACACTTAAAGCCACACCTGCTATATGAACATCAGCGACAAAAACGTTATTGTTCCACACTTGTCATCACCACCACTCTTGCAAAGGGCATTGACAGTACTGCCAGACCGCCTTTACCCATCTCTGGATAAACACCCTAAGCCCTAAATAGGTGTACATTACACTATCATTATCTGAATCAGACAAACTAGTGGGATACATGACAGACACATGTTGCAAGATGGGAGGGGAGCAGCCGAGAGAAAAGAGAGAGAGAGAGAGAGAGAGAGAGAGAGAGAGAGAGAGAGAGAGAGAGAGAGAGAAGAGAGAGAGAAGAGAGAGAGAGAGAAGAGAGAAGAGAGATAGAGAGAGAGAGAGGGAGAGAGAGAGGAGGATAAGAGAGAGGAGGGAGAGAGAGTGGGGAGGGAAACAGACAGACAGACAGGCAGAGAGAGACAGAAAAAGAGAGCGAGCGACAGGCAGACAAATACAGATACAGACAAAGAGGTAGACAGAGACATGGACAGATATATATATATATATATATATATATATATATATATATATATATATATATAATAATATATACATATACATATATATACAGAGAGAGAAATAGACAGACAGACAGACAGACAGAGACAGAGAGAGATAGGGATAGAGAGTAAATGATGATAGATAGATAGATAGACAAATAGATAGATATATAGATAGATAGATGGATAGATAAGATAGATAGATAGATAGATAGATAGATAAGATAGATAGATAGATAGATAGATAGATACAATATAGAGAGGGGGGAAGGAGTGGAACTGGATAGTGCGTGAGACACAAGGGGGCTGCTGATTCACCACAACACAAAAAGATAGAGGATACAGGTGGGTGTCGGGTGTAGGTCAGATGAAGCAGATGGATTAATACCAGATCCCACAGAGGTTCCTGGACATTCTCCACCGTCTGCTGGCTACAGAAGCTCATGAATACTCTTCACAAAATATCATAGATCGTCTTTGGTAGAATTATATAATGACCGCCCCCCCCCCCCCTATCCCCACCCCCACCCCCGACACACACACATACACACACATACACACACACACACACACACACACACACACACACACACACACACACACACACACACACATGGGGATGCCAGTGGCAATCCTCGACTTCTGTAATTGTGAATTAGGAACTCCTTCTTTTCTATCCCTCTCTTTCTTTCTGCTTCATTACTTTTCTTCCTGCCACCATCACTTTGTCTATTTTCTGCTTTCTTAATCCATTCTCCTGTACATTTTCGTCCACGCCAAAGTCAGATGGGCTGGACCTGATTTTCCAGGCACTTAATGGCAGCGCAACGCATTTTTGCTCATATTGACTAAAAACAATGGTTGATGTCTGAGTGTTTGACGAAGAAGAACAGAAATGTGCTTGAGTTCAAGCGGTAGTGCTTTTTTCGGGTTTCTCCAGATGATTAGTCAGTGTATCAATGAGTCCACATGTTCTGAAATGCAATATAATGTGCAGATATATGTTCTTTCCACATAACAGGTTAACGGTATGTTATAAATCATGTATTGCTTGCATCAGTTTCTGTCTGAATAAGTATTACTGCTGAATCAACAAGAAATATTTGTTTAATCATATAAAATCATAAATGAGTATAAAAGCAAAAAAAGAGATATTCTTTCATAGTGAAAAAAATATACCAAAGCCGTTTGTTACAACACATGAACATTGTTACCAAAATGTGTATTGGCATTGTTTGTTCATTTATCATGCAAAATACACATTTTTGCCTTCTACATAGATTCAGTACAATCTCTCTCTCTCTCTCTCTCTCTCTCTCGTCTCCTCTCTCTCTCTCTCTCCTTCTCCTCTCTCTCTCTCTCTCTCTCTCTATATATATATATATATATATATATATATATATCTCCTCTCTCTCTCTCGTCTCTCTCTCTCTGAAAACTTGCGCACTACGTTAGTCCTGTTCCGCTTTTCGTAAGAGTAGGCCATTGTGTGCCGGTAGGAGCAGATGACAGAATTTACAAAACCGCATACACACTAGGACCGGATATTTTTAAAAAAGCACATGAGTGAATTAAAAAAAAATAAAAACACTGTTTCCTTGTTCTTTTGTTCATTCTCTCATCATTCCCTCATTTCTACTTCTATCTCTTTGAAGTGCCCATCGGTCCTCTCTCTCTCCCTCTCTCTCCCCTCTCTCTCATCTCTCTCTCTCTCTCTCTCTCCCCTCCTCCCCCCTCCCTCTCTCTTCACCTCCTCTCTCTTTACAACGAAATCAATTCCCATCCCAGCTTGGCGCAAGGGATGGCCATTTTATCGTGCACAGTATAGGCCTAGCCAAGACCTGCGTGTCTGCCCTGTTATCCTGCGGATTTCTCTGCCTTGAGCTTTGTGTTGAATATTTCATCACGCGGCCTCCACACACGTCACATCGCCGTTTACGACCATGGGCAGCCTGGCAATGGAGGAAGGTTTATGGGCAGGATTCAGAGCTGACTAACTCGTCCTGATGTGCTTCGGGGTACGTGCATGTGCATATGTGCGTACTCAGCATATGGCATGCAAAGAGTGAAGGGGATGAAGGACTTGAAAAATAGAGGGAATAAGCAGAATATATCTAAAACCATCGTGGATACTGAGAGAGAAGATAGACAGACAGACAGACAGACAGACAGACAAACAGATAGATAGACAGACAGACAGACAGACAGACAGACAGACAGACAGATAGATAGATAGATAGATAGATAGATAGATAGATAGATAGATAGATAGATAGGTAGGTAGATAGGTAGATAGGTAGATAGATACTCAGACATGATAACTCTGTGTGTGTTTTTTTTTTTTTTCATTTTATTCTTTTATATCGAGGATAAT
>CM054147.1:49435554-49440554 GCA_028751875.1 Rapana venosa
AAACTAACCAGCAGACACCCACAGAAACCAACAAAAATGTCAGCATAATTTCCCAATAATTATTTCCTATCAGTATGCTCAAAAACCCAGTACCAAAACCCCCCACAAGAACACACTAAAACAAAGAGGCGCAGAAAGGGTGAGGTCAGTGGCTTTCATATCAGTGACGGCACTGAAGAGCTGTGCACACACTATTCTCTACTGACAATCTGTCAGCCCAGACACTATAGACTCTGTATAGCTCCAGTAAGTGGACCAGTCTGCTTGGACTAGCCTATGACTCAAAGACTACAATGTTTGAAGGGAGATGGGGTGACGGGAGAGGGGGCAGAGCAAAGGGGGAGGGGGGAGGGGGCAGGGGGGGGGGGGGGGTAGTGTGTTCCATAGCAAAGTAGCCTTGTGGTAGTATGCTGGGCTCGTAGGCTGACGGTGATTGAGGACTGAGGGTTTGAGTGTCCGTTGAGATATTCGCTTCTGAATGTGTTCCTTTGCAGGTGGTTACGAGTTGATAGTCAGCAGGCCCCATATGGGAATGGACGCGTGATAACTTGGGTATAGGGTGTAGTGTATGTGTTGTGTGTGTGTGTGTGTGTGTGTGTGTGTGTGTGTGTGTGTGTGTGTGTGTGTTGTGTGTGTGTGTGTGTGTGTGTGTGTGTGTGTGTGTTGTGTGTGTGTGTGTGTGTGTGTGTCTGTGTGTGTGTGTCTGTGTTTGTAGGGGGAGGGAGATTCAGGATTGTGTGTTCCTTGGCTAGAGCTCCAAGGTTCACCAATGATGACATCTTGTATTTGCAATCATTTTAGTGCCTCCCATAAAAGCAGCGGCATTCGGAAGTCAAGGGTGAGCATACATTCAGATCTTATCTATCTTTTCTTTAAAAAACAATTCCGGCAATGGCCTGTGGCATGGATGACACAAATAATCATACAGATGGATCACAGTTGACAGTAAGCAGGCCCCGTGTGGGAATGAACAATTGCCAACTTGAGTATGCAGGTCTGTTAGGGTTTGGGGAGGATTTTAGCAGGGTTTTTTGTTTGGGGTTGGGGGTGGGGTGTTCGTTGGCTAGACCTCTGTGGGGACGGGATACCTCAGTGGTCAGAGCACTCGCTCTCCCCCAGCCAAGGTTAAGCAGCATCAAGCGTGGTTACCACTTGGATGGGTGACAATTTGCGCGCCTAGGCTTCAGTACAGTTCCCCAAATTCACCCAGCTGTAAATGGGTACCAGCCTGTTTAGAGTCAGAGAAGGTAAAGCGGCGAGGGAGAAGAGATGGGCGCCGCCCTCAATATGCTGGTCCCTTGAGAAGCTGAGGTCTCTGATGCCTCGCTCCCATATGACCACATAGGCTATGGGACACTTTGCCTTTTAACAATGGTGATATTCTGAATTTGCGATCATTATTGTGCCCAACATAAAGACAGTGGCATTTCGATGCCAGGAGTGAGCATACATTCAAAGCCTACCTATCGTTTGTATTGCATAAATCCAGTTATGGCTTGTGGCATGGATGATACAAATAAATTATGCGTCCAGCCTTTGATCTAGAGAGTTAGGACATCCACTAGGTCCAATTTGCTCATAGTATATTGCACGATAGTGACAGACAAACAGACGGACAGACAAAGACAGAGAGAGACATAGACAGAGAGACATGCAGTGAGAAAGAGACAGAGAGAAAGAAGGAGACAGAGAGAGACAGGAGAGGGGAAAGAGAGAGAGAGAGAGAGAGAGAGAGAGAGAGAGAGATAGATAGATAGATAGAGAGACAGACAGAGAGAAAGAGTCAGAGACAGAGAGAGACAGAGACATAAACAGAGAGAGGCAGAGACAGAGAACCAGAGAGAGGGAGTCACAGAGAGCCAGAGAGAGGGAGTCACAAGAGAGAGAGAGGGAGGGAGAGGGAGGGAGGGAGAGAGACAGACATGCAGATAGAGAGATATAGAGATAGAGAACGAGAGAGACAGACAGACAATCATACAGAGGGACAGACTGACAGACAGATAAACTGACAGAGAGACAGCAGACATGTTGGTATGCTGCCAGGCAACAGTCGAGGAAGACAAATGCAGAATGGATATATAAGCCCTTATACTAGTGATGGTGTGTTAACTCCAAAGCGTTAAATTGCATCGTCTGTTGTCGGCTGTGCCACTGGATTCAGAACTGCCAATGCATGCTGGAGATAGCTCAGATATCTCCCCACAGTGCGGGAAACAGCTAAACTTAATGCGTCTCTTCATACTGTCCTCTATCGTTCCCATGTTGTCTGTCCTGTTACGATAATTGCTGCCCTGAATTTTATCATCTTTATAAGCAGTAATCTGTAATGGTTCTTTCTGCCAACAACATCCAGATCTGTCCTAATCAATTTACGATGAGGAAGCAATAGTAGTTTCTGCACATTTGGTCATTTTGTGTTGTTTTTTGTGACACTTTGTGAAGATCACATTGACTGTGGATTTAGCAGACTGAAAGCAGCACTTGGACTCTTGGGGTATGTGCTTGTGTGGCCAGAAGTCTTCCTCAAGCATCAGGAAGAACGTTGAGTTTATTGTTTTGTATATAAGTGTTAATGGTTTTTGGTATCAGATGTCAGTGCTGCATCCTCTTCTGATAGTGCCTCGTGCATGTTACTGCTGGTATAGCTTTAATGCTTCTCTCTGATAGGTTACAGGCTTATGTGGAGGTAGGGATATCATCAATCTATCTGTCTGTCTGTCTGTCTATCTACCTATCTGTCTGTCTGTCTCTCTATCTATGTCTGTCTGTTTATCTCTCTGTCTATCTCTCTCTCTATCTAATCCAATCTAATCTAGTCCGTCTATCTATCTATCTGACTATCCATCTGTCTATCGAGAGAGACAGACAGACAGACACAGACAGAAACATACACGCATGCGCGCGCGTGCAGAACATCTTGCGCACACGTTAAATCCTGTTCCACTTTTCGAAAGTGTAGGCCATTGTGTGCCGGTGGGAACAGATGACAAAATTTACAAAACCGCATACACAAGGGGACTGGATGTAAAAAAGCACATAAGTGCTTATTCCATTATCCTCAATATAAAAGAATAAATAAGTAAAAATACACACACACACACACACACACACACAGGTGCACACACACAGATGGAGACGGAAACAGAGACAGAGATAGAGAGGAGACAGAGACAGATAGAGAAAGCACATGCATACACACAGAAACAGACAAAAAACACAGACAGAGACACACAAGTGTAAGTGTAAACCTGTCAGCTACATTCCCCCTCCCCCCCCCCCCCCCCTCCGAAAAAAGTGTGAATATCTGACTAACACACCACCACCATTGTCTGCACCTAAAGGCACACCTGCCATATGAATGCCGGCAATAAACCATTATTCATCCTCACCAGTCATCACCACCACTCATGCAAGGGCATTGACAGTACTGCCAGACCGCCTTTACCCATCTCTGGATAAACACCCTAAGCCCTAACTAGGTGTACCTTACACTATCATTATCTGAATCAGACAAACTAGTAGGATACATGACAGACACACGTTGCAAGATGGGGAATAGAGAGGAGTGGGGTTGGGGTGTGGGTGGGATGCTGGGGGAGGAGGGAGGGCTGATTCACCGAAATGAAGATAGAGGATAGGGTTGGGTGTCTGTCGCTAAAGCATGATTATATCAATCCAACAGATGTTGTGGATACTTACGCTGCTGACTACAGACCTCATGAATACTCACAAATAGGGAGCATCATCTGGTCAACTCAAAAGCATGAACTGACCAAGTCTGGAAGTATCAATATGCTTGAATCAAGCTATGTTCCTTGCTGACTCTGAAGTTACTTATACTGACATGTGGTGTACATGTATACTATGTACTTTTACTTATTTCCTTTGCAAGTCACTGGCTGTTACAACATCCTGCTAACTCATCAAGTATATTATTTATATACATTAAGTCACGAGATCTCTCTCGTGAAATTCAGGCTGCTCTCCCGGAGTGCAGTCGCCACAAGAGCAGCCACTTTTTTATTTGATCGCAATGTATATCTTCCTATCAGAGTGCTTTTCTAAGAATTTGCAGGACAACTCTCTGTTGCGTGGGTTCTAAACGGCGCTGCATAATTTTCCTCTAACCACGGACCTCGTTATTCTCTCCGAAAGACTAGCCCAGACCACCACTCATGACAATGTGGGGAAAAGTTTCGGGCCAGACGATACGAACCACTCACACTTCCGACCCGGACTTTTCGCTTTCTAGACAGGCACGTTACCTCTAGACCACCGATCCACCAAGTTGCATCAATATTATTGCAAACATGTGAACGTCATTCAAACTAAGAGTTATTGCTGCAAACAACTGTCATGTTCTGCGGGACATAAAAGCAAATCTTGAAACCATTCACTTTTGCCAATAAAAATAATGGGCTATATGTGTTTCTATTTGAATGCATCTACTGGCATGCTGTGTTTTCTTTTGTTATAAATAGTGCGTATTTCAGAAATCTACATAGATACAGATACATAGGTACAGTCACAACCTGCTTGTCTCTCTCACTCAGCCTACAGTCACAACCTGCTTGTCTCTCTCACTCAGCCTGTCTGTCTGTCTCTGTCTCTGTGTCATCAACATCCTCCATCCCTATGATTTCTTTAACAACAATCCATACTTTCTCATCCAATAATTCAGTGATAGAGATGGCCATTTTATCGTGTACAGTATAGCCAAGACCTGCGTGTCTGCCCTGTTATCCTGCGGATTTCTCTGCCTTGAGCTTTGTGTTGAATATTTCATCACGCGGCCTCCACACACGTCACATCGCCGTTTACGACCATGGGCAGCCCGGCAATGGAGGAAGGTTTATGGGCAGGATTCAGAGCTGACTAACTCGTCCTGATGTGCTTCTGGCTACGTGCATGTGCATATGCGCGTACTCGTTGAGTGACGTGTGAAATGTGGATAGGATGAGGTACTTGAAATGCAGAAGAGATTAGCCAAAAAAATAACC
>CM054147.1:49445554-49450554 GCA_028751875.1 Rapana venosa
CTGCCTACAATGGAACTAACATGCAGCTTCTTTTTCGGAATCTTGAATGTATGTTAGTTTGATGCATCAGTTATGAACGTATATGAATTTTGCATGTGTATGCACCTATACACGTAATAATATGCGCACTATACTGCAAAATAGTCATTAATGGCAGTCACTGTCAGTGAGATTTGAAGAAGGAATGAAATTAGGATCTATAACTGAAAACACTGCTATCAAATTCTGTCTTGTTTGCTATCAGAAAAAAACCTCAATCAAACGAGACAACAAGCAAAAATGAACAATCTATTTCTAGTACATCAGTAAGCTTGCTCTGTGTAAGCCCACAGATGATGTTTTTGTACAACTTATTGATATTGAATTATATATTTCAGATACCTACATACATGCAACTGTCTTTAACCCCTCCCCTCCCCATCTCTTGCTCTTTATCCTCTTGTCCACTCCTCTTTTCTCTCTGTCTGTCTGACTGTGTCTTTTGGTCTGTCTGTCTGACTGTGTCTTTCGGTCTGTCTGTCTGACTGACTTACTGACTGCCTGTCTGTATCTGTCTCTGTCCGCCTGTCTGTACTCTCTCTCACTCTCTCTCTCTCCAGTAAAATATCTATTCCCAGCTGCCATCAATGATAGAAGATGACCATTTTACACACACAAATACACAGTCTGTCTGACTGACTTACTGACTGCCTGTCTGTATCTGTCTCTGTCCGCCTGTCTGTACTCTCTCTCACTCTCTCTCTCTCCAGTAAAATATTTATTCCCAGCTGCGATCAATGATAGAAGATGACCATTTTATCGCGCACAGTATAGCCAAGACCTGCGTGTCTGCCCTGTTATCCTGCGGATTTCTCTGCCTTGAGCTTTGCCTTGAATATTTCATCACGCGGCCTCCACACACGTCACATCGCCGTTTACGACCATGGGCAGCCTGGCAATGGAGGAAGGTTTATGGGCAGGATTCAGAGCTGACTAACTCGTCCTGATGTGCTTCTGGGTACGTGCATGTGCATATGTGCGTATTCAGCATATGGCGTGTATAGTGTGAAGAGGGCGAGGGACGTAGAAATGACAGAGACGAGACAAGTAAAGAAAAGAAAAGAAGTTATGAACGTTAAGGGGAAAAAGGTGGAGTTTGTCATCAGCTCTTATGTTTACCTATTATATTCATGTTTTTCTGTTTGTTATATTTTTTTTCTCTTTTTCTTTTATGTCGAGGCTAATAAAATAAGGACTTATGTGCTTTTTTACATCTAGTCCCCGTGTGTATGCGGTTTTTATAAATTCTGTCATCTGTTCCCACTGTGCATGTGTTCCCATGTGAATTTGTAAAGAGTTGATCTTCGAAAACATATGTAAAGCCAGCGTAGATTTCATACTGAAATGAATAAAGTCTACGTAAAAATCATTTTTGAAGCCTTGGTGCTAACTGAATTTCTAGACACCTTGTTTCTCTATGACCAAAAGTGTGTGCATACGTAAACATAGCTGAGTGAAATGTGTGTGTGTGTGTGAGAAAAAGTGATTGAAATACCGTATGGGGCATATTTTTGGATAAAAACAGCTGCAACTAGTTGCAATGTGGACGAATGAAGCGGAAAATTGTGGATAGTGTTTATGTATCAATAATATCTTTACCTTCCCAAAGCTGTATGTGGCCGCAATGCCAAATGGTCAATAAACCAGTCCATAGACTCTCTCTCTCTCTCTCTCTCTCTCTCTCTCTCTCTCTCTCTCTCTCTTCCCTCTCCTCTCTCTCTCTCTCTCTCTCTCTCTCTCTCTCTCTCTCTCTCTCTCTCTCTCTGTAGATTTTGAAGATGATGATCGTGATGATGATAATTATACAGGTCGAAGAAGACGATGATAGTCTAGATGATAATGACGATGACGATGACGTAGATGATGAAAGTGATGATGCTTACTGCATCTGCCGTTACAGATGATGTAGGTGCTGATGGCGATGATGATGTAGATGCTGAAGGTGATGATGGGGATGGTAATGATTAGAAGACATTGAGTGTGATTCTGTGTGCTTGCAGAAATGGAAATGTGAAATGAACATAACGTTTACCTGCTATAATGTATACCTATCCCTGCCCGAAACATGTTTTGTATAGTGGCCTAAGGCCGAAGTACAATAAAACTGTTCAATATTCAGTGCTCTCTCTCTCTCTCTCTCTCTCTCTCTCTCTCTCATCCTCTCTCTCTCTCTCTTCTCTCTCTCTCTCTCTCTCTCTCTCTCCTCCCTCCCTCCCTCCATCGCTCTCTCTTTAACATACTCTAAATTTTCGCCTATGCGAATCTCTTTATGTTTTCTTTTTTTTTCACACAAAGTGTCTTAATACGCCTTCTCCTGGTGTGAAAATGTGTTCCCCTTTCTTGCCGTGCATAATATAGCATGCTGGATGAAGCCTGCTTTGATGTATCTAGCTGGCTACCGCTCTACCATGACATTTATTATCAGGTTATTTTGTATAGGTTTTTGTTTTCTTTTCCCCAGGTTTCGGTACCCTTCAAACAAGATGACATCTTTTAGGTTTTGTTTTGTGTTACTTTGCTTGTTTGTGCGTGCGTGTGCGTATGCGTGTGTGTGTGTGTGTGTGTGTGTGTGTGTGTGTGTGTGTGTGTGCTTATCATTATGCGATGAACTCTTGCTTTTCAGTTAGTGTTAGTATTCATATTATTTTTGGGTGTATTGCTGTTAGGTTTATTCTCCTGTTCAGTTTGTTTGTAATCCTCCATACCCAAAAGGGGTGAAAGGAATTAAATCTTGAAACTTGAATTTGTGTGCGTGTTTGTTTTTCTCTGTGTGTGTGTGTGTGTGTGTGTGTGTGTGTGTGTGTGTGTGGTGTGTGTGTGTGTGTGTGTGTGTGTGTGTGTGTGTGTGTGTGTGTGTGCAGGGAGCGCCTGGGCTTTATCACAGTTCTTGATTAAACCATTGACGCTGGGGGCAACAGCAAAGAGAGAGGCTGTATGACCAGTGGCTTTCCCACTCATGGAATTCCACTTTACAGCTTAGTCTTTAGTGATCGACTATGACTCTCTGACTAGGAGGCTTGACTCGCACAGTCCTTATGTGCTGCAGCCCTGGGGGCTGGATGGCCTTTGGAGAACATCTCCAATGCTGACTGTTCTTATGCCCACTTGGCCGAGAGAGTGGGATGTACTGTGGGCAAGGCATCTCCACTATAATCAAATTTCTGCCCAGTTTCCAAAACAGCAGCTACCTCCTCTGCTGTTTTGGAGGTCATCGTCGGACACGACGGACAACATACGTGTGCAGGGAAGGGACTGTAATTTTGGTCAGCAGCAGCCTATGCCCTTGTAATTTTTGTTGTCTTGTGTGGTTTTTTCGAAGTCTTGTTACTGTTGATGATTCGTCTCTGGCTAATTTGCTACTGCTGCTGCTCTATCTCTCTATGGGTGCGTGCGTGAGTGCGGGTGCGTCCGTGTGTGTTTATCTTTAACACAGCATCTTCGAAAGGAACATTCTTAATGCTAGAAACGGGTAACGGCTTAGGACAATTGATTTGTAATTACGTTCCTGAAAAAGTCAGATAAGCTAAGTGGTGGCGGTAGATATAGGTACTATTTTGTAGAGTGGTTTCATACTTTGTTTGGCTTTGTCCTTTGTTTTAATCGCGTCAAAGCTTATCAGCATTATTTTGCCGCGAAGTATTTCTCTTCTAAACCCAACACCTGGAAAAGAAACATGCATAGAATATCGATCTAACTCATGAGTATGCACCTACCTGTCTGCTTATTTATTGCTTATTGGTTTGCTCTCTTACTCGTAAAGGCCTCCTGTAAAGAGAGCCTCTGGTTTATCCAAGTATCCTTAATAAATCATTCGATTTCAAGGTCGATTCTATTTGTATATGTCATGCACAAATGCCTGCAGGCACGCACTCGAAAACGCGCGCACCTTTGTATATAAGCATGCACGCTTGCACTCACATCCACGAACACACACACAACACACACACACACCACACACACACACACACACACACACACACCCACACACACACCCACACACACACCCACTCTCTCTCACTCCCCCCCCCCCCCCCCCCCCCCCCCCGCCCACACACACACACACACGCACGCACACATATGCACACACACACACACGTATATTGCTCATACGATAGAGGACAATAGTTCCTGTATGATTATTAATCAAACAAGAAGAGTTTGAAACATTAAAAAATAAGATACCAAAATCGAAACAAGTACAAACACAGAAGACCTCTTTACAACAAGAAACAAATACAACATAAACTCTCTCCATGCCTTTAGTTGATATCTAAGTTTATATAAACACAAAAACACAAAAAAATACAACTTAAACTCTCTCCATGCCTTTAGTTGATCTCTAAGTTTACCTAAACCACCTACAACCCCCCCCCCCCCTCCCCCCCCCCCCCCCCATCCCCACCTCAGTTCATCACAGTGCGCAAATCCAACATCTTTCACGAGTGCTAAATTGAGTGCACCCCTTCTCTTTACCTTGTCCCCAGTGTGGTCAGTTCCTGCTATAAGTAGCATCAGCTATGGAACTGGGCTGGCATAGGATGGAATAAATAGCAGCTGAAAGCAGCTGAAAGTGTTGGGGGGGGGGGGGGGGGGGGGGGCTGATAGCTGTGTCACTGGACGAAAATAGGAAACTACACACACACCACACGTTCATTTTCAGCAGTGTAATTAAGAGGAGTGGCTGATTCTCTGGAAGGTCATCATCCTCATTGACTGAGGGTGCAATGGTGCATACCCAGGCATGCTGCAAGCTTTGTGTGTGTGTGTGTGTGTGTGGCATAGCCTTTAACGCGGAAATGATGAAGTTTGGGTGCAGGCTTTGTATGTGTGGCATAGCCTTTAGCGCAGTAATGGTGACAATTGGGTGCAGGCTTATTGTGGCATAGTCTATACTGTAGCAATGATGACATTTGGATGCAGGCTGTGTGTGTGCGTGCGTGTGTGTGTGTGTGTGTGTGTGT
>CM054147.1:49473054-49485554 GCA_028751875.1 Rapana venosa
CAAAATTCACATACAGTTGTCTTTGCCACTCTGTGCACTGTTCGATGATGTTTCTGAGCGTGAATATCTGGTCTATACATCCTCGTTGCTCCCTGAACCCTGCTTGTTCCTTCCTCAGTGCATCGTCCACAGCATCTAATATTCTTCTGATGATGACCTTGGCCAGTATCTTGCTCGGCACAGACAAAAGAGTGATTCCCCTCCAGTTGTTGCAGTCGCTCAGGGTTCTTTTCTTGGGGATTTTGGCTATCACTCCCTTGGTCCAATCGTCAGGTACTTTCTCGTTCTTCCATGCAGCTGTGAAAAGTGGTTGCAGTATGTCAGCTGCTAGTTCAGAATCTGCCTTGAATAGTTCGGCACCAAGGTTGTCCTGGCCAGGTGACTTGCCGTTCTTGAGGGTCTTGATGGCAGCCACTATCACTTCCTTTGTTGGGGGGTTGACATCAATGTCTAAGTCTTTTGTAGCTTCTGGGATGTCGGCTGTCTCGTCAGGTGGTGGTCGGTTGAGAACTTCCTGGAAGTGTTCAGCCCATCTTTCTTCTTGCTCTTTCTCTATTGTCAACAGTTTCCCCTCTCTGTCCCTGATTGGTCCCCCAGCGCTCTTAAATTTGTTGCATACTTTCTTGGTGATCTTGTAGACTCTCCCTTGCTCACCTTGGGCCGCCGCCTCTTCTGCCTCAGCTGCCAGCTGGTCCATGGCTTCTCTCTTGTCACGGCGTGCGAGTCTCTTCACTTTCCTGTGTGCCTTTCTGTACAACTCTTCCTGCCTCTCTCGTATATATATATACATATATTATATATATATATATATATATATATATATATATATATATATATATATATATATATATATATATATATGTATATAGATAGATAGATATACGTTTGTTCTCTCTCTGTGTGTGTCTCCCTCCCTCCCTCTCTCTCTCTCTCTCTCTCTCTCTCTCTCTCTCTCTCTCTCTCTCTCTCTCTCTCTCTCTCTCTCTCGCTCGCTCTCTCTCTCTCATGTCGGGATGTGACATGTCAGTACTGTTGCACTTATACTTGGTGATGAAAGTACAGGCATAAACAGTTTTCCAACCTCGGTACGTCATTTCAACCTGTTCATGGTATGTCGTCTATCAACCTTTGTGATTCCATTTATGTGCGACAGTCTATATAGTTGAAGGGGCGTGTGTGTACGGGTGTGTGTGTATGCGTGTGTGTGTGTGTGTGTGTGTGTGTGTGTGTGTGTGTGTGTGTGTGTGTGTGTGTGTGTGTGTGTGTGTGTGTGTGTGTGTGTTCTTTCTTTTATTTAACGTCTGTTCCCTCAAGGTGATATTAGACCAAAGATAAAGTGTTACAATATATAGAGAACGTGTGTGTGCGTGCGTTTGTGTGTGTGTGCATGCGTGCGTACGTGCGCGAGCGCACGCGCGCGCGCGCGCGTGTGTGTGTACCTACTTGTGTCTGTGCACGAGATAAAAGAAAGAAAATAAACAACAAAGAAATTATGGGAGGGACGGGGGTGAGGTGGGGAGGGAGGGGGCAAGCATTGAACAGCTTAAACTGCAGCAAGAATAATTACAAAAGTTTGCCAACAGGGCTTCTAACTAAACAACTATCTCCAACATAATCACATTCATCATCATCATCATCATCAGACCCGTGACCTTGGCGGTCGTGGAGGAGACACGAAGACGATGCCGTGGTAAGCCTCCTCCATCCATCTCGGTCCTCGGCTCTGCGCAGTAGTGCCGAGTCATTCATCCTGGTCCATTCTCTGATGTTGTCCATCCATGACTTGTTCTGTCTTCCCCTCTTTCTGCCACCTTCGAGTGTTCCCTGCAGTACTGTTTTGGGCAGAGTGTTGTGGCGGGTGACGTGGCCGAACCATGTCAGCTTTTTCTTCTTGACGATGGTGAGAAGGGGTTCCTGTGGACCTGCCAGCCGTGTTATTTGACTCTTGTCAAATTCATTGGTCTTTCGTTCTCTCCAGGATATGCCCAGTAGTTTTCTATGGCATTTTGTTTCGAATGACTGTTTCAGCAGTCAATGTCCAGGTTTCACTTCCGCACAGCAGGATCGTCTGAATTAGGGCTTTGTAGAGCTTTAGTTTGATTGGGAAACTGATCTCTTTGCTTCTCCATATATTGGTGAGTTTTGTCATAGAAGATGTTGCCATGGCTATTCTGACTTTGATTTCTGTCGTCGATCGCCCGTCCTTTGTGAGTGTAGCGCCAAGGTATTTAAAAGCGTCTACCTCCTCCAGTTGTTGGCCGTTCATGTAAATTTTAGCAGTGGCGTTGCTCGTGCTGTTCACAAGTACTTTACTTTTCTCCGAGCTCACCTCCATCCCATATGCTTCAGCTCTGTTCTCAAGTCTGGTCGTAAGATCTTGCAGCTCTGTGTTACTTCCGCCCATGAGGTCAATGTCATCGGCAAACCGTAAGTTGTTGAGGGGTCTGCCGCCAATGGAGATGGTAGAGTGGAAGTCATGGAGGGTCTCTCTCATAATGTTTTCCAAGAACAGATTAAACAGGACTGGAGATAACAGGCAGCCTTGTCGAACCGCCCAATAATTGTCCAATCGACATATTTGAAATCCTATGTGTGTGTATGTATGTGTGCCTGTGTGTGTGTGTGTGTGTGTGTGAGAGAGAGAGAGAGAGAGAGAGAGAGAGAGAGAGAGAGGAGAGAGAGGGGGAGAGAGAGAGAGAGAGCATGCAAATATGCATGTATACCTGCATAATGTGTGGGGGCATTATTGAATGCGTGGGTGCGTATTTCTTGTTTTCCTTTTGTTTTTGGTGGGGAGAAGGGGGGCAGCTGTCTGTTTCCCCCATTCTCAGCTCCTATCCATTCCATCCCAGCCCAGCTGGTGCTGATTACAGCAGGAACTGACCACACTTGGACTTGGTTAAAGGAAGGGGTGTGCTAAATTTGGCTCTTTGACTGAGTGATGTTGGATATACACGCTGAGGGGGGTGGGGTTTGCTACCTAGTATTACATTTTATTGTTTTGGATTGAACACTCACCCCCCATCCTCTTACACTTCTGTCCATTATTGTGTTTCCTTACAGCAACAATGCACAAAAATAATGACAGTAATAGTCATCATCAACATGGGAGTGTCCTGACCTCTGAGTTATCCCGTCCCCTCACCTCACTCCCTTCTCACCATCCACCCCACTACCCAGACATACCTCCACATTCTTCCCACCCAATTCTACCCCTTGCCAAATCTACCGCCAACATACTCCGCCCCCCCCCCCCCTCATCCCACAATACTCCCCTAAATCACACACCCCTATACCTAACACCACCATTATCCTCCATCCCCTTCCCATCCTCTTCCATTCACACATCCCCCCCACTCATACCCCACTAAAATCTTCCCCCTACGCAAGCTTTAACCCCATACCCATACTCCCCCATAATCACATTTCTCCTCTACTCAAACCTTAACCCGTATCCAACCTTTACTCATCCCCCCTACCCCTACCATAAGTCATACCCCTAATAACTCACCCCTACTCCTATCTTAACTCGTACCCCCTACCCCTACCTTAACTCACTCAAACTAGAACTTAACTCGCACCCCCTACCCCTACCTTAACTCACTCAAACTAGAACTTAACTCGCACCCCCTACCCCTACCCTAACTCAGACCCCTACCCTACCTTATCATCACACCCCCTACGCCTACCCTAACTCACATCCCATACCCTACCTGGGCCCCCCTACTCCTACCCTAATTAACTCACACCCCCTATCTTAACACACAACACCCTGCCCCTACCTTAAGTCATTCCCCTACCTTACCTTAACTCGCACCCTACCCTAACTCAGACCCCCTACCCTACCTTATCTCACACCCCTACTTTAGCTCCCCCCCCCTCCCCTTCCCTTAACTCACACCTTTACCCACCCCTACTTTCACTCACACCTCCTCCCCTCCCTTTTAAACTCCCCCCATCTCCCCCACCTTAAAATCACACACCCCTCTCCAACAAAAATTTCCCCTACCCTAAGTCACACCCCTACCCTACCTTATACCACACCCTACCCCTCCTTAATCACACCCCCTACCTTCACTTCTACCTACCTATACCCCTACCTTAACTCCAACCCCTACCTTAACTGCACCCTCTACCTATTCAAAACCCCCTTAACTCGCCCCCTCTCCCTTAATTCACCCCCCTACCCCACACTCCCCCCAAAACTCCTCCCGTCCCCCTCCTTGACCACCCCCCCTCCCCTCCCTTAACTCACACCCCCCCCCCCTCCTTTACTAAAACCCCCTACCCCTCCCTTACTCACACCCCCTACCCCTCCTTACCCCAACCCCCCCCCCACCAAAACTCACACCCCCCTACCTTAACTCACATCCCTACCCCCCCTTAATAAACCCCCCCCCTACCCCTACCTTAACTCACCCCCCCTCCCCTACCTTTAATCACACCCCCTACCTTAACTCACACCCCCCTCCCCTACTTCTCCCTTTAACTCACACCCCCCCCTCCCTTTAAACTCCACCCCTACCCCCCCTTTAACTCCACCCCCCCCTACATCACACCCCACACTCCTCCTTAACTACACCCCCTATCCTAACTTTACCACCCCCCCCAAACCCTTTAAAACTCACCCCCCCGTACCCCACCTTAACCCACCCCCCCAACCCTACATCACACCCCCTACCCTACCTTAACCACCCCCCCTACCCCACCTTAACTCACACCCCGTCCCCCCCTACTTAACTCACCCCCCCCTTACTCCTCCCTTTTAAATCACCCCCCACACCAACCAACTCACACCCCCTACCCTACTTAACTCCACTCCTACCTTTAACTCACCCCCCCTACCCCTACCTTAACTAAACCCCCTGCCCCTACTTAACTCACACTCCTACCTTAACTCACACCCCCTACCCTACCTTAACTCCACCCCCTACCCCTACTTTAACTCGCACTCCTACCTTAACTCACACCCCCAAACCCTTACCTTAACTCACACCCCCTACCCTTACCTCAACTCACACCCCACATCTTTTATGTTAAGAATACTTTTTGTGTATGTCCATTGTTATTACTCTGTATTACACACACACACACACTCACACACACACGCACCACACACACACGCACCACACACATTAGATCTATCTATCTATCCATCTCTTTCACTCAGTCTGGTATCACTTAAAGTGGAAAGACGTTAAAATTGAAGATTTACTTACTTACTATATCTTTTCCCCACACCCTTACCTTAACTCACACCCCTCCCCTACCTCACACCCCCTACTCGTACCCTTTACTCCCTACCTTAACCCCTACCCCCACTCATACTTTAACCCATACCTAACCCCACTATCCTCCACCTAAACCTTATACCTCCCTATGATTACCTACCTCCACCACATTCCTCCTACCCCTTTCATACTCCTCCCCCAAAGCTATTCATCCCTTGATATAATTATTACATATATTACTTATTTTCTTTTGATAGGGGTGGGGTTGCATTATTTCCAGGATGGAAGTGACAGAATTGTGGTGTAGGCATGACAAGCAAGCAATGATGGGATTAGAATTCACACTGGGATTCGAACCCAGGACATCAAGAACATACAGACCACAAGTCCGTCGTCTTATCCAACAGGCTACAGTGCCTGTCTCCGAACTAACTCGAAATTAGAAATATAAAATCTCAATTCAGCCTACGAAGCATGTAGGATATGGGAATGGATATATTGTGCTGTGTTGTGTTCGAGTATATAAAATGTTCAAAAATAAGTTGTATTTTATGTTTTTGTTTAATGTTTTGTTTAATTTTATTTCTGGTTGTGTTTCGGGCAATATTAAGATTTTCGTAAATTTTCGTAACTTAACGGAAGAAGCCGAGATTCACGAACTGTGCAGGTTTTATGTGAGTAGTGGTCAGATGTCCATTTGATGGGGGGACAATGTGGATATCGTCTTATCTCCTTTATTCCTCTTTTTGATGGATGTATACTTGACCATTTCACGTTGTGATTTAATAGTAGAATAATAACAGTAATAAGAAGTGTTAACAATGTCCATCTTGCATAAACTACTTAGGACAAGCTGGCATCAAGAAAAAGAAAAAAAGAGAAGAAAGACCAACTGATTCTAGATGACTTGCGGACTAATCTGAGAGGAAGCACACAGGGTGTGTCAACGGGCAGAAGGCTTTTAAGACTAAAGGTAAACTTGCTTTGTGGCCACAGCCAACAACCGATCTCTCTCTCTCTCCGTCTGTCTGTCTGTGCCTCTGCCTGTCTGTCTGTCTGTCTGTCTGTATCTCTTCCTCTCTCTCTCTCCGTCTGTCTGTCTGTGTCTCCTGCCTGTCTTCTGTCTGTCTCTCTCTCTCTCGCTCTCGCTCTCTCTCTCTCTCCGTCTGTCTGTCTGTCTGTCTTCTGTCTGTCTCTATCTCTCTCGCTCTCTCTCCCTCTCCGTCTGTCTGTCTGTGTCTCTGCCTGTCTGTCTGTCTCTCTCTCTCTCTCTCGCTCTTTCTCTCTCTCTGTCTCCCTGTCTCTCTCTCTCTGCCTACTCTCACTCTCTCTCTCTCTCTCTCTCTCTCTCTCTCTCTCTCTCTCTCTCTCTCCCTGTCTCTCTCTCTCTGCCTACTCTCACCTCTCTCTCCTCTCTCTTCTCTCTCTCTCTCGAAATTCTCTCTTCTTCTCTCTCTTCATTCTCTTCTGTTTTGTTGATTTCCCTAATCAGACAGAGCCGGATGGGAAAAAAGTTGCGCATGCTTATTCTGTACCCTTGAAAAATATCCATTCATTCTGTCATTCATTCATACTTCATTCATTCATTCATTCTCTCCTCTCTATCTCTCACCGTGTATGTCTGTCTCTGTCTGTCTGTCTGTCTGTCTCTCTATTTTCTCTGCGTCTTTTTTTATCTCTGTCTCTTTTCTGTCAAATTATTCTGTCTCTTCACTCTCTTTTTGTCTCTGTCCTCTCTCTCTCTGTGCGTCTTTTTCTTCTCCCTATCTCTCTGTTTCTCTGCCTCTCTGTCTCTGTTTCTGTCAATGTCTGTATGTCTGTCTCACTCTCTCACTCTCTCTCTCTCTAACTCTCTCTCTGTCTCTGTCTCTATCTCTGCGTCTTTTTTTTTTCTCTGTCTCTCTGTTTCTCTGCCTCGCTGTCTCTGTTTCTGTCAATGTCTGTCTATCTGTGTCTCTTTGTCTCTCTCTCTCTAACTGTCTCTCTGTCTCTCTCTGTGCGTCTCTTTTTTCTTTTTGCCTCTCTGTCTGCCTCTCTGTCCCTGTCACTGTCTCTCTCTCGCTTGCTCTGTCTGTCTCTCTGTCTTTATCTATGTCTCTCTGTCTCTTTCTCTGCCTTTCTCTCTCTCATTCTCTCTCTTTCATTCTCTCTCTCTCTTTCTCTCTTTCTCTCTCGCTCTCTCGCTCAGTCCCTCTCTCTGTCTCTGGTCTCTGTCTCTGCCTCTCTCTCATATTGAAGTGAAACGGTCTTAGCCACTCGGCAACAGTATTCGTCTATTTATGTATTTATTTATTTATTATTTATTTTTTACTTATTTATACCACATTAAGTCACGATATTTCTCTGCGTGAAATTTGGGCTGCTCTAGCCGTGGAGAGCACGTCGCAACAAGAGCAGCGCCACTTTTCTTTTGTTTTTTGGTCTGCAACTGTATTTGTTTCCCTATCAGAGTGGCTTTTTTCTAAGAATTTTGCCAGGGACAACTCTCTTGTTGCCGTGGGTTCTTTTACGTGCGCTGAATAATTTTGTGTAACACACGGGACCTCGGTTTATCGTCTCATCCGAAAGAGTAGCACCCAGACCACTACTCATGGTCTAATGGATGGGGGAAACAGTTTCGGGCCCAAACGGGGATCGAACCACCGCACACTTCCCGACCCGGGCTTTTCGCTTTCTAGACAGGTGCGTTACCTCTAGACCACCGGTTACTATAACCCTACCCGTACCTGTTAACAGACGAAACTATGGTTAGGGGCATACTATAATTATAAGCCTCCTCTTCCGTAGTTACGTTTCAAGTCCAATTCAACGATCGTGTCTCATAGTTTTCAGAACATTCACATGATTATGCCTCATATTTGGACTCAAAATGTATGTTCAGCTTATTTTTTTCCAAACTAACACAGAAAACAATGATTTCCTTTAAAATAATATAGATTGTTCTGTTTCTCTCTCTCTCTGTCTCTCTCTCTCTTTCTCTCTGTCTCTATATCTCTCTCTCTTTCTTTCTCTCTCTCTCTCTCTCTCTCTCTCTCTCTCTCTCTCTCTCTATATATATATATATATATATATATATATATATATCTATATATATATATATAATCCAAGCAAGTTTTGCTCAGAAATGTTTCTGAAAGTTTATCAAGAATGCGTAAAGACTTTGCATTTTGCAAGACACTTGTACAGACTGTTGTATAACATGACAGAGTATTTCTGCATCAGGCATGTTTCGTTATCTTTTCATATACAGCTGACCATGTTTCATGTCGAGAAGACTGCCAAAAGCTGTAAACAGTAGACAGTGCAAGGCAAGACAAAGCAAGACCAAATTAACGATAGAATGCATGCACAAAAGAGTAGAGCAACATTTAACAGCTTTCACAGACATAGGCAAACACAGACACGGTCACAGACAGACACAGACATAAATGCGCTCACAGACAGACAGACATACGCACGCACGAACGCACACACACGCGCGCACACAACATGCATCCCGCATAAATGTATCTATTAATTGAGTTAAAGTAGTAGAATTGTTATATGTATGTATATGTGTGTAATGCATACATACACACACACACACACACACACATACATACACACACACACACACACACACACACACACACACACACACACACACACACACGAGCACACACATACACGAGCGCACACACACACCCTACACAAACACGCAACCCCCCCCCCCCCCCCCCCCCCCCCCCCCCCCCCGCACACACACACATACACACGAAATATCCAAACTAACCATGTCGGCTATAATTGTCATTCCAAACGTACCTCCTCCAGTTAATAGTAACTGCCAGGCATTCTACCATTGGCAGTCGCTCTCTGTAATCACTCTGTCACATACTTTGTGCTTTCCCATAACATTATACTCACAGAACTGTTCTGGAGGTTGCTTGTGATGTTGGTGGTGGTATAGGTAGCCGTAGTGTTGATATTGTTGTTGTTGTTGATGCATTTTTATTTAATTATTGCTTTCGTTGTTTGTTTGTGTTGTTGTTGTGGTCGTGGTCGTTGTAGTTGCTGTCGCTGGTGGTGGTGGTGATTGGTGGTGGTTGGTGGTGGCGGTGATGATGGTGGCCATCTTCTTATTTTTCTTCTTATTTGCAATTCATTTTCTTCATCGTCATTGTCGTTGAGGTCGCATATCTTCTACTTTATCGCAGTTCCATACATACATACATACATACATACATACGTATACATATATAAATATATGTATGTGTGTGTGTTGTTTGTATGTTCGTTTGTTTGTTCGATTGTTTGGATGTTTTTTGTTTGGGTTTGGCGGGGGGGGGGGGGGGGGGGGGGGGTGGGGTTAAAGTCACTAGACTTGAATTGACGTTGAACTGAAG
The DNA here is from genome assembly GCA_028751875.1 of Rapana venosa. Lineage (NCBI taxonomy): Eukaryota > Metazoa > Mollusca > Gastropoda > Neogastropoda > Muricidae > Rapana > Rapana venosa. Next base: position 49,482,671 of record CM054147.1, read on the forward strand.
CTACACACACACGCGTGCGCGCGCGCGCACACACCCACACCCACCCACACACACACACACACACACACACACTCACACACATACACACACTCATACACACTCACACACACACTCACACACTCACACATACACACAAACACACACACACACACAATCGTCTAATATCACTTTAAGTGAACAGACGTAAAATTGAAGACACACACACACACACACACACACACACACACACACACACACACACACACACACACAACACACTAACATTTCCAACCATACTTCTACGATAAACTAATCATTCCTCTAATAAACTCAACCCCCACCCACTCCTACACCCCACCCTCCCAACCGCCCACTCTCCCACCTCCATCATCTCTCCCTCTAATGAATAACCCCCTCCCCCCACCTTTCCCCCTCACGACATTTCTCCGCCTCTATAGAGCTAGAACGAACGGTGTCTGTGATTAACCTTGTCACACAGGTAGCACTTAAGTACCTGACCATTACGCTTGTGAGGTAGCCTTCTATTTGACTAGATCTGTTATGCAGCATTGCGTGAAATCAATAGACTAGAATGATGACTGTGACTAACCACTTTGGCGCAGTGGTTAGCGCCCTAGGTTACGGACTTCAAGGTCGCAGGTTCAAATCCTATAAGGGGGGTCATAGGGATTTTTTTTTCCGAACTCCGACCGGCTCCTACCGAGAGGTAACTGTTATATCTTACGGTGTAATTGAGGGACATGTTTTCTTTTCCGTAAGGGAGCGAGGCGTCAGAGACCTCAACTTCTCCAGGAACCAGCATATTGAGGGCGGTGCCCATCTCCTCTCCCTCGCTGTTTTACCTTCCCTGACCCTAAAGAGGGCAGGTACCCATTACAGCTGGGTGAACTGAGGGAACTGTACTGAAGCCAAGGCGTTTGGGTGTTTGGGCCCGAAACTTTCCCCCCATCATTTAGACCATGAGTGGTAGTCTGGGCGCTAGTCTTTCGGATGAGACGATAAACTGAGGTCCCGTTGTGTTATGCAAAATTATTCAGCGCACATAGAAGAACCCACGGCAACAAGGGAGTTGTCCTTGGTAAAATTCTTAGAAAAACCCACTCTGATAGGGAAACAAACACAGTTGCACACCAAAAATCCCCAAGGTGGCGCTGTTCTTGTGGCGGCGCGTTCTCCCCGGGGAGAGCAGCCCGAATTTCACGCAGATAAATCTCGTGACTTAAAGAGGTATAATATAAAAAAATACAGGTTTTATCTTGTGAGTGTGCTACGGGATCAGTGGGAAGACACTTTTATGACACTTAAATCCAGCCTCAAGACATATTTATTTCAGACCTCAGATTCTCCCCTCCTTGTTTCATCTCCTTTCTGTCCTTGCTCTCAACAGAGAAAAAAACCCCATCACCCTGCCGGAGTGTACAGCCTGTTTTGTAGCTGGTTTTTTGTTATTTGTTTTATTTTGTTGTTACTGTTTGGTGATAGCTGTGGTGGTGGCGTGTTACCTGCTCTCAATGTTGTTATATTTACTGCTGCTGTTACAGTTGGTGGAGACTGTTGTTGCCTTCGTAGAAGGCTAGATTACTATTGTTGTTTTATTTCATAGTGCAAATCTATAACTATAGTCTTGTCTTGCTTTCTTGTGATGGTCTCTGTCGTTTTCTTGTGGGTGTGATTAATACTGGTATTATCATTGCTGCTACGGCATGCATGGTTGTGGTTTATTCTACCCGTTAGCATTGTGGAAGGTGTAATGTAAAAAAAAAAAAAACACCATGAAAAGCAAAAAATAAAAATACACACGTGAAACAAAAACAACAGAATATATCTCTAGTGTTAGATTCCCGAAGTCAGAATATGATTTCTTTAAAAGTGAGTAAAAGAAAAAGTCGCATACATCAAAATCTCAACTGATAAACCTAGGAGCTCTAGCCGCGTAATGAAAACAAAGCAGTCCTAGTAAAACGACGCTGACCAGAAACCCTTAAAACATAACAGAACAGTTGAAACTAGACTACAACAGAAGAGATTATACAAAGAGAGTAACAACTAGAATACAACAGAAGAGATAATACAAAAAACCCAGTACAAGCTAGATTATACCAGAAGAGATGATACGGGAAAACAGTAAAAACTAGACCACAACAGAAGCGATAATATAAAAAAGTAACAACTAGAATACAACATAAGAGATTATACAGAAAAACAGTAAAAATAGCTTACACCATAAGAGATAATACAAAACAGTAAATGAAATAGCTTACAACAGAAGAGATATTAGAAAACAGTAAATGAAATAGCTTACAACACAAGAGAATATACAAAAACAGTAAAAGAAATAGCTTACAACAGAAGAGATAATACAAAAATAGAAAAAACCAAACCCCTAGCATACAAAAGAAGAGATAATACAAAAACAGTAAAACTAGAATGCAAGAAGAGATAATACACAGACAGTTTTTAAAAACCCTCACTTACACCAGAAGAGATCATACAAAAACAGTTTTTTTTAAAAATTGGTTACTACAGAAGATATAACACAAAAACAGTACAGACTAGAATAGAACAGGAAAGATAATACAAGCACACACCACACACACAACACACACACACACACACACACACACACACACACACACACACCACGTGTCATGTACTTTACTGAAAGCGTGCAAACATGCCCCGTTTCTTAAACCTACAAGTGTAGAGTTGCACAGTGCCAGTGAAAAAAGAGAGAGAGAGAGAGAGAGAGAGAGAGAGAGAGAGAGAGAGAGAGAGAGAGAGAGAGAGAGAGAGAAAGAGAGAGAGAGAGAGAGAGACAGACAGAGAGACAGAGAGACAGAGACAGACAGATAGACAGACACAAATACAGACATAGACAGACAAA
>CM054147.1:49488054-49500554 GCA_028751875.1 Rapana venosa
ATTTCACGTTGCTAAGTTATTTTTGCTCGTTGACAAAATTGTTTTCATATTATTACTTATACATTTTACTCTGGTCGTTTTGTTTGAAAACAACTCGGAATACATTTTGAGCAAAGAAAATCTATTTTGAGTCAGTCGGCTCTTTTGTAGATTGTAAATGGTTGCTGCTTGTGCGGATGAATTCTGTTTATTGTTTGGGCCCGAAGCTTTTTTCCCCATCCACTAGACCGTGAGTAGTGGTCTGGATGCTAGTATTTCAGATGGGACGATAAAGTGAAGTGCCGTGTTCGACGCGATTTAGCGCAAGCAAAATATTCCACGGCAAGAAGAGAGATGTCCCTGGCAATTTTCAGTAGAAAAAGCCCTATGATAGGGGAACAAAATTAATTTTAAATTTTCAGGAAAAGAAAAAAAATAAAGGATGGTGCTGCTCTTGTGTTGACGTGTTCTTCTCAGAGAGAGCTTTCCGATTTCCACGCAGAGAAATCTGCCGTAACTTAAACGGTATAATAATAATAATAATAATAATAATAATAATAATAATAATAACAATAATAATGTATGACATTTATATAGCGCTGAATCTTGTAAAACAACAAATCAAAGCGCTCAGATGACATGATTTTTTTTTATTGAAAAAATTTATATCGAGGATAATGGAATAAGCACTCATGTGGGGTTTTTTACATCTAGTCCCCGTGTGTATGCGGTTTTGTCAATTTTGTCATCTGTTCCCACCGGCACACAATGGCGTACTCTTTCGAAAAGCGGAACAGGATTTAACGTGTGTGCAAGATGTTCTGCATGCGTTCGCACACGGGCCTCGGCTTATAGTCTTATCCGAAGGATACCACACAGAACAAAATAATACAATACAATGCAATGCAATACAATACAGTACAATGCAATGCAATACAATGCAACGCAGGACAATACAATGCAATACAATACATCCATACAATACAATGCATCACAATAGAATACCACATAACACAGTACAACAATATACAACACAATACAATACAATGCAATACAACTATGCAGTATATTTTGTAAGTTTCACTCCTCGCAGCCAAGTTTTCTTTGTGAACTTGATATTTTCGTCAGTTTAGTTTTGTGTGCAGAAATCCTACCATGGAATTTTTCATAGTGAGGAGAGTTGCAGCAGTGCAATCTCCAGTGTAGTGTGTTGGGGTCGCTGTGTCTGACTTATTACCTGCTTGTGAGATTTCATGAGTCTTCAGGTGATGCGGATTTGTCATCTTAATTTTCCTGCTGCTTTTGTTTTGTTTTGCGGTGGGGATGCCAGGGGCCTGTCAGTATAAACAGCATCCTCACCTTCTGGAAATTTTGTGCTAGGAATTCCCTCCTTTCTATCCCTCTCTTTGTTTCTGCCTTGTTCCTTTTCTTCCTGTCACCTCCTTCTTGTCTATTCCTGCCTTCTAGGTCAATTTTCTTGCCTTTTATTAGGAATACTTAAAATATAACAATTCTCTCACACGCTTAAGTCGGATGCGCTGGGCCTGACTTGTCAGGTGCTTAACGGCAGTGCAACGCATTTTTGCTAAGAGGACAGACAACAATAGTTGCTGTCTGAGCGTTCGATGAACAGGAAGAATGTCGTTCTGAATTATTAGTTTATAGTTAGAAGCATCGAGCGTTGTTACCAACTGGATGGGTGACCGTTTGCGCGCCTTTGCTCCAGTACAGACTCCAGTTCACCCAGCTGTGAATGGGTACCTGCCGTCTTTAGGGTCAGGGAAGGTAAAGCAGCGAGGGAGAGGAGATGGGCGCCACCCTCAATATGCTGGGATTTGCAGAAGCTGAGGTCTCTGACGCCTCGCTCCCAAACGACCACATAGGTTATAGGACTCATTTACCTTTACTGGGTAGAGGTCAGAACGCACCACTCGATAAAGTGTTCTCACTAGTCACTTATGTTTCGTGCGTTCATCAAACAGATACTATGTGGTACAACTTCTGCGTATGCAAGGTTTTGTCACTATCCCTGTGTGTAAAAGGAAGCACAGTGACACAATGAAACACGATGTTGATGATGACCTTGTTATAAAGTAGTGTAGAGGAGAGTAGCACATCAATGTTCAATTATCGTGTGTGTGTTATAATGAAGAGATTAGTCCATGACAAACTCGTAATAATTAATTGAGAGTTGTGCTCTACATTCACAAGCAAGAAGTGTCATTTGGAATGAGATGGACGCTATAGCCGAGTGGTTAAGACCATTTGACTTCAATCTCGTGGGTCCAGGAAGTTACAGGTTCGAATCTCGACAGCGACATGTGGTGAAGTAAGTGTAGGGATCGTTACTATCTCCAAGCTCAACTTCAAATTAAGTCATACCAGTGCCTTCATTACCTTCGTGTAGGCATACGTGCAGAAGATCAAGTCTGCACGTTAAATATCCCTAATTCATATCCACATTCGGTGGATTTCTAACCTCATCTCCCCCAAGCCTAGTAGACTACTGGGGCACCACTGAAGATTTTGCAACCAGCTTCCTCCACTCCTCGCGGTTTTCAGTTTTCCGTACCAAGTGATTCCACTCAAATGCCAATCCACTCTCTGATGTTGTCTTCCCATTATTTTCCCTGTCTGCCTCTTCCTCTCCCTGTCATCATGTTTCCTGTGAGGCAGTCTTGGCTGGTCTGCATGTTGGAGTGACGTGCCCGTACCACTTTAGTGTGAGCTTTTTCACTGACGTCAGGAGCTCTTCATATAGCCTGATGGCGTTATTTTGTTTCCACGTTCTCATTAGTGGTGTGATCTCTGTATGAGATACCGAGAGGTTTGCGAAAGTATATCATCTCCATTGCCTGTATCCTTCTTTCAATGTCTGCTGTTTTGGTCCACTTTTCACACGCGTACATTATGGACATGATCAGGGAATGCATTAGTCTGATCTTGAAACAAAAGAATAGATGAATTATAAATGAATGAATGAATAAATGAATAAACAAAGAAAGAAAGAAACAAGCAAATAAATAGATAACTAAATAGATAAAGTAATGAATGAATTAATAAATAAATGAATAAATAAACAATGCTTATATTTTAAGTTATAAAAAAAGGTAAAGGTAAAGGAGTCCCATAACCTATAAAGTCGTAGGGGAGCGAGGCGTCAGAGACCTCACTTCTCTAGGGCAAGCATATTGAGGGCGGCGCCCATCTCCTCTCCATCACTGCTTTACCTTCCCTGACCTTAAAGAGGGCAGGTACCCATTTACAGCTGGGTGAACTGGAGGAACTGTACTTAAGGCAAGGCGCGCAAACGGTCACCCATCCAACTGGTAACCACGCTCGACGCTGCTTAACTTGGCTGGGGGAAAGCAAGTGCTCCGACCACTGAGCTATCCCGTCCCCATATTTTAAGTTATAGTCTTAATTTGATTGATGTCTATAATAATGCCGGTGCGGTGATGCCATTGGCACTATTCACATTTTGTCATTAACAAGATTTTGTCTACGCCCATCTAACAACAACACTACAACGAACGTACAAAAAAGATAATGAAAACTAACATACACACACATACACAAACTTGCAAACACATACACACATACACTTGCAAACCCACACACATGCACACAAACAAATACACACGCGCACGCGCACCCATACACATAAACACACATACACACGCACGCACATACACACAAACAAATACACACGCGCACGCGCACCCATACACACAAACACACACATACACACGCACGCGCACACACAACACACACACACACACAACACACACACACACACACACACACACACACACACACACACACACACACACACACACACACGCACACAGAGCAGACAGAATATCCCGCTGCCAGCTTACTTTACCTGTTACAAAATCCCCTTTGCTGCTGCTGCTACATATGCCAGGGTGTTTCTGTGAGACAGTGCCAGAGACAGGCTGAACTGAGTGGAGTGTTGTGACACACCGTACACCTGACAATGACCAAGCACAACAGTCATGCTACCTGACTGACTGACTGACTGACTGACTGACTACCTGACTAACTGACTGACACCTCTGGCAGTGGATCTGTCTGATGTCCATACCTCACTTTGCTGTCAGGTTTCAGTTTCGCCGTTTCTGTTCTTGTTGATTGTTCTTTCTTAACTTGAATGTGTTGAGGTTGGGTTTTTGGGGGGCCTCTTTTCTTGTTTGGTTGTCTGTTTGTTTGTCTGTGTATCTGTCTGTCTGTCTCTTTCTCTGGCTCTGTGTGTCTGTTTCTCTCTGTGTCTCTTTTACTTTGTGTCTTTCTGCCTGTCTCATTTTTTTCTTTCTGTCTGTCTCTTTCTCTATATATCGGTTTCTTTTTCTCCCTCCTTGTCTCTTTCTCTATCTGTCTGTATGTCTATCTGCTTGTCTGTCTCTCTATGTTTCTGTCTCTGTCTCTCTCTCTATCTCTCTTCTCTCTTCGTGAGTGTGTGTGTTTGTGCGCGCGCATGCGTGTGTGTCAGTGTGTGCGCGTGCGCGCGTGTGTGTACGCACGCGCATGTGTGTGTGCACATTCTCTAAAATCCAATTTGCTACTGCTGCTACATATGCCAGAGTGTTTCTGTGAGTTAGTGCCAGAGACAGGCTGAGCTGAGTGGAGTGTTGTGACACACCGTACACCTGACAGTGGCCAATCACAACAGTCATACTACCTGACTACCTGACTGACTGACTGACTGACTGACACCTCTGGCAGTGGATCTGTCTGATGTTCTCACCTCACTTTGCTGTCAGGATTCAGTTTCACCGTTTCTTTTCTGTTGATTGTTCTATCTGAATTTGAATGTGTTGAGGTTTTTGTGGGGTATCTTTTCTTGTTTGGTTGTCTCTGTGTCTGTGTCTGTCTTTTTGTCTGTCTTTCTGTCTGTCTGTATGTTTCTTTCTCTCTCTGTGTCTGAATCTCTCTTTCCCTCTCTTTCTCTCTCTTTCTGTGACTGTCTGTTTGCCTGTTTGTTTTTCTTCTCTCTCTCTCTGTTTGTCTGTCTACCTCTGTATGTCTGTCTATTTCTCTCTCGGTCTCTCTCTGTCTCTGTCTATCCGTCTATCTGTCTGTCTCTCCCTCCCTCTCTCTCACTCTCTCTTTTTGTCTCTGTTTGTCTGTCTGTGTCTCTGTCTGTCTCATTCTGTGTGTGTGTGTGTGTTGTACGTGTACATGCGTATTATGTATGTGTGCGTTTGTGTGTGTTTGTGTGTCTGTGTCTATGTCTGTGTGCATGTGTTTGTGTGTGTGTGTGTGTCTATGTCTGTGTGCATGTGTGTGTGTGTGTGTCTATGTCTGTGTGCATGTGTGTGTGTCTGTGTCTATGTGTGTGTGTGTGTGTGTGTGTGTTTTGTGGGACACTGTACACCCGGCAGTGGCCAAACACAACAGTCATGCTACCTGACTACCTGACTACCTGACTGACTGACTAACACCTCTGGCAGTGGATCTGTCTGATGTTCGTACCTCACTTTGCTGTCAGGAATCTGTTTCACTGTTTCTTTTCCTGTTTGTTCTGAATGTCTGTTTTTTGTGACCTCCTTTCTTGTTTGGCACTGTGTGCGTGGTGTGTGTGTGTGTGTGTGTGTGTGTGTGTGTGTGTGTGTGTGTGTGTGCGTGTGCGCGCGCGGGCGTATATGCGTGCCTGTGTGCGTGCGTTTGTATGTCTGTGCGTCTGTGTGTCAGTGTCTGTCTCTGCCTGTTTCTTTCCGTCTGTCGCTCTGTCTCTGCCTCTCTCTCTTTCTATCACTGTATGTCTGCACGCACACGCTCTCTCTCTCTCTCTCTCTCTCTCTCTCTCTCTCTCTCTCTCTTATATATATATATATATATATATTATATATATATATCACTCTCACTCACGTGCGCACACACCCCTACCCCCCAATACACACGCTTACACAGACAACACACACTCACACGCACGCACTTACACAAGCACACATACACACATACATACATACATACATTCACACACATGCACATACACACATTGCTCTTTCTACACACACACACACACACACACACACACACGCACGCAAACGCACATGCACACACATGCACACACACATGCACACACACACAAACACACACATACACACACAAGCCCACTCCCTCACACAATCACGCTTTTTCATATAACCACAAAACAAAGCAGTTGACAGAAAGCCAGAGATAATGCAATAATTGCATCTTTTCAACTAAAGGCATCAGATGAGCTTGTCTAGTGGACACGGTGATAACCGAAGACATAATTGCATTATCTCAAGTTCCTACAGCAAAGTAATTATCACCGTGGCGTCTCCTAAGTATACCCATTGTTACCCTGGACCCACAATTGAACATGTCAGGAATCTCATTTGTTTTTCAAGCACGTCTCGTTCATTGTAATCTTCAAAGGTCTGAACAAGAGGACGTAAGCCCCTTTTTTCTCTCATTATATTGAGAACAGTCTCCCGTAGTCGCTCTGATAGTCTCTCTTTGTTTCTGCCTTGTTCCTTTTCTTTCTGTCACCTCCTTCTTCTTGTCTATTTTCTGCCTTCTTGGACCATTCTCCTGCTTTTTTATTTATTAAGAAAGACTTACAAGGTACGGGACGGGATAGCTCAGTGGTCGGAGCACTCGCTTTCCCCCAGCCAAGTTAAGCAGCGTCGAGCGTGGTTACCAGTTGGATGGGTGACCGTTTGCGCGCCTTGGCTTCAGTACAGTTCCCCCAGTTCACCCAGCTGTAAATGGGTACCTGCCCTCTTTAGGGTCAGGGAAGGTAAAGCAGCGAGGGAGAGGAGATGGGCGCCGCCCTCAATATGCTGGCCCTAGAGAAGTGAGGTCTCCGACGCCTCGCTCCCCTACGACCTTATAGGTTATGGGACTCCTTTACCTTACCTTTACAAGGTAGCCATTCTCTTGTATGCGGACGTCGGAGGCACAAGGCTGAATTTTCCAGGTGCTTAACGGCTGCGTGGCACATTCTTCTTCATATATTAGACAACAATAGATGCTGTCTGGGCGTTCGATGAAGAAGACGGAGAAGTCCCCTGTATGGATGCTGGGGACCTGTCAGTAGAAATAGCATCCCCACCTTATGGAAATTCTGTGCAAGGAATTCCCACTGTTCTATCTCTCTCTTTGTTCCTGCCTTGTTGTTTTTCTTTTTCTTTGTCACCTCCTTTTGTCTTTTTTCTTGCCTTTTTGGTATATTCTCCTGCTTTGTTTTTCTCAAGAAAGACTTAACAAATACCAATTCTCTCCCATGCCAAAGTAGAATGTGCTATCCCTGTCATGTCGTACACTTAACTGTAGTGCAAGGCATTTTCGCTTAAAATTATGATAGAAAACAACAGTTACTCTCTGAGGGTATGACGAAGAGAGAATTTCAGAGTAGGAACTTAGCAGAATTGGCTGAACACTTGGAAGACACACTCTGGCCGGGTGGATTGGTGGTCTAGAAGTAATGCAGCTGCCTATAAAGCCAAAAGTCTGGGTTTGATCCCCGTTTTTGCCCCCGCCGCCCCCTTCCCCCTCGCCCCCACCCCTCATCCTCTAGACCATGAGTGGTGGTTTGGTTGCTAATCTTTCGGATGAGACGATAAGCCGAGATCGTGTGTAGAACATGCATTTAGCTCAGGTAAAAGAACCCAAGGCAACAAGAGAGAGCTTTAGGACAGCATTTACATACGAGTGCCCACCTTTGTTTGTTTGTTTGTTTGTTTTTCTGTCGTTCCTTGGCAAGTGTTCCAGGGTTTACCAATAAATATTTTTCTTCATATGAGACTGTTTTTGCCCACCTTGAAAGTAGCTGCACCCTGATTACAGGTTATATATTGGAGTCGGTGTGTTCGTGTTTTTGTAACGCATCGAACGCTGATAAGTTATGAACTATTGGATCTTTAACGTGCGTATTTGATCTTCGGTAAGAGTGTATGCATAAATGAAATTAGGGCACTGGCAGGTCTGCACTTGAAGATGACGTGGGAGGTCTTTAAAAAACACACCACCATCCTTAATTCAACAGAAGTCGAAATTCGAACCCCGACTTCATGAATCAACGGAATTTAAGTCGAACCGTGTTAGCCACTCAGTTAGTATTGTCCGTCATGGGGTAATCCCAGAGACGATGATTTAGAAAGAAAAAAAAGAACATGCTAATATAATGGGGCAATAATGCAATTTAACAACCCGTGATGTTTAAAACCAAAGAACAGACATTCCCCCTATGAGTAAAAAGTAGCAACATCAACAGTGAGTGATATTTGACACTATGTTGAATTTGAACAGTTAAGTGACAATGAACACCAGGAAACAAACATACCAGCCACAGTGACAAGTGTCCCCTGGCTGACACTAGGGTGGCAGAGTGACATCTCAGTGTCATTTGCTTTGTTCTGATCTAGGGCAGTGGCAGTTCAGACCGGTCTGGATTGTATGTAGAATTATGCTGGTTATGTGAAGAGCAGAGGAGGTGAGAGAATACTGTTTCCATGTCGTATCAGGGCTAGGTTGGAGGGAGAGGAGATGGGCGCCGCCCTCAATATGCTGGCCCCTAGAGAAGTGAGGTCTCTGACGCCTCGCTCCCCTACGACCTTATAGGTTATGGGACACCACCATCAGGGCTAGGTTGTTTTTTTTATATTTTTAAGTTAAATATTATTCTAGATTTTTTTTTATTATTTCTATTACTTATTTAGAGGTGTTGCCTTATTTTCTTACCTCTCTGTGTAAATATCAGTCTGTTTGTTTGTCAGCCTGTCTGTATATTTGGCTATTTGTCTCTATGGCTTTCTCTCTGTCTGTCTGGTTCTGTGTTGTGTGTCTTCTTCTATCTCTACTATCTATCTATCTATCTATCTATCTACTATCTATCATCTATCTATTATCTACTGTTGTCTGTGTCTGTCTGTTTCGTCTATTTATTATCTATCTATGCATATATATATATATATATATATATATATATATATATATATATATATATATATATATATATATATATATATATATATATGTATATATATGCACACACATATTATATACATATATATATATTATGTATGTATTATGTGTATGTATGTATGTCTATATGTCTATCTCTCTCTATCTATCTATCTATCTATCTATCTATCTATCTATGTATATATATATATATGTGTGTGTGTGTGTCTGTGTGTGCCTGTGTGTGTGTCTGTATGCCTGTGCACGTGCTTGCGTATGTAATCCCTCATCCTCTTATGAAATCACGTTTAGTTTCTCTCCAATTCAATTTTTGGAACAAGTAGCTATAACTGCATACACACTAGCGCTGTACAACATCAAAAAGCGATAAATGCAGAAACAGTAAGTTCACTTGCTCTCGAAGGAAAATCTGAATTTATAATGGCCTTGTAATGAATTCTGCATTCACCTCTGCCATCTGAGAGGGAAGGTTTGTCCAATGAGAGTTGTGATGGGTTCCCGTGACCAGGAAATGAACTTTTGTCCTCATTATAGCGAACAAATATGCAAGGCTGCAAAGGACACTGGAATATGAAGTGATAGAGGATATCAATATGGGGTGAAAATGAGAAAAAAGCTAATGGCAATAAAATTGTAATATGAATATACTGAATGGGTGTTTCTCTGTCTGTCTGTCTGCCTGACTGTCTCTCTTGCTTTCTGTAACCTATCCTATGTATCTTGCTTGCTATTTTCTAGCTTCCTTTTGATATCTTCTGTTCTCCTTTTTTGTGTTTTTCTTGTCTCTTGTTTCCTTTTCATCTTCCTTTTCTTTCTGTCTCTGTGTGCATGTCTGTCTATCTGCCCGTTTGCTTTGCCTTTCTCCCCTTCTTCTAGTTTTCCTTCTTTGTCTTCTTCTTCTTCTTTTTATTCTTTTTCTTCTTTTTTTTCTTCTTCTACTTCTTCTTCTTCTTTTTCTTCTCTCTCTCTCTCTCTCTCTCTCTCTCTCTCTCTCTCTCTCTCTCTCTCTCTCTCTCTCTCTCTCTCTCTCTCTCTCTCTCTCTCTCTCTCTCTCGCTCTCTCTCATTTTTTCCCATTTTCAAAAAACCTGGGTACACTTTAGCTCCTGTTTTTGTTTTTAGTAATTCCTCTCCAAGAAAGTATAACGTTCTATTTGTCAATAATTGTATGGCCTTCTTAAATTCTGATGAATGATAGAATGAAAACTTGTTACTTGTTAAGCAAAGATCAACGCGATTTAATCTGTTCATGTCGTCATCTTTGCCTAGTGGTTGAAACCTGAGTGAGTAATGGTTTGCCCATTAAATCCTGCTGATAGATTTCCGCTATGTCAAAATAAACGTTGAAGTTTGCTGTGGGAAAAGCAATCATCTCCCTCAAAAGATATCCGAAATGAAAAAAAAATGTATGAAGGACAGTGTAAAACGAGAAAGCTAGCTAATGACTATAAAAATGACATAAACTGATTTTGAAAGACAAAGAAAAAGCAAATCTGAAGAATAATTCCATGCGCGCACACACACACACACACACACACACACACACGCCCACACACATACACACGGTCTCCCCAAAAGTCCTTCAAATGAGACTATAAACCGTGGTATCATGTGCAAAAGCACGCATAACTTCTTGCACACACGTGAAAACCTGTTGTGCTTTTCGGAAGAGTAGGCCATTGTGCTGCTGTGGGAATGGATGACAAAATCTACAAAACTGCATACACACGGGGACTTGATGAAAAAAAAAGCACACAAGTGCTTATTACATTATCCTAGAAATAATTTTAAAAAAAAAGTTTATCTCTCTCTCACACACACACTCATCCCCCCTCACACACACACACTCTATCTCTCTGTCTCTCCATGTCCCTGTCTGTCTTACTGTCTTGCTATATTTCTGTAGGTCTGTCAGTCTCTTTCTTAAGCACACACGCACACATACGCACAGACACAAACACATGCACACTCAACCCCCCTCTCCCATCCCCCCCCCACACACTACTTGAAAGAAACAAGTGTTTTGCAGGGAACAGATCCTTAGCCTAAACTAATTACCACCCTGACCTAAAAATGCTGTAATGGTTTTGTCTTTTTCAATGAGGGGTGGCAAACTGAACGAGTCAACATCTTCATTTGTCATCATCTGTAATGACATCAAGTGTTCCCCTTTGTTGAACAGTGTAGACAACTGGATCACACATGGCCCACTTTTATTACCTGGAATGACAATTGTGCTGGGAGCTAGTCCATTTTGAGTCAGGAGCTGTCTTTGTCTGTCTGTCTGTCTGTCTCTCTGTATGTGTCTCTGTCTCTCTTACTGTCTGTCTGTCATTCTCTCTCTGCCTTTGTCTTTCTCTCTCTCACTCTCTCTCTATTTTTCTCTATCTCTCAGTCTCTCCATGTCCCTGTCTGTCTGTCTTGCTATCTCTCTCTCTGTCTGTCTGTCTCTTTCTCAAGCACACACACACACACATAAATGCAGACACAAACACATGCACACTCAACCCTCCTCTCCCATCTCCCCCCCCCCCACACACACACACTACTTGAAATAAACAAGTGTGTTGCAGGGAACAGATCCTTAGCCTAAACTAATTACCATCCTGACCTAAAAATGCTGTATTGGTTTTGTCTTTTTCAATGAGGGATGGCAAACTCTCTGAAAGAGTCAACAGCTTCATTTGTCATCATCTGTAATGACATCAAGTGTTCCCCTTTGTTAAACAGTGTAGACAGCTGGGTCACATATGACCCACTTTAATTTCCTGGACTGACAATTGTTTTGGGAGCTAGTCCATTTTGAGTCAGGAGCTGTCTTTGTCTGTCTGTCTATCTCTCTGTATGTGTCTCTGTCTATCTTTCTCTGTCTGTCTGGCATTCTCTCTCTGCCTATGTCTGTCTCTCTCTCTCACTTTCTCTCTATTTTGCTCTTTCTCTCTGTCTCTACATGTCCCTGTTTGTCTGTCTGTCATGCTATCTTTCTGTATGTCTGTCTGTCTCTTTCTTAAGCACACACGCACACATACACACGGACATAAACACATGCACACTCAACCCCCCTCTACCATCTCCCCACACAAATACACACACACACACTACATGAAAGAAACAAGTGTTTTGCAGGGAACAAAACCTTAGCCTAAACTAATTACCACCCTGACCTAAAAATGCTGTAAGGGTTTTGTCTTGTACGTTGAGGGATGACAAACTCTCTGAAAGAGTCAACAGCTTCATTTGTCATCATCTGTAATGACATCAAGTGTGCCCCTTTGTTAAACAGTGTAGACAGCTGGGTCACAAATGACCCACTTTTATTTCCTGGACTGACAATTGTTTTGGGAGCTAGTGGCATTTTGAGCAAGGAGATGTCTCTGTCTCTGTCTGAATGTGTCACTCTGTCTGTCTCACTTTCTCTGTCCGTGATGTGTGTGTGTTTATTTCTATTTATTTTTAAAATTGTATTTTATTCTTTTATATCGAGGATGATGGAATAAACACTCATGTGCTTTTTTGCATCCAGTCTCTTTGTGTATGCACTTT
>CM054147.1:49513054-49520554 GCA_028751875.1 Rapana venosa
CACACACACACACACACACACACACACACACACCACTCTCTCTTCTCTCTCTCTCTCTCTCTCTCTCTCTTATATATATATATCCGTAAGGGCGGGGACTGGATGTAAAAAAGCACATAGGTGATTATTCATTATCCTCGAAAAGAAAAGAATTTTTCTTTGTCTTCTGCATGTGGATATACACGAAGGGAATTAAGGCACTGGCAGGTCTGCATTTGTTGTTGACCTGGGTAATTGCAAATATCCCCACACTTCTCTCTCTCTCTCTCTCTCTCTCTCTCTCTCTCTCTCTCTCTCTCCTCCCCTTTTATCACTCCTTCTCTCTTCCCCCCTACCCCCTTCAAACGGCTCAAAACACCAATGATTATGATAATGTGTAGTGACCAAGCGTGCATTCCGCCCATTCCAAAATCAGTGTTCACGCTCATTAACTTCTCTTGTTATGCTCATTTTCTAAGATCAGTGTCACCCTTTTAAACCTTCCATGCATACACATTTTGTTGTTTTTTCCCCAAAGCACAGTGATGGTTATTAGAAAATCATTACGATAAGCCAGGCACCCTTAAAAACTTCCTGATGGTTTAGAATATATTTTGAGATAATATTATACCTTGGAGGAAATAGGTTAATACCATTTTTAGATTTTCACAGACCTCTGTTTGAGAGAAGGCAATTTTCTAATTTTCACACTCAACAACCTCTGGTAGTAGATGATATCATCGTGCATTGTTTGGTTTCCAGTTCGAAAAGCAGATAGGCAAGTAGCCTTGTGGTCAGAACATTGCGCTCGCAATCTGACGACCCGGGTTCCATTCCCATTCAAGGGATATTTTACCCTGGAGTTAACATCAGTGCAGACTCCACACTCCCCAAAAGTCCTTCGGATGAGACTATAAACCGAGGCCCCGTGTACGAACGCACGTAGAACATCTTGCGCACATGTTAAATCCTGTTCCGCTTTTCGTAAGAGTAAGCCATTGTGTGCCGGTGGGAACAGATGACAGAATGTACAAAACCTAATACACACGGGGACTAGATGTAAAAAAAGCACATGGGTGCTTATTCTATTATCCTCGATATAAAAGAATAAATAAAATAAATAAATAAAGCATAACGAAATGTAGATTGGGGATAATTATGAGAGATGGGGATGGGAGAGGGGTGGAGGTATAATAAACGATGCTTAGACTCTTTGATATTTATTTTTTTCTGCAGGAGAGGGTGAGTTATCTTCTGTGACTTCCCTGTCCTGCTGTATTCACACGGTTTCTTTGCTATCCCCTCACTCCCAACATAGGCAGAGCTGTTACGTAGTGTCATCGGCATTGGATGTCCACGGAGAGATCATCAATGTCAGGCCTCCGTAGGGAGGAACATTAAATTCCTAGCATACCATTTCTAGAATGTGGGCATGCTACTTATCCTGACAGGCCCCAAGCATTTACACGAGGGGAAGGTTGGGGAGGCGGTTCCACAATTCTTGGTACAATGACCTATATTCCCAATTAAACAAGAAAACAACCCTACAAATCCGCAGTACTGTTGCTTTAATTCTGTGAAGGGAATTAAAAACAGCCCGTACATGCAAATTTCACATCCAGTGTGCGCTTACAGTCTCTCAATGATTTCCAGAGTTAAGTCGATTCTGTGAAGTCATTTTCTATTCTTTCTTCTCTGTGTGGAGCACGTTCATTGTGACGTAGCGGAAACCCATTTGGAACACGCGGTGGTCAAAGAAAACTGATCCTAAATATTGCGAAGGGGGCGGAAATCATTTCTTGACCGTTCTGCATTGTGTAGACCTTTGTTCGTTTGGCCAGGAACTCTGTGATCATAGGCCTGCATGAAAGGCGATGTTACCTAAAGATGACAAGTCATCATGTAGCATGTGTTGGGCCTAATGGGTTAGATTGGCTAAGAGCAAGCCTGGACATGATGGGAAGGAATTAGGTAGGAGAGGGGAGAGAGGGAGGTATCGAGAAGGAAAGAGAGAGAGAGAGAGAGAGAGAGAGAGAGAGAGAGAGAGAGAGAGAGAGAGAGAGAGAGAGAGAGAGAGAGATTGATTTAAAAATATTATTTTATTCTTTTATATCGAGGATAGTGGAATAAGCATTTATGTGCTTTCTTAGTCTAGTCCCCGTGTGTATGCAGTTTTGTAAATTCTGTCACCTGTTCCCACTGGCACACAATGGTCTACTCTTACAAAAAACGGAACAGGATTTAACGTGTGCGCAAGATGTTCTGCGTGCGTTCGCACACGGGACCTCGGTTTAGAGTCTCACCCGAAGGACTTTTGGGAGAGTGATAGGCCGCGTAGAGACTGAGAGATAGACGGAGAAAGAAATGGAGAGAGAGAGACAGACAGACAGACAGAGAAAGAAATGGAGAGAGATACAGACAGACAGAGAAATAAATGGAGAGATAGACAGACAGAGAAATAAATGGAGAGAGAGAGAGACAGAGAAAGAAATGGAGAGAGAGAGAGATAGACAGACAGAGAAAGAAATGGAGAGATAGTCAGACAGACAGAGAAAGAAATGGAGAGAGAGATAGACAGACAGACAGAGAAAGAAATGGAGAGATAGTCAGACAGACAGAGAAAGACATAGAGAGAGAGTAAGACAGACAGAGAGACAGAGAAAGAAATGGAGAGAGAGAGAGATAGACAGACAGAGAAAGAAATGGAGAGACAGACAGACAGACAGACAGAGAAAGAAATGGAGAGATAGTCAGACAGACAGAAAAAGAAATGGAGAGATAGTCAGACAGACAGAGAAAGAATATGGAGAGAGAGAGAGAGAGAGTAAGACAGACAGAGAGACAGAGAAAGAAATGAAGAGAGAGAGAGAGAGAGTCAGGCAGACAGAGAAAGAAATGGAGAGAGAGATAGACAGACAGACAGAGAAAGAAATGGAGAGATAGTCAGACAGACAGAGAAAGACATGGAGAGAGAGATAGACAGACAGACAGACAGACAAAGAGACAGACAGAGAGACAGAGAAAGAAATGGAGAGAGAGATAGACAGACAGACAGACACACAGAGAGAGAAATGGAAAGAGAGAGAGAGTCAGACAGACAGAGAAAGAAATGGAGAGAGAGATAGACAGACAGACAAAGAAATGGAGAGATAGTTAGAGAGACAGAGAAAGAAATGGAGAGAGAGAGAGTCAGACAGACAGAGAGACAGAGAAAGAAATGGAGAGAGAGAGAGAGTCAGACAGACAGAGAAAGAAATGGAGAGAGAGAGAGAGAGTCAGACAGACAGAGACATAGAAAGAAATGGAGAGAGAGATAGACAGAGAAAGAAAGAAATGGAGAGAGAGAGAGTCAGACAGACAGAAAAAGAAATGGAGAGAGAGAGAGAGAGCCAGACAGACAGAGAGACAGAGAAAGAATTGGAGAGAGAGATAGACAGGCAGACAGATAGAGACACACACACAGACAGAAAGAGACACACAGACAAAAAACAAAGACTTAGACAGACAGAGCATCACATAAGCAAACAGAGACATAGACAGAAAAACAGACACATAGAATACTATATGGTCAGATGGAAGTGACAAACCCTAATGAGATATTGACGAATTTTGCATCATAGTAGATGGTCAGTAAGACAAACAGCGTGATTGTAAATGCGCTTTTAAAAACCTAAAGGAACAATATTATGCCTTAATATTTCAGTACAAACTAGATGAAAATTTTATAGTTGAATAATCAATCGAAATATCAAATTCAACACCCCCCTACACACAAATACACACACACCCACACCCACGCGCGCGCGCGCACACACACACACACACACACACACACACACACACACACACACACACACACACACACACACACACACAACACACACACACACATACACTTGCCCAGAATAGTTTCTAGAAGGAAAATGGGTCAGCTGCAATAGAACTCATTTCGTTGTGGAAAGTCAGGTGTTAAGTTCAACCCTCAGATTGTCTCTGTACCGCATTACTTGAAGCCAACAAGGGTCTATGCAAATCGTGTTGCATGGATCGTAAGAGGAAGGCTGGCAGATAATTATAGGTAACAAAATGTTGATGTCAGTAGGGGAAATGAAACCCACAGGGGGCATTCTTCAAGGAACGGTACCTGTCAAAGACATAACGGGACTCTGCAGATGTCTTAGGGCCTAGTGAACGATGAAAATAACACTATTGCACACGCGACGGGGTGGATAATGCATTTCCTTGTGTTTTTTTCCTGGTATGTTCTGGAACTTGTCTACTGCAGAATCTCCTGCAGTGAAGGTTTCCGGACCAAAATGTATTGGTAAACTAGAATTTCCAGTCAGCGTAACTGTGTAGATTTGTGAGATTAGTTTGTTTTTTTCTTTTGTTCCTTGGCAAGAGTTCCGAAGTTCTTCAATGTTTTGTTTTTTTTAATTATTTTCTATCGAGGATAATGGGATAAGCACTTATGTGCTTTTTACATCCAGTCGCCGTGTGTATGCGGTTTTGTAAATTCTGTCATCTGTTCCCACCGGCACACAATAGCCTACTTTTACGAAAAGCGGAACAGGATTTAACGTGTGCGCAAGATATTCAGCATGCGTTTGCACACGGGGCCTCGGTTTATAGTCTCATCCGAAGGACTTTTGGGGAGAGTGGAGTCTGCACTGATATTAACTCCAGGGGAAAAATCCCTTGAACAGGATTCGGACCCAGGTCGTCAGATTGCGAGCGCAATGTTCTAACCACTAGGCTATCTCGTGTATGCGACGTTTTTGTCCTCCATGAAGGTAACCAGTTGGTTGCTTGGCTGCTTAGTTGGTTAGATGAATGGTTGAATGGCTGTTTACTTGGGTTGTAATTGTTAAAGGTGTGCTTTCTTGCTTGCTTGGTTTTGTTGGGTTTTTTTTGTTTGTCTGGATGGGTTTATGTTGTTTGTCGTTTTGTTGTTGTTGTTGTTGGTTTTAGGGGGTGCCATTTACGTATATTTAACATATCACTAGAGGTATGTAACAAGTTGAATTCTAGACAGTAAAAATCCACCATGTAGACGAATTGTCCAGTTGTATGTCTACATACGTGCATGCCCGTGTATTAAGGCTTTGCATCCCTCTTTGTGTCTTTATGTGACTGTATCTATGTGTCTTGGTCTCTTAATCTCTCTCTCTGTCTCTCTGTATTTCTCTTTTCTCTCTGTCTCTCCCTGTATATGTCTCTCTTTCAACACTAACTAACACACACAATCAAGATATAGCGCTATATAAGTTCCATTTATTATTATTATTATTATTATTATTAATATATTATTATTATTATTATTATTATCATTAAACACACACACTCTCTCTCTTTCTCTATCTCTCTCTAACACTCACACTACATGCACACATTTACACAGACATACACCCACTGTATACACAAAAACTACAATCTCCTCTAATCTAACAGAATAAACAACCACACGTTCATCAAAACTCCTCCAGTCCTCTGTAAATCACGTTTGTTGTTCATCTCTACTCTCTGTCACAACACCATTACAAACTCATTACGAACGCAACGGAAACACATGGACATCTCCCAAAGTTCAAAGACAAATTTCTCACAAAGATTACAGGAGAGGCAGGAATCATTTCCTGACTGTTTTAGAGGAGGAAATGTGGTCGGCGGGGCTATAAACGACATGATTGGCTTGGCTATCACACGCACACGCACACACACGTACGCGCACTCACACACACACACACACACAGACACACAGACAAGCACACACGCACACAGACAAACACACACACACATACACACACATACACACACCATACATAAACGCACACAAACAGGCACTCAAGCACACACAGACAATCACAGACACACACACAGAGACAAGCAAACACACATACACACAGAAACGCACACATACAGGCACTCAGCACACACACAGACACACACACACACACGAACGCGCGCACACACACACACAAACACACGAACGCACGCGCGCACACACACATTCACACACACGCGCACACACAGAGAAACACTCGCGCACGCACGCACGCACACGCATGGAGACACATATGCACGCACACGCACACACACTTGCGCACAGACACGCGGGCACAAACACTCACACGCACACGCACAAACAACACAACACACCACACAAACACATACACGCACGCACACGCACACACACACACACGCACATACACTACCCCGCCCGCCCCCACACCCCGCACACATACACATATACATACTGTACACAAGCTACAAACTCCTCTAATCTAACATAATAAACAACCACACGTTCATCATAACTCTTCAAGTCCTCTGTAAATCATATTTCTTGTTCATCTATGCACTCTGTCACAGCAACATTAAAATCTCTTTACGGACGCAACCGAAACACATCGACATCTCCCGATGTTCAAAGACAAATTCTTCACAAAGATTACAGGAGAGGCAGGAATCATTTCCTGACTGTTTTAGATGATGCAAAGCCGTGGCTTCATGGAGAACAATGCTCTTATTTCCAGCTTCTGATGCAACGATGATGCTATCATGGGCAAGATTAATGATTTTAGCACGAAACAGAGAGAGAGAGAGGGACAGAGAGAGAGAGGAGAGAGAGAGAGAGGAACATATAGACAATGGACAGAAAGTGATAGATAAGCAGAGAGAGAGAGAGAGACTTTGACTTTTGACTTTTTTTTATATCGAGGATAATGGAATAAGCACTCATGTGCTTCTTTACATCCAGTCCCCGTGTGTATGCGGTTTTGTAAATTTTGTCATCTGTTCCCACCGGCACACAATGGCCTACTCTTTCGAAAACGCGGAACAGGATTTAACGTGTGCGCAAGACAGAGACAGACAGACAGAAAAAGAGACAGAGACAAACAGACAGAGACAGAAACAGACAGACAGAGACAGAGACAGACAGACAGAGACACAGAGACAGAAAAACAGAAATAAAGACAGAGACAGAGAGATAGGAAGACTCATCCAGACAAAAGCAGACAGACATATATACACTATGCTCTCTGTCTGTCTGTCCCTGTCTCTGTATCTGTCTCTGTCTGTCTCTCTAAGAAATGACCCACGTTTAGATTTACAAAGCAGCCTAGCTAGGGAAACTCCACGATTAGTAAAAACACAAATGTACAAAATCATAACATCATTCAAATAGCCAATGTGTTCTGGTTTGGCTTTTGGTTCTGTAGACTGAACATTTATTTATTTATTCTTTTATATCAAGGATAATGGAATAAGCACTCATGTTCTTTTTTACATCCAGTCCCCATGTGTATGCGGTTTTGTAAATTTCGTCATCTGTTTCCACCGGCACACAACGGCCTACTCTTCCGAAAAGCGGAACAGGATTTAACGTGTCCGCAAGATGTCCTGCATGCCTTCGAACGCGGGCCTCGGTTTATAGTCTCATCCGAAGGACTTTGACATTCAGTTCGATTTTTTGGTCAAACTGGGAGAACAGGGCGAGGCTGGGAATCGAACCCAGAA
>CM054147.1:49523054-49538054 GCA_028751875.1 Rapana venosa
CTTGTTCTTGTTCTTCTTCTATTTCTTCTTCTTCATCGTGTTGTTGTTGTTATTGCTGTTGTGTTGTTGTTGTTGTTCTGACTTATTCTTCTTCATTCACCTTTTCTTCCTTCTCTTCTTCTTTTCTTCTTCTTCATTTCTTCTTCTTCGTTTTAGTGTTGTTGTTGTTGTTGTTTTTGTTTGTTGTTGTTGTTGTTCTTCTTCTTCTCTCTTCTTTTCTCTGTGCTGCTGCTGCGCAATGTTTACTTGCTGCTGCTGTTGCCTCTGCTGCTCTGCTGGTACTTCTTTCTTCTTCTTGTTCTTTCGGAATTCTTTTCTTCCTTGTCTGATTCTTTCTTCTCTTCAGAATCTCTTCTCTCTTTTTTAAATTCCTTTTTTGTTCTTTCATATTCTTCTTCTTCTCCTCAATTTGTTCTTCTTCAGATTCTCTCTTCTTCAGATTCTTCTTCTTCAGAATTCTTCGTTTCTTCTTCTTTTTTAAATTTTTTTTGGTACTTCCTTCTCTCTCATTTCCTCTCTTATTCTCTTCTTCCTCTCTTCTTCTTCTTTCTTCGTTTTTTCTTCTTCTTCTTCTTCCTTTCATTCTTCTTCTCTTCCTTTCCTCTCTTTTCTTCTTCTCTTCTCTTCTTTTCTTCTTTTTCTTCTTCTTCTTCTTCTTCTTCTTCTTTCTTCTTCTTTCTTTTTTTTTTTTTTGTTTGTCTCTTCTCTTCTTTTCCTCTCCTTTCTTCTTCTTCTTCTCTTCTTCTTCTCTTCTTCTTCTTCTTCTTCTTCTTCTTCTTCTTCTTCTTCTTCTTCTTCTTCTTCTTCTTCTTCTTCTTCTTCTTCTTCTCTTCGTGTTGGTGTTGTTTTTTGTTTGTTGCTGTTGTTGTTGTTGTTGTTGTTGTTGTTTTTCTTCTTCTTCTTCTTCTTCTTCTTCTTCTTCTTCTTCTTCTTCTTCTTCTTCTTCTTCGTCTTCTTCTTCTTCTTCGTCTTCTTCTTCTGGTTGGTGTTGTTGTTGTTGTTGTTGCTGTTGTTGTTGTTGTTGTTGTTGTTTTTCTTCTTCTTCTTCTTCTTCTTCTTCTTCTTCTTCTCTTCTTCTTCTTTCTTCTTCTTTTCTTCTTCTTCTTTCTTCTTCTTCTCCTCCTTCTCCTCCTCCTCCTCCCCTTCTTCATCGGCAGGTCAGTAGGCTATATATTGGCCCTCATGTTTTAGTGTGTTGGACAGGTCTGGAGGAAGTGTTCCATTGGAAATGTGAAATATTCCCAATGCTGATGGGGAAATTTTTATGATGCAAAAGTTGAGCAAGGCAGGAGATTTATAATTAAAGTGATAAAGACAAGTTGTACTGGCGATCATGCTTTTGTCTGTCTCTGACTCATCGTTCTTTGTTTTGTCTTTCTTTGTTTCTTGTCTTGCCTATATCTTCTTTCCAATATATGGTTTATCTTCTTTCTCTGTCTCGGTCTCTCTCTCTCTCTTCTCTCTCTCTCTCTCTCTCTCTCTCTCTCTCTCTCTCTCTCTCTCTCTCTCTCACGCGCACACACACACACACACACCAGCAACAACAACAACAACAACAACAAAACACACACACATACACACTCACACGCGCTCTCCCCCACCACCACACACACAACACACACACACTCACACTCACATACTCACACATTCACACTCGCCCCTCCCCCCACACCAACAACACAACACACACACACACACTCACATATTCACACACTCACATATTCACACACTCACACTCACGCCCCCCCCCCCCCCCCACACACACATACACACAGAACCCTCTTTCTCACCCCCACATGGTCATAATGTAAATGAAATAATGTAAATCAAGCCTTTTACATTTTTGCCCAGTACAAAAATCAGTGTCAAATGATGGTGTTAATTACGATAATACTTTTAAAGGACAAAAAGATCGAATTCAAGGCCGCTTGTATGACATTTGAAAATATCAAACATATCAAGAAGCATACACAAAACACATCATTCCATTAAAAGTCATTGTTTGCCAAGGTAGCTAAGCTTGTAGATGATGGACGCTGGAGCCAAGTGGTTACGACCGTACAACTTCAACCGAAGGGGTCCATGAAGTTGGAGGTTCGAATCCTGGCAATGTCTGGAGAATTAAGTATGGGGATTTTTTTTCGATTTCCCAAGTCGACTTTCAAGTGCTAGCCTGCCAGTACCTAAATTACCTTCGTGTATATACACATGCAGACGATCAAATATGCACGTTTAAGATCCCATGAATCATGTCAGCGTTTGGTAGGTTACGGAAACATGTGAGCATACCCAACATACATCACCGATGTCCGACGCGTGTTAAAAGATCCCGTAATTTATGCCAACATTCGGTGGGTTACGGAAACATGAGCATAACCAGTATACATCCCCGAAGTCGGAATGCGGCTACCTTCATGGTGGGCAAAAATCGGTAGCATACGCAAAATATCACTACGAGCTCTATAGGAGAAACGAAAAAAACAAACACCACCATGCTCGTAGCTAGTTGACTTAATTTGTTGATATCTTCTTTGCTTCTTCTTTCTTCCCCTTTATGTCTTCCTGTCATTTTGTGCCTTGTCCTTTCTTTTGTTTTGTGTCAAGATGAAGGTTTAAACACACTATGAACGTGTAACTTCACTTTCTATACGAACAAGAAACTGATATTCATATTCAAAGTTCCAAAAGCTAGCAAAAAGGTTCCAAACCTTTGAAGTGAAAAAAATCTATATTCTCACTAATGATATTCAAACACGGTTTGCACTTTCACTTATTTACAATAAAAATTCAAGACTGGATAATGAAGCAAGATGGAATAGCCATAAACTAGTCTTAAATGCCGAGATTTTGTATTTTGTTGTACTGTATTGCGTTGCTTTATGTTGTATTTATCGTTTTCTAATGTATTTTATTATATTATATTGTATTGTATTGCATTGTGTTGTATTGTATTGTATTGTATTGTATTATATTATACTATATTATATCATATCATATATCATATCATATATCATATCATAAATGATATTATATTATTTTATATTGTATTGTATTATATTATACCATGTTATGTTATGTTATATTATATTTTATTATATTATACTACATTGTATTGTATTGCATTGTATCTTACTGCATTATGCTTATTATATTGTATACCATTTCAAGGAACGGCAGATTTCTCTGAGTGATATTTGGGCTGCTCTCCCAGGAGAGCCATTGACTTTTTTTTAATTATTCCTGTCTGCATGTGTATTTAATTAGTTATCGGTTTGACATTCTTCTTTCAAATAATTTTGCCCGGAACAAGTCTCTTGTTGCCCTGAGATCTTTTACGTGCGCTTAATGCATATTACATGTAAAGCTTGGGTTCTTTGTCTCACCCGAAAAAAAAAGCACCCAGACTACAGTCTAACGGATGGGGGAACAGTTTTGGTCCCAAACGGGTATCTAACCGCCTCTTGATTTAAAGCCGTACCCGTCACTTCCTAGACAAGTGCGTTACCTCTAGACGACCGATCCAAACCTGCATGCATTGAAACATTGTCGAGTATGGGGACTGGAGTGCAGCAGAAGACTAATTATTGGCTGTCTGCGTTTGGAAACGGTCACAACTTGTTAATCAGATAAGGAGCTGACTGAGCAGATGGTAGAACACATGGAGCCTCAGCTGTTCTCTGGCAACCTTAAAAATAAAGAAGAAATGAGTAAATAGCAGAAACAGAACGTAAAAAATAAGAGAGGGAGGGAGAGAGAGAGAGAGAGAGAGAGAGAGAGAGAGAGAGGAGAGAGAGAGAGAGAGAGAGAGAGAGAGAGAGAGACAGACAGACAGACAGACAGAGAGAGAGACAGAGAGAGAGACAGAGAGATAGAGACAGATACATAGATAAAAATGGAGACAGATAGACAGATAGAGACAGAGACAGAGACAGAAAGAGAGAGAGAGAGAGAGAGAGAGAGAGAGAGAGAGAGAGAGAGAGAGAGAAGAGAGAGAAAACAGACAGACAGACAGACAGACAGACAAACAACAGACAGTTAGAGACAGAGAGACAGACAGACAAACAACAGAAAGACAGATAGAGACAGACAGACAAGACAAGACAGAGAGAAATACTTTAACATCATCATCAATTATCTTCGTCGTTATCATCACCGCCACTACCCCTATCATCATAACTCGCATGACCAACATTGTATCAGGATGTTTGTCTTCGTTCTTTGTGTTTGTCTGTCTGTCTGTCTGTCTGTCTGTCTGTCCTTCTACCTGCCTGTCTGTCTGTCTGTCTGTCTTTTATTTTCCTTTCTTTCTTTCTTTCTTTCTTTCTTTCTTTCTTGCTTTCTTTCTTTCTTTCTGCCTTTCCTTCCTTCCTCACTTCCTTCCTCCCTTCCTTCCTTCCTTCCTCCCTCCCTCCCTCCCTCTCTCCCTTCCTTCCTTCCTTTCTTTCTTTCTTCTGTCTGTCTGTCTTTCCTTCCTTCCTCCCTCCCTCCCTCCCTCTCTCCCTTCCTTCCTTCCTTTCTTTCTTTTTTCTGTCTTTCTGTCTTTCCTTCCTTCCTTCCTTCCTCCCTTCCTTCTTCCCTCCCTCCATTCCTTCCTTCTTTCTTTCTTTCTTCCTTCCTCCCTTCCTTCTTTCTTTAATCTATCTATCTTTCTTTCTTCTTTTCTTTCTTTCTTCCTTCCTTCATTCCTTCTTTCTTTCTTCCTTCCTTCATTCTTTCCTTCCTTCCTTCCTTCCTCCCTCCTTCTCTTCCGTCCTTCCTTCTTTCTTTCTTTCTTTCTGTCTTTCTTTCTTTATTCCTTCCTCCCTTCCTTTATTTTATTACACGCAATCTCAGAGTGAACTTTTCACACACATAAATGTAAAACTCAACACTTCAAGATCAAAGCAAAACAAAACAAAACAAAACAAAAACTACCTCCATTCTTTACCAAGCCTCAAAATGCTGACACAATTCTCCAGAGCCACTGCAGTGCTAAGCCCGTGTTCCAGCCAAACACTCCTCCATCAGGTTTCTCTTGACACTTTGTTAATTAGAATGCCAGACAAAAGCAGGAAAATGATAAAACAGCTGTAAATCAGTCTGGTGTGCAACAGCTACCATATTTTTTGTGTTAAAAATCAAAATTAATCAAGGCTCAGACTTAAACCAAAAGGTGACTGGTTTGGGGCTTTTAGATTTTCTTTCTTTCTTTTTTAATTTTTTTAAATTTTTGGGTTAGTACTCCGAGGTTCAAGTCATGGTGAGATTTTGCATATTCGACCGTTTGTTCCCATCATGAATATAGCCGCATTCCGACTTCGGGGATATATGCTGGGTGTTTAAAAAAAAAGTTTGTATACCACTTTAAGTCACGAGATTTCTCTGCGTGAAATTCGGGCTGCTCTCCCCGGGGAGAGCGCGTCACCACAAGAGTAGCGCCACCCTTTTTTGTTTGTTTTTGGTCTGCAACTGTATTTATTTCCCTATCAGAGTGGCTTTTTTTCTAAGAAATTTTACCAGGGACAACTCTCTTGTTGCCGTGGGTTCCTTTACGTGCAACACACAGGATATCGGTTTATCGTCTCATCCGAAAGACTAGCGCCCAGACAACCACTCTTGGTCGAATGGATGGGGGAAAAGTTTCGGGCCCAATGTTATGGTATGTTCGTGTGTCAGTGACCTACCAAGCGCTGACATGAATAAAGGAATCTTTAACGTGCATGTATGATGTGGCGCTGCTCTTGTGGCGACGCGCTCTACCCGGAGAGAGCAGCCCGAACTTCACGCAGAGAAATCTCGTGACTTAAAGAGGTATAAATAAATAAGTAAATAAATAAATAAATAAATAAATGATCGTCTGCTTATGAAGGTAATTAAGAAACTGGCAGATCTGCACTGGATTTCCTGTGCTTAGCATTTCGTAAAAAAATCTCCAACCTTTAATACACCAGACGCCGCCGAGATTCGAACCCACGCCTTCGTGGATCTATGGGATTGAGGTCGGATGGTTTTAACCACTCAGCTATAGTGTTCCTTTGCTGTTGCTTTTAGATATCGTTACTATCTGTAACTTAGATAAAGACTGGAGTGAACAGGTGGCAGGATTGACAAAGCAAACATCTAGAATGGTCACTTTTCTCTGGCAAATTACAGAAAGTGGAGGAAGGAGCAGAAACTATGCAATAAAGATTTAGAAGAGAAAAAAACATAACAGAGAGAGAGAAAGAGAGGAGGGGAGGAGATAGAAAGAGAGAGAGGGAGAGAGAGGGGGGGAATGGAGAGAGAGAAGGAACGAAGAAAGAGAGAGAGAGAGAGAGAGGAGAGAGAGAGAGAGAGAGAGAGAGAGAGAAGAGAGAGACCGGGAGAGAGAGGGAGAGAGAGGGAGAGAGGCAGGCAGGCAGACAGACAGACAGACTGAAAGACAAACTTGCAGGCAGGCAGGCAGAGAGACGGACAGACAGACAGAGAAACAAAGAAACACAGACAGAGAGACACACAATCACACGCACACACGCACACACACACACACACACACACACACACACACACACACACACACACACACACACACACAACATACATACACACATACATACATACATACATACACACTCAGGCAGACAGAGAGACAGACAGAGACAGGGTGAGTCAGAGACAGAGAGTGACAATGTTTCAGAGAGAGACTGTTTGTGGGCAAGTAGGCTGGCTTATATACTAAGCCTGTCTCTGTCTTTCACCCACTGTGTGTCAAGGTGTCTGTGTGTCTGTATGAGTGTGTGTGTCTGTGTGTGTCTGTGTGTCTTGTGTTTCTTAGTGTGTGTGTGTGTGTGTGTGTGGTGTGTGTCTTAGTGTGTGTGTGTGTGTGTGTGTGTGTGTGTGTGTCTGTCTGTGGGATTTGTTTAGTACTCAACAAGACATAGACATCGCAGATGTTAATTTGAAAGTCATCAAGAAAGTAGAAAACACACAATAGCGGTTCTTTTAATCAAACATGCATCAGCATGCACACCACGATAATGCCTGATCTCCTCATCTCTGTCTTTCGTTCATTTATTCCCTGTCTGTCTATGTGTCTACGTGTCTACTTGTCTATCTATCTATCTATCTATCTATCTATCTATCTATCTATCTATCTATCTATCTATCTATCTATCTATCTACCTATATACCTATCTACCTACCTATCTATCTATGTATATATCTACCTATCTATCTATCTATCTACCTATCTATCTATCTATCTATCTATCTATCTATCTATCTATCTATCTATCTGTCTATCTGTCTGTCTGTGTCTTTCTGTCTATCTATCTGTCTGTCTATCTATCTGTCTATTTATCTGTCTATCTGTCTGTCTGTCTGTCTGTATGTATGTATGTCTCCTCTCTTTCTTAGTTTGTTTCTATCAGGTGGATCGGTGGTCTAGAGGTAACGCGCCTGTCTAGAAAGCGAAAAGTCCGGGTCGGAAGTGTGCGTGGTTCGTATCCCGTCTGGGCCCGAACCTTTTCCCCCATCCATTAGACCATGAGTGGTGGTTTGGGCGCTAGTCTTTCGGATGAGACGATAAACCGAGGTCCCGTGTGTTACAGAAAATTATGCAGCGCACGTAAAAGAACCCACGGCAACAAGAGAGTTGTCCCTGGCAAAATTCTTAGAAAAAAGCCACTCTGATAGGGAAAGAAATACAGTTGCAAAAAAAAAAAAAAAAAAAAAAAAGGGTGGCGCTGCTCTTGTGGCGACGTGCTCTCCCCGGGGAGAGCAGCCTGAATTTCACGCAGAGAAATCTCGTGACTTAAAGTGGTATAAATAAATAAATATCCGGTGCGTGTGTGGGGCGTTTGTATGTGTGTGCGTGTGTGTGCGCGTGCATGCGCATTTGTGCATGTGTCTCCCAATGTGTTAATTTATTCTTGTGTGCTGAAGCATTTCTCAATGCTAGGTCATGAAAGAGCGTGTTGGTCAACACGTTTGCCAAATGAACAGAAGGTGCCTCCCCCCAAATACAGACAGTCTCTCTCTCTCTCTCTCTCTCTCTCTCTCTCTCTCTCTCTCTCTCTCTCTCTCTCTCTCTCTCTCTCTCTCTCTCTGTATTTTCTCAGCACTTGACAAGCCACATGAAGCACAGAGGACGTCAGTTTGCAAGTCAATAGCTGACTGAGATAACAATGCACCCACTCTTTCTTTCTTTCTTTCTGTCTGTCTGTCTGTCTGTCTGTCTGTCTGTCTGTCTTCTGTCTGTCTGTCTGTCTGTCTCTATGGTTTTCTTTCTTTCTTTCTTCGTTTTGTCTTATGTCTCTCTGTCTGTCTGTATATCTCTCTCTCCCTCTATTGACTTTCTTTCTTTCTTTCAATTGCTCTGTATCTCTTTGCCTCTGTTTCTGTCTCATTCTGTCTGTGTCTCTGTCTTGCTGTCTCTCTGTCACTGTCTCTGTCTCTCTATTTCTGTCTGTATGTCTGTCTGTCTCTCTCTCTCTCTGTCTCTGTGTGCGTGTATCTGTCTGGCTAGCTGTATCTGTCTCTATGTCTCTGTTTTCATCTCTCTCTCTCCCTCCCTCCCCCCCCCCCCCTCTCTCTCTCTCTCTCTCGCTCCCTCCCTCTCCTGCTCTCTCTCTCTCATCTGGTTTGTATTTGTGCACGTGTCTCTCAATGTATCAATTTTTCTTGGTTGCTGAAGCATTTCTCAATGTTAGGTCATGCACAGAGCATGTTGGTCAGCACGTTTGCCAAATGAACAGAAGGTGCCTCCCCCCAAATACATCTCTCTTCTCTCTCTCTCTCTCTCTCTCTCTCTCTCTCTCTCTCTCATCTCTTCTCTTCTCTCTCTCTGATTCTAGCATTGACAAGCCACATGAATCACAGAGGACGTCAGTTTGCAAGTCAACAACAAAGTGGGGAACACACAATGCTTTGACTTTATAATGCAACAGCAGGCTGACCAAGATTACAATGCTTTCTTTCTTTCTTCTTTTCTTTCTGTCGTTCTGTCTTTCTGTCTGTCTGTCTGTCTTTCTGTCTGTCTGTCTTTCTTTCTTTCTTCGTTTTTGTCTTTTTCCTGTCTCTCTCTGTGACTTTCTTTCTTTCTTTCTTTAAGTTGCTATCTTTCTCTCTGGCTCTGTCTGTGTCTCTGTCTGTTTGTGTCTTTCTCTTGCTGTTTCTCTGTCGCTGTCTCTGCCTCTATTTCTGTCTGTCTTTCTGCCTGTCTCTTTGTCTGCCTATTTGTCTGTCTTTTTGTCTGTCTTTCTGTCTGTTTCCCCCTCTTTCTCTTTCTATCTCTCCTCCCTCTCTTGCTTACCCTGTTTCCATCCGATGTGTGTGCGTGTGTATGTATGTGCATGCGCACACATGCACATTTGTGCATGTGTCTCTTAATGTGTCAATTCATTCTTGGTTGCTGAAGCATTTCTCAATTCTAGGTCATGCACAGAGCGTGTTCGACAACACGTTTGCCAAATGAACAGAAGGTGCCTCCCTCCAAATACAGAGTCTCTCTCTCTCTCTCTCTCTCTCTCTCTCTCTCTCTCTCTCTCTCTCTCTCTCTCTCTCTCTCTCTCTCCTCTCTCTCTCTCTCTCTGTATTTTCTCAGCACTTGACAAGCCAAATGAATCACAGAGGACGTCAGTTTGCAAGTCAGCAACAAAGTGGGGAACACACAATGCTTTGACTTTATAATGCAACAGCAGGCTGACTGAGACAACGATACTTTCTTTCTTTCTTCCTTCCTTTCCTTTCTTTCTTTCTTTCTTTCTTTCTTTCTTTCTTTCTTTCTTTCATTCATTCTTTCTTTCTTTAAATTGTTCTCTCTTTGTGCCTCTGTGTCTCTGTACCTCTGTCTCTTTCGCTGTCTGTCTGTCTGTTCTATGTCTGTTTTTTTCTCTCTTTACATGCCTGTGCTTGTCTGTTTGTCTTTTCTCTATTCAGTTTGTCATTCTGTCCTAGTCTGTCTCTCCCTCTCTTCCTCTCCATGTCTCTCTCTTTCTTTCTGTTTATGACTCTGCCTCTGTCTGTCTGGCTGGCTGTCACTCTGTCTCTCTGTATCTGTGGCTGCCTCTCTTTCTGTCTCTCTCTCTGTCTGTATTTTCTCAGCACTTGACAAGCCACATGAATCACAGAGGACGTCAGTTTGCAAGTCAACAAGAAAGTAAGGAACACACATTGCTTTGACTTTATGATGCAAGAACAGACTGACCGAGATAGCAACGTCTGCTCTCTTTTATTTTCTCGTCTGCTCTCTTTCTTTCTATATTTCAATTGCTCTCTGTCTCTGTGTCCCCCCCCTCTCTCTCTCCCTCCCTCTCTCTCTCTCTCCCTCCTCTCTCTCTCTCTCTGTGCCCCTGTCTCTGTCGTATGTCTGTCTGTCTTTATGAATATCTGTCTGTCTGCCAGACTGTCTGAAACTGTCTCTGTCCCTCTCTGTCTCTTTCTGTGTCTGTCTGTGCATGTCTCTGTCCCCTTATTTGTCTGTCTTCTCTGGCCGTCTGTCTCTACCTGTTAATGTCTGTCTATCTCTCTGTCTGTCTCCAATCCCACCCCCACCCCCTCTCTCTCTCATATGAGGCTATAAACCGAGGCCTCGTGTGCGAACGCATGCAGAACATCTTGCGCACACGTTAAATCCTGTTCCTGTTAAATCCTGTTCCGCTTTTCGAAAGAGTAGGCCATTGTGTGCCGGTGGGAACAGATGACAAAATTTACAAAACCGCATACACACGGGGACTGGATGTAAAAAAGCACATGAGTGCTTATTCCATTATCCTCGATAAAAATAAGTAAGCAAAGTCATCTCTCTCTGTCTGTTTCTCTCGCTATTTCTCTCTGTATCTCTATCTCTCCCAGCTCTCTTTCTATCTCCCCCTCTCTCTGTCTGTCTGTCTGTCTGGCTGGATGGATGTCTGTCTGCTGCCTGTCTGTCTGTTTCTGTCTGTCTGTCTGTCTCTCAATTTGCTTCTGTCTCGGAATGGTTCGTGCATGCAGGGACGTGCCAGAAAAGACACGCATCAAACGTGCTAAACATAAGGACCATCTCTCACGGCTTTATCAAGCACTCAACAAGACACAAGAATTCACGCACGTCAATTTGGAAGCCAACAGGAAAGTACAACGCCAACAATGCCGCTGCTTTATAATGCAACAGCATGCTCTCGTGCTTTCAGCTTGTCTTGTTTTGTTCCTTGTTTCTCTTTCTCGGTGTCAATGTGTCTGTCTATTTGTCAGTCAGTCTGTCTTAGTTTCTGTTTCGGTCGCTCTAATTCTGTCTCTGTCTCGGTCAGTCTGTGTGTCAGGCTGTTTAACTGTGTCTCTGACAGTCTGTTTCTGTGCATCTGTTTGTGTCACCGTCTCTTTCTCTGTGTGTTTGTGTGTCTGTCTGTCTGTCTCCCCCCTCTCTCTGTCTCTGTGTCTCTCCCTCTTTCTCCCTGTATAATTATGTATGTATGTGTGTGTTCATGAGAGTTTTATTTGAAGTAATTTTGGAATGTTTTAACCAATATGAAATGTAGCTTTTGATGCCTTTTGAGATCATGATGCCTATCAATGTGCCTGTCAGTATTGTAATTGCCCTTCATGGGATGATTTAAGTGTTTTAAACTTGACTTGACTTGACTCTCATTTGGGGGTCATCTAATTGTGTCTGTCTGTCTGTCACACACAAGGGGACAGGATGTAAAAAAGCACGTGAGTTCTTATTTCATTATCCTCAATATAAAATAAAAAAATAAAATAGAATAATGAAATATGTCTGTCTGTCTGCTTGCCGGCCTGCCTGCCTGTCTGTCTGACTGTCTATCAGTCTGTCTGTCAGTCTGTCTGTCTGTCGGTTTGTCTCTTCTCTCTCTCTCTTCTCTCTCTCTCTTCCTCCCTCTCTCTCTCTTTCTCCCTCTATCTCCCTCCCTCACTCCCTCCCTCTCTCTCTTTCTCTTTCTCTCACCATCATCTTTTGCTCATGTTCCCTATTTCCTCTATGTTTCTCAGGCAGACGGGTTGGCACATCTCTCCCTCTCTCTCTCTCTCTGTCTCCCTCTCTCTCTCTCTGTCTCCCTCTCTCTCTCTCTCTCTCTCTCTCTCTCTCTCTCTCTCTCTCTCTCTCTCTCTCTCTCCCCATCTCACCTTCATCCATACATCATCGTTTGCTCATGTACCCTATTTCCTCTGTCTTTTCAGGCAGAAAGGTTGGCACTTCTGATGCCAGAATTCAGCCTTCGTTTTACGCTCTGCAATAACTTCCTGATGTCATTAGCGTGGGAGGACATGCACTGAGGCTTATATTGTGGAACCAACCTGTATGTTAAATGATCTGTCTCTGCCTGTCTATGTCACTCTACCTGTCTATATGGGGACGGGTTAGCCTAGTGGTTAGAACATTGCGCTCGCAATCCGACGCCCTGGGTTCAATTCCCGTTGAAGGGGGATATTTTCCCCTGGAGTTAACATCAGTGCAGACTCCACTCTCCCCAAAAGTCCTTCGAATGAGACTATAAACCGAGGCCCCGTGTCCGAACGCACGTAGAACATCTTGCGCACACGTTAAATCCTGTTCCGCTTTTCGTAAGAGTAAGCCATTGTGTGCCGGTGGGAATAGATGACAGAATTTACAAAACCGCAAACACACAGGGACTGGATGTAAACAAAAGCACATACGTTCTTATTCCATTATCATCGATATAAAAGAATAAAATAAAATAAAAAAAATAAAAATATATATGTAAGTCTCTTTTGCATTCTGTCTCTGTTTTGTCTGTGTCTATCCTTCTCGGTTTGTCTGCATGTCTGTCTGTATGTCTGCTTGTATATCTTTCTTTGTGGCTTTCTGTATATCTCTATCTGTATGTCTGTCTGCCTGTCTGTCTGTCTGTCTCTCACTCCCTCCCTCTCTCTTTCCTTTTTTTCTGTATGTTTGTCTGTTTGTCTTCCTGTCTGTCTGTCTCTCTCCCTCTCCCTCCCTCCCCCCCCCCTCTCTCTCTCTCTCCTCTCTGTCTGTCTGTATGTATGTCTGGTTGCCTGTCTGTCTGTCTGCATCCCTCTCTCTCTCCCTCTCTCCCTCCCTCCATCCTCCCCCCTCTCTCTCTCCTCTCTGTCTGTCTGTATATATGTCTGTTTGTTTGCCTGTCTGTCTGCCTCTTCCCCTCTGCATCACCACACACCTTATCGTCTCACCTCGTCCATCTCTTCTCATTCTGTTCTCTAACTTTTATTCATCCGCTTCTTCCCTCTTGTCTTCTCAGGTGACAACGGTTGTGCACTTCTGGGCGGAACTCTGCCTCACATTACACGTTAATGCTTTGAAATCATCTCTGTGATATGATTAGATGTGGATGGAAATGGTCTCTGGATAATGTTGGTGTAAATCATGATTTTTTCCCGATTAAGCTGTTCTGTGCATCTTGTTTGTGGGTGTGTGGGGGTGGAAGGGGGAAGGGGAAATGTGTGTGTGTGTGTGAGATGGAGAGTGAGGGAGATAGAGAGTGTGTGTATGTGTGTGTGTGTGTGTGTGTGTGTGTGTGTGTGTGTGTGTGTGTGTGTGTGTGTAAGTGTGTGTATTAGGGAGTGTGTGATTCCGATTCCGATTCCGATTCAGAATATGTTATTGCCATTTAATTCATGTAGACTTATTTGACACAACAAAAAAATCAATTATAATTATCTATTTTGGGCTAAAAGTTATTGGAGTGTGTGTATGATGCTTTGACAGATAAGTGAGATAGAGAGAGCGAGCGTGAGTGAATGAGAAAGAGTGAATGAATGAGAGAGAGAGTGAGTGAGTGAATGAGAGAGAGTGTGTGTGCATCCCTGTGTGTGCGTGTAGATAAATGTATAACACAAGCACAGAGCACACACACATTCTCTGACACACACACATAGAGACACACACATACACACTCGCACACACATTCACATGAATAGAGCATACTTCGACATAGAGGTAACTAATGCAAACCGCAAAAAAGAATGAGAATCTGAACATTATGGTTTCTGATGTTCGATCCCACATCCATCATAAGTATTTTCATCATTTACAAATTTATACAGATGGATCACGTCTGGATAATCAAGAAACAGGTTCAGCTTTTGTTATACCATCTTTAAAAATTGAAAAATCATTCTATGTTGGTAAACATCATTCAATTTTTACGGCGGAATTAGTAGCAGTCTTAATGGCTCTAAATTATGTTCTTGATTTGCAATTGTGTATATTTCAAATCCTTATTTGTGTTGATTCTAAGTCGGTATTGTATGCTTTAAAATCCTTGTGGTACAAAAAATCTTCAAATATTGCATTAGAGATTAATCATGTCATACACCTTTTAACCTTAAAGGGCACAAGTGTCACTTTCTGTTGGGTGCCTTCACACAGTGGATTCTTTCCAAATGAGTGGGCTGATAGAGCTGCTAAAAGAGGTGCAAAGCATGAACGGAAATCAGCAACATTGCACGTGCCTTTATCATTACAAGAGGGCTACCACTTATTAGAACAAACATCATGGAATAAGGTCACAGAAACGTATCACCTAAAAGAGAGATTTCTAAACAAATCTGTCATCAAAACTGATAAAGAGAGGGTCGTGAGCCAGCCTAAGGCTTGCTCAAATATCTCCACAGCAAGAAGAGTGAATAGTTTGTTTTATAGAATAAAACTTAATGCATTCGTAACCAAATTCAGTAGAAACAGTAAATGTCTATGTGGTGAGAATATTTCTAATACTCATATAATATTTGAATGTAAGAATACGAAAGCTTTTTTACCTCAATTTTTCTGAAAACTCCCTTAGAAGCATATTCAATAATTTGAATTTGGCATTTGATATTGCAAAAGGTCTCTGGCATAGTCCTATAGGACATTTGTTATAGTTTCATTAACGTTAATCACTTTTTATGTTTTTTGTTTCGGTGATGTTTTTGGGGTTTTTTAAAATACTTTTTATTGTATCTTTTTCTTTGCACGGTTTCTTTTCATGATTAGACTACTTTTCCCCCCTCGCATTTTTCAGTAGGGCCTCTACAACCACCTCAATTATCATACACCCCTTG
>CM054147.1:49543054-49563054 GCA_028751875.1 Rapana venosa
AGATGCATTCAGATTTCGTATGAATATAATTTTCAGCGTTATTCACTTTAGACTCAAAGACGGAGACAAGAGAGACAAACAATCAGAGACATGACAAAAAGATGACATGCAGATGGACTGGGAGGCAAGCAGTTATGCTGGAAGACAACCAGCTAGACGGAAACAGCCACACCTACAGACAGACATACAGACCAACGACAGAACATGCAAGCCAGTGTGCAAAATACTACAAATTCTCTGACATTATGTATCACTGCAAAAGGCGTGCATGCATTCCTCAGTCTACAACTGTTTGGCATCAACAATGACAAGGTAATGACAAAATCCCCATCTTTCTCTCCGCTAGTTTTACCACCCATCACCACACACACCTGTTCACCCCCTCCATCCTTCCCTCCCTCTCTTTTCGCACTCCAGCTTTCGTTCATTCACTCCAAGTCTTCTGTGTTCTCGTGTGGAAAAGGTTGGCACATCTGGGAAGATTTCCGCCTGGTTTTTACGCTGTGAAATAACCTGCATGCTGGATACGATTAGCGCGGAAGGAATTGGACGTAGGGTATTGGTGTTGTGAATGTCCTGCTGTCTGTTTTGTGAATGGGACTGTTTGTCACCTTTTAGTTCATAGATTCATTTCTATCTCTGTTTCACGCTTTCTCTCTCACACTTGTCTGTCTTTCTGTTTGTCTCTGTCAAACTTTCTATCATTGTTTGTGTGTGTGTATGTGTTTGTTTGTTTGTTTGTTGTGTGTGGTGTGTGTGTGTGTGTGTGTGTGTGTGTGTGTGTGTGTGTGTGTGTGTGTGTGTGTGTGTGTGTGTGTATTCTGTGTTGTGTTGTGTTTTGCTGTGTTTCTTTCCTTATGCAATAATCCTAATCTATTGGTTTTTTCATTATGTTTTCATAAAAAATATACTAGGCTTAGTAAACTGCACGAAATGGCACCGCTCTGTACAAGTAGGAATCTGAAACAGGACAAGCTGAACGACCAGTGGTGGGGCAGCCAACTGTCTTTGGACAATAAGAACTAAATAACACATGGTAAGTGTTTGATGGTTGTGGGTTCAGACAGTGAGATGAAAACGAAATCAGAGACATGACAAAGATAAAACAAAGGGAAAACAGACAGACAGACAGATAGATATACAGGCAGACAGACAGACTCACAGACAGACAAATGGACCAGCAGACAAGCAGTTATGCTGGAAGGTTACCAGCTAGACAGAAACAGACAGGCCTACACACAAACAAAACAATGACAGAGCATGCAAGATAGTGTACAAAACAATACACATTCTTTCACATTCTGTATCACTGCAAGAGTGACGCATGCATTCCTCAGTCTGCAACTGTTTGGCATCAACAATGACAAGGTAACGACAAAATCCCCATCTTTCTCTCCGCTATTTTTACCACCCATCACCACTTTACCTCTCATCGTATCACTCTCTCCATCCCTCCCTCTCTTTTAGCACTCCAGCTTTCGTTCATTCACTCCAGCTCTTCTGTGTTCTCGTGTGGAAAAGGTTGGCACTTCTGGGAAGATTTCCGCCTGGTTTTACGCTGTGAAATAACCTGCATGCTGGATACGATTAGCAATTAACGCTGAAGGAATTGGATGTTGGGTATTGGTGTTGGTAAAATCCTACTGTCCGTTTTTGAATGGGGCTATTTAATCACCATCACCATTCATGGTGATGATGATGACAACGATGATGACGATGATGGTGATGATGTTGACGACGACGACTAGGATGATGATGATAACAACAACAACAACAACAATAATAATAATAATAATAATAATAATAATATAATAATAATAATAATAACAACAAAAGCAATAATAATAATAATAATAATAATAATATTTCACAATAATAGTAAAATCAAAGCACTCGAACCCAGCCCATTCTTACACAGCCACGAAATCAATAGCAATTAATAGTTCTAACAAGTCCAAATGTATACATGGGATTTTGGCTGTTGAAAGCATGGGCAGCTAGGAAATGGAACAGAAGAGGAAAATGTTAGGTTTGAAACAAATATGTTTATCACCTTCTAGTTCATACATTTGTTTCCACTTCTGTCTCACACTTTCTGTCTCACACAGCTGTCTGTCTTTCTATTTGCCTCTGTCAGTTTGTCTGTCAATGTGTGTGCGTGCGTGTGCGTGTGGGTGTGTGCGTGTGTGTGTGTGTGTGTGTGTGTGTGTGTGTGTGTGTGTGTGTGTGTGTGTTCTGTGTTGTGTTGTTTTGTTTTGTGCTGTATTTCTTTCTTTGTGCAGGTATCCTAGTCTATTGGGTTTTTTCATGATTTTGTTCATAAACAATATACGAAGTTTAGTAAACTGCATGAAATGGCACTGCTCTTTACAA
Organism: Rapana venosa; assembly: GCA_028751875.1. Lineage (NCBI taxonomy): Eukaryota > Metazoa > Mollusca > Gastropoda > Neogastropoda > Muricidae > Rapana > Rapana venosa. The sequence goes on from CM054147.1 coordinate 49,545,428, forward strand.
CTAGGAGTCTGACACAGGACAAGCTGAACAACCAGTGGCGGGGCAGCCAACTGTTCTTGGACAATAAGATCTAAATAACACATGGTAAGTGTTTGGTGGTTGTGAATCCAGACAACGTGATGAAAATGAAAACAGACATGACAAAGAGAAAACAAAGAGAAAATAGACAGAAAGAGAGATAGATAGACACAGAGACAAATGGACCAGTAGGCAAGCAGTTATGTTGAAAGAAAACCAGCTAGACAGAAACAGACAAACCTACAGACATACACACAAACAAAGTAATAACAGAGCATGCAAGCCAGTGTACAAAACAATACAAATTCTTTGACATTATGTATCACTGCAAGATACGCCCATGCATTCCTCAGTCTGCAACTGTTTGGCATCGACAATGACAAGGTAATGATAAAATCCCCATCTTTCTCTCCACTATTTTTACCACCCATCACCACTTTACCTCCCATCTTTTCACTCACCCCATCCCTTCCTCTCTTCGCGCTCCAGCTTTCGTTCATTCACTCCAATTCTTCTGTGTTCTCGTGTGGAAAAGGTTGGCACTTCTGGGAAGATTTCCGCCTGGTTTTTACGCTCTGAAATAACCTGCATGCTGGATACGATTAGCGCTGAAGGAATTGGACGTTGCCTGCTGGTGTTGTGAATGTCCTGCTGTCTGTTTTTTGAATGGGACTGTTTGTCACGTTTTAGTTCATAGATTCATTTCTATCTCTGTTTCACGCTTTCTCTCTCACACTTGTCTGTCTTTCTGTTTGTCTCTGTCAAACTTTCTATCATTGTTTGTGTGTGTGTGTGTATGTGTTTGTTTGTTTGTGTGTGTGTGTGTGTGTGTGTGTGTGTGTGTGTGTATTCTGTGTTGTGTTGTGTTTTGCTGTGTTTCTTTCCTTATGCAATAATCCTAATCTATTGGTTTTTTCATTATGTTTTCATAAACAATATACTAGGTTTAGTAAAATGCACGAAATGGCACCGCTCTTTACAACTAGTAGTCTGACACAGTACAAGCTGAACGACCAGTGGCGGGGCATCCAACTGTTCTTGGACAATAGGATCTAAATAACACATGGTAGGTGTTTGATGGTTGTGGGTCCAGACAGCGAGATGAAAGCGAAATCAGAGATATGACAAAGAGAAAACAAAGGGAAAACAGACAGACATATAGATAGGCAGTCAGACAGATGGACAGACAGACAGACAGACAAATGGACCAGTAGGCAAGCAGTTATGCTGGAAGATTAACCAGCTAGACAGAAACAGACACACCTATAGACATACATACATACAGGCCAATGTCAGAACATGCAAGCCAGTGTACAAAACAATACCAATTCTTTGACATTATGTACCACTGAAAGGGGCATGCATGCATTCCTCAGTCTACAACTGTTTGGCATAAACAATGACAAGGTAACGACAAAGTCCCCATCTTTCTCTCCACTATGTTTACCACCCATCACCACTTTACCTCCCATCTTTTCACTCTCTCCATCCCTTCCTCTCTTTTCGCACTCCAGCTTTCGTTCATTCACTCCAATTCTTCTGTGTTCTCGTGTGGAAAAGGTTCGCACTTCTGGGCGGATTTTCGCCTGGTTTTTACGCTGTGAAATAACCTGCATGCTGGATATAATTAGCGATTAGCACTGAAGGAATTAGATGCTGGATGCTGGTGGTGTGAAAATCCTGCTGTCTGTTTTTAAATGGGACTGTTTGTCACCTTCTAGGTCAGAGATTGGTTTTTACCTCTGTCTCACCCTTTCTGTCTCACAGCTGTCTGTCTTTTTGTTTGTCTCTGTCAATCTGTCTGTCAATCTGTCTGTCAATAGATGTGTGTGCGTCTATGTGTTTGTTTGTGTGTGAGTGTTTTGTGTTGTGTTGCGTTGTGCTGTATTTCTTGCCTTATGCAGGTATCCTAGTCTATTGGGTTTATTCATGATTTTTAACATAAACAATATGTTAAGTTTAGTACACTGCATGAAATGGCACTGCTCTTTACAAACTACAAGTCTGACACAGTACAAGCTGAACAACCAGTGGCGGGGCAGCCAACTGTTCTTGGACAATAAAAACTAAATAACACATGGTAGTTTTTTGAAGGTTGTGGATCGAGACGAGATGAAAACGAAATCAGAGACATGACAAAGATAATACAAAGGGAAATTAGACAGACAGATAGATACACAGGCAGACAGACCGACAGACAGACTCACAGACAGACAAATAGACCAGCATGCAAACACTTATGCTGAAAGACAACCAGCTAGACAGAAACAGTGAGACCTTCAGACATTTATACAGACTGATGTCAGAACATGCAAGCCAGTGTACAAAACATTACACATTCTTTCACACTCTGTATCTCTGCAAGAGACGTGCATGCATTCCTCAGTCTACAACTGTTTGGCATAAACAATAACAAGGTAATGACAAAATCCTCATCTTTCTCTCCGCTATTTTTACCACCCATCACCACTTTACCTCCCATCTTTTCACTTTCCCCATCCCTTCCTCTCTTCGCGCTCCAGCTTTCGTTCATTCACTCCATGTCTTCTGTGTTCTCGTGTGGAAAAGGTTGACACTTCTGGGCAGATTTCTGCCTGGTTTTTACGCTGTGAAATAATCTGCATGCTGGATACGATTAGCGCTGAAGGAATTGAACGTTGGATGCTGGTGTTGTGAAAATCCTGCTGTCTGTTTTTTGAATGGGACTGTTTACCACTTTCTATTTCATAGACTCGTTTCCACTTCTGTCTCATTGCTTTCTGATCTGTCTCACAGCTCTCTTTCTTTCTATCTGTCTCTGTCAATCTGTCTCTCAATGTTTGTGAGTGTGTGTGTGTATTCTGTGTTGTGTTGTGTTTTGCTGTATTTCTTTCCTTATGCAGGTATCCTAGTCTATTGTGTTTTTCATGATTTTTTTTATAAACAATATACTAAGTTGAGTAAACTGCATGAAATGGCACTTCTCTTTACAGCTAGGAGTCTGAAACGAACAAGCTGAACAACCAGTGGCGGGGCAGCCATCTTTTGACAATAAGTACTAAATAACACATAACAGTTGTTTGATGGTTGCGGATCCAGACAACAAAATGAAAACGAAATAAGAGACATGACAAAGAGAAAACAAAGGGAAAACAGGCAGACAGATAGATACACAGGCAGACAGACAGACAGACAGACAGACTCACAGACAGACAAATAGACCAGCATGCAAACACTTATGCTGAAAGACAACCAGCTAGACAGAAACAGTGAGACCTTCAGACATTTATACAGACTGATGTCAGAACATGCAAGCCAGTGTACAAAACATTACACATTCTTTCACATTCTGTATCACTGCAAGAGTGACGCATGCATTCCTCAGTCTACAACTGTTTGGCATCGACAATGACAAGGTAATGACAGAATCCCCATCTTTCTCTCCACTATTTTTACCACCCATCACCACTTTACCTCCCATCTTTTCACTCTCCCCATCCATCCCTCTCTTTTCGCACTCCAGCTTTCGTTCATTCACTCCAATTCCTCTGTGTTCTCGTGTGGAAAAGGTTGGCACTTCTGGGCGGATTTCCGCCTGGTTTTTACGCTCTGAAATAACCTGCATGCTGGATACGATTAGCACTGAAGGAATTGGACGTTGGATGCTGGTGTTGTGAAAATCCTGCTGTCCGTTTTTTTTAATAGGACTGTTTATTACCTTCTAGTTCAGATATTCGTGGCCACTTCTGTCTCATTGTTTTCGCTTTCACACATTTGTGTGTCTGTCCGTCTGTCTTTCTTTCAGTTAGGCTGTCAATGTCTGTCTTTTTGTCTCTATCTCTATCTGTGTCTCTGTCTGTCAGTATGTTTGTCTGTGTCGCTGTCTCTTTGTCTCTATTTGTCTGCCGATCTCTCGGTCTCTATCAGTGTATCTGTATGTCTGTCTGTCTGTCTGTCTCCCTCTATCTCTTGCTTTCTCTCTCTCTCTCCTCTTTTTCTTTCTGTAAAAATCATCCAAACCAACAAACAGGTGAAAACAGAGATAGGGAATCAATCATTTATCCACAGAGAGAAAGAGAAAGAGAGAGAGAGAGAGAGAGAGAGAGAGAGAGAGAGAGAGAGGAGAGAGACAGAGAGAGAGAGAGACAGAGAGAGAGAGAGACAGAGAGAGAGACAGACAGACAGATAGACAGAGAGACAGAGACACAAAACAGACAGATATATGAAAACACACACAGAAGGACGCACGCACGCACACACACACGCACACACACACACACACATTTATTTTATTTTATTCTTTTATATCGAGGATAATGGAATAAGCACTTACATGCTTTTTACATCCAGTCTCCGTGTGTATGCGGTTTTATAAATTGTCATCTGTTCCCACAGGCACATAATGGCCTACTCTTACGAAAAGCGGGACAGTATTTAAACGTGTGCGCAAGATGTTCTGCGTGCGTTCGCATACGGGACCTCGGTTTATAGTCTCATCCGAGGGACTTTTGGGGAGAGTGGAGTCGGCACTGATGTTAACTCCAGCGCACACACACACACACACACATGGATGTCCATTTGTCAGAGGCCCAGGTGGTGGTTGAAACTTCCCCCTGGGTGGTAGCTTACAGCAAGACACTCTTCAGAGTTTAGAAGTGCCAATCGCAACCACAATAATGGTAGATATTCCTGAAGTCTTTTTAGCTGCCATCGCAATATGATGATGAACAGAGAAAGGAAGTAATTCTAAGTGTTACACTACAATCTTACACTCAAGACTGTATAAATGGCTGGAAAATAACAATGCGATTTCAGAGTCAAGAAAGTTTCTGGGTAGAATAAAAGGTAAAGGTAACAGTGTTCCATAACCAAATCTCAATATCGACAACCTGACCCCGACCTACCTAAAATGGCTCCTAAGGGAAACGTTGGTGAAGGTGCAAAGAGAATCATTTTGTGATGTCACGGTTTAGATATCCATCAAAAATAGGATCCTATATACTTTTCTAACTGAAAACGCCCACAAAAATGTGAGGTGGGGTTGAAGCACTAACAGACAGGATCAACCCATTATTCTCCAGGCGTAGTTTCATAGCAACTGCTGGAATTACTGCGTTTCAAACAGGGGTGAGATTTGGACAGGGATCAATGGTGAGGGCTGTGTAAAGGGTGTGTCAAGATAGAGGCCAGTGTGACAGTGTTTTATGGTGGGGACAAATCCCTGTGTTTCTTTTTTTTGTTTTTCTGTTCAGCTGGGGTTGTACGATTTTTTTCTGTTTGGTTGATCTGGTTGTGTTGCATTTTTTGTTGTTGCTTTTTCACTTTTTTTAAACAATATCTGTGCCTATCACAGTCTCCATATATGAATATTATCTCTATCTATCACAGTCTTTGTCTGTCTGTCTCTCTGGCTGTTTCTGTTTCTCTGTATGTCTGTCTGTCTCTGTTTCTGTCAGCTGTTTGTATGTCTGTCTGTTTCTGTCTGTCTATCGGTATGCCCCTCTGTCTCTGTCTGTCTGTCTCTCTCTCATCTGTTCACTATTATTGTGCATTTGTTTTATTGTTTTCTTTCTTTACACCTATCCTTTGTTTTGTATTCATTTCTTTCTTCATTCGTTTTTGTGTATGGGAAGGTTATCTTTCATTGTTTTTGCTTGATTGTCTGTTTCTTTATGTTTTGTTTTTATTTGTGCTTTGTTCTATTGAATACCTCCCCCAAAAAAGCATTTCCTTCATGGGAAACATTGTTCATCTACTCTGTCTAGACATTCTCTTCTTTTAACATCCAGCATCAGAGGCATGCATTTTCTCCTGCATCATCTCTGCAGTTGACAAATGGTCCATCACTCCTGCACCCAGATTGTCAGGCACAGATAAGGTTCAGTGCAAACTGTCTCATAAACAATCACTATGCCTGGTATGCACGTCTTTCTCTGATCTTCTCCTTTATTGTCACATCTAACCTGGAAAATAAAAATAAAAACAACAACAACAACACTGCATGAAGAAAGAAAAGGGAAAAAAACAACAACTCTAGAAAGTAAAGGGAATAAAGACTGTCTCGTTTATCAACACAAAAGGGACATGATTGAATAAAGCAGCAGAAGAACAATGACGTTTCCAGGATATGTGTGTAGAAATATGCATACACAAAACTTGGCATATATGAGGCATGTATTCATGCCCCATGGCATGTGTAAATACACACACAGACAAGCATGTGCGACCGCCCACCCGCACACACACACACACACATATATACACACATACACACACATACACACATATGCATGCACACACACATGCACATGCACACACACACACACACACACACACACACACACACACACACACACACACACACACATATGCAAAGAGACTCATTTTGCAGTGGAGCGTCAGGATTTAGATGTGCATACGCAGAACTTGACATGTATAAGGCGTGTATTCATGCTCCAAGGCATATGTGAATACACACACAGACACACGTACAGACACATACCCACACACAAGTGCTAAGAGACTCATTTTGTAGCCGAGTCTCACCTAGGACTATATATACTGTTCTAACTGAATCCCCAGACAATGTAAGGTGGGGTTGAAGCACTAACAGACAGGACAAACCCATTATTCTCCAGGCGTGGTTTCATAGCAACTGCTGGAATTGCTGCGTTTCATACAGAGGTGAGATTTGGACAGGGATCAATGGTGAGGGCTGTGTAAAGGGTGTGTCAAGATAGAGGCCAGTGTGACAGTGTTTTATGGTGGGGACAAATCCTGGTTTTTTTTCCTGTTTGGCTTGGGTTGTGCGATTGTTTGTTTGTTTGTCTGTCTGGGTTTTTCTGGGTGTGTTGATTTTTTTCTTTGCTTTTTTCTTTTTTCCCCTTGTCTCTTCAATATTATTGTATGTCACTGTCTCCATGTAACAGAGTATTGTCTCTATATGTCACATTATCTGTCTGTCTGTTTGTTTTCTCTCTATCTGTCTCTGTATGTCTGTCTCTGTCTTTCTCTCTCTCTCTCTCTCTCTCTCTCCTCTCTCTCTCTCCTCTCTCTGCTGTCGTTCTGTCAATCTGTCTGTCTGTTTGACCGTCTGCCTGTTTCTTGTCTGTCTGTTTGTCCATCTGTCTGTCAATCTATCTGTATGCCCCTATGTCTCTGTCTCTCTATGTCTATCTGTCTCTGTCTCCCTATCCCTGCCTCTGTCTGTCTCTCTGCCTCTGTCTCTTCTCTCTCTCTCTCTCTCTCTCTCTCTCTCTCTCTCTTTCTTCTTCAACTGTACACTATTTTTGTGCATTTGTTTTCTTTCTTTACATCTGTCTTTTGACTGTTTCGTTTTTCTAATTGTGTTTCTTTCTTTGTTTATTTGTGTGTTTGTGTTGTGTGTGTGTGTGTGTGTGTTGTGGGATATTACTCCTTATCTTCTTTATTTTGATTGTTCATTAAGTTCTCTGTTTCTTTATGTTCCTTTTCTTTTCAATTTTGTGTTACTGAGTACCTTCCAGACAAAAAAGTTATTGGAAAAGATTGTTCGTTTACTCTTTCTAGACATGCTCTTCTTTTAACATCCAGCATCAGAGGCATGTCTTTTCTCCTGCATCATCTCTGCAGTTGACAAATGGCCCATCACTCCTGCACACAGATCGTCAGGCACAGATAAGGTTCAGTGCAAACTGTCTCATAAACAATCACCGTGCCTGGTATGTACGTCTTTCTCTGATCTTGGCCTTTATTGTCGCATACAAAAAAACCGAGGAAGAAAAGAAAATGGAGGAAGAAAGGAAAAAAAACCTCCAGAAAGTAAAGGAAATAGAGGATATCTCGTTTATCAACACAAAAAGGAAGATCTGTAATAAAGCAAAAATGTAAGAATGGCATTTTCAAAAAGAAAAAAGATCAAAACAAATAGCGTATGTGTGCATAAGCATGCATACACACCACTTTCCGCATATGAGGTATGTTGTTATGAGAAACGACATGTGAGAATACACACATACGCACAAAAAAACACACACACACACACACACACACGTACACAAACACACACAAGCATGCATACACACATACACATATGCATGCACAAATAAACACATCCACACAAAGAGACATGCATGCATGCACACACACGCGTACACACATACACATACACACACACACACCACAAGATTCAATATTCAATTCCTCCCCCCCCCCTTTTGGGGTATGGAGGACTACAAACAAATTGAACAGGAGAATGAACCTAACAGCAATGCACCCAAAAAATAATATGAATACTAACAGGAACTGAAAAGCAAGAGTTCATCGATAAATGAGAAGCAAAAACAGTATTAAAGACTCAAAATATTTTAAGTCTACATATTTCTTCAAAAGATACAACCTATATTTGTGAAAGACAATTGAACTTTCAAGAAATACCTACAACTCATAAATTTTGAAAGCGACAGGAGAGCTTTTCGAGATTTGCCTTTCATTAGCCAAAAGAAAATGTATGTACACACACACACACCACACACACACACACACACACACAACTTTCTCTCTCTCTCTCTCTCTCTCTCTCTCTCTCTCTCTTCTCTCTCTCTCTCTCTCTCTCTCTCTCTCTCTCTCCCCCTGGTTTTTATATTTTTTGCTTTTGGTTTGTTTGTTTGTTGTTGTTGATGTTTTCGGTTGTTGTTGTTTTTGCTTGTACTTTACTCTTGCTTTCTTTCTTTTGTTTTCGTTTACTGAGTGAGTGTATTAGTATTGGGCTTTTTAAAAAATCAAATATATCCCTAAAGGCGGGGACTGAATGTAAATAAGCACTTGGGTGCTTATTCGTAATACTGGAAATAAAATAATTTGTCATTGTCATTGTCATTGTCATTGTCACTCTCTCTCTCTTATCGCATCGTGCAGCACATGTTAACACTATGAATGGGTCATGACTCCAAAGAAAGAAGACCTTCCAGATCACTGACCGTGGTCAGTGCAGTTGCTTTGATTCCGTGACATCTGCACCGATTTTGCTTCTTACGATAAGTCTCTCTTCTCCTCTCTCTCTCTCTCTCCTCTCTCTCTCTCTCTCTCTCTCTCTCTCTCTCTCTCTCCTCTCTCTCTCTCTCTCTCCCCCCCCCCTCTCTCTCTCTTAAACCACGTAAACATGTTCACCTTTGTTTATATCGCGTATCATCAAGAATTCGTGGCATAACATGTTCATGTTTTTATGTATCTCCCCCTTTTATACTAATGTCTCTGACTCTAAACTGTGAAGTACAAATGAGCAACATGAAAATAACTTGCATCTGACTACAAAGCAGCCGGACATAGAGCATCAGGGAAACATGTGTGACATGGTGGTAATCAAATTACCTCCCATGTGGATAGACTGCAAGCACTACGCCATGTTTCTAAATCGAGAAACACCGGTGAATTCTTGTGTGGTAGTTTTGACTTCTCCGAGGGTACAGTTTGTCTTCATATACGATGAAGTGTAGAATTTTGCCGCGTCACAATCGTGTTTTGTAACTTATTTTTGTTGTAGAACTTGGGAGCTGATCTTATTCTACACGGTGACATGTTGATGAGTCCTATGAACCTAGTCGTTCAAGGGACACGGAAAATGTATACGTTGACAGGATTGTCCAGCTTGCTCTTGATTCTGGGTGAGTAAAACATTTTGATGTAGTTGAATTGCGCATGACTATGTTTATCGCTGCCATGAATATTATTTAAAAAACAACCTTTTATATCAAAGATAATGGAATAAGCATATATGTGCTTTTTTACATCCAATCCCCGTGCATATGTGGTTTTATAAATTATGTCATCTGTTCCCACTGGCACACTATGGCCTACTCTTACGAAAAGCGGAACAGGATTTAACGTGTGCGCAAGATGTTCTGCGTGGGTTCGCACATGGGGCCTTGGTTTATAGTCTCATCCGAGGGACTTTGGGGAGAGTGGAGACTGCACTGAAGTTAACTCCAGGGGAAAATATCCCCTTGAATGGGAATTGAACCCGGGTCGTCAGATTACGAGCGCAATGTTCTGACCACAAGCTATCCTGTCTCTATGATTGTTTCTGTGAGTGAGATATTTTGCTCTGTGACATGTCTTCCGGGTGTAATATTATTGATGTTATAACATGTTTTTTTATGATAGGAAGACATTATTTTGAACATTGATTTAGCAGTCTGTGGGATTTTTAATCTGGAGGTATAATCTGCATTCACTCTATCCCATCAACTGTATTTTGGACAAGACTATGAATAGATGCCTTGTATGCAGCTGCATACAAAACTTATTGAACACAGGGACAGATTATGAGGTGAAACAGCAGAGGAAATTGATAGGTTGGAAATAAGTATGTCTTGAGGCTGGATCTGAAAGCGTCATATGTAGATTTTTGGCAAAGAGAGAAGGAGAGGGCATTCCAGATCAATGGGCCCGAAATAAAGAGGACGACCAATGGTGATCTGTTTGAATCGAGTTTGTTTGTCAGCACAGGCCAGTTCTCTGCAGCAGAGCATAGGGAATAAGAAGCGAACATAGGTGAAAACATTTACAGAGAGAGGACGGTGCTGTATTGTGAAGACATCTGTAACAGAGGGTACTGATCTTGTACTTCACTCTCTTTGGGGCTGCTAACTAGCTGAGAGACTGCAAGCAAGGAGATCTGTTCCCATGTTTTTTCTTCCTCAGGGCCCGTTAAGCTGCAGAGTCGTGTATGCATTGAAGAGAGTGTATGGATGATGGTACGTGTTAAACTAGCTAAAAGAGAAGTGGGCTATCTGCACATTCCAACTTGCCACGACATATTGCTGAAAAACATGAGTTGTGCCCAATCGACTTCTCAATGCCTTAAGGGAGATGTTAAGTCAATATATAATCTAAACATAATGTCTGTATAAATTCCATGTATTATTATTATTATTATTATTTTGTTGTTGTTAATATTACATATACATTGCAGCCCAAATCTCTTTTTTGAAATATCATACAGGCCTTTAATTACATTTCTGAGAAAATGAATATATGCAAAATGTATGTTGCATTTCGGGTGAGGTAGCTACTCTGCTCCTTATGTATATAGCCAGATCTCTGTCTCCTTTCATGCCTCTGTCTGTCTGTTTGCCTGTTTGTTTATCTGTCTTTTCCTCTCTTACTGTCTGTCTAATACTTTCTGCCTAATACTGTCTGTCTTGTTTGCATGCCTCTCTGTCTGTCTATGTCACTCTGTAAGAATTTTTAAGGTAGTTTGCCCTTTATTTAACGTGAGCCTGGTAGAAGGAAGCCTCTGGCTTATCCACTGATATTACCCCAATATAACTTTTGAGTTCAAGAGCTCGAGTTCTCTCCCTCTCTCTCAATTATCTTCAAGATATGACAGTATGTCTGTAAGCAGATGAGAGAGTGAGCTAAAGCAATCTGAACTCTTTCTCCAAGCTGCAATATCTGAAGTGGAAAGAAACGTTCTTTAAAGGCGAGGAGAGTTGGCAGACTTGTGAAGATGATAGAGACCAAGGTGTAAGCTCAGTGTTGTAATCCAATTGAAGTTTGCAGAATGACGCCTAACAAAAAATAGCTCTAAAATATGATAAGTGAATGGCACACGCGCGAGCGAGCGTGGTGTGTGTGTGTGTGTGTGTGTGTGTGTGTGTGTGTGTGTGTGTGTGTGTGTGTGTGTGTATGTGTGTGTGTTTGTATGTGTGCATCAAGTTAAGTCAAGTTAAGTCAATTTTTTAAAAATTTCCAGATGGTATATTGAATAAGAAATGCATTTGCTTTTTTCATAAAGCCATCTATCTAAGTGCGTGCGTCCTTGTGTGTATGCGTGCGTGTGTGCATGATTGTGTGTGTGTGTGTGTGAGGTCCTGAATGTAAACATACCCTGAGACAACTATTTTATAAAATTCACTGTTGAGAAAATGCATCCTTCATAATCTGATCACTTGCAGATATATTTCATTATTGGGATCTGTGTTTGGCTAAAGAGAATTGTATTTCTTTCTAGTTCACACTCTTTTGGCTTGATTATGTGAATGCTTACTAACTAAATGCCAATCACATGTTTTGTTTTTGTTTTGATTTTTTGTTACATATTGCGTCAAGTTGTTTGAGGAAGACTTCATAGCTATGGGCAACTATATAGAGTGATTATTTGCTTGCTCAGTCCTTACCTTTAGTATGTGGCGGAGTGTTCATCTGTCTCTCTCGTTGTCTCTCTCTGTCTCTCTGTGTATATCTGTCTCTGTCTGTCTGTCTGTCTCTCTCTGTACGTCCGTGTATGTCTGTCTGTTTCTGTCTGTATGTCTGTCTGTCTGTCTGTCTCTCTCTCTCTCTCTCTCTCTCTCTCTCTCTCTCTCTCTCTCTCTCTCTCCTCTCTTCTCTCTCTCTTCTCTCTCTCCTCTCCCTCTCCCTCCTCCTTCTATCTCTCTATGTGAATATTTTCAAAACATAGCTCTGTGGTTGGTGCGTGAGTAGGTGATGGAGTGACCACAAGCAATCACATTTCTCTCTCCAAGCTGAGCTATCTGAAGTGGAAAGGAAACATGCTGCAGTGATAAAGAGAGGTGGCAGCAGCCCTGTAAAGCTGAAAGACACTGTTGTTATTGTCTTCAAGTTAACGTCAGTTCACTCTCAGTGATATTAGACTCTGTGAAGAAAGCCCAGTGTTGTCCTTCAGTTGAAGTTTGTAGAAAGCCTCTTACAGAGGAAAAATAATGGCTATATGTGAGGATTGAACAAAAGTGTGTGTGTGTGTGTGTGTGTGTGTGTGTGTGTGTGTGTGTTTTGAGGTGAGGTGGGGTGTTATGTGGTATGATGATGATGTAGTGGTGGTGGTGGTGGTGGTGGTGGTGTGTGGGTGTGGGTGTGTGTGTGTGTGTGAGTGGGAGAGTGTGTGTGCACAGGTACACTCTTTCTGTTCACAGACTTTTAAATGTGCTACGTATCAAACCCAGTGTGTATAAAACTTGTTGAGAAACGCACGCCAAGTCCTTCGGATGAGACTATAAACCGAGGTACCGTGTGCGAACGCATGCAGAACATCTTGTGCACACGTTAAAACCCGTCCCCCTCTTTTGAAGAATAAGCCAATGTGTTCCGGTGGGAACTGGTGACAGAATTTACAAAACCGTATACACACGGGGAATGGATGTAAAAAGCACATGGGCACTTAGTCCATTATTCTCGAAGTAAAAGGAAAACGATTAAAAAATAAACACACACACAAACACACATTCATATGTTCCCTATCTCCTTCTCTTAATCATATAATTCCTTATTCTTCATGACTCCAAAACTTGTAAAAAATCCAAAACAATTAGTCCACAGAATCCTTCACCTTCTTGGAACATTTTACTTCCATGCTTAACACCCAATAGCCGAGGTTTTGCCTACAATCTATCTCCGTCATTTGAAATAAGCTTTCTCACTTCTCATACTAAACTGGAATGTTGTTTATTTTTGAATGTAAGCTGAAGAGTCCACTGCTATTTTTAAAGCGTGGATGCAGAGTGTTTGTTGAGCAAACTCCATGTCTTTGGTAGATGGCAAATGCTTCTGATTACAGTTTGCTTGTAGTGGGCAGATAAACTGGTTTGAGGGAGAAAAGAATGGCACAGCCTCTTTCTTTTTATTATCTATTCCAACAGTTCGTTCAAACCGCTATGACTATCTCCCTATTCTGTTTTTTGCTTCTGTCAGTCCAGTCCATCTGTCTATCTTCTTTTTACAAAACCGCATACACTCGGGGACTGGATGTAAAAAGCACATACGTGCTTATTACATTATCCTTGAAATAAAAAAAAATCTCACTCTCTCTCTAACACTGTTCTGTACTTTCTGGATTTGTACCTTTGTCTCTCTCTCTGTATTTGGCTTTGTCTCTCTGTGTCTGTCTGCCTCTCTTTGTCTCTGTCTGTCTGCCTATCTGTCTGTCTGTGTGTTTGTTTGTGTGTATGTCTGTCTCTCTCTCTCTCTTTTCTCTCTCCCTCTCCCTCTCTGTCTCTTGACCATTTCCCTCTCTTTCTCTCTTTCCCTCTCCCTGACTATTTCCCTCTCTTTCTCTCTCTCCATCTCCCTCGGTATCTATGTCTCTGTCTATTTCCCTCTTTCTCTCTCTCCATCTCCCTCTGTATTTCTGTCAGTATGTCTATTTCCCTCTCTTTCTATCTCCGTCTTTCTGTCCTTCTCTTTGTCTTCGACTCTATTTTTGACAAGTTTGAAAGAGAACAAAAATGCCTTCACACAGGCGATAGAGTGAGCGAAGCAATCCGATCGACTTTGGCTTGTTGTGTTAATTATGTGAAGTGGAAACAAAGCGGGTTTTTTTCAGTTGTGAAGAGAACTTAGACATCCACAGAGGAACTAGAGAAAGGAGTAAGCCAATGGGTTGTAATTCAATTGAAGTTTGCAGAAACCAACTGGGGAAGGGGAGAAAAATTCACACCTAAAATATTATGATGGTTCTTTCTTTAACTTAACGTCTGTTCACTCAAGCTGATATTAGACTAATATGATGGTTGGAAATGTGTTTATGCGTGTGTTGGTGCGTGCGTTTGGTGTGTGTGTGTGTGTGTGTGTGTACGTGTGTCCGTATGTGTGTGTGTTTGCCTCTGTGTGTTTGTGTGTGCGTTTTTTTTGTTTTTGTTCTTTTATTCTTTTATTTCGAGGATAATGGAATAAGCACTCCTATGCTTTTTTAAAATCCTGTCCCCGTGTGTATGCAGTTGTGGAAATTTTGTCATCCATTCTCACCGGCAAACAATGGCCTACACTTCCGAAAAGCGGAACGGGTTTTAACGTGTGCGCAAGATGTTCTGCGTGCGTTGGTACATGGGGCCTCTGTTTATAGTCTCATCCGAAGGACTTTTGGAGGGAGTGGAGTCTGCACTGATGTTAACTCCAGAGGAAAAATCCTCTTGAACGGGAATCGAACACGGGTCAGCAGATCACGAGCGCATCACGCTAACCACCAGGATTTTCCGCCCCCCTCCCTTGCCCCCCTTCCTCCCTGCGTGCGTATGTGTGCGTGTTCGTGTGTGTGCGTGTGTGTTTGTGTGTGTTTTTGTTTGTGTATGTATGTTTGTAAGTGTGTGTGTGTATGCGTGTGTGCGTGCGTGTGTGTGTATGTTTGAGGGGGCAGATGTGTGTGTGGGTATGTGTGGTGTGTATTTGTGTATGTGTGTCGGTGTGTAATTGTGTGTGAGAGTGTGTGTGTGTGTGCACGCGTGCATGTATGTTTGTGTGTATGTGTTTGTGCGTATGCGCGCGCGTGTACGTGTGTGCGTGCGTGTGTGTGTTTGTGTGTGGTTCCAAAACGTAGACAAAATCCAAGACAACACAAAACTCTCCTTCTAAGGCAACACTTCTCCTATACTTCAATCGCTTGCAAAAAACCTGAAATTAAAACAAGCCACATTTTACACCCAAGGGCTGATATTCTGCCTGCCATGATCTTCCCTTCACTCCATCTTTCTGACTTGTTGATGTGAAAGCTGAACTGTACGCTAATTGAATAGACTTGTGTTCAGAATATGGTCTGAAGTTGTTGTGGAGGAGAGTCCCTAGCCATCCATTAACACAAGCATGCAGATTGTGTGCAGGGCAAATTCTTGGGTGTGTGTGTTTTGTGTGTGTGTGTGTGTGTGGGGGGGGGGGGTAATGGGCAGCATTCAGACTAGGGCTTTGCATCTGAGGTGTCATGGAATGGATTGGATGTGAAGTGTGTGATAGGTTTTCTTTATTTTCTGT
The DNA here is from genome assembly GCA_028751875.1 of Rapana venosa. NCBI lineage: Eukaryota > Metazoa > Mollusca > Gastropoda > Neogastropoda > Muricidae > Rapana > Rapana venosa. The sequence continues at coordinate 49,561,160 of CM054147.1, forward strand.
TGTTGTTTGTTTTTTTCGTACTGTTTTTTTTCTTCAGCCAGCATTTTTTATGTGTCTGTGTGTTTGTCTTCTTCTGTCTCTCTGTCTGTCTGTGTTGTTTCTGTCTCTGTCCCTCTGTGGGTTTTTTCTGTTTCTTCCTCTGTCTCTATCTCTGTGTCTGTTTGTCTACCTGTCTGTCTTCTGTCTTCATTGACGTCTGTTCATTCTGTCTGTGTTTTTGTCTGCTTCTGTGTGTGTGTGTGTGTATGTGTGTGTGTGTATGTGTGTGTGTGTGTGTGTGTGTGTTGTGTGTGTGTGTGCTATTTTCAAAAATACAACAGCATTTCCTTACATAGGTCATGCAGTTATCCGTCCAATCAGATTTACTTCTCTTCTTTGTAGTAATTATCTAATTAGAAAGAAAAGTTGTCTAGAGTCATGAAGAAAACCAACAGACTGTTTAACAAATGGAATAGAGAAAGGAATAAGCCTAATGTTGTACTTCAATTGATTCTTCTAGAATACATCTCAGGGAGATGAAATCACACCTAAATATAATGGTCGGATACGTGTGTGTAAGTGTGTGTGTGCGTGCGTACGTGTGCGTGCATGCGTGCGTGTGTGTATGTGTGTACGTGTGTCCGTATGTGTGTATTTATGTTTATCTCCGTGTGTTTGTATGTGCGTGCGTATATGTGCGTGTTTGTGTGTGTGTATGTGTATGCGTGCTTGTATGTGTTTGAGTGTGCGTGCGTGTGTTCGCCCGCACGCGCGTGTGTGTGTGTGTGGGGTGGGTGGGTGTGGGTGTGTGAATATGTGTATGTATGTGTACGCATTTGTGTACATGTGTGTATGTATGTGTGTCTGTGTGTGTGTTACTGTGTGCGTGCATGCATGTATACATGCATGTGTGTATATAGATATGGTTCCAAAACGTGATCAAAATACAAGACAACACAAAACTTTCCTTCTTAGGCAACACTTCTCCCATACTTCAATCGCTTGCCAAAAAATCTGAAATTTAAACAAGCCACATTTTACACCCAAGGGCTGATATTCTGCCTGCCACTGATCTTCCCCTTCACTCCATCTTTCTGCCTTGTTCCTGTGAAAGCTGAACTGTACGCTAATTGAATAGACTTCTGTGCAGACTATGGTCTGAAGTTGCTGTGGAGGAGAGTCCCTAGCCATCCATTAACACAAGGATGGAGATTGTGTGCAGGGCAAACTCTTGGTGTGTGTGTGTGTGGGGGGGGGGGGGGGGGGGGATTGTGCAGCATTCAGACTAGGGCTTTGCATCTGAGTTGGAGATGGAATGGATTGGATCTGAAGTGTGTGATAGGTTCTCTTTATTTTCTGGTTTTTTTCCGTACTGTTTTTTTTACTCAGCCAATATTCTTTTATCTGTCTGTGTGTGTCTCTGTCTCTGTCCCTCTGTGTCTGTCTCTGCCTTTGTCAGTCAGTCTGTCTCTCTGTCTCTCTGTCACTCTCTCGTTCTCATTATCTCTCTCTCTATCTCTCTCTCCCTCTCTCTATCTCTCTCTCTCGCTGTGGGTACAAAGAGAGAGAGAGAGAGAGAGAGAGAGAGAGAGAGAGAGAGAGAGAGAGAGAGAGAGAGAGAGAGAGAGTGAGAGAGAGGGGGGGGGGGAAGAGAGACAGATGTTTTAGTCTTTTATATAATTATCTTATTCTTTTACATCAAGGATAATGGAATAAGCACTTATGTGCTTTTTACATCCAGTCCCCGTGTGTAAGAGAGAGAGGGACAGAAAGACAGATAGACAGACAGACAGAAAGGCAGGCAGACAGACAGACAGCTACACAGACTCACAAATACACAAACAGGCAGACAGACACACACACGCAGAGCGAGAGTAATAAAGCAAAATTGATGTAATTGGCCTCCGGGGGCACAT
>CM054147.1:49568054-49578054 GCA_028751875.1 Rapana venosa
CATTATTTAGCGCACGTAAAAGAACCCACGGCAACAAGAGAGTTGTCCTTGGCAAAATTCTGTAGAAAAACGCCACTCTGATCAGGAAACAAATGCAGTTGTAGACAGAAAAAAGAAGAAAAAAAAGGGTGGCGCTGCTCCGTGGCGACGCGCTCTCCCTGGGGAGAGCAGCCCGAATTTCATGCCGAGAAATCTGACGTGACTTAAAGTGATATAGATAAATAAATGAATAAAGCTACAGCTTATTTTGAGCCCTACCTAATGCTTATCTGACCAATGGCCTAAACTTCCATCCATTTCATCCATAAATCCAAAAATCTTATTAACTTAGCTCCACGTAAATTCTGAGAAACCTCCAAATCACTCTGGCTGTGCCTTATAAACCAGTCTGCTGCTGAGTGAAATACGATTTCATACCATCATGTTGAACAGCACCATCAATTGTTATTTAGGATGATAATAATATTACAGAGCGTAACTCCAGATTAACTCAATCGAGGAACTAAGGACCAGTGCTAAAATCAGCCACTTCCTTTTACCAAGTCCAAGTGTGGTCAGTTTCTGTTGTAATTAAGCACCAGGTGGATTAATAATAATAATAATAATAATGATAATAATAATAATAATAATAATAATGTATGGAACGTATATAGCGCTGAATCTTGTAAAGTAACAAATCAAAGCGCTCAGATGACATTTTTTGTTGTTGAGGATAATGGAATAAGCACTCGTGTGCTTTTTTCTTTACATCCAGTCCCCGTGTGTATGCGGTTTTGTAAATTCTGTCATGTGTTTCCACCGGCACACAATAATAATAATAATAATAATAATAATAATAATAATAATAATAATAATATATGGAATTTATATAGCGCTGGCCTACTCTTTCGAAAAGCGGAACAGGATTTAACGTGTGCGCAAGATATTCTGCATGCGTTCGCACACGGGGCCTCGGTTTATAATCTCATCCGAAGGACTGTACTGGAATGGATAGCAGCTGAGAGGAGCTGAAAGTGAGGGACACTGACAGATGTGGCATTGAATTCATATAGCGCTGAAACACACTGTAGCCCAGTGGGTAAATCCTTCCACTTCAATCCCATTTATCTATGAAGTCGTGGTGTTGAATCTCGGCGGCGTCTGGTGATTTAAGTGAGGGGATGCTTACGATCTACCAGGTCAACTTCAAGTGCAGACCTGCCAGTGCCTTAATTTTCCTTAGTGTATAATCATACACATGCAGAAGATCAAACATGCATGTTACATATCCCTTAAATTTTTATCAGCATTCAGTAGGTTACGGAAACACAAGCATATCAAGCATACATTCCTGAAGTCGGAATGCTCAAGTCTCTCTATCGCTGTCTCTATCTATCTCCGTGTATCTCCCTTTCTCTGTTTTTCTCTCTCTGTCTGTCTGTCTCTTTCTCTCTGTCTCTCTCTTTCTGTGCCTGTCTCTCTCTTTCTCTCTGTCTCTCTCTTTCTCTCCCTCCCTCGCGCCTCTCTCTCTTTTTCTCTTTCTCTCCCTATATCTCCCTCTCTCTCCCCCCTCTCTATCCCTCTCCCCCCCTCTCTCTCTGTTTATGCCTGCATGCACAAGCGGTGAATCAAGTGGATCAGTTGGACTTCGTGGCCCTCATGTCACCTCCAGTTTTAAGAAGACAAACGGAATGATCTGTGAAGCAGACGTCGACTTGCTTTGCAATTTGAGGTGGTAATGTAATCTAAACTAGCTCACAGGGAGGGAGAGAGAGAGAGGGAGAGAGAAAAGAGAGAGAGAGAGAGAGAGAGAGAGAGAGAGAGAGAGAGAGAGAGAGAGTGAGAGGGAGGGAGGGAGAGAGAGAGAGAGAGAGAGAGAGAGAGAGAGAGAGAGAGAGAGAGAGAGAGAGAGAGAGAGAGAGAGAGAGAGAGAGAAAGAGAGAGAGAGAGAGAGATACCCAGACAGACAAAGATCTTTATTATCAAATATATTTCAGTCTGTTCATCTCTCTCTGTTTCTCTGTCAGTCTGTCTGCCATTCTATATCTGTCTCTGTCTCTGTCTCAAGGTATCTGTGTCTCTCCCTTACTCAGTCTTTCTCTCTCTCCCTCTATCTCTCTCTTCGTTTCTCTCCGTCTTTGTCTCTCTGTCTCTGTCTCCGTCTCTGACTGTGTCTTTTCATTTTCGTTTTTCTATCTCTGTCTGTCTGTCTCTCTCTCTCACTCTATTCATCCCTCTCTGTGTCTGTCTTTACCTCCTTCTGTCTTCCACTCCACATCTGTCTCAGTCTCTCTATCTATGTCTCTGTCTATGTCTGTGTCTCTCCCATTCTCTGTTTTTTTTATCTCTGTCTGCCTGTCTGCCGCCTTCTCTGTCTCTGTCTCTCTTTCTCTCTCTCTCTCTCTGTCTCCCTCTCCCTCTCTCTGCCCTCTCTCTGTCTCCCTCTCTCTCCCTCCCTCTCTCTCCCCCCATCTCTCTCCCTCTCTCTCCCCCTTCTCTCTCTTCTCCCCACCTCTCTCTCTGTCTATGCCTGCATGCACAAGCGGTGAATCAAGTGGATCAGTTGGACTTCGTGGCCCTCATGTCACCTTCAGTTTTAAGAAGACAAACGGAATGAACTGTGAAGAAGATGTCGATTTGCTTTGCAATTCCAGGTGGTAATGTAATCTAAACTAGCACAGAGAGAGAGAGAGAGAGAGAGAGAGAGAGAGAGAGAGAGAGAGAGAGAGAGAGGGAGAGAGAGATTGAGAGAGAAGGAGGGAGAGGAGGGAGAGAGAGAGAGAGAGAAGGGAGGGAGGGAGAGAGAGAGAGAGAGAGAGAGAGAGAGAGAGAGAGAGAGAGAGAGAGAGAGAGAGGAGAGAGAGGAGAGAGAGAGAGAGAGAGAGAGAGAGAGAGAGAGAGAGAGAGAGAGACAGAGACAGAGACAGAGACAGAGAGAAAGAGACACAGACTCAGACAGACAGACAGACAGACAGAGATAAAATTGGGGATATCTCTGCCATTGACTATCTTAGAATCTCTTCATCACTCTCCATCTGTCTGTCATTGTTTGTCTGTCTGTCATTCCATCTCTCTCTCTCTCTCTGTCTCTGTCTCTCTGTCTCTCTGTATCTCTCAGTATCCCTGTATCTCTGTATCTCTCTCTGTTCATCCCTCTCTCTCTCTCTACTCATCCCTCTCTCTCTCTCTGTTTATCCCTCTCTCTGTGTTCATCCCCCACTCTCTCTCTGTGTACATTTCTCTCTCTTGTTCATCCCCCCCCCTCTCTCTCTCTGTACATCCCTCTCTCTCTCAGTTCATCCCCCTCTCTCTCTGTTTATCTCTCTCGCGCGCTGTTCATTCCCAACTTTGCAATTCGATGTGGTAATGTAAACTAGCGCACAGAGAGAGAGAAAGAAGAAAGAAAGAGAGAGAGAGAGAGAGAGAGAGAGAGAGAGAGAGAGAGAGAGAGAGAGAGAGAGAGAGAGAGAGAGAGAGGGGAAGGAGGGAGAGAGAGACAGAGAGGGATTATAGAGGCAGAGACACGGAGACAGAGAGAGAGACACACACACAGAATCAGACAGACTGACAGACAGAGATAAAATTGGGGATATCTTTGCCATTGACTATCTTAGAATCTCTTCATCACTCTCCATCTGTCTGTCATTGTTTGTCTGTCTGTCATTCCATCTCTCTCTCTCTGTGTCTCTGTGTCTCTCTGTTCCTCTGTGTATCTCCCTGTATCTCTCTCTGCCCTCTCTGTCTGCCTCTATGTCTCTATCTGTCTGTCTGTCTGTCTCTCTCTGTTCATTCCTCTCTAAGTCTCTGTCATTACCTCTGTCTTCCACTTCATATCTGTCTCTGCCTCTGTCTGTCTGCCTCTGTCTCTCTGTCTGTCTTTCTCTCTGTCTGTCTCTATGTCTCTATCTGTCTGTCTGTCTCTCTGTGTTCATTTCTCTCTTAGTCTCTGTCATTACCTCTGTCTGTCTTCCACTCCATATCTGTCTCTTCCCCTGTCTGTCTGCCTCTGTCTCTCTGTCTCTGTCTCTCTGTGTCTCTGTCTATCTCTGTCTCTGTCTGTCTCGCTGTCTCTATCTCTCTCTTTCTCACTCTCTCTCTCTCACACTCACTCACTCACTCACTCACATGCACATGCACATGCACAGGTAACGTGGCAAGCGGGGAAATTAGATTTCATGCTTTTTATTTTACCATTTTACAAAGGAAAACACATTGAACTTGTGAAGAAGATTTTGACTGGTTTGCAAGTAGAGGTGGTAATGTAATCTAAACAGAGAGAGAGAGAGAGAGAGAGAGAGAGAGAGAGAGAGACAGGAGAGAGAGAGAGAGAGAGAGAGAGAAAGAGAGAGAGAGACGGTGAGGGAGAGACAGAGAGATAGAGAGATTTATTTATGTTATATATTTTATTCTTTTATATCGAGGATAATGGAATAAGCACTCGAGTCTGTTTTTACTTCCAATCCCCGTGTGTATGCGATTTTGTAAATTCTGTCATCCGTTCACTTCGCACACAATGGCCTACCCCTTCCGAAAAGCAAACGGGTTTTAACTTGTGCGCAAGATGGTCTGCGTACGTTCGCACATAGTATCTCATCCAAAGGACTTTGGGGAGAGTGTAGTCGGCTCTGATGTTAACTCGAGAGGAACAAAATCATCTTGAACGAGATTCGAACCTGGGCCAGCAGATCACGAGCGCATCACTCTAACCACCAGGCTATCCCGTACCCCGGTGTTCTTGTGATGCGTTTTCCATAACGTTGATGATAGACAATAACTCATTAATATTAAACGATAGGTTGGACGATAAGCGCCACATGCTATATAGATGGAGGTTTAATGATCTAGCTATTATAAACAGCGAAGGCTTAGGATGGGAGAATCGATGCCCTATTTCCTCTTTATTAAAACATACATCAATCTTATTAGACAGTGATGTGTTGTTATTTGTTTTCTTTATACGATTATCGTAGTATGAAAACTGCTATGAATGAGAGCGGAGTGAGCGAGTATTCTCTATTGTCGTGTGGGTACCATGCCATATTGCAGCTGTAAACGTGGGAGAGTGCTCGTATAGCTGCTTTGCAATGAATGTGATCGCTCAAGTTAGGACTCTTTCAGATAGCGCACCTGTTCCGACGTGTATGAATGACCAGCCATATGTATGCACACGGGGTAGCTCAGTGGTCACAGCACTCGCTTTCCCCCAGCCAAGGTTAAGCAGCATCGAACGTGGCTACCACTTGGACGGATGACGGTTTGCGCGCATTGGCTTCAGTACAGTTCCCCCAGTTCCCCCAGCTGTAAATGGGTACCTGCCTCTTTAGGGTCAGGGAAGGTAAAGCAGCGAGGGAGAGGAGATGGGCGCCGCCCTCAATATGCTGGCCCCTAGAGAAGTGAGGTTTCTGACGCCTCGCTCCCCTACGACCTTATAGGTTATGGGACACCTTTACCTTTTATGTATATTTCTACACTTTAGGGACACTTGAAAAATACTCTTTCTGAGACTGCTTATTTGCTGATTTGTTTCCTGTTTACGTTCATCGGACAATATGCAGAGCTCCTGAATTGAGTGAAAAATATTCAAAACTAAATTGATACAGGTACATCACACAAACATCTAGACCGCCCAAGACTGTCCTACGTGGAAAGGAGACGAAGAGGCAGAGAGAGAAAACGATAAGAAACCGTCATGAGATAGCAGTTTAGCTTTGAATAGAACGACTTGTTGCGGAATGCTGAAAACCGTGAAGAGTGGAGGAAGCTGGTTGCAAAATCTTCAGTTGTACCCTAACGGTCTACTAGACTACATGGTGGGTGAAGAAGGTGAAGGTGAAAAAAAGTATGAAGGGGAGGGGGTGAGAAAGGACGGAAGTAGGGATGTAAGTAGCCAATTTACAAAGTTGGTGCCAGACACAGAAGTTGTGTTTCCGCTTTCAGGAAGTGATTTGCATGGGCTTTTTTTCTTGTTCTTCTTTTCTTTGTTCTTTCAAAGACTCTCCAGTCTGTCTTTGTCTCTTTGTCTCCCACCCTCCGGCACTGCACAGCAATGATACTGACGGACAAAGATGCACAGACTTCAAACGTACAAAGGTACCAGATTTGTCTAGATGTTAACCCCAAAAATCAAGATAACATCGTCTATGTTTCATCTTTGCACACAATGTAAAGGGACTAGCATTCCTTACTGATTCCAACACGTGTGCGAGACAGACAAGTAGACGGAGAGAAAGCAATATTTTGGTACGTACAGTTGCGCACACAGACATGTGCCAAATTCTGTACAACCTCCTTTCTTTAATTATTCTTTTATTTTGAGGATAATGGAACACGTATCCACGTGCTTTTTTGTATCCAGTCTGAGTGTATATGCAGTTTTGTAAATTTTGTCATCCGTTCCCACCGGCACAAAATAGCCTACTCTTCCGAAAAACGGAACGGGTTTCAACGTGTGCGCAAGATGTTCTGCGTGCGTTCGCACACGGGACCTTGGTTTATAGTCTCACCCGAAGGACTTTTGGGGAGAGTGGAGTCGGAACTGATTTTAACTCAAGAGTAAAAATCATTTTGAACAAGATTCGAACTCTTTTAAAGAAGAGAAAAAAGAAAAAACGAAAGACCAACAAACAAACATACAAATAAAGGCAGGCAAAAAAGAAAGAAAGAAGAAAAGAAGCGAAACGAAAGAACGGACGAACAAACAAACGAAAGAAAGAAACGAAAGAGAGAAACGTACCCACAAAGAAAGAAAGACAGACAGAAAGAATCAACCAAAAGAACGAACGAAAGAAAGAAAGACAGATAGAAAGAAAGAAAGAAAAAAAGGGAAAAAAATCACACAATAGAACCCACTGTTTATTTCGTAGCGGAAGCAGCAAACTCTGCACGGCCTTTCTCCACATTTAGCCACGCCATTTCAGGAACTTCAGAAAGTGTTCCCCATCCCATCTATTTCACTTCATTCAGGGAGTGTCGGATGTGGCTGTACCTCTTTCCTCTTGGGACAACCGCGCAACATTCTTATGGCTTGATTTACGTTCGGCAGATAAAGTGAATCCCACCCATGAAACTCGTTTTATCGCCCTCACAGAAGATGCAGATTCGAGAGTGCTTCTGGTGCTTGGGAAGAAGAAGTATTGTAGAAAAGAGAAAGGTTTTTTGTGTAGATCTCAATCTTGAAAAAAAGATGGAGGCAGCAGTACAATGCATGCACTGGGCAGCCGTGCTTTTAGAGGCTTGGTGAGAAAAGTGCCAGTTTGGAAGATGATCAGATGAATGCCTGCTTCTTTTGCATTCATTAGTCATTTCATGTTCAACGTTGTTTCTAAGGCTGAATGTTTGGCGAAGATTCATATAGAAAAACATATCAAGGCTTATTTATTCATAGGCTGGGGTTGATTCATAGGTAGGGCGGATAGGTATATGTTGCTGTTTCATTTTAAGAGATTGCATATTTTCTCATAACGTTTAATGTATTCTAAGATTGACGCATCTTTATTTACAGATAAAGAGACTGCATATTTTTTTCTCAGAACGTTTAATTTGTTCTAAGGTTGATTTCATTTGTATTTCCAAATGTGTGCTACATGGCTATCCCGTTTGGGCCCGAAAAATTACCCCCATTCATTAGACCATGAGTGGTGGTCTAAGTGCTAGTCTTTCGGGTGAGGCGATAAACCGAGGTCCCGTGTGTTACACATAAGTATTCAGCGTACGTAAAATATCAACCCATGACAACAAGAGAGTTTTCCCTGGCAAAATTCTGTAGAAAAAAAGCCACCTGATAGGGAAACAATTACAGCTGCAGACACAAAAAAGAAACATATGATTATGGGTGGCGTTGCTCTTGTGGCGACGCACTTCATAGTAGAGATATTCTTAATAACTTTGAACAGGACTAATGCTGTTCGCCGCACGATCTCTCTCTCTCTCTCTCTCTCTCTCTCTCTCTCTCTCTCTCTCTCTCTCTCTCTCTCTCTTCCTCTCTCTGTCTGTCTGTCTGTCTATCTCTCTCTTTTCCTCTCTCTCTATGTCACTCTCTCTCTCTGTCTCTGTCTGTGCTGTCTGTCTGTCTGTCTGTCTCTCTCTTCTCTCTCTCTCTCTCTCTCTCTTACTTCATTATCCTCGAATAAGAATTTGTCATTGTCATTGTCATTGTCTCTCTCTCTCTCTCTCTTCATAGTGCACACACACACTTGGTGGGCCAAATCCAAGTGGCAGTATGTCTGTCATCACTAGAACAGGCCTCTAGCGTCATTGAGTCTTTCCTGTAAACACAGTTCTTGAGAGTTAGACTGAGGCGCTTGATTTAATCAGGCAAATTCAATAAGCAAGAACAAACGGGTGGGAAAAGAGAGGAGAGTTTTCTGGAAAGAAAAGTCTTGTAAATGTGTTGTGTGTGTGGGGGGGGGGGGGAGGTTGGGGGGGAGGGGTGAATGTGTGTGTGGGGGGGGGGCTGTGCGTGCGTGCCCGCGTGCGTGTGTGTGTGTGTATGTGTGTGGGTGGGTGAGTGGGTGGGTGTGGGTGGGGTGTGGGGTGTGGGTGGGTGTTTGTAGTGTGTATTATGTTGATGGTCATGAATGCAGTGTGTTGTGTGTGTGTGTGTGCGCTTGTGTGTGTGTGTGTTGCTTGTGTGTGCGTGTGTATGTGTTTGTGTGTGCGCGTGTATGTGTTTGTGTGTGCGCGTGTGTTTGTGTGTGTATGTGTGTAAGAGAGAGATACATACAGACAGACAGACAAACAGACGGAGAGCTGTGAAGATACACAGAGAAAGACATAGAAAGAGACAGAGAAAGAGACAGAAAGATAGTTTTGAAAGTTTAGAAACAATGCAGTTTTTACAGATGCAATTCTCCCAAACCGAATAATTTTAGTCAGAAAAAAATAAACACAAAAGACGCAGAAAAACAACAAACCAAAACAGAGAAAGAACGAGGATATGAGAAATGAAAAAAGCATAAGACAATATTTAAAAAAGAAAGAACTAAAACAATCATACACAGGAAACAAATGAAGGGAAAAAAAGAAATAAATTAAAAGAGTACACAACAAGAACTGAAAGCAACAAAATAAGAGGAACAAAACATACACATCTTGCATTTTAGTGGAATAAAAACACACATGATTCTGCCTTGACTTACAGCTACCCATACCAGCTATGCCCCCTTAATTTAGAGACCTCTGTAAGTTCCTTTCAGCCCTATATAATCTTCTTTAACTGTGAAAAAGCCGGGTGTTGGTGTGACACTTTCCCTGTGGGACACCCAACACCACACACGGTTCCTGTGTTCTGAGTTATAGGGTGCAGGCACAGTGCACTCCGTCCCTAAACCCACAGTGCTGTCCTCACCACAGAACCATTTCTCAGAGTGCTGCCAATAGCTGTGCGACAATAGCATCGTTTATTTATTTATTTATTTATTTGTTTATGTATTTATTCATTTATGTATTTATTTATTATTTACTATTATTATTTCAATCGAGGATAATGGAATAAGCACTCATGTGCTTTTTTACATCCTGTTCCCGCGTGTATGCGGTTTTGTAAAATTGTATCATCTGTTTCCACCCGCACACAATGGCCTACTCTTCCGAAAATCGGAACAGGATTTAACGTGTGCGCAAGAATTTCTGCATGCGTTCGAACACGGGAGCCTCGGTTTATAGTCTCATCCGAAGGACTTTGACATTCAGCTCGATTTTTTTGTCAAACTGGGAAGAAAGGGCGAGGCTGGGAATCGAACCCAGAACCTCACGGTTAACTTGTTGGCAGGCGAACATCTTAACCATCCTGCCACCTTCCCTCGTAAGAAAGTGTGTGTGTGTGTGTAAATGAATCTTTATTGAAAGCGAGGGAGGCACTGCACATATTAAATGTGTGTTGTGTATTGTACAGGGTTAAAAACAAAGAGGAGAAACGTGTTCATTATGTTGTGTGTTTTTTCTTTAAACTAATCAGACAAATGTCTGGTATTAGTTAACCTCAGGACATGTGATTTGGCCCATTAGTTAATATTATAAAGCT
>CM054147.1:49580554-49583054 GCA_028751875.1 Rapana venosa
TACCATCAAAGAGAAGGAAACAAAATGAAACAATTTTATTTTAATTACACGAATCGTAATCAGTTTGTTGGGGGAAAAAACCCACTAGCTTTATTCTTAGCTTACATCCATATCTCTACTCATTTTAGGGTATATGAAACCACATAAAAAGCCAAATTTCGGGAGTGTTGCGTTGGGAGAAAAGAACAGCAGCCTTATTCCGCGTTTATATACATTCATCTACGCCTTTTAAGGGATGTCTACGAGTATATCCTCAGCCCCATTCCATTTCACTGACTGAGGACTTGTTGGGTATTGGTGTGAAAGTGTCCCTGTGGAACAACAGCTCACCATTCCTGTGGCAAGATCTATGGAGTGGAGACAAGAGTGCATTGCATCTATAAAACCGTTTTATTGTCCTCGCCACACAAGCAGTGTGGAGAGAGCCTGCCACTTATTCCGAGAAAATAGCATCGTAAGAAAGGCGTAGTTTTCTTCATATTTAGGAGAGGAGAGGGCATGTGCACATTGTATTTGTATTGTATTGGATTTGTATTGTGTTGTGTTGTATTGCATTGTATTGTGTTGCATGGTATTGCATTATATTATGATGTATTGCCTTACTTTGCATTGTGTTACATTGTATTGCGTTGTATTGCATTGTATTGTATTGTATCCTATTGTATTGTATAGCACTTTAAGTCGCGGCAGATTTCTCAGCGTAAAATTCAGGCTGCTCTCCTGGGGTGAGCGCGTCGCCACAAGAGCAGTGCCACCCTTTTTTTTTTCTTTTTCTGTCTGCAACTTTATTTGTTTTCCTATCAGAGTGGCTTTTTTCTACATATTTTTTGTTGTTGCAAGGACAACTCTCTGTTTGCCGTTTATCTATCTATCTATCTGTCCCGTAGTCTGACAACCGTGGGGGCACCTTCAAAGACTCAACAACCAGTTCCCTCCATTCCTCTCTCTGTTCTGCCTTTCTCAGGGTTTTGTTGAGTTCTAGGCCTGTCCATTCGCTGATGTTATCCTCCCAGCTCTTCCTTGGTCTGCCTCTTCTTCTTCCTCCTTGGACAGTGCCTTGTAAAATTGTCTTTGCAAGTCCTTTGGATCTTGTGACATGCCCATACCATTTACGTTTACGCTTTTTCACGATCGTTAGAAGGTTCTCATAGGGTCCAATGGTTTGCTGGATTCTGTTATGCACGTTTTCGTTGCTTGTGTGGTCTTTGTAGGAGATGCCAAGGAGTCTCCGAAAGCATCTCATCTCCACCGCCTGTACTCTTCTCTCCAAATCTGCAGTCAGGGTCCATGATTCACAGGCATACAGAAATATGGATATGACAAGGGAGCGCATTAGTCTGATCTTGGAGATAAGTGAGATATTTTTATCTCTCCAGATGGTGTTTAGTTTTGACAGTGCTGTTATTGTCTGTGCAGTCCTGCATACTACTTCTGGCTTGGATCCATGGTCTGATACAATGGCTCACAGGTACTTGAAGCTTTGAAATGTTTCCAGCTTTTGGTCATTAACCCTGATATCAGTGCTAATGCCGTTGGTGTTATTAGTCATCAGTTTGGTCTTCTCTGCATTGATTTCCGTGCCGTATGTTCTGGAGGCCTTATTCAAGTGTTCTGTTAGGCTGGCAAGCTCTTTTTCTGATCCTGCTATTCCATCAATGTCATCTGCGAAGCGGAGATTTGTGATCGTTCTGCCACCAATGCTGACTGATCCTTCATGATGTTCCAGTGCATCAGCCATGATTCTCTCAAGGAAGATGTTGAAAAGAGTGGGTGAGAGTAGACAGCCCTGCCTTACTCCAACTGTTGTTCGAAACCATTCTCCAATGTTGTTGTAGTACACTGCACTGGTGGCCTCGCTGTACAGCTGTTTGATGACTCTGATCAGGTTTGCATTGATGCTGGACAAATTCATGGTTGCCCACAAAGCTGCATGCCACACCCTGTCAAATGCCTTCTTAAAATCGATAAATACATGGTAAAGGTCTTGTTGATGTTGAAGGTACCGCTCATATAGTATTCTGAGGTTGAATATCTGTTCTGTTGTGCTGCGGCCTGCTCTGAAACCTGCTTGTTCCTCAGCAATGATGGTCTCTGCTTGTGGCTTCAGTCTATTCAATATTATCTGCAGCATGACCTTGCTTGGGTGGATATGAGGCTGATTGTGCGGTAATTATGGCATTGTTGTAGATTTCATATCTTGGGGAGGGTGATGATGAGTGACTGTGTCCATGGTGTTGGCCATTTTCCTGTCTGCCAGATCTTGTTGCAGATTCTTAGTAGGGCGCTGATCATGGCTTCCCCTCCAGCTTGAACCAACTCAGCTGGAATGTTTTCAGCCCCTGCTGACTTCCCCTTTTCCAGCGATCTGACTGCTGTTTCCACTTCTTCTCGAAGGATAGGGTGACTGTCTGTGTCTTTGCTTGCGGGTATATTAAGGACTTCTGGATCTCCTGCGGTTCTATAGTTATACAGGTCGGAGCAGTATTCTGTCCATCTGTTC
>CM054147.1:49588054-49593054 GCA_028751875.1 Rapana venosa
ATTAATATATGTGTGATTGTTGTTGGCACTGATAAGATATTTAAGAGACTTTCTTCAACTGAAATTATGTTATAATTTTGCCTTGTCGCTCTTAATACTGTTGTTGTTTTTTTGTCTCAATGCGTGTACGTGTGTGCGTGCATCTGGATTCGTGTGTGCGCGCGCGCGCGTGTGTGTGTGTGTGTGTGTGTGTGTGTGTGTGTGTGTGTGTGTGTGTGTTGTTCGATCCCCGTTTGGGCCCTAAAACTTTCCCCCATCCATTAGACCATGAGTGGTTGTCTGGGTGTTACTCTTTCGGATGAAACGATAAACCGAGGTCCCGTGCGTTACACAAAATATTTAGCACACGTAAAAGAATCCACATCAACAAGAGAACTGTCCCTGGCAAAATTATGTAGGACAAAAGCCACTTTGATAGGGAAACAAATACAGTTGCAGACAGGGAACATGAACACAAGAAAACTACATATGTGGCGCGCTCTTGTGGCGATGCGCTCAGCCCGAATTTTTACGCAGAGAAATCTGCCATAACTTCAAGTGGTTTAAAATTTAAAAAAATAAACAAAAAACCGAAACGAAATGAAATGAAAAAAAACCCCGATACTGAACTGTTTTTGACTGGGTCGATATGTCACGATTGATATGTACAGAAAAATTTTCCATATTGTGACACATTGTACAAAATCAACCCATTGAAACGGAAGGAACTCCCACCATACAGAAAAGTTATGTCCTTGAGTCAAATAAGTCTATGTGACTTTTACGACCATAAATTATATCTGATTATGATTCTGATCCCACCAATGGATCCCTAAAATACCAGCTTTGCTATTCTTTTAAAGCAGAGAATGACAAACAGAAATGACAGAAAATGTGCCAAACACTCAGCACATAATACCATATTTCCCCGTGGGGATGCCGGGGGCCTGTCTGTATAAAGAACATCTCTACCTTTTGAACATTCTGTGCTAGGAATTCCCTCTTTTCTATCCCTCTCATTGTTTCTTCCTTCTTCCTTGTTATCACAACCTTCTTGTCTATGTTCTGCCTTCCTGGTTCATTCTCCTGCCTTTTTTTCAAGAAAGTCTGTAACGATAATTCTCTCCCTTGACGAAGTCGGATGCGCTGGGCCTGACTTGTTAGGCGCTTAACGGCAGCGCGACGCATGTTCGCTCATATAACAGACAACAATAGTTGCTGTCTGAGCGTTTGACGAAGAAGATGAAGAAGAAGAAGAAGAAGAAGAAGAAGAAGAAGAAGAAGAAGATCCCAATGAAAGAGAAAGAACTTCTACCATGCATCCCCAAAATACATGCTTTGCTATTCTTTTAGGCTGAGAATAAAAACAGAAATTACAGAAATGTGCCACACACTCAGCATAGACACCGCCTCTGCCAAGTACAGAGAAAACCAGTGATGCCATTCCTACATGTGACGCTCAACTCTCCTTCCTTCCTTCCTAGCTGTTGCAGACAATACTGATGGAGACCAAATCCACTTGGCAATAATTGGGTTTCCATAGGAGAAAAGTCTGTAAGTTGATTTTAACTTTGCCAGCAAAGTATGCGTGGGTTTTCCAGGTTTTTGAGCGCGCGGTGATTTTTGATTGAATTTGGAAAGTTATGAAGGTTTTGCGTGTGAGAGTGTGGGTAATGGATTGTAAAAAGTGGATTTTTACAGAAAGGGGAGATTTAGGGGTGGGTGGGGGGTGGATGTGATAATTCCAAAGTTTAGTTGTATTTAGTGGGTTCGGCATGTAGAGTTTTTATATGCATCGCATCATATCTGCCAATAGATATACTTAGCAGTATAGTGTGTGTATGTGGGTTGGGGTGGGGTGGGGGTGGGCGGAAACTTGGATTAATAAGCACATTATAGTGTTTCGTTTCTTCTTTTTGAAATAAGAATGATAATGCTAGACGGTACACACTGATTATCTATCCAGCAGTAAATCTTTTGTTTTTATTTGTTTTAGTTTCGAGATAATGGACTAAACACTCATGTGCTTGTTTTGTCCAGTCCACGTGTGTATGCAGCTTTGTAAATTTTGTCATCCGTTCCCACCAGCACACAGTGTCCTACTCTTCCTAAAAGCGGAACGGGTTTTAACGTGTGCGCAAGATGTTCTTTGTGAGTTCGCACACGGGACCTCGGTTTATAGTCTAATCCGAAAGACTTGCACGTAATCAATCTGAAGTCGCAGTATGTCTGCCTAAATGGCGAGATACTCGAAAACACTCATACACGCAAGCTTCTCATTTAGAGTGTAAATTGAATCTCACGGTGATTCCTAGGTGGGATGAGTGAGTCAGAGTGTACGTTCTGGGTTATTCCTGGAGTGTTAAGCTGGAGAAAGCACAACAACAGCAGCAGCAACAACAACACATAATACTGTGTACAGTTAAGCTGGTACCCTACCAAAACTCCTGTGGAACAAGTATTTGTGACCCTCAACCAAACAATGAATGGTATTGCACCAGAGGTAATTTCTTAATTCTTCGTATATCAATGATATGCGAATTTTTAAAAAAACTACTCAATAAAAAAAGTTGAAACTGATAAATCTAAGTACAACTATTATAAACTGACATTCCTGACACCAGGAAGTAACGAAATGACAAAGTGAGGAAGTTTGCTTTGTAATGGACGTTCATGATTAGGATTTGGGTGGTTTAAAACGAACTTTGTTTTAATCAAAAGGAAACGATACTGTTCCTTGATACTTCAGTACAAGGTAAAAATAAACCATTAAGTTTCATAATCAATCAAAATCTCAAAACTCAACAAGGTGACCCCCCACTTGCCTAAACTGACTTCTAAACAGAAAAGTGTATCAGGCGCAATGAGACTCATTTCGTGGTGCGGGTCACATTTTTCTCTGTCGACCAAATCACGTAACTGGGTGCTGACGTCACATTTGGAATGAACTCTGTGAAAGTGAACTCTTCTCTCCAAGAACTGCAGGTATTTGTACAGAGGAGGTAATTCCATCAGTAGTGATTTCATTACTGAAAGGAAGAAGAAGCCACTCAAGTCGATGTGAACAATGGCTGGGTTTTGTGTGGAATTGCACAGACATTTAAAGTACCAGGCAGGTTTTATCTCTGTGATTTTATTGTCGAGAGAGGACAGAAGAAAGTTTGGGGTTTTTGTGGGTTTGGCTTTGGGGTAGATCGATTTTTTAGATTGGTGTCAATGGCTTTTTACGTTCTTGAATCAGAGGGGATGGAGTGTAGTATAACTGAGCAGAATGCTACTGTCACTGAGGACTGCAGCCATTCACGTGTTTATGTTCTAGTTCTTTATCTGTTAACGGGTTATTGTTGGCGCTTTTGTTTCTTCCCTGATTTCTTTTCCTATTTTTCAGTATTCGTTTAGTGTTGATGATTGGTTTTTAAATATTCTCTTCACTTTCCAGACAAGCCTGTGGATCGGTGGTCTAGAGGTAACGCGCCTGCCTAGAAAGCGAAAAGTCCGGGTCGGAAGTGTGCGGTGGTTCGAATCCCGTTTGCCCCCCCCCCCCCCCCGCCCATCCATTAGACCATGAGTGGTGGTCTGGACGCTAGTCTTTCTGATGAGATGACAAACCGAAGTCCCGTGTGTTACACATAATTATTTAGCGCACGTTAAAGAACCCACGGCAACAAGGGAGTTGTCCCTGGCACAGTTCTGTGAAGAAAGCCACTCTGATAGGGAAACAAATACAGTTGCAGACATGACAAAGAAAAAAAAGTGTGGCGCTGTTCTTGTAGCGATGCGCTCTCCCCGGGGAGAGCAGCCCGAATTTCCCGCAGAGAAATCTGCCGTGACTTAAAGTGGTATAAATGGATAAATAAGCCGTTCCATTTTTTTCCTTCATTAAAAAATGGTAACGTAGTTATTTATTCATTATTCGTTTATTTGCGTGTCTAGCAATGTATTTATCTATTTTTCGTTTATGAACTTATTTATTGATTATATGTTATAGTCTTTCACTTTAATCTAGTCTTTTCTTTTGACTTCTCAGGGAGAGAAACAAAAACAGACACAAGCATACCTCTCTCTCTCTCTTTGTTTGTTTTTAAAGGGTTATTTCCCTTTGTTTTTACTGTGTGAGAGTATTAGTATTGGGTTGTTATTAAGATGTATCATTACGGGCGGGGACTGGTGTAAAAAAAGCACATGAGTGCTTATTCATTATCCTCGAAATAAAAGAATTTGTCATTTGTCATTGTCATTGTCTCTCTGCCTGTCTGTCTCTCTAACTCTGTCTCTATGTCCTTCGCTCTCTCTCTCCCTCCTTCCCCCTCTCTTTCTCTGTCTCTGTCTATGTCTGTCTGTGTCTGTGTCTCTCTCTCACTCTCTACCCCTCCCCCCTCTCTCTCTTTCTCTGTCTGTCTATCCTTGTCTTTCACTCTGTCTCATTACTGTCTCTGTCTTTCTCTGTATACCTCTATCTGCCTGTCTACCTGCCTGCCTGTCTGTCTACCTGCCTGCCTGCCTGCCTGCCTGTTTGTCTGTCTCCCTATCTCTCTCTCTCTCTCCATCTCTGATTTCACTGACCCAAAATTCCGAAATGGCCGTATGGTATTTTAAGGAAGCAGTGTGCGCAATGTTTCAGCAACAACAGAGGATTTAAACCAAAAAAAACTCCGAAAAGTAAAGAAAAGAAAAGAAAACGACCCCCAACAATCTCACTGCACTCTCCCTTATGTCCGAGTTCTGCTTTTTTGAAGGATTATGAACTGAGAAGGGAGTTTACTAGGAACCAGAATTGACCGAGAGTGCTTTCCCATCAATGAGATTAATCTTCTTCTGGTTGTGATGTTATTTGTTGTTAATTTTGTTGCTGTTGGTATTTTATGAATTTATTCTAGAATAATATATTATTATTGCTGCGTTATTGCTGTAAGCATGGCGTAGTTGTTATTGTTGGAGGTGGTGTTTTCTCTAGTTTTTGTTGTGGTTGTGGTTCCTATTTGTTCTGTTGTTGCTTCTTTGTCTTATTGTTTTTGTCCTTT
>CM054147.1:49598054-49603054 GCA_028751875.1 Rapana venosa
ATCATCATCGTCATTTTTTTATTATTATTATTATTATTGTCATCGTCATCATTTTTATCAATTATGATTGTTTCTAGTATCATTATTACTTCTACTATTATTACTTATTTTGTTAATATTTTTATTATTGTTGTTTGCCACGTGGACTTTCTCTCTTCTTTGTCTTATCCAGACATATTCAGCTTGATAAATTAGTTGACAGTGTAAGCAACGTGATGTTTATACAAGTATCGAATGTTAATGATATTGCTAGTTTCTATAAAGAAACCTAATTATCGATGACACCTGCAAACTATTCTATTTCAATATCATAACATAGCCTGCTGTCACCCTGCCAAACATGTTTGACGAAATACTGTCTGGAATGTTGAATAATACCCATGTGGGATATCGCATCTGTTGTGCTGTCACTTTGCATTAGTGGTAACTTTTGTTTGGGTGTTAATCCCTGATGGTATCTTAGATTACAATGTTTCAATGTTGTTGTTGTTTTTTACTTTTCTGAAAACAAAAATTGAATCAGCTCCCCAGCGTCGAAAAGATCCGATTTTAGTTTTGAGCCAAAAAAAAATATGCCTTGCAATTCTAGTCACCTTTTGTGTGCCCCTCTGGAGATGCCAGAGGCTCTTGTGTAAATGACATCCCCCGCCTTCCAGAAATTCTCAGGTAGAAATTAACACTTTTCTATCTATCTCTTTGTTTATGTCTTTCTTGGTAGCTTTCTATCATCTGTCATAATTATCTTCTGCCTTCCAAGTCCAGTCTCTTGCCTTTTTTCGCATGAAAATCTATCAAAAAATATATTTTGTTTTCCTTATAGGACATTTTGCCTTTGTGGGCTTATATTTTATTCTGGTGACCATATAATAATATTTGCTCACTTTATGGGCACAGTTTTGATATTTTGCAGTGGTATGTACCCATTTGACATTTTTAATGTACATTTTTTGTTTAATCTGTTTATCATTTTCTACTTTTGCAACCTGGGGATGCTGGTTTAAGGGTACTGGCTGGAGTCATTATCTCATTTGTCTCATTCCATGTGAGGTTGGTGTGGGTTTTCTCACAACGCGGTGCCCGTTCTGGGTTGACCCTTATGGTTGGCCAGGGCGTCAATACAAGGAACGACAGCATAGTTAGTTTCATACCCTGTTTTAATATGTATATAGTTGTACATTTTCAATCCGGGATTTACAATCTGACGAGGTGATAGCCCTGATGTGGCCTCTGTGGTCGGCATGGCTATAAACAACAGGATTGGGTTGGAATGGATTGGAGCACAGTCTGATTTATTAAACTTAAGGAACTATATGATTTAGGTATTGTGTCATCTAATGTTTTCTTCTCATGGACGGTGTTAGATATTTGAAGGTAGTAGATGCTGATATTCAACTTGAATTGAAATTGTCCCAGAGCCACTGAAGCTGAATGAAGTGAAAGCCCTGATATGGATTTCGTGGTCAGCAAAGGTATAAACAAGATGGAATAGAATAAATACCCGCGTGCCATTCAGCATCACACAGTCTCCCTTTCTCTAGGTATATCATTGGTGGATCGGTGGTATAGAGGTAACGCGCCTGTCTAGAAAGCGAAAAGTCCAGGTCGGAACATTTCTCCCCATCGATTAGACCATGAGTGGTGGTCTGGGCGCTAGTCTTTCGGATGAAACGATAAACCGAGGCCCCGAGTGTTACCCAAAATTATTCAGCGCACGTAAAAGAACCCACGGCAACAAGAGAGTTGTCCTTGTCAAAATTCTTAGAAAAAAGCCACTATGATAGGGAAATAAAATTAATAAAGTTGCAGACCCCCCCACCACAAAAAAGGTGGCACTGCTCTTGTGGCGACGCGCTCTCCCCGCCGAGAGCAGCCCGAATTTCACGCAGAGAAACCTCGTGACTTTAAGTGGTATAAATAAAATAGATAAATAAAATAAATAAAATCACGCCCATGTCTCTCACTGTGCCTGTTTCTCATATTCTTTGGTTTCTACTCGTCTGTCTATCTGACACATCTCATAACCTCCTGTTGTAAATGCGGTGAGCTAAACGTAGACCCCTGCTTCACAGCTACCCACCCTCTCTCCAGGCTTCTAGAAAGGCATACCTGACCCTCTACCACGAAATGAGTCGCTTTGCACCTGACCCACTTTTTTGCTAGGAGCCATTTAGAGAGGCAGGGGTTAGGGTGTTGATTTTGAAATTTCGATTGATTATGAGCCTGTAAAGTTTCTGTTACGTTATACTGAAGATGAAAGACGTAATTGTGTTTTCGTTTGCTTTAGAACGGATGAGACTATAAACCGAGGCCCCGTGTGCGAACGCATGCAAAACATCTTGCGCACACGTTAATTCCTGATCCGCTTTTCGAAAGAGTAGGCGATTGTGTGCCGGTGGGAAGAGATGACAAAATTTACAAAACCGCATACACACGGGGACTTGATGTAAAAAGCACATGAGTGCTTATTCCATTATCCTCGATATTAGAAAAAAACAACTGAGCGCCTTGATTTGTTGCTTTACAAGATTCAGCACTATATATATTCTATACATTATTATTATTATTATTATTATTATTATTATTATTAAAACACTAAGCTCTCATCCTGCCAATGTATTGTGATGTGAAATGTGTCAGTTTCTCCTTTTGTCATTTCCTGAAGTCTACCATTATTACTATTAATTATTTGTTGATAGAACTGTCCGATTTTCAGCCTGTTTTCTGCACTGTAAAGCCTTTTCTTTGCACGCTAATAAAATGTTAGCTACAAATTGACCCCAGTTGCAGTACGACTCATTTTGTGAGAGAGGGTCACGGCATGAAGAATTCTATGAAAACCATGGGTAAAGCGATATTTACACAGGTACCCCTAATGATAACAGGATGCTGAGTTTCCACCCGGGGTAAGAAAATCTATCCACGGCATAAATGAAATATTTTCTTGTGAGCGTTGCGTGTCTTGATAACTGTGGCATCCTAACCATGTGGTAATTGTTTCTGTTGTTGGATTTTTTCCCGTGTGTGATATCCCATGTATATTTGATCAGTTTTCGCTTACCTTTGCCTGTTTGGGTTTGGGGGGGGGGGGGGGTTAAACGTTTGTGTTTTTGTTCTGGCGGTTAGAATATCGTATCTGTTTTCTGTGGCATGGATTTCTAGCTGGGATTTTCAGGAGGCAGCCTCTGTCTTTTCCTTTGTACCCACACCCCTTTCTCTGTGTGACTGTCTGTGTTTGTGTCCCTGTCTTTCTGTCAGTCTGTTTGTCTTTCTGTCTCTGTCAGGTGACAGACTTGACAAAATCGCATGCACACGGGGGACTGGATGTAAAAAAGCACATAAGTGCTTATTCCATTATCCTCGATATAAAACATTTTTTTAAAAATTTAAATTAAAAAACTTAGATTAAAATAAAAATGAAAATTAAATTAAAACAAATAAAATTTAAAATATAAATTTAAATATATATATATATATATCTCCTTTCCTATCCTCCCTCCCCTATCTCTCTCCCCCCATCTCTCTCTCTCTCTCTCTCTTTCTCCTTCTCTCTCTCTCTCTCACGCTCTCTCTTCGTCTGTCTCGTAATCATCTATTCACATCGCCTGTCTCTGTACCAGTCGCTCTATGGCCCTGCCATTCCTTCTCTGGCTCTGACACAGACACACAGCTCTGGCTAACTAGTTATCCTAGGTGTTCAAAGTACACCTGACGCCTGTGTTGCAATGATATCCGTGCATCATCCATTCCCGCCTGCCAGTCAGAGGGATCTCACGAACATTCTGTCATTTTAAGACACTACCGTAACCCTTAAGACGGAATATGGCTACCTTTTATTTGTTTTATTTTTTAAATTTTTATATCGAGGATAATGGAATAAGCACTAATGTGCCTTTTTACATCCAGTCCCCGTGTGTATGCGGTTTTGTACATTTTGTCATCTGTTCCCACCGGCACACAATGGCCTACTCTTTCGAAAAGCGGAACAGGATTTAACGTGTGCGCAAGATGTTCTGCATGCGTTCGCACACGGGGCCTCGGTTTATAGTCTCATCCGAGGGACTTTGACATTCAGTTCGATTTTTTTTGTCAAAATGGGAAGAAAGGGCGAGGCTGGGAATCGAACTCAGAACCTCACGGTTTACTTGTTGGCAGGAAACGTCTTAACCATCCTGCCACCTTCCTTCCTTTATTAATTAATTCATTAATTAATGAATTAATTTAGTGATACCACTTTAAGTCACGAGATTTCTCTGCGTGCAAATCGGGCTGCTCTCCCCGGGGAGAGCGCGTCGCCACAAGAGCAGCACCGCCCTTTTTGTTGTTGTTTCGCTTGCAACTGTATTTGTGTCCTTATCAGAGTGACTTTTTTTATAAGAATTTTGCCAAGGAAAAACTCTCTTGATGCCGTGGGTTCTTTTACGTGCGCTGAATAATGTTGTGTAACAAACGGGACCTTGGTTTTATCGTCTCATCCGAAAGACTAGCGCTCAGACTACCACTCATGGTTTAATGGATGGGGGAACAGTTTCGGGCCCAAACGGGATTCGAACCACCGCACACTTCCCGACCCGGACTTTTAGCTTTCTAGACAGACGCGTTACCTCTAGACCACCGATCCATGGTGGATACAAATTTATTTATTTATTTATTTATTTTTTATCGAGGATAATGGAATAAGCACTTATGTGCTTTTTTTTTACATCCAGTCCCCGTGTGAATGCGGATTTCTGAATTCTGTCATCTGTTCCCACCGGCACACAATGGCCTACTCTTACACAAAGCGGAACTGTTGCATACGTAATATCTCAAGATTGGTCAACCTCAGAGCTGTAACCAAGAAAAAAAAAGACACTTTCACATCTCCGAAGTTAGAATGCGGCTACCTAAATGGTAGGTTAAAAAAAAAAGTCGCGTACCTAAATCTCACCATTGGTGATATTCAGAACTGTAACCAAGGAACACAAGAATAAAAAGACACTGTCACATCTTAGAGTTTATTC
>CM054147.1:49605554-49633054 GCA_028751875.1 Rapana venosa
ACCACCACCATCACCATCAACGTCAGCATTGCCATCATCATTTTTCATGATCAGGCTAATTCAAGCAATACAAATGACATGTTTCCCAGTGTCCTGCCTGTAGCTTTTGCCTTAAGATTCATCAGAGCTCTCTATGGCGCTACAGAGGTTGAACAGTGCACGGTTTTGAAATGTCGGTGTGGTCATTAACATGCAATAGCAGCACTCCAGAAAGGCAGGGATGTTTTTCAGCCAGTGGCCGGCACATCAACACCTCTACAGCGAGCTGTGGTCAGTGACGGGATGTCCATCAAGGTGTCACGTGTCCTCCTTCCCCGTTCTTTCTTCCCTCCTTCCTCTTTCTTCCCTCCTTCCTCTTTCTTCCCTCCTTCCTCTTTCTTCCCTCCTTCCTCTTTCATTCCTTTCTTCTTCTGTTCCTGCCAAACCTTTCTGTGACTGTTCGTTTCGTTTCTGTTGGGGTTTTTTTGCAAGTGTGTCGTCTCTCACCTTGTTTGGTGCTTGTTCCATTCTCTGTCAAAGCGTTATTTGTTGCATCCAGATCTGAAAAGTACCTTAGGAATGTGATTATAGGTATGGGTCACATTTGCAGTTATAATGTGTAGGTGCAGAAACAGTACAGAAGAATATCAAAAATGCAAGGAAGAAAACATAATTACCAACGCAGGTCAATTTTGCTGATGACTTCTTAGTGACACTTTATAATGTGGTCCTTTTTACATTATTATATTTTGTTTGTTTCTGTTGTTCTTCTTTGCGTTGCCTGGGATTTCTGTTGCTGATGTTGTTGTTGTTGTTGATGGTTATGTTGTTATATTTAGCTTTAGATGAGTAACATCTATGCACAATTGGATCATTTTGCATCAACTCATATTTCATTTTGTTTTCAAGCATTTTTTTCTCTTTTTACACACTCGTGCATTTTACAGTATTTTTTCTTTCTTTGCTCTTTTAAAGATATATTGCACTGTTCATCACCATTCTTTTCATGATAATGATGATGATCATCATCCTCATCGTCATCACTATTGCCATCATCACCAGCGTCATTGTTGTTGCATTTCCAACATCACCACAATCGTCATCTTCATCGTCATCAATGTCACCATTGTCATCGTCATTTTCATATTCTGGCTGATTGTAGCAGGGGCAATACCTATGTTTCCCAATATCTTCCTGTAGAGTTTGCCTGAAGATTCCTACAGAGCTCTCTATGGCACTACGGAGGTTGAACAGTGCATGGTTTTGAAATGTCAGTGTGGTCATTAACATGCAATAGCAGCACTGCAGGAAGGAAGGGAGGTGTTGCAGCCAGTGGCCGGCACATCGACACCTCTACAGCGTGCTGTGGTCAGTGACGGGATGTCCATCAGGGTGTCACGTGTCCTCCTGCCCCGTTCTTTCTTCCCTCCTTCCTCTTTCTTCCCTCCTTCCTCTTTCATTCCTTTCTTCTTCTGTTCCTGCCAAAGCTTTCTGTCACCGTCCGTTTCGTTTCCGTTTATTCTTTGCAAGTGTGTAATCTCTCACCTTGTTTGGTGCTTGTTCCATTCTCTGTCACAGCGTTATTTTACCTCCAAATCTTAAAAATACCTTAGGATTGTAATTATAGGTATGGGTCAAATTTGCAGTTATAATGTGTAGGTGCAGAAACTGTACAGAAGAATATCAAAAATCAAAGAAAACATACCAACGTAGGTCAATTTTGCTACTGTCTTCTGTGTGACACTTTATAGTGTGATCCTTTTTAAATTATTATATTTTGTTTCTTTCTATTGTTGTTGCTGTTATTGTTGTTGTTGATGATGTTGTTATTTTCAGCTTTAGATGAGTAACATATATCTACAATTGGATCATTTTGCATCAACTCATATTTGATTTTGTTTTCCTTTTTTTTCTCTCTTTTTACACACTCGTGCATTTTACAGTATTTTTCTTTCTTTGCTGTTTTAAAGATATATTGTACTGTTCATTACCATCCTTATCATGATGTTATTGATGATCATCGTCATCGTCATCATCATCACCATTGCCATCATCACCATCGGCATTGGTGTTGCATTGCCATCATCACCATCATCGTCATCTTCATCGTCATCAATGTCACCATTGTTATGGCCATTTTTATCTTCTGGCTGATTGTAGCAGTAGCAATACTTATGTTTCCCAATGTCCTGCCTGTAGTGTTTGCCTTAAGGTTCCTACAGAGCTCTCTATGGCACTACAGAGGTTGAACAGTGCATGGTTTTGAAATGTCAGTGTGGTCATT
This sequence comes from Rapana venosa, assembly GCA_028751875.1. NCBI lineage: Eukaryota > Metazoa > Mollusca > Gastropoda > Neogastropoda > Muricidae > Rapana > Rapana venosa. The sequence continues at coordinate 49,607,818 of CM054147.1, forward strand.
AACATGCAATAACAGCACTGCAGAAAGGCAGGGATGTTTTTCGGCCAGTGGCCGGCACATCAACACCTCTACAGCGAGCTGTGGTCAGTGACGGGATGTCCATCAAGGTGTCCCTTGTCCTCCTTCCTCTTCTTTCTTCCCTCCTTCCTCTTTCATTCCTTCCTTCCTCTGTTCCTTCCAACCTTTCTGTGACTGTTCGTTTCGTTTCCGTTTATTTTTTTGCAAGTGTGTCATCTCTCACCTCGTTTTCTTTGTGTCTGTTTCCTTCTCTGTCAAACTGGTGATGTTTGGGGCTGGATCTGAAAAAAATGCCATAGAGATATGGTTATAGATATGGGCCACATTCTAGCTTTAGTATACAACAATATAGAACAATACATGTCAACAATGAAACCAATAAAGCACGCCAACTTAGGTCGTTTTTGGTGTCTACTTCATGGTGACATTTTATTTTATGGCCCTTCTTTTACATATATTTTGTTTGTTTTTGTTGTTGTTGTTGCTATTCTTGATTTTGTGCTTGTGGTTTTTTTTTTTTTTTTTGCTTTTTGAAACTTTGGGTTCATGGTATCTATGAACTATCTGATCCGTTTTACATCAGATCATGTTAAAATGTTATCTTTTTCTGTGTTTTGCTCTCGCCTCCCTTGTTTTGTGTGTTTCGCCCTCCGTCAAACTGTTATTATTTGCCTCTGAATCAGAAAAGATGCTTCAAGCAATGTGATAAAGGATATGAGGTAATTTTGCAGTTATTATATAAAGGTGCATAAACAACAATATAGATGGATAACTATCAATAAAAGCAAGCAAGGATACACTCTCAGAGGTCGATTTTTGCTGGTATTTTCTATGGTGACATTTCATTACCTAACCCTGTTTGTACATGAAATTATAATGTTTGTTGTTATTGCTTTTAAGCTAGGGTTTGTAGAATCTGTGCACTGTCATATCCTTTTAACAACAACAACAACAATAATAATAATAATAATAATAATAATAATACTTTATGGAATTTATATAGCGCTGAATCTAAAAGCAACAATCAAAGCGCTCACATGACTTTCTTTTTTTCCCTTTTTTTCCGTGTGTATGCGGTTTTGTACATTTTGTCATCTGTTCCCACCGGCACACAATGGCCTACTCTTTCGAACAGCGGAACAGGATTTAACGTGTACGCAAGATGTTCTGCATGCATTCGCACACGGGGCCTCGGTTTATAGTCTCATCCGAAGAACTTTGGCATTCAGTTCGATTTTTTTGTCAAACTGGGAAGAAAGGGCGAGGCTGGGAATCGAACCCAGAACCTCACGGTTTACTTGTTGGCAGGCAAACGTCTTAACCATCCTGCCACCTTCCTTCCTTTTACATCAGATCATACTGAAATTGGTTATTATGTGGTTTTTTTCTTCTTTTTTTTCGTTTTACATTTTTGCGTTACACTTTTTATTCTTTGCTCTGCTCATTACGTTTTGTGTTGCATTTTTCTCTACTTATAATTATTTTCTGACCTTTTCATGACTTTCTCCTTTTCCCTGTTTTCTTTTTTTTCTTAGTTGAACTAATATTCTTTTGAAATAATTAATTTTTGTCGTCTCTCTGTGTCTCTCTTCGTCTTCTCTCTGCCTTTTTCTTGTCTCTGTATGTCTCTGTCTTTATGTCTCTCTGTCTGTCTGTCTCTCTCCCCTTCTCTCTGTATCACTTTGTCAACGCCCCTTTCACTTCAACCCACTCTCCCTCCAGTCTGTCTGTCTGCCTGTCTGTCTTTTTCACTCTCTTCCCTCTCTCTCTATCCCTCCCTCCCTCCCTCTCTCTTGCTCTCGCTCTCTTCCTCCCTCCCACCCTCCCTCCCTCTCTCTCTCTCCCCTCTCTCTCTTCCCCTCTCTCTCTCTTTCTCTCCCTCTCTTTCTCTACCTCCCCCCTCTCTCTCCTCTCCCTTCCCCCCTCCCTCTTCCTCTCTCTCTTGCCCCCCCTCTCTCTTCCTCTCTTTCTCTACCTCCCCCCCCTCTCTCTCTCCTCTCCCTTCCCCCCTCCCTCTTCCTCTCTCTCTTGCCCCCCCTCTCTCTTCCTCTCTTTCGCTACCTCCCCCCCTCTCTCTCTCTCCTCTCCCTTCCCCCCTCCCTCTTCCTCTCTCTCTTGCCCCCCCCCTCTCTCTCTTTCTCTCCCTCTCTTTCTCTACCTCCCCCGCTCTCTCTCCTCTCCCTTCCCCCCTCCCTCTTCCTCTCTCTCTTGCCCCCCCCCCCCCCTCTCTCTTCTCTTTCTCTCCCTCTCTTTCTCTACCTCCCCCGCTCTCTCTCCTCTCCCTTCCCCATCCCTCTTCCTCTCTCTCTTGCCCACCCCCCTCTCTCTCTCCTCTCCCTTCCCCCCCTCCCTCTTCCTCTCTCTCTTGCCCCCCCCCCCCCCTCTCTCTCTCTCAACAGGTCCATGTCGCGGGTACCGCTATTCTCTTTGAAGTATTCTTTCAGGTAATCCTGTTACCTGTCCCACCCCCCTCTCCATGTCCCCCCCCCTCCCTCCCTCACCTCTCCCTTGTTACACAGATTTGCTGATAGGATTCTGCCCTGATGTACAATCTGAAAGAGGCCACACAGAATGGATGGTGAAGCGTACAGTATTCCTTATTCCAGTGATGTATTATCTGTGTTCTGGTGAAATTTTGGTGTGATGTTTTTTTTTCTGAATCTCTCTCTCTCAATCACTCTCTCTCTCTCTGTCTCTCTCTATCACACACACACACACACACACACGCGCGCGCGCACTATCTCTCTCTCTCTCTTTATATATATACATATATATATATATATATATATATATATATATATATATTCCTGTTTCCTTATATATATCTCTCTCTCTTTAATAATAACAATAAATGGAATTTATATAACGCTATATCTTGCAGAGACAAGTCAAAGCGCTTCCCCCACCTCTCTCTCTCTCCCTCCCCCTTCCTCCCCTCTGTATCTCCCTTTCTCTCTCTCTCTCCCTCTGTCTCTCCTTCTCTCTGTCTCTGTCTCTCACCCTCCCTGGTTATTTCTCTCTCTCCCTCTCTCTCGTTATCTCTCTCTCTTCCCCCACATCTCTCTCTCTCTCGCTCTCTCTCTTTGTCTGTCTCCCTCTCTATGTGTCTGTCTCTCTCTTTTGTCTGAACTCCCTACATCTTTATCTTTATCTTTCTCACATACACACTCACACACACTTTGAATCCCCCACATCTCTCTCTCTCTCTCTCAATCTTTCTCTCCCTCTCTCTCCCTCCATCTTTCTCTCCATCCCTGTCTCTCTCTTTCTCTTTCACTCTCCGTCTTTCCATTCTCTCTGTCTCACTCTGTCTCCCTCTCTCCCTCCTTTCCCCTCTGCCTCACTCTCTATCTCATGTTCCCACCACCCACTCACTGTATCAAAACAAGTCAGACACCTCCCACCATTCAGCCCTCAACATCAAAAGGAAGCTAGAACAACAGCACATGGGCCAGACTTGAGCTGTGCAGCTAAAAAAAGAATCTGGAGATTATCAACAAAAAAACAATCCTCCTGATTCTGCGCCATAGGGCAACAAAAAGACAGGGACCCTAAATGTGGCCAGATTTCTTTCAACTGTCTGAGGCTATTAATTAACTCGGGATATAAGGGGTACTTTGAGTGTGGCTTGCTTTAACTGGGTTGAAATCAGAGACTTAAGGCTGTTGTTTGTCCTCTATATTTTTAGATTTTTGTAACATGAATTAACACACAACATTTCTCTAGATCTTTCAGGTCATAGAATAATGCTGCAGCCTATGTGATGATTTTGGCCTTCTTCTTCTTCTTCTTCTTCTTCTTCGTCGTCGTCGTCGTCGTCGTCGTCATCGTCAAATGCCCAGACAACCATTATTGTATATCTCTGAGTGAAAAATCAATTACTAATAAAAGAAAAGTAAAACCATATAATTATTGATTTAAGGACATCAGTATCCACTCACTATCTGTATCTTACATGCCAAACTCTTCTCTCTCTCCCTCCCTCCCTCCTCCCTCCCTTTCTCTATTACTCTACCTGTCTCTCTATATGCCTGTCTCTCTCTGTCTCTGTCTGTCTGTCAATCAGTCTCTCTCCATCCACCATCACTCCCTTTGTTTCACTCTCACTTTCTCTCTCTTGTTCCCATCATACACACACACACTTCCACACACATACCCACACAGACTGTATCAAAACAAGTCAGACACCTCCCACCATTCAGCCCTCAACATCAAACAGAAGCTAGAACAACAGCACATGGGCCAGACTTGAGCTGTGCAGCTAAAAAAAGAATCTGGAGATTATCAACAAAAAAACAACCCTCCTGATTTTGTGCCATAGGGCAACAAAAAGACAGGGACACTAAATGTGGCCAGAATGCTTTCAACTGTCTGTGGCTATTAATTAACTCGGGATATAAGTGACAGTTTGAGTGTGGCTTGCTTTAACTGAGTTGGAATCAGATACTTGACGCCATTGTTTTTCCTGTTTTTTATTTTTTTTTTAAAACATTAATTAACACACAGTATTTCTCTACTTTCAGATCACAGTATAATTTGATGATTTGTTTGTTTCTTCTTTTTCTTTTTCTTTGTCATCGTCATTGAGCGCTCAGACATCAACTATTAGTGCCTGTCTCATCAGCGAACAATTAATTAATAAAGCGTTGCACTGTTGGTGCTGACAAATCAGACCCAGTGCATTAGACTTCTGCGTGGGAGAAAATTATCTTTTAAGTATTTCTGGATAATGGACAAAGACGCAGAAAAATAGGCAAGAAGTAGGTGTCGGAAGAAAAGAAACTTGAACAAGGCAGAGACAAAGAAACGGATAAAAAACAGAGGCAGATCCCAGAACAGAATTTCCAGAAGGTGAGAATGCTACTTATACTTACAGCCCCCCTTCCCCTGCACACACACACACACACACACACACACACACACACGCACGCACGCACGCACGCACGCACGCACGCACGCACGCACGCACGCACGCACGCACGCACGCACACGCGCGCGCGCGCACGCACGCCACACACACACACACACCTACAAACACAGGACACCCCCCACACCACACCCAACACACTCATACCCCCAGCCCCACACACACACATACATACACATTATCTCTGTATGCCTGTCTGTCTCTCTCTCTGTCTGTCTCTCCCTCTCTCAAACACACAGACACACACACAATCACCCCCCTTCCCCATTCACACCCACTCACAACCTATCAAGACAATTGTACCACCACACACACCACACCACACCACACCACACCACACCACACCACACCACACCACACCACACCACACCACACCACACCAGTAAGCCTCTCTACATCAAAAGAAAGCAGCAGCAACAGCACCAGCCCCCACTCCACACTTGGTCTGCCTCTGCAAGAGATCAGGGGATTATTATAAAATCCCAGCGTTGTGTCGGTCACAAGGGCAACCCAAGGACAGGGTCTCTAAATCTGGCCACAATCCCTTTCAACTGTCACTGGCTGATAATGGAACAAGGATGGAGGGGACAGTTTGAATTTGTCCAGCTTCCAATGCTTGAAATCAGATATATAAAGTAATAGGTGCTTGCGTTTCTTTTTTTAATTCTCTTGAGGATATTCAGTGAAGAAGATTTGAAGTTTTAGATAGCTGACATGTTATTGTGTTTGAATGTGATATTTGCTATTATTTAGAAATTGTTACTTGTGGTAAATTACAGTATTAAAGCTTATAAACAAAAAAACCAAAAGACAAAAAAACAACAACAACAAATAGATATGAGCTTCATAATACTGAACTCGTTTCAAGGTTATAAGCTGCATATTTTTGGTATTGTCAATGTCAAGCATGGTCTACATATACATATAACAGACTAAAATATTTAATGTGTTTGACACCTACAGTTATCAGAAATGGAATGAAACTAGGTACCTCAGTTGTTAAATAACTAGCAGAAATAGTAAACAAGAAGTCATCATATTAAAACAGTGGTTTAATAATGTGATATCTTCAGTTTAACGTCTATTCACATTTAGTGATTTTGGACGGTTTAATAATGTCATCTGAAAGAAGTGCGTATCGAAGCAAAAGATTATCTATCCAAGTAGTTACATTTTAATATAGTCATATATTGTCAGACCACCACACCTCTACATGATGAAAGTGCCCATCATATTTCTTTGTCTTTTACCAGAACACACACACACACACACACACACACACACACACACACACACACCTAAAACACATACCCATACCCCCTACCCACACACACACACTCACACCATATCAAGACAATTGTACCACCACACCACACCACACCAAACCACACCAGTCAGCCTCTCTACATCAAAAGAAAGCAGCAGCAGCAACAGCCCCCAAACCACACTTGGTCTGCCTCTGCAAGAGATCAAGGGATTATTATAAAATCCCAGCGTTGTGTCGGTCACAAGGGCAACCCAAGGACAGGGTCTCTAAATCTGGCCACAATCCCTTTCAACTGTCGCTGGCTGATAATTGAACAAGGATGGAGGGGACAGTTTGAATTTGTCCAGCTTCCAATGCTTGAAATCAGTTATATAAAGTAATAGGTGCGTGCGTTTCTTTCTTTAATTTTCGTGAGGATATTTAGTGTAGACGATTTGGATTTTTAGATAGCTGACATGTTATTGTGTTTTCAATGTGATATATAGTCATATTTTTGTCAGACCATCATACCTGTACGTGATGAAAGTGTCCCTCATATATCTTTGTTTCTTACCAGAACACACACACGCGCACACACACACACACACGCACACACACACACACACACACACACACACACACACACACACACATACATACACACAACCCCCCAAAACGCACACCCATACCCCCCTCCCCCACACACACTCACACCTTATCAAGACAATTGTACCATCACACCACACCACACCACACCACACCAGTCAGCCTTTCTACATCAAAAGAAAGCAACAGCAACAGCACCAGTCCCCACTCCACACTTGGTCTGCCTCTGCAAGAGATCAAGGGGTTATTATAAAATCCCAGCGTTGTGTCGGTCACAAGGGCAACCCAAGGACAGGGTCTCTGAATCTGGCCACAATCCCTTTCAACTGTCACTGGCTGATAATGGAACAAGGATGGAGGAGACAGTTTGAATTTGTCCAGCTTCCAATGCTTGAAATCAGATATATAAAATAAAACGGGTTTGTGTTTCTTCCTTTAATTTTCTAAGGGAGCTATAGTGTAGGGTGTATTTGTAGCTTGATATTGCTGAGAAAGTATTGTGCTTCAGCGTGATATTGGGTATTCTTTCCTGGGAATGTTCGATATGGCATGTTATAAATGTATGTGTCTGTGTGTGTGTGTTTGTATGTGTGTGTATGTGTGTGTGTCGGAGTGCATTAGTCTGTGTGTGCTTTTTGTTTTCCATTAAACACATTTTTGCATCATGTAGTTTGAGATTCACACAAGTAAACATCCAATGACCCCACAACTAGTAGTGGAGCAAGCAAACAAACGAAACTAAATCTGTCAAGGAAAATATTGTTGATGTTGTACAATATTTATCTATTGCTACAGGTAGCTACAGTCATTCTAGAAAAAAAATGCAAAGAAAATGAAAGTAAAACATACAATTTTGAAGTTCATACCAATGTGAAGAAAAGGTATATGCTTTAAAAATGAATGCTATGTTCAATGTTACAGTAGTACAGCGCTAATGCAGTAATGTTTCAATGACAGAGTAACCATAATTATGTGTTCGCGCACATGTTCACGTATGTGTGCATGTCACATATACACATACACACTATCAAAAAAATTATACCACCACACCACACCAGTATCAAAAGAAAGCAGCATCAAAAGAAAGCAGCAGCAACAGCAACAGCCCCCACTCCACACTTGGTCTGCCTCTGCAATAGATCAAGGGATTATTATAAAATCCCAGCGTTGTGTCGGTCACAAGGGCAACCCAAGGACAGGGTCTCTAAAGTTGGCCAGAATCCCTTTCAACTGTCACTGGCTGATAATGGAACAAGGATGGAGGGGACGGTTTGAATTTGTCCAGCTTCCAATGCTTGAAATCAGTTATATAAAGTAATAGGTGCTTGCGTTTCTTTCTTTAATTTTCGTGTGCTGGTTTAGTGTAGGGTGTTTTTGTAGTTTTATATAGCTGACATGTTATTGTGTTTTCAACGTGATATTTGCTATTATTTAGAAATTGCTACTCATATTAAATTATAAATTAGAGCTTGTAAACCAGAATTAAAAAAGACAAAAACCCAACAACAAATAGATATGACCCTCACAAGACTGAAGTTGTTTCAAGGTTATAAGTTGCATACTTTTGGTATTGTCAATGCAAATCTTACTCTACATACGCATAAAACAGACTGAAATATGTAATTTTTGTGACACCCACAATGATTAGAAATAATAATAATAATGTATGGAATTTATATAGCGCTGAATCTTGTAAAGCAACAAATCAAAGCGCTCAGATTTTATTTCATACCACTTTAAGTCACGGCAGATTTCTCTCCGTGAAATTCGGGCTGCTCTCCCCGGGGAGAGCGGGAAAACGCGTCGCCACTTAGCGCTGCGCCACCCTTTCACCCTTTTTTAAAATTTTTTTTTTCTGCAGCTGTATTTGTTTCCCTATCAGAGTGGCTTTTTTCTAAGAATTTTGCCAGGGACAACTCTCTTGTTGCCGTGGGTTTTTTTACGTGCGCTAAATAATTACGTGTAACACACGGGACCTCGGTTATCGTCTCATCCGAAAGACTAAGCGCCCAGACCACCACTCATGTCTAATGGATGGGGGAAATTTCCGTCCAAACGGGGTATCGAACCGCGCACACTTCGACCCGGACATTTCGCTTCTAGTCAGGGCGTTTACTCGTAACAACCCGTTCACCAACATGAAGAACCTGGTTTACCGAGCTGTAAATAGCTAGCACAAATAATAAAAAGAAGTCACCACATAAACGCAGTAATTTTAATTTCATCTAAAGAAGTGCGTATAGAACACAGATCCTTATCCAAGTCGCTACAATTTAATATAGCATATATTGCAGAGACCACAACACCTCAATTGATGAAATGTTCCTCAAATGTATTTGTTCTTACCAGAAAACACACACAACCACATTATACACATCACACACACACACCACAGAAAACCCCACAACGCACGTTCACGCACGAAACAGCACACACACACACTCACAACACACACACAACCACCACCACGCACCAAAACAACAACCACCAAACAAAAAACACACACATACCCATACCCCCCACACACACAAAAACTCACAACCATCAAGACAAGTGTACCACACCCCACACACACACACCACACCACACAACAATGTACCACCACACCACACAACACCACACACCACACCACACCACACACCACACCACGCCGCACCCACACACCACACCACACCAAAACCACATCACACCACACCACACCACACCACACCACACCAGTCAGCCTCTCTACATCAAAAGAAAGCAGCAGCAACAGCCCCCACTCCACTCTTGGTCTGCCTCTGCAAGAGATCAGGGTATTATTATAAAATCCCAGCGTTGTGTTGGTCATAAGGGCAACCCAAAGACTGGGTCTCTAAAGTTGGCCAGGATCCCTCCCAACTGTCGCTGGCTGATAATTGAACAAGGATGGAGGGGACAGTTTGAATTCGTCCAGCTTCCAATGCTTGAAATCAGATATATAAAGTAATAGGTGCTTGCGTTTCTTTCTTTAATTTTCGTGAGCAGATTTAGTGTAGAAGATTTTAAGTTTTAGATAGCTGATACGTTATTGTGTTTTCAATGTGATATTTGCTATTATTTAGAAATTGTTACTCATGGTAAATTACAGTGTTCAAGCCTGTAAACCAGAAGAAAAACAAAAGACAAAAAACACCCAACAACAAATGGATATGACCCTCACAAGATTGAACCTGTTTCAAGGTTATAAGTTGCATATTTTTGGTTTTGTCAATGTAAATCATGCTCTGCATATACGTACAATAGACTACATTAGTTCATGTGTGTGCCACCCACAATTATCAGAAGTAGAAAGAAACAGGTACCTCAGTTGGTAAATAACTAGCAGAAATAATAAGGAAGTCATCACATAAACGCAGTGATTTTATAATAATTCATCTGAAGGAAGTGTGTATAGAAGCAAAGGATTGTCTATTTATGTAGCTACATGTTAATATAGCCATATGTTGTCAGACCATCACACATCTACATGGTGAAAGTGTCCATCTTTTTTCTTTGCTTCTTACCATAACACACCCACACACACACACACACACACACACACACACACACACACACACACACACACACACACACACACACACACACACACACACACACGCACGCACGCACGCGCACACACACAGCCTCACACACACACACACAAACACCCCCCGAAAACACATACCCATACCCCCTACCCTCACACACAGTCACACCCTATCAAGATAATTGTACCATTACACCACACCACACCATACCACACCACACCACACCACACCATACCACACCACACCACACCACACCACACCAGTCAGCCTCGCTACATCAAAAGAAAGCAGCAGCAACAGCACCAGCCCCCACTCCACACTTAGTCTGCCTCTGCGATAGATCAGGGGATTATTATAAAATCCCAGCGTTGTGTCGGTCACAAGGGCAACCCAAGGACAGGGTCTCTAAATCTGGCCACAATCCCTTTCAACTGTCGCTGGCTGATAATTGAACAAGGATGGAGGGGACAGTTTGAATTTGTCCAGCTTCCAATGCTTGAAATCAGATATATAAAATAAAAGGGGTTTGTGTTTCTTTCTTTAATTTTCTAAGGGAGATATAGTGTAGGGTGTGTTTGTAGTTTGATATTGCTGACATAGTATTGTGTTTTCAGCGTGATATTGGGTATTCTTTCCTGGGAATGTTCGATATGGCATGTTATAAATGTATGTGTGTGTGTGTGTGAGTGTGTGTGTGCATGTGTGTTTTTGATTGTATTAGTCTATGTGTGCTTTTTGTTTTCCATTCAACACATTTTTGCATCATGTAGTTTTAGATTCACACAAGTAAACATCCAATGACCCCACAACTAGTAGTGGAGCAAGCAAACAAACGAAACTAAATCTGTCAAGGAAAATATTGTTGATGTTGTACAATATTTATCTATTGCTACAGGCAGCTACAGTCATTCTAGAAAAAAAATGCGAAGAAAATGAAAGTAAAACATAAAAGTTCATACCAATGTGAAGAAAAGGTATATGCTTTAAAAATGAATGCTATGTTCAATGTTACAGTAGTACAGCCCTAATGCAGCTATGTTTCAATGACAGAGTAACCATATGTGTTCACCCACATGTTCACGTATGTGTGCATGTCACAGACACACACACATACACACAATCAAAACAATTCTACCACCACACCACATCACACATTTCAGCCTCTCTACATCAAAAGAAAGCAGCAGCAGCAGCAACAGCAACAGCCCCCAGCCCAGTCCTGGTCTACCTCTGCAAGAGATCAGGGGATTATTATAAAATCCCAGCGTTCTGTCGGTCACAAGGGCAACCCAAGGACAGGGTCTCTAAATCTGGCCACAATCCCTTTCAACTGTCACTGGCTGATAATGGAACAAGGATGGAGGGGACGGTTTGAATTTGTCCAGCTTCCAATGCTTGAAATCAGATATATAAAGTAATAGGTGCTTGCGTTTCTTTCTTCAATTTTCGTGAACAGTTTTAGAGTAGAAGATTTGGAGTTTTAGTTAGCTGATAATTATGTTATTGTGTTTTCAAAGTGATATTTCCTACTTTTGTCAATGTAAATCATGCTCTACATATACATACAATAGACTACAATATTTAATGTGTGTGCCACCCACAATTATCAGAAGTAGAAAGAAACAGGTACCTCAGTTGTTAAATAACTTGCAGAAATAATAAGGAAGTCATCACATAAACGCAATGATTTTATAATAATTCATCTGAAAGAAGTGCATATAGAAGCAACAGATTCTCTAAGTAGCTATATTTTAATACAGTCATATATTGTCAGACCGCCACACCTCTTCATGATGAAAGTGCCCATCATATTTCTTTGTCTTTTACCAGAGCACACACACACACAAACACACACACACACAAACACACACACACAAACACACATACACAACCCCCCCAAAAAACACACACAAAAAACAACAACAACCCGCACACCCATACTCCATCCCACACACACACTCACAACATATCAAGACAATTGTACCACCACACCACACCACACCACACCACACCACACCACACTACACCAGCCAGCCTCTCTACATCAAAAGAAAGCAGCAGCAGCAACAGCAACAGCCCCCACTCCACACTTGGTCTGCCTCTGCAATAGATCAAGGGATTATTATAAAATAATAATAATAATAATAATATATGGAATTTATATAGCGCCAAATCTTGTAAAACAAACAAATCGAAGCGCTTGCACTCAAATCATTTACGCGCATGCAACTTTCCTCAAATATAATAAAGAACATATTTCAAATTTATGCACGTGTATGTACACACACACACACACACACACACACACACACACACACACACACACACCGCGAACACACTTAGGAGATGAAGAATGCTGTTGAAAAGTAGAGACGGATATGAGGGGGGAAGTGTCAGGTAGGAAATAAGTGCGTTTTGAGGCTGGATTTGAAGGTATCAAGTGAAGGTTTTTGGCGAAGTGAAAGAGGGAGGTCATTCAACGTGGACGGACCAGAAACAGAAAAAGATCGACAGCCAACAGTGGTTTGTTTGAATCTGGGTGTTCGAAAGCACAAAGTATCTGCGGCTGAACGAAGGGAACGGGATGGAGTGTACAGGTGAAGACAGTTACAAAGATAAGATGGTGCAGATTTGTGGAGACATTTGAAACATAGGGTATTGATCTTATACTTCAGTCTTTGTGAGACTGGCAGCCAGTGAAGAGATCGCAGAAGAGGAGTGATGTGTTCGGATCCCAGCGTTGTGTCGGTCACAAGGGCAACCCAAGGACAGGGTCTCTCAATTTGGCCACAATCCCTTTCAACTGTCACTGGCTGATAATGGAACAAGGATGGAGGGGACAGTTTGAATTCGTCCAGCTTCCAATGCTTGAAATCAGTTATATAAAGTAATAGGTGCTTGCGTTTCTTTCTTTAATTCTCGTGAGGATATTTAGTGTAGACGATTTCGAGTTTTTGATAGCTAACATGTTGTTGTGTTTTCAATGTGATAATTGCTTTATTATTTAGAAATTGTTACTCATGTAAATTACAGTGTTAAAGCTTGTATACCAGAAAAAAGAGACAAAAAACACCCAACAACAAATAGATATGACCATCACAAGAGTGAACTTGTTTCAAGGTTATAAGTTTCATATTTTTGGTATTGTCAATGCAAATAATGCTCCACATATACATACAATAGAATAGTTAATGTTTGTGCCACCCACAATTATCAGAAATAGAAAGAAACTAGGTACCACAGTTGGTAAATAACTAGCAGAAATAATAAAGAAATAGTCTTCACGGAAATGCAGTGATTTTATAACAATTCATCTGAAAGAAGTGCGTATAGAAGCAAAAGAGTATCTATCCAAGTAGCTACATTTTAATATAGTCATATATTGTCAGACCACCACACCTCTACATGGTGAAAGTGTCCCTCTTGTTCTTTTGTTTCTTACCATACCACCCACGCGCACGCGCGCGCACACACACACACACACACACACACACACACACACACACACACACACACACACACACACACAAACTCACACACACACAATCCCTCCCCCACAAAACCCCCCAACAAAAACGCACACCCATACCCCATCCCACACACACACTCAGACCCTATCAAGACAATTGTACCACCATACCACACCACACCACACCACACCACACCACACCACACCACACCACACCACATCACACCACACCAGTCAGCCTCTCTACTTCAAAAGAAAGCAGCAGCAGCAACAGCCCCCACTCCACACTTGGTCTGCCTCTGCAAGAGATCAGGGGATTATTATAAAATCCCAGCGTTGTGTCGGTCACAAGGGCAACCCAAGGACAGGGTCTCTAAAGTTGGCCAGAATCCCTTTCAACTGTCACTGGCTGATAATGGAACAAGGATGGAGGGGACAGTTTGAATTTGTCCAGCTTCCAATGCTTGAAATCAGATGTATAAAGTAATAGGTGCTTGCGTTTCTTTCTTTAATTCTCTTGAGGATATTCAGTGAAGAAGATTTGAAGTTTTAGATAGCTGACATGTTATTGTGTTTGAATGTGATATTTGCTATTTTTTAGAAATTGTTCTTCATGTAAATTACAGTGTTAAAGCTTGTAAAAAAGAAAAAACATAAGACAAAACAACAACAACAACAAATAGATATGAGCTTCATAATACTGAACTCGTTTCAAGGTTATAAGCTGCATATTTTTGGTAAGGTCAATGTCAAGCATGGTCTCCATATGCATATAACAGACTAAAATATTTAATGTGTTTGACACCTACAGTTATCAGAAATGGAAAGAATCTAGGTACCTCAGTTGGTAAATAACTAGCAGAAATAGTAAACTAGAAGTCATCATATTAAAACAGTGGTTTACTAATGTGATATCTCCAGTTTAACGTCTATTCACATTTAGTGATTTTAGACGGTTTAATAATGTCATCTGAAAGAAGTGCGTATAGAAGCAAAAGATTATCTATCCAAGTAGTTACATTTTAATATAGTCATATATTGTCAGACCACCACACCTCTACATGATGAAAGTGCCCATCATATTTCTTTGTCTTTTACCAGAACACACACACACACACACACACACACACACACACACACACACACACACACACACACACACACACACACACACCTAAAACACATACCCATACCCCCTACCCACACACACACACACACACACTCACACCCTATCAAGACATTTGTACCACCATACCACACCACACCACACCACACCACACCACACCACACCAGTCAGCCTCTATACATCAAAAGAAAGCAGCAGCAACAGCCCCCGCCCCCCCCCCCCCCCCCCCCCCCCGCCCCCCCACTTGGTCTGCCTCTGCAAGAGATCAGGGGATTATTATAAAATCCAAGCGTTGTGTCGGTCACAAGGGCAACCCAAGGACGGGGTCTCTAAATCTGGCCACAATCCCTTTCAACTGTCGCTGGCTGATAATTGAACAAGGATGGAGGAGACAGTTTGAATTTGTCCAGCTTCCAATGCTTGAAATCAGATATATAAAGTAATAGGTGCTTGTGTTTCTTTCTTTGATTTTCGTGAGAATATTTAGTGTAGAAAATTTGAGGTTTTAGATAGCTGATATGTTTTTGTATTTTCAATGTGATATTTGCTATTATTAAGAAATTGTTACTTATGGTAAATTACGGTGGTAAAGGGTGTAAACCTCAAAAAACCAAGACAAAAAACCCAACAACAAATCGATATGAGCCTCATAATACTGAACTCGTTTCAAAGTTATAAGTTGCATATTTTTGGTATTGTCAATGCAAATCATGCTTTACACATACAACAGACTAAAATATTTAATGTGTGTGCCACCTGCAATTATCAGAAATAGGAAGAAACAGGTACCTCAGTTGGTAAATAACTAGCAGAAATAATAAAGAAGTCATCACAGAAACGTAGTGATTTTAAAAACATTCATTTGAAAGACGTGTGTACAGAAGCAAAATATTATCCCAGTAGCTATATTCTGATATAGTAATATATATTTTCAGACAATCACACCTCTACATGATGAAAGTGCCCCTCATATTTCTTTGTTTCTTAGAAGAACACACACACACACACACACACACACTCACACACATACAAACACCCCCCGAAAACACATACCCATACCCTCTTCCACACACACACACTCACACCCTATCAAGACAATTGTACCTCCACACCACACCACACCACACCACACCACACCGCACACCACACCACACCACACCACACACCACACACACACCACACCACACCACACCACACCACACCACACCACACCAACACCACACCAGTCAGCCTCTCTACATCAAAAGAAAGCAGCAGCAGCAACAGCCCCCACACTACACTTGATCTCCCTCTGCAAGAGATCAACGGATTATTATAAAATCCCAGCGTTGTGTCGGTCACAAGGGCAACCCAAAGACAGGGTCTCTAACTTTGGCCAGAATCCCTTTCAACTGTCGCTGGCTGATAATTGAACAAGGATGGAGGGGACAGTTTGAATTTGTCCAGCTTCCAATGCTTGAAATCAGATATATAAAATAATAGGTGTTTGCGTTTCTTTCTGTCATTTTCGTGGGGAGATTTAATGTAGAAAGTTTGGAGTTTTAAATAGCTAATATGTTGTTGTGTTTTCAATAGGATATTTGCTATTAGTTAGAAATTGTTACTCATGTAAATTACAGTGTTAAAGCTTGTAAACCAGAAAAAAGACAAAAACACCCAACAAAAAATATATATAACCCTTACAAGACTGAACTTGTTTCAAGGTTATAAGTTGCATATTTTTGGTATTGTTAATGTCAAGCATACTCTACATATACATACAACAGTCTAAAATATTTAATGTTTGTGACACCCACAATTATCAGAAATAGAAAGAAACTACGTACCACAGTTGGTAAATAAGTAGCAGAAATAATAAAGAAGTCATCACATAAAGGCAGTGATTTTGTAACAATTCATTTGAAAGAAATGCGTATAGAGGCAACAGATTATCTATAAAAGAAGCTACATTTTAATATAATCATATGTTGTCAGACCATCATACCTCTACATGATGAGAGTGTCACTAACATTTCTTTGTTTCTTACCAGAACACACACACACACACACACACACACACACACACACACACACACACGCACACACACATTTGTCTAATATCACTAAGAGTGAACAGACATTAAATTGAAGACAACACACGCACACACACACACACACACTCACAACACACACAACCACCACCACCCAAAAACAACCACCACCAAACAAAAAAAACACACATACCCATACCCCCCTCACACACACACTCACACCCTATCAAGACAAGTGTACCACCACACCACACACCACACCACACCACACCACACCACACCGCACCACACCACACATCACACCATACCACACCACACCACACCACATCACATGACATCAAACCACACACACACACACCACACCACACCACACCACACCACACCACACCACATCACTCAGTCTCTCTACATCAAAAGAAAGCAGCAGCAGCAACAGCCCCCAATCCACTCTTGGTCTGCCTCTGCAAGAGATCAGGGTATTATTATAAAATCCCAGCGTTGTGTTGGTCATAAGGGCAACCCAAAGACTGGGTCTCTAAAGTTGGCCAGGATCCCTCCCAACTGTCGCTGGCTGATAATTGAACAAGGATGGAGGGGACAGTTTGAATTTGTCCAGCTTCCAATGCTGGAAATCAGATATATAAAGTAATAGGTGCTTGCGTTTCTTTCTTTAATTTTCGTGAGCAGATTTAGTGTAGAAGATTTTAAGTTTTAGATAGCTGATACGTTATTGTGTTTTCAATGTGATATTTGCTATTATTTCGAAATTGTTACTCATGGTAAATTACAGTGTTCAAGCCTGTAAACCAGAAGAAAAACAAAAGACAAAAAACACCCAACAACAAATGGATATGACCCTCACAAGACTGAACCTGTTTCAAGGTTATAAGTTGCATATTTTTGGTTTTGTCAATGTAAATCATGCTCTACATATACGTACAATAGACTACATTAGTTCATGTGTGTGCCACCCACAATTATCAGAAGTAGAAAGAAACAGGTACCTCAGTTGGTAAATAACTAGCAGAAATAATAAGGAAGTCATCACATAAACGCAGTGATTTTATAATAATTCATCTGAAACAAGTGTGTATAGAAGCAAAGGATTTTCTATTTATGTAGCTACATGTTACTATAGTCATATGTTGTCAGACCATCACACATCTACATGATGAAAGTGTCCATCTTTTTTCTTTGCTTCTTACCAGAACACACCCAGTCACACACACACACAACACACACACACACACACACACACACACACACACATACACACACACACACATACACACACAAACTCAAACACACACACACACACACACCCAAACAACGCACACCCATACCCCATCACACACACACACACACTCATACCCTATCAAGACAATTGTACCACCACACCACACCACACCACACCACACCACACCACACCAGTCAGCCTCTCTACATCAAAAGAAAGCAGCAGCAACAGCAACAGCCCCCACTCCACACTTGGTCTGCCTCTGCAAGAGATCAAGGGATTATCATAAAATCCCAGCGTTGTGTCGGTCACAAGGGCAACCCAAGGACACGGTCTCTAAATCTGGCCAGAATCCCTTTCAACTGTCACTGGCTGATAATGGAACAAGGATGGAGGAGACAGTTTGAATTCGTCCAGCTTCCAATGCTTGAAATCAGATATATAAAGTAATAGGTGCTTGCGTTTCTTTCTGTAATTTTCGAGAGCAGATTTAGTGTAGGGTGTTTTTGTAGTTTTATGTAGCTGGCATAGTATGGTGTCTTAATGTGATGTTTTGTATTATTCTTAGGGAATGTTAATCATGGTATGTTATAAACACGCGCGCGCGTGTGCGTGTGTGTGTGTTATTTTATTATTTTTAAAAAATTCTTATATATCGAGGATAATGGAATAAGCAGTTATGTGTTTTTTATATCCAGTCCCCATGTGTATGCGGTTTTGTAAATTGTGTCATCCGTTCCCACCAGCACACAATGGCATACTCTTACGAAAAGCGGAACAGGATTTAACATGTGCGCAAGATGTTCTGCGTGCGTTCGCTCATGGGGCCTCGGTTTATAGTCTCATCCGAATGTGTGTGTGTGTGTGTGTGTGTGTTTGTGTGTTTGTGTGTGTGTGTGTTTGTGTGTGTGTATTTGTGTGTGTATGTGTGAATGAGTGAGTTAGTGTTTGCGCGTGTGCACTCTCTCTCTCTCTCACACACACACACACACAGCAATTTCAACACAGACTTTTTCTACCAACCTAAACCAGCAGACGATGAAATTGCCCCTGAGACAGACAATACAGAGAACAGACAGACAAGGCAGACAGCGGTCAGTGGGAGTGACCAGTACACCAGTGGACAGTCTGTCTGGGAGGATCACACTCACCTGTCACTGACCGCTAATTGAGTGGGAAGGGAGGAGGTGGCAGATAGATTGCAGACGAGGGTGGGGGTGGGGTCGGAGGAGGCATGATGTAGGGTTGAAGAGGGAGGGAGAGAGGTGTCAGTGACAAATTGAAGGAAAGCAGATACAGCTACTGTGGCGCGGAAGATTGAATGATGGATGGTTTTGTTGATTATCTCCTCTTCTTGTTGTTGCTGCGGGCAGTTTCCTCCCGTGGGTATGTCAAGGCGCCTGTCAGTATAAATAACACCCCGTCTTCTGGAAATTCTGCTGTTAGCAGTACCGTCTGTGCTGTCCCTCTCTTTGTTTCTGCCTTGTTGCTTTCCTTCCTGTCACCTCCTTCATGTCTATTTTCTGCCTTCTTGGTCCATTCTCTTGCCTTTCTCAGAGAACAGAAGATAACAGTTCTCTCCCAGCCCGAAGTCAGATGCGCTGGGTCTGACTTGTCAGGCGCTTAACGGCAGCACAACGAATTTACGCTCATGTGATAGACAGCATTAGTCCTTTCTGAAAATTCGACGACAACGAAGAAGAAGTGTGCAGTTTTTGGTTAACATACTAAGCCATTGGATAAGCAGTGTAATAATAATAATAATAATAATAATAATAAATGGAACTTATATAGCGCTATATCTTGTGTACACTTGTCAATGCCTAGGTCAAGGTCGGGAAACATACACACACGCACACCCATGCACACACAGACACAGAATCCCCCCCCCCCCCTCCCACTGTCTCGGACTGAATCATGCAACCTACGAAATCCAAAACATATTCAAACTGATAATAATACCACAATAACCAGAACGCTGCACACCTACGGATGGTTAAGACGTTTGCCTGCCAACAAGTCCACCGTGAGGTTCTGGGTTCGATTCCCAGCCTCACCCTTTCTTCCCAGTTTGACCAAAAAATCGAACTGAATGTCAAAGTCCTTCGGATGAGACTATAAACTGAAGCCCCGTGTTCGAACGCATGTACACCATCTTGCGTACACGTTAAATCCTGTTCCGCTTTTCGGAAGAGTAGGCCATTGTGTGCCGGTGGAAACAGATGACAACATTTACAAGACCACATACACACGGGGACTGGATGTAAAAAAGCACATGGGTGCTTATTCCATTATCCTCGATATAAAAGAATAAATACATAAATGAAATAAATAAATAAGGGAAAGATGAATGCAAATGCAAACAGACTTAAAGACCAACAGGGAAACAGGCGAGCAGACAGAGACAGACAGACACACAGACACACAGACAGACAGATAGACTTTCTTCCCAGATTCAGTCCATCTCACTGTAATAGGGAATTCTAATTTGAATAGAAATTGTCTGAGCTCATTCTTTACGGTGTTTGGAAATCGATGGTACATATAGACTGTCAGCTGTCTCTGGGGCAAAATCAGATAACCTCCCTTTTTTGGTTGGTCTTTTTTCTTTCTTGTTTTATGTTGTTTTGTTTTGTTTTATTTTCTCTGTCTTTCCCTCAGGCTTTTTCTTCTGGTTTGTTTGTTTGTTTTCTTTGTTTCTTTTGTAGGTTGTTTTTTCTTCTTCTTTGTTTTGTACTAGAATCCTTTCTTTTCTTCTACTTTGCTTTTTTGGGCTGTCTTTTTCTCTGTACATGCATGTTTATCTTTTTGTGTTTACTTGTCTGTGTACGCGTGTCTGTTTTTTTATATATTATTTCTTTTTTTTCTTCTTCTTTCTCTCAGCGTCAGTTTGTGTGTGTGTATGTGTGTGTGTGTGTGTGTGTGTGTGTGTGTGTGTGTGTGTGTGTGTGTGTGTGTGTGTGTGTGTGTGTGTGTTTACCTTTTTCCTTTCAAAGGAGGCGTTTCTTTCTTTTCTTAGCCATTTCTGGTTGCTTTTTCATATTTTTGTTAAGTCTATGGAACGACCTTTGTTAATTTTTTCTTTCTTTCTTACTTGGTTAGTTGATTATTGTAGTTTTACATTTGTTTATTGCTCTCTTCCTTAACTGACCGATTGTGTTTTAACTTCAAGAAATCTCTTTTTCTTTTACATTTTGGTTATATTTTGTGCTATTTATTTTATTCTTTCATATCGAGGATAAATGCATCAGCACTAACGTGGATTTTTTTACATCCAGTGTCCCTGTGTGTATGCGGTATTGTCAGTTCTGTCATCTCTTCCCACCGGCACACAATGGCCTACTCTTACGAAGAGCGGAACAGGATTTAACGTGTGCGCAAGATGTTCTGCATGCGTTCGCACACGGGGCCTCGGTTAATAGTCTCATCCGAAGGACTTTTGGGGAGAGTGGAGTCGGCACTGATGTTGACTCCAGGGGAAAATATTCCCTTGAACGGGAATCGAGCCCGGGTCGTCAGATTGCGGGCGCAATGTTCTAACCACTAGGCTACCCCGTCTCGTATGATTGCGTTGTATGTATACATGATATGAACAATGTAATTTACAAACGATTACAACGACAGTTACTATAAATTTCTACGAGTACTTTGTTTTCGTAGCCAAGAAAATCCACCAGATGTATGGAAGCGTAGAGCTGCTTGCTGGTTTGCTTATTATTGTGGTTGTATGTTTGTTTATTTGGTTTTGCAACACAGTGTTAATGATTTTGCCAAATCGATTTTTGACTCTATCAATGTCCTACAGGAAACAATACAAGGAGGCAGAGGAAGAGGCAGACAGAGAAAACGATGAGAAGACAACATCAGAGAGTGGACTGGCCTTGAGTGGAACGACTTGCTACAAAAACTTGAAAACCGCAAGAAGTGGAGGAAGCTGGTTGCAAAATCTTCAGTGATGCTCTAACAGTCTACTCGACTATGGCACAGGTGAGGAGGAATATTGAGATTTTTTCATGAAGGACCAATTTCATGGTGTGTTTTTTTTAAGCTGAAAGGAGGTTGTACAGCAATTTTATATGATGCACGGGAAAATCATTCTCCTTCTGTTACCGCTTTGCTTTCTCTCTCTCTCGTTTTATTGCAAATATTGTGCCGTACATGGTTTAAGCACGTGTAAATCTATTGTACAGGGTTGAGTGCCAAGCATTGAGTCTTGCAGAAAAGTTGTCGTTTTTACACAAGTTAGGATTTCATAAGAAAAGTTTGGTTTTGAAAAACAGTTTGCTGTAGTCAGGAAGATTTGCGGTGGTTGGGCAATCTCCTGTGTGTTGGTGTTAGTTTGTCTGACGTGTTTCCTGTTTGTGACTTTGCTTGAGGTTTTCTTGTTGGTGAAGTTCAGTTTGCAAGTTTTCTTCATATTGTTGTTGTTTACCTTTTAGCGTTTGTTGTTGTTGTGGGAGCTGACAGTGAGGTTTTGCAATGGTACAGTTTCCAGGTAAGTGAATGAGTGAGTGAGTGAGTGAGTGAGTGAGTGTGTGTGTGTGTGTGCGCGCGTGTCTACGTGCGTGCGTGCGTGCGTGCGTGCGTGTGTGTGTGTGTGTGTGTGTGTGTGTGTGTGTGTGTGTGTGCGTGTGTGTGTGTATGTGTGGGGGCGGGTATATCGAGGATAATGGAATAAGCACTCATGTGCTTTCATCCATTCCCCGTGTGTATGCAGTTTTGTGAGTTCTGTCATCTGTTCCCACCGCCACACAATGGCTTACTCTTACGAAAAGAACGTGTGTGTGTGTGTGTGTGTGTGTGTGTGTGTGTGTGTGTGTGTGTGTGTGTGCGTGTGTGCGTGTGCGTGCGTGCGTGCTTGTGTGTGTGTGCTTATTTACTATGTATGTATTTATTTATTTATTCGTTCATTCTTTTATTTCGAGGATAATGAAATAAGCACCTGTGTGCTTGTTTATCCAGTCCCCGTGTGTATGCAGTTTTGTAAGTTTTGTCATCCGTTCCCACCCGGAATACAATGGCCTACTCTTCCGAAAAGCGGAACGGGTTTTAATCTGTTCGAAAGATGTTCTGCGTGGGTTCACACACGCGACCTCAGTTTATTTTCTTATCTGAAGAACTTTTGGGGAGAGTAGAGTCGGCACTGTATGTATGTATGTGTGTGTGTGTGTGTGTGTGTGTGTTTGTGTGTGTGTGTGTGTGTGTGAGAGTGTGTGTGGAAGAAAGAGAAAGAGAGAGAGAGAGAGAGAGAGAGGGGGGGGGAGGGAGGGAGGGAGAGACAGACAGACAGAGACAGAAAAAGTCTCTGTGTATGTGTGTGTGTGTGCATGTATGCCCGTGCGGGTGTATGTGTGTGTGTTTGTGTATGTCTGTGTGCGTGCGCGCTTGTGTGTGCATGTGTGTGTATGGTTATGTTTCCTGCGCTTGATTTTCCGTCACAGTTCAAAATTTCGTCGTCACAATGTTGCTGTTTACCTTAAATATAAACATAGATACTTTTAACTATCTTTTCCCGAAAAGAGGTGACTGCTAAGTGTTGCAGTAGTTCAATCTCCAAGTGTGTTTATAAGTTCGTCATGTATCTTACCTACTTCCGTTATGGTTTATATCTATATCTTTGTCATGTTGTTGTTTCTCTTGTTGCATACCTTCATGAAAGGAATGAACAGCTTTGATTCGTGTAGGTTGGTTATAGAGTCATTTCTTCTGGGTTCTTGCGTTACCAACGTTTCTTTTAATTGCCTTGTCTTGGTAAAAAAAAAGGTAAAGGCAAAGGAGTCCCATAACCTATAAGCTCGTAGGGGAGCGAGGCGTCAGAGACCTCACTTCTCTAGGGCCAGCATATTGTGGGCGGCGCCCATCTCCTCTCCCTCGCTGCTTTACCTTATCTGACCCTAAAGAGGGCAGGTACCCATTTACAGCTGGGTGAACTGGGGGAACTGTACTGAAGCCAAAGCGCGCTCGGTCACCCATCCAACTGGTAACCACGCTCGACGCTGCTTAACTTGGCTGGGGGAAAGCGAGTGCTCCGACCACTGAGCTATCCCGTCCCCTGTCTTGGTTAGGGTAACTATTTGATTGCATTCCTTGACTGTTCCTGGTTTTGACTGGGAGTGCGATAGTGCGACATATTTTCTTCGCTTGCTTAAATCTGGTATAGTGTCATCAGCGACTTGGTGACAATATTGAGTGGTACTATCATCATTATGTAAATGTGTGCAGGGCGTTCTTTGATTGGAAAATATATACTGTTCAAAATGCATTCTTTGCCTGCATACGTTTAGGAAAAAAAATACCACCACAAGCTTGGTGACAGTATTGTGTGGTTCTATCTACACTCTGGCATAAGTTTGTGTACAGAACATTGATTGATTGGAGAGAGTATATCATTCGTGTTATGCTGAATCTGCTCAAAGTCTTGCCTCAACAGCCTAAGACTCTTATTTAATACAAAATATCGGACCTTGGTTATATAGTTTACTTTTGATGTTTTTTCTCTACATTTTGTGATTTTAAGATATAAATCGTATCCGATATTGCCTCGAGATGATACAGCATTAGCAATGTAGAGGTGTGGATCCAAATGTGATATATGTAAGTAGTATAGAATGATAAAATGGAAACACAAACTTCGGCCCTGGTGCATATATTTTGGCCAAATCGCTGCTAAAGCCCCATCAAACAGCAATGCTATCCACAAATACACCTTCTGAATGCCTGCTCCCTGTAAATGAAATGTGGCAAGTTAGTCAACATGTTTACAAGTTACTCAACATGTTTACAAGCTACTAAACACATTAAGTTACTCAGCATGTTTACAAGTTACTCAACATGTTTACAAGTTAATCAACACATTAAGTTACTCAGCATGTTTACAAGTTACTCAACATGTTTACAAGTTACTCAGCATGTTTACAAGTTACTCAACATGTTTACAAGTTACTCAACATGTTTACAAGTTACTCAACATGTTTACAAGTTACTCAACATGTTTACAAGTTACTCAACATGTTTACAAGTTAATCAACAC
>CM054147.1:49635554-49640554 GCA_028751875.1 Rapana venosa
CCTGACTTGTCAGGCGCTTAACGGCAGCGCAACGCATTTTTTGCTTATATGACAAACAACGATAAGTACTGCCTGATGAATATGGAGAAGATGCAGAATAACTACCCACCTTATCCCTTTCAACTATTGTGAAAGTATGAGGGAGGCAAGACTACAAATGTCGGGCAGCTAAGGATGGTACCAGGATGGAGGAAACATGACTTCAAGCCCTGGAGGTATGGCTGTAGGTCTAAAGTCCAGCTAGTCCACAAAAGGAAGCAGTGACAAGTAAGCCCTGTCTGATCAAAGGTTAGACAGGAACGGTGCAAACCGCAGTCAAAGACGATCGAAGAATCATACTTGTTATCTTAATTCCTGTCTGGGGGAGAGAGAGAGAGAGAGAGAGAGAGAGAGAGAGAGAGAGAGAGAGAGAGAGAGAGAGAGAGAGAGAGAGAGAGAGAGAGAGAGAGAAAAGAGAGGCAGGCAGACAGACAGACAGACAGACAGAGGGGATCAGACGGTAATCTGACTGCACTTCATTTGAAACATGGGCCTCCATTTCTTCTCTGCACTGGCCTGTATCTCGCAGCCATGGACATCTCTGGGTGCATGCCTGTAGGCCCGTTTCTTGCCTTCCACTCGGGGAAATAGCAGGACTATGGGGAACCTTCAGTTGACCCAACCGTATCTACCATAGCGTGCTTATCAATGGAATTTTATTGATTGGGGGGGGGGGGGGGGGGGGTCAAGAGCGAAACCATCTTCTTTTTATCAGTCGGCAGAATTATACATGGTGTAGTCGGTGTTTTTTTGCATGTGGTTAACTGATGATGATAGCGAATATTTCTCGTTTTCATACTATTGATATTTCAAGACAATATCTTTTTTAAGACTCCAGTACATAATGAGTTGCGTTGCAACTGGAGGTCAGTTTGTATTTGCTAGTATGCTGTTAATATGCCATGGATAAAAGCTATTCAATGAAACGAACAGATTGAAAATCGAATGGTTCTATGAAAAGTTAATCCAAACCGTAATGCTACACGCCAGAAAAAGTAACAACATCAGAAACGAATGAATTTTGTATCGTACTTGATGGTCAGGATGAGAAGTTGGATGTATATAACTGTGCCTTTAAAGCAGCATCAAACAACAGTTTGCCAACACCTCTTCCCAAGGTTGCAAAAAGCCTATAGTTTTGTAATCGATCAAAATCTTAATATCAGCAACCTGACTCCCACCCGCCTAATATGGCTCCTAGTGGAAACGTTTTTCAGGTGCAAAAGGACTTATTTTGTGAAGGAGAGTCACATCTGTGTCATTAATGAGACTTGAAAGGCACCAATACACATGGTCGATGTGGAAAAGGATATTCGTAGTTATTGTGGCACTGCTGAAGAAAATACTAGTCATCACAGAAAAAAAGGTACAGGTGCCCCATAACCTATGTGGTCGTAGAGGAGCGAGGCATCAGAAACCTCAGCTTCTCTAGGGGCCAGCATATTTAGGGCGGCGCCCATCTCCTTTCCCTCGCTGCTTTACCTTCCCTGACCCTAAAGAGGCAGGTACCCATTTACAGCTGTGTGAATTGGGGGACTGTGTTGAAGCCAACGCGCGCAAACGGTCACCCATCCAAGCGGTAACTATACACAGTGCTGCTTTACCTTAGGTGGGAAAAGCGAGTGCTCAAAAACAGTAGTAGGCCATTGTGTGCCGGTGGAAACAGAAGACAAATTTTACAAAACCGCATACACACAGGGACTGGATGTAAAAAAGCACATGAGTACTTATTCCATTATCCTCTTTATAAAAGAATAAATAAAAAATAAAAATAGTATTTGTCAACTTATGTAATTATTTACATTCTCCTCAGAGTATCTTTTCAATTAAAAAAGGGCGCATAATAACTTGAATATGCTTTTCATTTGTTTAAATTTGTCATGTTTGTCATATGAGTTACATATTTTGACAACAAGCAGTCTGTACTGTGTGTGTGTGTGTGTGTGAAATAGAGAGCGAGAGAGAAAGAGAGAGAGAGAGAGAGAGAGAGAGAGAGAGAGTGTGTGTGTGTGTGTGTGTGTGTGTGTGTGTGTGTGTGTGTGTGTGTGTGTGTGTGTGTGTGTGTGTGTTTGTACGCCTGCGTGCGTACGTTTGTATGTTGTGTGTGTGTTGTGTGTGTGTGTGTTTGTGTGTGTGTGTGTGTGATCAAATCACGGAACTCGAAAATCGTATAACTCACAAACTACACAGAAAATCATACTGATAGAAAACAAGATATCTTACCCCCATATCTCCACAATAACTACCAGAACTCTAAGACAGAATAATAAAGTAGACAAACAAGCAGACAGACAAACGGATATGCATGCATACAAACAAGTACGCGGACAGACAAACAAACGGACAACCATAGCAATAGCATCTGCCCATCTTCCTGCTTGCTATAGGGAATTGTAATTTGAATAGAAATTGTCTGAGCCCATTCTTTACAGTGTTTGGAAATCGATGGTACATATAGGCTGTCAGCTGTCTCTGGGGCAAAATCAGATAACCTCCCTTTTTTGTCTGTCAATTTTCTTTTTGTTGTTTGGTTTTTGTTGTTTTTTCCTGTCTTTTTTCTGTAGTTTTTTCATGTTTTCTTTCTTTTTTTTCAATTTTGTTGGCTGCTTAGTTTTCTTTTCTTTTTTTTTGGTGGTGGGGGGGGGGGGGTTATTTATTTATTTTGCGTTTTTTATGGAGTTCTTATATTTCTGTCTTTTCTTTGTAGGATGTCTCTCTGTCAGTATATGTGCCTCTCTTTCTATGTCTGTCTTTCCGTGCCTCTGCGTGTCTGTCGTTCTCCTTTCTCTCTTATTTGCCTTTCAGTGTATGTATGCTATTGCTTCTTTCTTTCATAACATAATTTATTTTCTTTGTGTCTTCTTCTCGCTCTTTCCTTCTTACTTTCATTCTTTTTTTTCTCTTATCTATGTTTTCCCTTTATCATGTTTTGCTCTGCTTAAGACTGGTTTTCTATCCTTTCTTGTTTTTGAATTTACGCTTTTGGAAGGAGAACTGTAGTTTTTTCTTTCTTTCTTCATTAATTGATTAATGCCTTTGTACGTTGCTTTATTGTTAGACATCTGAAATGCTTGAACTTTTCTTTCTCTCAATGTTAGTTTTTTTTGTTTTATGACATTATTATCGTCATGTTTATTGGTGTTTTTTTTTTACTGTTGCTGTTGTTTTATCAGTACCATTTAGAAGTTGCTTTTTGGTATCTTGCAATCATTTTAACCATTGTGGAATGATCAACTTTCTCACATTTTCCCTAAAATTTCAATAAAAAATGTATTCATTTTTTTCACTCTATTATTCCAGAAAACATATTTTCTGTCATTTTTAGCAAATATGTACACGATCTACGAATGCACGTCTAATACAAATGCATCCGGTAGTTAAGAGTTAAGAGTATGGACATTGTTCAACCTTTTAATCATTGCAGTTGTGTGTGAGCGAGAGAGAGAGGTGAGGGAGAGAGAGAGAGAGAGGAGAGAGAGAGAGAGAGAGAGAGAGAGAGAGAGAAGAGAGAGAGAGAGAAGAGAGAGAGAGATGAGAGAGAGAAGAGAGAGAGAGAGAGAGAGAAGAGAAGGCAGGTAGGCAGGGGGGTGGGGTTTGAGAGCTGAGAAGAAGGATATAGAAGAATATTGAATGAGTTTGTCAACTGTATGGAGGCATGTGTGTGGGAAAAGATAGCAAGGTGTAATCAACGGCTAGTCCACAGAGAGAGAGAGAGAGAGACAGAGAGAGAGAGAGACAGAGACAGAGAGAGAGCGAGATAGAGAGAGCCAGACAGAGACAGACAGAGAGAGACAGAGACCGAGAAAGAAAGATGTAGAGAGCGAGAAAGAGAGAGACAGAGAGATAGAGAGAGAGAGCGAGAGAGAGAGACAGAGAGATAGAGAGAGAGAACGAGAGACAAGAGAGACGGACAGAGCGAGAGACAGAGAGACACACAGAGCGAGAGATGGAGCGAAAGACAGAGACAGAGAGACAGAGTGAGAGAGAGGAGAGATTGGTAACTTCACAGATAGGAACGATGCAGAACTCAAATCAAAGACGCTTCAAGAGCCATTCCCAACCTTTCAGTGACCTTTGAGTGCTCGGCTGCAATCTGACCACCACGGCATTTGAAAAATGGACCTCCATCCCTCTCCTCCATTGGCATGCCTCTTACAATCAGGGCACGCTAGTAGAATATCTTCTGCACGTGCCGCTGTGAGAGAGGACTGAAGTATGGGTTCTTGGTCCGTCCCAACCGTACTTACCATAGCTTGTTTAGCGATTTGGCTTGTGTGATGGGAGGGCAGAGGGCTTGTCAGGTTCTTTTTTGCAAATGGTACGTTTACTCAGTCTTGTGTGTGTGTGTGTGTGTGTGTGTGTGTGTGTCTGTGTTTGTTTGTGTGTGTGCGTGCGTTGTACGTGTGTGTGTGTGTGTGTGCCTGTGTGTGTGTGTGTGTGTGTGCCTGTGTGTGGTATTTTTACTCGGGTCTTTACACTGGATTGGTGGTCTAGAGGTAACGCGCCTGTCTAGAAATCAAAAAGTCCGGGTCGGAAGTGTGCGGTGGTTCAAATCCCGTTTGAACCCGAAACTTTTCTCCTATCCATTAAGACCATGAGTGGTGGTCTGGGTGCTAGTCATTGGGATGAGACGATCAACCGAGGTCCCGTGTGCTACTCAAAATTATTCAGCACACGTAAAAGAACCCACGGCAACAAGAGAGTTGTCCCTGGCAATATTCTGTTGAAAAAAGCCACTCCGATAGGGAAACAAATACAGACCCCCTTCGAAGAAAAGGTGGCGCTGCTCTTGTGGCGACGCGCTCTCCCTAGGGTGAGCATCCCGAATTTCACGCAGAGAAATCTCGTGACTTAAAGTGGTATAAATAACAAATAAAATAAATATTTAAAAATAACCCACTTGTAATGTACGCAGATTAACTGTCTCTGTCATTTTTGGGGGGATACAGAGTGTTGCAAAA
>CM054147.1:49645554-49658054 GCA_028751875.1 Rapana venosa
TTTTATTTATTCTTTTATATCGATGATAATGGAATAAGCACTTATGTGCTTTTTACATCAAGTCCCCGTGTGTATGCGGATTTGTGAATTCTATCATCTGTTCCCACCGACACACAATGGCCTACTCTTACGAAAAGCAAAACGGGTTTTAACATGTGCGCAAGATGTCCTGCTTGCGTTTGCACACGGGGCCTCGGTTTAGAGTTTCATCCGAAAGACTTTTGGGGAGGGTGGAGTCGGCACTGATGCTAACTAGTAAAGTAAAGTAAGTAAAGGAGTCCCATAACCTATAAGGTCGTAGGGGAGCGAGGCGTCAGAGACCTCACTTCTCTAGGGCCAGCATATTGAGGGTGGCGCCCATCCCCTCTCCCTCTGTGCTTTACCTTCCCTGACCCTAAAGAGGGCAGGTACCCATTTACAGCTGGGTGAACTGGGGGAACTATACTGAAGCCAAGGCGCGCAAATGGTCACCCATCCAACTGGTAACCACGCTCGACGCTGCTTAACTTGGCTGGGGGAAAGCAAGTGCTCCGACCACTGAGCTATCCCGTCCCTATCCCTATCCATGTCCCGATGCTAACTACAGAGGAAAAATCATCTTGAACGGAATTCGAACCCGGGTCAGCAGATCACGAGCGCATGACTCCAACCACCAGGCTATCCCGTTCCCCCTCTTCATCTCAACTGCTTTGTCAGTGAAACGGCACAAGTGAACCTCAACTCGACAGACCGCGTTAAGATATACCACAGTGGACGACTCTCACTCTTCACAACATTATCAAGCCGATAAGTAAAATGAGACAACCACTGAAAGCACAGTTGAGGGAAGTGTGGAATAATCCCTGTTCAGCAACACGGAATACGCGGAATAGACCCAGAAAACCGGAGGAAATTTCTAATCATTGCAAGCCACATGCCACTGTGAGAGGAGGAAGTGGGAGATACTTTCAACTGGCTAGCGTTTGTCCTATTCCGACATACGCTTATCTGAGAAGGCCTGACATGATGGAGGAGAGTCTACAATCGTTCATGGATGCAGTCAGTCCGGCCACACCTGTCTAGTCACCGTCTGGTAAAGTTGCTGAACTGATAAGGAATCAGGCTTGTGATCTTGATAGTTCCTAAACTGCAGGTGTGACATCGAAACGAAACAACGCCTCCTAAGTTAGATAATATGGAGAATTGTTTGTAGTTTTCTTCGTTTACTTATCAGAACCGATGTGTCCTTTGCTGCGCTGAACGTTGTGTATAGATGTGGATCGGTGGTCTAGAGGTAACGCGCCTGTCTAGAAAGCGAAAAGTCCGGGTCTGAAGTGTGCGGCGGTTCGTACCCCGTTTGGACTGGAAACTTTTCCCCCATCCATTAGACCATGAGTGGTGGTCTGGGCGCTAGTCTTTCGGATGAGACGATAAACCGAGGTCCCGTGTGTTACACGTAATTATTTCGCGCACGTAAAAGAACCCACGGCAACAAGAGAGTTGTCCCTGGCAAAATTCTTAGAAAAAAGCCACTCTGATAGGGAAACAAATACAGTTGCAGACATGAAAAAAAGGGTGGCGCTGCGCTTGTGGCGACGCGCTCTCCCGCTCTCCCCGGGGAGAGCAGCCCGAATTTCACGGAGAGAAATCTGCCGTGACTTAAAGTGGTATGAAATGAAATCTGAGCGCTTTGATTTGTTGCTTTACAAGATTCAGCGCTATATAAATTTCATACATTATTATTATTATGTCTTCAAATATAAAGTGTGTATATCTAAAGACCCTGTTTTTTGCCATCATCATCATCATCATCATCATCGTCGTCGTCGTCATCATCGTCGTCGTCATCATCGTCACCTTCATCACCCTTCATACTTATCATCATCATCATCAGAATCATAAGAATCAGAATCATAAGAATCAGAATCATCATCATCATCATCATCATCACTCCAACCACCATCAACATCATGATCATTCATTATCATCATCATCACAATCGATATCATCATTACCATTATCACCATCACATCAACATTACTACCACTACCACCACCACCACCACCACAACCATATCATCACACCACCACCACCACAACCATCACCACCACCATCACCACCCACCACCACCCACCACCACCACCACCATCACCACCACCCTCACCACCACCACCACCACCACCACCACCATCACAATCACCATCATCATCACAACCCATCATCTCCTATTCAACCCAGCCCCAACCTCAATTCAGGTCAGCAGACAACTGTGCTGGTCAGCCCTGTCACGCACACAGCAGACCTCTGTGGTCAGTGACCTCAGACACTCTGCTGTGCACTGACCCCCCTGCCAATGACAGCACACGTCAGCTGGGAGGTCAGGGGGTAGGGGTGGGGGGGGGGGGGGGGCAGATGTCCTAGGGTCCAGTGTCTGTGCATCTAATGAGGGGTGTCGGCATCATGTGTTTCCTGCTTGTGTGTGTACTTGTCTTTCTATGTCTGGGTCTGTATACGTATATATTCCTCTAATAATACAGTTGTCATGCAATAATAATAATAATAATAATAATAATAATAATAATGTATGGAATTTATATAGCGCTGAATCTTGTAAAGCAACAAATCGAAGCGCTCAGATTTTTTCTAATGCGTGTGTATGCGGTTTTTAAATTTTGTCATCTGTTCCCACCGGCACACAATGGCCTACTCTTTCGAACAGCGGAACAGGATTTAACGTGTGCGCAAGATGTTCTGCGTGCGTTCGGTTTATAGTCTTATCTGAAGGACTTTGACATTCAGTTCGATTTTTTTTGGTCAAACTGGGAAGAAAGGGCGAGGCTGGGAATCGAACCCAGAACCTCACGGTTTACTTGTTGGCAGGCAAACGTCTCAACCATCCTGCCACCTTCCTTCATGTGTATAATTATAATTATATGTATCGCTTTTATCGTTTCTTAACTCCGTCTCTCTGACAATCTTCTCTCTCCTATCTCTATCTCGCTTTCTCCCTACCCCCCCCCCCCTCTCTCTCTCTCTCTCACGCGCGCTCTCTCTATGTCTCTCTCTCTCTGCATCTCTCTCTCTCTGTCTCTGTCTGTCTGTCTGTCTACCTGTCTATGTGTCTCGCTATTTCCATATAAACACACATCAAGACACACCGACTGAAAATGAGAGAGAGACAGAGAGAGGTAGAGAGATAGAGACACAGAGACAGAAAGGCACAGAGAGACAGACAGACAGAGACATAGACACAAAGACAAAGAGATACAGAGAGACAAATAGAACGACAAACAACCAGGCAGACAAACTTATATACTTGGACATAAAAGCAGACAGTGCAGAGATAAGCATGCCGACAGACAGAGAAAATCGAGTATGTTTGTACTCCCATCAAACATGAACTACTAAAGCACAAAATAATAGAGACTGATTTGAAACGACTGAAAGATGCCAGTAGGTTACGAGTGTGACACACTGATAAAAAAAAAAGCAGAAACCCTGAAAGTACTCTTTGTAAAACTGGAAAGGATACATCAAATACCAGTGTAGCTTCAGTGTAGCTGCGATACACACCACCCCTACACAGATAATGTTACTAAGAACGTATTTATTTTTAAAGTGTCGCTGGAATGGACACAGGCGATAAAGGGAGATAATCCCTCCACCTCGTCTGCTTTAGTCACTGAAAAGAAAGTGCAAGCGAGAGCGGACATTGAGTAAAGATATCCCTGACAGACTAAGATAGCTGGCTCTTCACCTAAGCACATCAACATCGATATCAAGTTGATAAGCTAGAGTCACTGAAATCACCTTGTAGGAGGGGGTTAAGACTGAGAGATGTCTAGCGTTTGAATACACGGAATGCACAGAGGAGACCCGGTCTGTTGGGAGGTGGGGGGAGGGGGGTAGTTGA
Source organism: Rapana venosa (assembly GCA_028751875.1). Taxonomy (NCBI): domain Eukaryota; kingdom Metazoa; phylum Mollusca; class Gastropoda; order Neogastropoda; family Muricidae; genus Rapana; species Rapana venosa. Next base: position 49,649,447 of record CM054147.1, read on the forward strand.
GACGGAGAGAGAGAGAGAGAGAGGGAGAGAGAGAGAGGAGACAGAGAGAGAGAGAGAGGTGATAGAGAGGAGAGAAAGGAGAGAGAGAGAGAGAGAGAGAGAGAGAAGAGGAGAGAGAGAGAGAGAGAGAGAGGAGAGATAGAGAGGAGATAATGAGGAGATAGAGAGGAGACAAGAGAGGAGATAGAGGGGAGATAGAGAAGAGACATAGGAGAGAGAGAGAGGGAGAGAGAGAGGAGAGAGAGAGAGGAGATAATGAGGAGATAGAGAGGAGACAAGAGAGGAGAGAGAGGGGAGATAGAGAAGAGACATAGGAGAGAGAGAGAGAGAGAGAGAGAGAGAGAGAGAGAGAGAGGAGAGAGAGAGAGAGAGAGAGGAGATAAAGAGGAGAGAGACACAGAGAGAAGACAGAGAGGAGATAGAGAGGAGATAGAGAGGGGGAGACAGACGGGAGAGAGGAGACAGAGGGGAGATAGGATACAAAGAGGAGAGAGGAGACAGAAAGGAGAGAGGAGACAGAGAAGAGGGAGATAGAGAGGAGACTGGGATAGAGATAGAGAGGAAACAGAGATGAGTCAGAGAGGAGTCTGAGATAGAGAGGAGAGAGAGGAGAGGAGACAGAGAGGAGACTGAGATAGAGAGGAGAGAGGGGAGAGGAGACAGAGAGGAGAGAGACAGAAGATAGAGAGGATACAGATAGGAGATAGAGAAAAGATAGAGAGATACAGATAGGAGACAGAGAAAAGATAGAGAGGATACAGATAGGAGATAGAGAAAAGATAGAGAGGATACAGATAGGAGATAGAGAAAAGATAGAGAGGATACAGATAGGAGACAGAGAAAAGATAGAGAGGATACAGATAGGAGACAGAGAAAAGATAGAGAGGATACAGATAGGAGACAGAGAAAAGATAGAGAGGATACAGATAGGAGATAGAGAAAAGATAGAGAGGATACAGATAGGAGACAGAGAAAAGATAGAGAGGATACAGATAGGAGATAGAGAAAAGATAGAGAGGATACAGATAGGAGATAGAGAAAAGATAGAGAGGATACAGATAGGAGACAGAGAAAAGATAGAGAGGAGAGAAAGATAGAGAGGATACAGATAGGAGACAGAGAAAAGATAGAGAGGATACAGATAGGAGACAGACAAAAATAGAGAGGATACAGATAGGAGATAGAGAAAAGATAGAGAGGATACAGATAGGAGACAGAGAAAAGATAGAGAGGATACAGATAGGAGACAGAGAAAGATAGAGAGGATACAGATAGGAGATAGAGAAAAGATAGAGAGGATACAAATAGGAGACAGAGAAAAGATAGAGAGGATACAGATAGGAGACAGAGAAAAGATAGAGAGGATACAGATAGGAGACAGAGAAAAGATAGAGAGGATACAGATAGGAGAAGAGAAAAGATAGAGAGGATACAGATAGGAGACAGAGAAAAGATAGAGAGGATACAGATAGGAGACAGAGAAAAGATAGAGAGGATACAGATAGGAGACAGAGAAAAGATAGAGAGGATACAGATAGGAGACAGAGAAAAGATAGAGAGGATACAGATAGGAGACAGAGAAAAGTTTAGAGAGGATACAGATAGGAGACAGAGAAAAGATAGAGAGGATACAGATAGGAGACAGAGAAAAGATAGAGAGGATACAGATAGGAGATAGAGAAAAGATAGAGAGGATACAGATAGGAGACAGAGAAAAGATAGAGAGGATACAGATAGGAGACAGAGAAAAGATAGAGAGGATACAGATAGGAGACAGAGAAAAGATAGAGAGGATACAGATAGGAGACAGAGAAAAGATAGAGAGGATACAGATAGGAGACAGAGAAAAGATAGAGAGGATACAGATAGGAGACAGAGAAAAGATAGAGAGGATACAGATAGGAGACAGAGAAAAGATAGAGAGGATACAGATAGGAGACAGAGAAAAGATAGAGAGGATACAGATAGGAGATAGAGAAAAGATAGAGAGGATACAGATAGGAGACAGAGGAAAAGATAGAGAGGATACAGATAGGAGATAGAAAGGAGACAGAGATGAGACAAAGAAGAAAGAGAAGACAGAGAGGAGACAGAGAGGAGACAGAGAGGAGACAGAGAGGAGACATATAGAAGATGGAGAGGAGAGAGGTAGGAGACAGAAAGGAGACAGAGAGGAGAAATCTCTCAGAGTGGAGAAAGAGAGGGGGGGGGGGGAATAGGAAAAAGAGAGAGAGGAGACAGAGAGGAGACAGAGAGGAGACAGAGACAGAGGGGAGACGGAGGGGAGACAGAGAGGAGACAGGAGACAGAGAGGAGAGAGAGAGGGGGGGAGACAGAGAGGAGAAAGAGAGAGAGACAAAGAGAGAGAGAGGAGAGAGAGAAGAGACGGGAGAGGAGAGATGATACAGAGATGAGACAGATAAGAGATAGACATGAGACTGATATAGAGACAGAGGTTGAGAGGAGACAGAGATGCGACATAGACAGAGGGGAGACAGAGAGGAGACAGGAGACAGAGAAGAAAGAGAGAAGAAAGGAGACGGAGAATAGAAGAGACAGAGAGGAGAGAGGACACAGATAGGAGGGGAGACAGACAGACAGACAGCCAAACAGACAGACACAGATTACTTAGAAATGAGAGTGAAGTGAGAGAGAACTGAGAGTTGACTTCGATTATAAATGTCGCTGATAGGCCAAGATAGCTGGCTCTGTCTCTGTCTCCTCTCTCTGTGGATCTTCATCTCAGCACATCAACAAAGCTCAAGTTGATAAGCTAGAGTGATTTCAGTATCACCGTTTAGGAGGGGTCAAGACTGAGAGATGTCTAGCGTTTGAATGAATGGCATGCACAGAGGAGACCCGACCTGTTGGGTTGGGGGGTGGGGGGCAGTTGAGACGGAGACAGAGAGGAGAGAGAGAGAGAGAGAGAGAGACGAGAGAGAGCGGAGAGAGAGAGAGAGAGAGAGAGGAGAGAGAGAGAGAGGAGAGAGAAGACAGAGAGCAGACAGAGAGAAGACAGACAGGAAGGAGAGAGGAGACAGAGAGAGGAGGGAGAGAGGAGTGAGAGAGAGGAGACAGAGAGGAGAGAGAGAGGAGACAGTGAGGGACAGAGGTAGAGAGAGAGGAGAGAGAGAGAGGAGAGAGGTGAGGGGACAGAGAGGAGACAGTGAGGGACAGAGAGGAGACAGTGAGGGACAGAGAGGAGAGAGAGAGGAGAGAGAGAGGAGAGAGAGGAGACAGTGAGGACAGAGAGAGAGAGAGAGAGAGAGACATGAGAGAGGAGGAAGGAGGGGAGAGAGGAAAATGAGGACAGAGAGTAGAGAGAGAAGAGGAGTGAGAGAGAGGCCAGTGAGGGACAGAGAGATAGAGAGAGACGGAGAGAGAGAGGAGAGAGAGAGAGAGAGGAGACAGTGAGGGACAGAGAGTAGAGAGAGAGGAGACAGAGAGGAGAGAGAGAGAGAGAGAGAGAGAGAGAGAGAGGAGACAGTGAGGGACAGAGAGTAGAGAGAGAGGAGACAGAGAGGAGAGAGAGAGAGAGAGGAGAGGAGAGAGAGAGGAGACAGTGAGGGACGAGAGTAGAGAGAGAGAGAGAGAGGAGAGGGAAGAGAGAGGAGAGAGAGAGGAGACAGTGAGGGACAGAGAGGAGAGAGAGAGGAGAGAAGAGAGGAGACAGTGGGAGACGAGAGGGACGAGGGAGTGAGGCAGAGAGGAGACAGTGAGGGACAGAGAGGAGGGACAGTGAGGGACAGAGAGGAGAGAGAGAGGAGACAGTAAGGGACAGAGAGGAGACAGTGAGGGACAGAGAGGGACAGAGAGGTGACAGTGAGGGACAGAGAGGAGACAGTGAGGGACAGTGAGGGACAGAGAGGTGACAGTGAGGGACAGAGAGGAGACAGTGAGGGACAGTGAGGGACAGAGAGGAGACAGTGAGGGACAGTGAAGGACAGAGAGGTGACAGTGAGGGACAGAGAGGAGACAGTGAGGGACAGAGAGGAGACAGTGAGGGACAGAGAGGAGAGAGAGAGGTGACAGTGAGGGACAGAGAGGGGAGAGAGAGGAGAGAGTGAGGGACAGAGAGGAGAGAGAGAGGAAACAGTGAGGGACAGAGAGGGCAGAGAGAGGAGAGAGTGAGGGACAGAGAGTGTAGAGAGAGGAGAGAGAAAGGAGAGAGAGAGAGAGAGAGAGAGAGAGAGAGAAGAGAGAGAGAGAGAGAGGAGACAGAGAGGAGAAAGAGAGGAGAGAGAGAGGAGACAGTGGGGGACAGAGAGGAGAGAGAGAGAGGAGAGAGGAGACAGTGAGGGACAGAGATGAGAGAGAGAGGAGAGAGAAAGGAGATAGAGAGGAGAGATGGAGGAGACAGACGGGGAGAGAGGATACGGAGGAGAGAGAGGTGATAGAGAGGAGACAGAGATAGAGACAGAGAGGAGAAAGAGAGGAGGGGAGGACAGAGAGAGAGGAGAGAGAGAGAAGAGAGAGAGGAGACTGGGATAGAGACAGAGAGGAAATAGCGACAGAGAGGAGGCAGAGACTGAGAGGAGGCAGAGAAGAAAGATGAGATAGAGAAGAAAGATGAGAGAGACAAAGAGGAGACATAGAAGCAAGACGAGACAGAGACAAAGAGGAGAAAGAAGAAGGAGAATAGAGGAGACAGAGAGGAGAAAGGACACAGAGAGGAGACAGAGTCAGAGAGGAGACAGACAGATAGCCAGCCAGACAGACAGACACATATACTTAGAAATGAGAGCGAATTGAGAGAGAAGTGAGAGTTGACTGTGAGCAAAGATATCGCTGACAGGCCAAGATAGCTAGTTGGCTCTTCATCTCAGCACATCAACATCGACATCAGGTTGATAAGCTAGAGTCACTGAAATCACCGTTGTTGTGGGGGTCAAGACTGAAAGATGTCTAGCTGTTGAATACATAGAATGCACAGAGGGGACCCGACCTGTTTGGATTGGGGTTGAGGGGTAGGGGATTTCTCATGCCTGCGTGACAGCTGAGACAGAGACAGAGATAAAACAGAGGGAAGACACACAGAGAGAGGAGACAGGAGAGAGAGAGAGAGAGAGAGAGAGAGATGAGAGAGAGAGAGAGAGAGAGAGAGAGAGAGAGAGGAGAGAGATATGACCCAGAGGGGAGATAAGAGAGAGAGAAGAGAGAGAGAGAGAGTCGGGATAGGAGAGAGAGACAGAGGGAAGATAGGAGAGAGAGAGTGGGGATAGGAGAGAGAGAGAGAGAGAGAGAGAGAAGAGATAGGAGAGAGAGACGGAGATAGAGACAGAGAAGAGACAGGAGAGAGAGAGGCAGACAGGAGACAGATATAGAGATGAGACAGAGACAAAGAGGAGACAGAGACAGAAAGGAGACAGCGATGAGACACAGAGGAGGCAGCCACAGAGAAGAGAGGAGACCGAGAGAGAGAGGAGAAAAACGGACAGAAAAACAGTATCATGGTTATCATGTATGGGGTCAGATTCCACCAACACATTCGTGTCTGACAATGTCTGGATGGATAGGGATGACTGTTTTACTGACTGTTCATTTGTCTCTAGGTTTTTCGGACTTTCTGCATTTGTTTATCATGTATCTGTGTTTGAAAACATGAATTGAGGAGATCACCAAAGAAAAACGGACAAGTTTCAAATCAGGATGCGACGAAGCGCTATAGAGGAAAGTTTTAACCTGAGAATACTTTGTGAGAAGTGTTTGCAACACCAGCAAGATCTGTACCACGTCTTTGTGGACTTAAAAAAGACGTTCGATAGAGTTTGGCACACAACCTTGTGACCAACCGTATAATACTATCTGATGCTTTGCATTTATACCTGATAGACAAAGCTGCTTAATGAATTAGTAAACAGTACCTGATAGACAAAGCTGCCTAATGAATTAGTAAACAGGTATGTAAAACATTATGATTTTTAAAGCTAGATATCATGAATTTGAATGACTTTAGTCTAGTGCCTTATGGATTTAGAATGGAGATGGTTGTAAGTATCTAGGTCAAATCATCGGCAAAATATTATGCTATTTGGTGGTTTGTATTGGATCCCACTTTAACTCGAAGCAAATTTGTCTGTGTTAAATTAAGTTTACTCTTCCTGTGGAGAGCGCCCAATCTATTCTTGGTCTTTTTCGTGTATGTTGCCTATACATGAAGATACAATATCGAATGTTTGTCAGAGAATACTATTGGTAGGGAAGTTTGGTGGCTTGTGCAAAGTGCAAATGTATTTTCCATGGATGTAAGGATTGACTATAACTTTGGTTTGTGAGACACATAGATAAATCGAAACATACAGTGAAACATACATGCACACACGCACGAACACACGCACATACAAGCAAGCATGCATGCACACACGCGCATGCGTGCATGTATGAATGCATAGAAGCATCCATCCATGCAAACATACATGCATACATACACACATGCATACATGCGTGAATACATGCATTCATACGTGCATACATACATGCATATATACATGTATACATACATATATACATACATGCATGCAGACATAAATACATATACACATACATACATACATACATGCACACATACATGCATACATACATACATACATACATACAAGCGCGATTTGATACCCAGCGACTGAGAGACACCAACGTGAAGTCTGCATTCATCAACAATCTGAGGAACAGATTCCACATCCTGCAGAATATGACAGAACAGCATGACATAGATACAACATGGAAGCAGATCTGTAAACTGTACACTGAGAGCAGCAAAGAGAACATCGGTCATCAAAAGAAGAAGACCAGCAATGACTGGATCCAACAAGAGACCCTCGATGCCATCAAAGAAAGGAGAGAGATCAAGGAGAGACTTCTGCAAGTAAAGTCTCCACGGCTACGAGAGAGGCAGGAAGAGTTGTACAGAGAGGCACACAGGAAAGTGAAGAGACTCGCACGCCGTGACAAGAGAGAAGCCATGGACCAGCTGGCAGCTGAGGCAGAAGAGGCGGTGGCCCAAGGAGAGCAAGGGAGAGTCTACAAGATCACCAAGAAAGTATGCAACAAATTTAAGAGGAGCGCTGGGGGACCAGTCAGGGACAGACAAGGGAAACTGTTGACAACAGAGAAAGAGCAAGAAGAGATGGGCTGAACACTTCCAGGAATTTCTCAACCGACCACCACCTGACGAGACAGCCGACATCCCAGAAGCTACAAAAGACTTAGACATTGGCGTCAACCCCCCAACAAAGGAAGAGATAGTGGCTGCCATCAAGACCCTCAAGAACGGCAAGTCACCAGGCCAGGACAACCTTGGTGCCGAACTGATCAAGGCAGATTCTGAACTAGCAGCTGATATACTGCAACCACTGTTCACAGCTGCATGGAAGAACGAGAAAGTACCTGACGATTGGACCAAGAGAGTGATAGTCAAAATACCCAAGAAAGGAACCCTGAGCGACTGCAACAACTGGAGGGGAATCACTCTTTTGTCTGTGCCAAGCAAAATACTGGCCAAGGTCATCATCAGAAGAATATCAGATGCAGTGGACGATGCACTGAGGAAGGAACAAGCAGGGTTCGGAAAGCAACGAGGATGTATAGACCAGATTTTCACGCTCAGAAACATCATCGAACAGTGCACAGAGTGGCAACGACAACTGTATGTGAATTTTGTGGACTTCGAAAAGGCATTTGACGGCATACACAGAGACAGCCTTTGGAGTATCCTTCGACACTATGGCATCCCATCAAAACTGGTACACCTTATCAAGAGCTTCTACGACAACTTCAGATGCTCTGTGGGCCATAGCAACACTGTCTTCGAAGTCAAGACTGGAGTAAGACAAGGATGCATGATGTCAGCCCGAATTTCACGGAGAGAAATCTGCCGTGACTTAAAGTGGTATGAAATAAAATCTGAGCGCTTTGATTTGTTGCTTTACAAGATTCAGCGCTATATAAATTCCATACATTATTATTATTATTATTATTATTATCTCTTCAATCTGGCCATTGATTGGGTGATGAGGAAGACGACAGAAGACACCCCAAGAGGAATTCGCTGGAGCCTGTTCTCAACACTAGACGACCTTGACTTTGCGGATGGCCTGGCGCTGCTGTCACACACACACCAACATATCCAGGAGAAGACCAGCAGACTCCAAACATTCGGACAGCAAGTGGGGATTCGTATTAGCACCCAAAAAACAGAGACAATGTCGCTCAATGTGAACACACCAGCCCCTGTGAAAGTGAATGGAACTGACCTGCGCCAGACAGACAAGTTCATATACCTTGGCGGCATCATCAAACCAGAGGGCGGCACAACAGAAGACATCCAAAACAGACTGGGCAAGGCCAGGAGTGTGTTTAGGGAGATGAACAATATCTGGAGATCAACTCAGTACAGCACCAACACCAAGCTGAAGCTATACCAGAGCTGTGTTGTGTCTACGCTCCTGTACGGTTCTGAGTGCTGGAGGATGACGGAAGTGGATATTACCAAACTTCGATCCTTCCACACCATATGCCTGCGAAGAATTCTCCGGATCTTTTGGCCAGAGAAGATCTCCAATGAAGACCTACTACAAAGATGCAGGCAGGAAGACATGGGAACCATCATCAC
>CM054147.1:49663054-49673054 GCA_028751875.1 Rapana venosa
CCTGTACACACCTTCACGTTCCCTCCGCTCTGCTGCAGATACCTTTTGCCTACGAATACCTAGATTCAACCAATCCACCGTTGGCCGCCGCTCTTTCTCTATTTCGGGTCCATCGACCTGGAATGAGCTCCCTCTCTCTCTTTGCCAGAAAACCTAGACTTTTTAATGCAGCCTCAAGACATATTTATTTCAAACCTAAGATTTCCCCTCTCCTGTTTCATATCAGAGCTATTCCACCGTCAATAGCCCATGTCCTATCACCCTGCTAAAGTACACGACCTGTGTGAGTGTGTGTGCTTTTGAAACACATTTGACTATTGGAATTTTATTTCATAGATTTTGTCTGCAGCGTACCATGTTTGTAAATATCTGTTTGTTTAAACTATTAATTATTTAGCATTAATTGCATGACTGTGTAAGATTAAGTTGACTGCATGCGCTTTGATTTGTCTTTGCAAGATATAGCGCTATATAAGTTCCATTTATTATTATTATTATTATTATTATTATTATTATCATTATTATTATTATTCTTATAATAATAATAATAATAATAATAATAATAATAATAATTATTATTATTATTATTATTATTATTATTATTATTATTATTATTATTATTATTATTGTTATTATCAAAGGTAATGCACCTGCCTAGAAAGCGAAAAAGTCCGGGCCGAAAGTATGCGGTGGTTCGATCCCCGTTTGGGCCTAAAACTTTTACCCCATTCATTAGACCATGAGTGGTGGTCTAGATGCTAGGCTTTCGGATGAGACAATAAACCGAGGTCCTGTGTTATAAATTATTATTTAACGATCGTAAAAGAACCCATGGCAACAAGAGAGCTGTCCTTAGAAAACAGTCTGTAGAGAAAGCCAATTTGATAGGGAATCAAAAGCAGTTGCAGATAGGAAAAGAACAAAATTAATGGGTGGCGCTGCTCTTGTGGCGACGCGCTCTCCCCGAGAAGAGCAGCCCGGATTTCACGCAGAGAAACTTGAAACGTGACTTGTAAGTCGTATAATAAAACACCAATAAAGAAGCAAATGTTTTACACACACACACACACACACAATACCACACAACACCGCATAAAATATACGCACAAACGCGGACGCACACGCACACGCACACACAGATGACACAATTTACACAACCGCATACACACGGTGACTTGATGTAAAAAACACATAAGTTTTTATTCCATTATGCTCGATATAAAAGAAAAAAAATAACACACACACAGACTCGCACACACACGCTACCAAACCACACCACACCACACCATAGCACACCACACCGCACAACACACACACACACACACACACACACACGGAAGCACACACACACACACACACACACACACACGCACACGGAAGCACACACACACACACACATACTACCAAACCACACCACACTATAGCACACCAGACTGCACAACACACACACACACATACATACTCATACACACACACACAAACACACACACACATACTACACACACACACACACACACACACACACACACACACACACACACACACACACACACACACAACACGGATGGAGAGTTCACCCATTTTCAAACACACACCACTATCACGACTGTGCTCTCTCTGTGTCATTTTACTGCGTGTATTTCGTTTTGCTTTCCCCTACAAGGCGTGAGAAATATCCCCCCCTCTCTCTGTCTCTCTCTTTCCCTGTCTCTCTCTCTTTCCCTGTCTCTCTCTCTCTCTCCCTCCCTCCCTCTCTCCCTCCCTCCCTCTCTTCTCTCTCTCTCCTCTCTCCTCTCTCTCTCCCTCCCTCCCCTCTCTGTCTGCTCTATCTCTCTGTCTCTCTATCTGTTTGTCTCTCTCTCTCTCCATCCCTCTCTCTCTCTCCATCCCTCTCTCTCCCTCTCTCTCCCTCTCTCTCTCTCCCCCTCCCTCCCTATCTCTCTCTCTCCCTCCATCTCTCTCTCTTCCTCCCCCCCTCTCTCTCTTCTGTTCTGCCTCTGTCTGTCTTTATCTGTCCTCTGTCTGTCTCTCTCTCTCTCTCTCTCTCTCTATCTGGCCGAAGTGCTTTAAATTCAGAGTTCTCATCCCCCCTCTCATCTCTCTCTCTCTCTCCCCCTCCTTCTCTCTCTGGCAATGCTATGAGGTAAAACACAGAAAAGCACAGTGTCTGCGATAACTTATCTATGACTGTAAACATCAAAGGAGTCATCTGTTTCAGACCAAAGCCTTGTCTCAGACAAGTAGCATCCCATGGTAGTGGTGCCAATTCAAAGAGCATCCCCCACCTTCTGGAAATTATGTGCTAGAAATTCCCTCTTCTCTATCTCACACCTACTTTCTGGAAATCCTGTACTAGGATTCTCCTCTTTTCTATTCCTCTCTTTGTTTGTGCCTTGTTCCAATTTCTTTCTGTCACATCTTTCTTGTCTATTTCTTTTCCTGATTGGTCCATTCTCCTGTTGCCTCCCCCCCCTCCAGAAAGACTTAAATATAACAATTCTTTCCCACGCCAAAGTGGGATGCATTAGGCCTGACTTGCCAGGTATTTAACGACAGCACAACACATTTTCGCTCTAATGACAGACATCAATAGCGTTCGACGACGAAGAGGAAGAGGAAAGGAGAAGGAGAGTACGAGGAGAAAAAGAAGAATTGAGAAGAAGAAGAAGAAGAAGAAGAAGAAGAAGGAGGAGGAGGAGGAGGATTGCGAAGAAGATAATATGAGAAGAAGAATTGCGAAGAAGAAGAAGAAGAAGAAGAAGAAGAAGAAGAAGAATTGCGAAGAAGAAGAATTGCGAAGAAGAAGAATTGCGAAGAAAAAGAATTGCGAAGAAGAAGAAGAATTGCAAAAAAGAAGAAGAAGAATTGCAAAGAAGAAGAAGAAGAATTGCAAAAAAGAAGAAGAAGAAGAAGAAGAAGAAGAAGAAGAAGAAGAAGAAGAAGAAGAAGCAGGAGGAGGAGGAGGAGAAGAAAAATTGCGAAGAAGATATGAGAAGAAGAATTGCGAAGAAAAAGAAGAATTGCGAAGAAGAAGAATTGCGAAGGAGAAAAATTGCGAAGGAGAAGAAGAAGAAGGAGGAGGAGGAGGAGGAGACGACGACGACGACGACGACGACGTGGAAGATGAAAAAGAAGAAGTGCGAAGAATTGTGAAGAAGAATTGTGAAAAAGAGGAAGAAGACGAAGTGCGAAGAATTGCAAAGAAGAAGGATGGGAAGGAGAAGAAGAAGGAAACATATGGCACGGAAAACAGGTCAGATTAGTGGGTGGTAAAGATAGGCAGTGTGTATCACTTATCTGTGTTGAGGATAGCGTCTGCAAAATGTTGCTTTCTTCTAACGCTGACAGTCTGTTTCTTATTTGCATCGGTGTAATTTGAAAAGCAGAGTGGTGAAATAAGGAGACTGTCATGATGTGATGAGTTTCTAAGTTTTCTTATTGTACTGGAGTGTGTGTGTGTGTGTGTGTGTGTGTGTGTGTGTGTGTGTGTGTGTGTGTGTGTGTGTGTGTGTGTGTGTGTGTGTGTGTGTGTGTGTGTGTGTGTGTGTGTGGCGCGCGCGCGTGTGTGTGTGTGTGTGTGTGTGTGTGTGTGTGTGTGTGTGTGTGTGCATGTGTGTGTGTGTTTGTGTGTGTTTGAGTGTGTGCGTGTGTATGCGTATGTATGTGTGTGTTGTGTGTGCATTATCGTATCTTTTGCTTTGCCTATTTTCCTCTCTGTCTCTCTTGTCATTGTCTTTATCTGTCTCTCTGTCTCTCTGTCTCTGTCTTTCTTCGTTGCCTTTCTTTCTTTCTCTCTCTCATTTCTTTCTCCCTTCCTTCCTTTCATCCTTCCTTCCTTTCTTTCTCTTTTTCTGACTTTCTTTCTTTCTGACTTTCTGTCTGTCTGTCTGTCTGTCTTTCTTCCTTCCTTTCTTTCTTTTTTCTGACTTTTTTCTTTCTGACTTATTTCTGTCTGCCTTTCTTTCTTTCTTTCTCTTTTTTTCTTCTTTCCTTCCTTCCTTTTTTTCTTTCTTTGTTTGTTTGTTTGTTCTTTCTTTTGACTTTTTCCCTTTCCCTTCCTTCCCTTTCTTTCTTTCTTTCTTTTTTCTGTCTTCTTTCCTTTTTCCCTCTCTTCTTTCTTTCTTTCAGTCAAAAAGACCCCAGAATTACGTGAAAGGCCCAAGCATAATGCTAGCTAAAATTGTATGAATGAATAAACCAGCCCAAAAACTCTCTTGAGGGCTTGATCGAGAGATATTTTGAAAGAAACGCAGACAGTTTCGTGATATGGTTAGGGGCAGGATAGCGATTTTGGGTGTATTCTGAAAATGTTGTCTAAGAATTCTTTTGGGAAAAAATGTCTTTATTGTTTTTGTGATGTTTTTTTATGCCCCCAGCGGAGAATTCCGTTTAGAGACTTGATTTTTTTTCTTGCTTTCATCTTTGTAGCTTCCTTTATTTAAGTTGCGGTTTCCTTTATTATTTATTACAAGATAAGAAAAATTCGGAGGAGTTTGTGTATTATTGCTTTTTTTTATGTGATTTACTATCTGTATGTATTTTATTTCCCACCTCAGCAATTTTGGGGTGGGTGGGGGGGGAAGTTGGTTGCAAAATCTTCAGGGTGCCCTAACAGCCCTACAAGACTACGAGTTTGTAAAGAATGGCGACGTTGTGTCTGTTTTATTTAGTATGGCTTGTCTTTTCTCTGTAAGTAGTGTATGTCAAGTCTTGTTTCTTGTTTTGTTGCTGTTTTTCTTTTTTCGCCCCTTTCCTTTTCAGGTTGTCTGTCTATTTGTCTGTATGTCGTCGTTGCTATTGTCGCCCTCCTTGTGCTATCCATGTTTTGTTTTGTTTGCTGGGATTGTCTATCGGCCCTTTTCCCTTTTACTTTGTTTCTGTTTCTATGCTTCCCTTTTCTGTTTCTTTTTGTCTGTCTGTCTGTCGTCTGTCCCCGAATTTTGTTTGTCTGACTCTTGTTTGTTGTTTCTCTCCCTCCTCCCCCCTCTCTCTCTTACCCGTCTGACCTCTGTCGTTTCGTTTCTCCCCCCCCCCCCTCTCTTTATTCTCTCTTTCTCTCTTCTCTCTCTCTCTCTCCTCTCTCTTCTCTCTCTCTTTTCTCTTCTTCTCTCCTTCCCTCTCTTCCTTTTTTTCCCCTCTCCTTCTCTCTCTCTCCTCTCTCCTTTTCTTCTTCTCTCTCTCTCTCTCTCTCTCTCTCCCTCACCCCCCCCCTCCTCCCCCCCCCTTTTTTAAAAGCCATTTTATAGGTCAGAGGATAGTGGACAGTGTCCAGTCCCCGGTGTGTCTGTTAGCCCCCACCTCATGAATGGTAACCAATCACTGACACAGGGTTTAGGGGGCTGTGTTGCTTCTCCTCCTTGCTTTTTTTGCTTTTGTGATTGATACTATATCTTCGGTTTTGTTACAGTAGAAAGGTAGGATGGATGGATGGATGGGAAGGAAAGGGAAGGAAGGAAAGGGAAAGGGAAAGGGGGAAGGAGGGGGGGTGGGGGAAAGGGGGATGATGAAAGGAAGGAGGAGGGAAAGGGAAAGGAAAAGAAAAAAAGAACGAAGAAAGAGAAAGAAGAACCAGAAAAAAAGAAAGAAGAAGAAAGGAAAAACAAAGAAAAGAATGATGAATTTAGGAAGGAAAAGGGGGGGCGGGAGGAAGGGGGAGAAAGGAAGGGGGGAAAGGAAAAAAGGAAGAAAAAAAAGGAAGAAAGAAAAGAAGGAAAAAAAGGAGGATGGAAGGAAGGAAGAAAAAAGCGAAAAGGGAAAGGGAAAGGGAAAGGAAGAGGAAAGGGGGAAGGAATGAAGAAGGAAGGAAGAAGGGAGGGAGGAAGGAAGGGAGTAAAGAAAGAAAGACAGGCAGAGAGACAGACAGACAGAAAGAAAGAAGGACAGAAAGAAAGCAAGACAGAGGAAAAGAAAGACAGACAGACAGGCATACGAAGAAAAGAAACACAGAAAGCTAATGACAAGAAGAACAAAAAGGCCAAATTAAATACATAAATAAATAAACACAGACTTAAGAAAAGAAAAAAAGAAAGAAAGCAAGAAAAGCAACAACAAATATCACGCACAGAAAGAATAGTGACTAATATATTACACATAAAATGTCTACAGTTTACACATAGAACGATTTCAATAAAGGAAGGAGAGAGAGAGAGAGAGAGAGAGGAGAGAGAGAGAGAGAGAGAGGAGAGAGAGGAGAGAGTGAGAGAGGAGAGAGAGAGAGAGAGGAGAAGGAACGAAAGAAAGAAAGAAAGTAAAAGAAAGAAGAAAAAAAGAAGAGAGAGAGAGAGAGAGGAGATGAGAGAGAGTGAGAGGAGAGAGAGAGAGAGAGGAGAGTGACAGGCAGACAGACACAGACAGACCGACCGACAGACAGGCAGGCAGACAGACAGACAGGCAGGCAGACAGATAGATAGACAGACGGACAGGCAGACAATCCGACAGACAGACAGACATTAAACGCAGTCAGATTAACAGGAACTCAGCTAGCGAAACAAAAAACCATCGACACGCAAGTAGCCAAAGAAACACAGAAAGAGACAGAGACACACACCGCGTGAAACAGACAAGAGAAGTGGAAACGAAAGAAGACGGGCAGTTTCAATTACCTCGCAGACTAGCCAGCCTTCTGTCCATCTTTCGGTGCAAAAAGGGACAGAGGGAGATACAGGGAAGGGATTGGGGGGGGGGGGGGGGTGTTGAAGAGAAAGATGTCTGGAGAAGTGGAGGGTGGGAGTGATGGGGAGCTGCTCCAGAATTATCCTCTGTCTATTGTCTCGACGTAATTGGTTTACAAGAATGTTTATTCAATAAGAAAGAAACATACAGTTCATATAAATTAATGTGTTTTTAAAATTGTGTTTATTCTTTTATATCGACGACAATGGAATAAGCACCTGTGTTGTTTTTTTACATTCAGTCCCCGTGTGTATGCGGTTTTGTAAATTCTGTCATCTCTTCCCACTGGCACACAGTGGCCTACTCTTACGAAAAGCGGAACAGGATTTAACGTGTGCGTAAGATGTTCTGCGTGCGTTCGCTCAAGGGGCCTCGGTTTATAGTCTCATTCGAAAGACTTTTGGGGAGAGTGGAGTCTGCACTGATGTTAACTCCAGGGGAAAATACCCACCTTGAACGGGAATCGAACCCGGGTCGTCGGATTGCGAGCGCAATGTTCTACCCACTAGGCAGTCCTGTCCCCCGGGATAAGAGCATCATTAAACTAATAGGTAAAGAGCACCAATAAACTAACAGGATAACAACATCAATAAACTAATAGGTTAAGAGCATCAGTAAACTAATAGGTTAAGAGCATCAGTAAACCAATAGGTTAAGAGCATCAACAAACTAGTAGGTTAAGAGCATCAATAAACTAATAGGTTAAGAGTATCAATAAACTAACAGGTGAAGAGCATCAATAAACTAATAGGTTAAGAGCACCAATGAAGTAATAGGTTAAGAGCATCAGTAAAACTACAATGTTAAGAGCATCAATAAACTAATTGGCTAAGAGCATCAGTAAAACTACCAGGATAAGAGCATCAATTAACTAATAGGTTAAGAGCATCAGTAAACCAATAGGTTAAGAGCATCAACAAACTAGTAGGTTAAGAGCATCAATAAACTAATAGGTTAAGAGCATTAATAAACTGGCAGGTGAAGAGCATCAATAAACTAATAGGTTAAGAGCACCAATAAAGTAATAGGTTAAGAGCACCAGTAAAACTACCATGTTAAGAGCATCAATAAACTAATTGGCTAAGAGCATCAGTACAACTACCAGGATAAGAGCATCAATTAACTAATAGGTTAAGAGCATCAGTAAACCAATAGGTTAAGAGCATCAACAAACTAGCAGGTTAAGAGCATCAATAAACTAATAGGTTAAGAGCATCAATAAACTGGCAGGTGAAGAGCATCAATAAACTAATAGGTTAAGAGCACCAATAAAGTAATAGGTTAAGAGCATCAGTAAAACTACCATGTTAAGAGCATCAATAAACTAATTGGCTAAGAGCATCAGTAAAACTACCAGGATAAGGGCATCAATAAACTAATAGGTTAAGAGCACCAGTAAACCTACCAGGTTAAGAGCATCAATAAACTAATTGGCTGAGAGCATCAGTGAACTACCAGGTTTAGAGAATCAATAAAGTAATAGGTTAAGAGCATAAAAAAACTAAGAGGTTAAGGGCATCAATAAACTAATAGGTTAAGAGCATAAGTAAACTAAGAGGTTAAGAGCAATAGCATCAATAAACTAATAGGTTAAGAGCATCAATAAACTAACAGGTTAGGAGCATCAATAAACTAATAGGTTAAGAGCATCAATAAACTACCAGGTTAACAGCATCAATAAACTAACAGGTTAAGAGCATCAATAAACTAACAGGTTAACAGCATCAATAAACTAACAGGTTAAGAGCATCAATAAACCAATAGGTTAACAGCATCAATAAAGTAATAGGTTAAGAGCATCAATAAAGTAATAGTTTAAGAGCATCAAGAAAATAACAGGTTAAGGCATCAATAAACTACCAGGTTAAGAGCATCAATAAACTAATAGGTTAACAGCGTCAATAAACTAATAGGTTAATAGATTCAAGAAACTAGCTGGTTGAGAGCAACAATAAACTAAGAGGTTAAGAGCAAGAGCATCAATAAACTAAGAGGTTAAGAGCAATAGCATCAATAAACTAACAGGTGAAGAGCATCAATAAACTAACAGGTGAAGAGCATCAATAAACTAATAGGTTAAGAGCATCAATAAACTAATAGGTTAAAGCATCAATAAACTAACAAGTGAAGAGCATCAAGAAACTAACAGGTTAAGGAATCAGTAAAATAATAGGTTAAGAGCATCAATAAACTAACAGGTTAAAAACATCAATAAACTAACAGGTTAAAAGCATCAATCAAGTAACAGGTTAAAGGCATCAATAAACTAACAGGTTAAAAGCATCAATAAACGAATAGGTTAAGAGCATCAATAAGCTAACAGGTGAGGAACATTAATAAACTAAAAGGTTAAGAGCATCAATGAACTAACAGGCTATAGAAATTACAGAAAGCTGAAACAGAAGAAGGAGAACAGAGGAAGATGAACCACAATGATGTAAAATAAAAAGAAGGCAAAAAAGGCTGATTCCTAAGGAGAAGGAAATAGAGATAACTGAAGGAAACACACACACAAAAACAGGTAAACAAGACTAGACAGAGACAACCATGACTTGGAAGAAAGATACAAATGCAGGAAGGTAACTTATGTGGAAATATAGAAGAGAAGAGAAGAGAAGAGAAGAGGGGGATGGGAGGAGGGGAGAGCAGAGAAAAGAGGAGAGAAGAGGAGAGGCGAAGAGAAGAGGAGAGAAAGAAAAGAAAAGAAAAGAAAAGAAAAGAGAAGAGAAGGGGAGAAGGGAGAGGCGGGGAGAGGCGAGGAAAGGAGAGGCGAGGAGAGGAGAGGAGAGGAGAGGGGAGAAGAGAAGAGAAGAGGAGATGAGAGAAGAGGAGAGAAGTGGAGAGAAGAGAAGAGTGAGGAAGGAAGGTGAAGGGAGGGGGGGGGGAGGAGATGGACATGGGGATAGGGAGACAGAGAATAAAATGAACAAAAGAAAGATTAAATTGTGTTTGAACAAAGAAAAAGCAAACAAACCCAAAACATCACAACCACCAACAGCAACATCACCACCAACTACAACCGCAACAACCATAATAGCAACAATAACAGCAGCACTGACAAGAACAAGAACATTAACAACAACCAAACATAACAGCAACAACAACAACGACAGCAACAAGGAGAAACAAAAACTAAACACGATAGAAAAGATACAAGCCAAAGACACCAGAGAGCCACAGGCACACAAAGAGCTAGGCAGAAAGTGAAACAGACAAAACACACAAAGAAACAGAGACAACATTAACAGAGAGATTCAGAAGCAGACGAGAGGAGGATGCACAGTCAGTCATTTGAGACCCGAGAAAGAAAGAAAGAAAGGAATAAAAG
>CM054147.1:49675554-49678054 GCA_028751875.1 Rapana venosa
AAACTTATTTCTGTCCTGTAAAAGACCAGGCTGACCTCAGACGGCGTGTCGATCAATGACTGGTTCTTTTAGTGTGGGACTCATTTAAACTAACAGGCAGGCAGACAGACAGACAGACCGTGACACGCACAGAAAAACAATGACAGGGATAGGGAGGGAGGGAGGGAGGGAGGGAGGGAGAGAGAGAGGGAGAGAGAGAGAGAGAGAGAGAGAGAGAGAGAGAGAGAGAATGACAATGACAAATTCTTTTATTTCGAGCACTATGAATAAGCACTCATGTGCTTTTTTACAACTAGTCCCTGCCCGTAGGGTTACATCTTAATAATAACCCAATACTTATACTCTCACACAGAAGAAACAAAGGGAAATAACCCTTTAAACACACACACACACACAAAACCACAACAACAAACAAACAAAACCCTAAAACACGCGCCCCCAAAAAAACCCAACAACACCATAAAACAAAAACAAAAAAAACAATAAAGAAAGAAACAAAAGAAAAACAACAACAAAAAGAGAAAAACAATCAACACCAACAAAGCCTAGAAGAAAAAACAACAAAACTTATAAAGTCATAAAAATAAACATCTACACATTCTAAAATGGTACACATAGTCGTTACACAATAAGATATTGAAATAGAGCATTCATTAAAAGAGAGAGAGAGAGAGAGAGAGAGAGAGAGAGAGAGAGGAGAGAGAAGAGAGAGAGAGAGAGAGAGAGAGAGAGAGAGAGACGGGCAGGCAGGCAGACAAACAGACAGAGACAGACAGACCGTCTGATAAAGTCAGTCATCAGTCAGTCAAACATTCTGTCACTCAGTGAAGAAGTCAGACAGTGAAGAAAACAACAAAATGATCTCGATGATTTTCTAGACTGGCCAGTTCCGCGAGTCATGATCAAGGTCACTGGGCAGAAGGAGGGAATGTTGCCTCAGAGAATGATGGAGGGGGGGGGGGGAAGGAAGGAGATGGTGGGACATCTCCAACAATGCTGTGATCTGCTTTCGGTAGTTTGTTCAGGCTGCGATGATCACTGATCCCGTTCCCTTCGTTCAGCCGCAGATACTTTGTGCTTTCGAACACCCAGATTCAAACAAACCACTGTTGGCCGTCGCTCTTTCTCTGTTTCTGGTCCATCCACCTGGAATGACCTCCCTCTTTCACTTCGCCAAAAGCCGTCACTTGATGCCTTCATATCCAGCCTCAAAACACTTATTTCCTACCGCGCATGGATTTGAAATCTGTTGTTCATTATGTTTAAGGAGAGTTGCATGCGTGTAAATGATTTGAGTGCAAACGCTTCGATTTGCTTGTTGGTGGTGTTGTTGTTTTTTACAAGATTCAGCGCTATATAAATTCCAAAATAATAATAATAATAATAATAATAATAACAATAATAATAATAATAATAATAATCTTTATTATTATTATTATTATTATTATTATTATTATTATTATTATTATTATTATTATTATTATCTCAGATGGCCGTCTCTGGGTCAGTGGTCCAGAGCGTAGTATCTGTATTCATTACATTTCAGAATACAGATATGTATGTGTGATGTATTTATTCTTTTTTTTTTTTTTTAATTCTTTTATATCGAGGATATTGGAATAAGCACCTATGTGCTTTTTTACATTCAGTCCCCGTGTGTATGCAGTTTTGTCAACTCTGTCATCTGTTCCCACCGGCACACAGTGGCCTACTCTTACGAAAAGCGGAACAGGATTTAACGTGTGCGCAAGATGTTCTGCTTGCGTTCGCACACGGGACCTCGGTTTACAGTTGCATCCGAAGGACTCTTCTGTGTGTTTATTTTATTTTATTTATTCTTTTATATCGAGGATAATGGAATAAGCACCTATGTGCTTTTTTTACATCCAGTCCCCGTGTGCGTGCAGTTTTGTCAATTCTATTATCAGTTCCCACCGGCACACAGTGGCCTACTCTTTCGAAAAGTGGAACAGGATTTAACGTGTGCGCAAGATGTTCTGCGTGCGTTCGCACACGGAGCCTCGGTTTACAGTCGCATCCGAAGGATTCTTCTGTGTGTGTGTGTGTGTGTGTGTGTGTGTGTGTATGTGTGTGTGCGCGTGTGTGGTGTGTGTGTGTGTGTGTGTGTTATTGTATGCATCGGTGGTCTAGAGGTAACACACCTGCCCAGAAAGCGAAAAGTCCGGGTCTGAAGTGTGCGGTGGTTTGATCCCTGTTTGGCTCCGAAACTGTTCCCCCCATCCATTAGACCATCAGTAGTGTGATCTGGGTGCTAGTCTTTTGGATGAGACAATGAACCGAAGTCCTGTGTGAAACACGCATTAAACTTTATCGCACGTAAAAGTACTCACGGCAACAAGAGAATTGTTCCTGGCAAAAAAGGTGTAAAAGAAAAGCCACTGTGATATGGAAACAAAGCACACACGCAGACAGGACCCCCACAAAGCCAAACATAAATGGGTGGCGCTGCTTTTATGTTGATATGCTTTCCACAGGGTAG
>CM054147.1:49683054-49698054 GCA_028751875.1 Rapana venosa
AGTAGTAGTAGTAGTAGTAGCAGTAGCAGCAGAAGTAGCAGCAGAAGCAGCAGCAGCAGCAGTAGTAGTAGTAGTAGCATCATCAACAGCAGCAGCAGCAGCAGCAGTCGTAGTCGTAGTAGCAGTAGCAGCGGCAGTAGTAGTAGTAGTAGTAGTAGTAGTAGTAGTCGTAGTAGCAGTAGCAGCGGCAGTAGTAGTAGTAGTAGTAGTAGTAGTAGTAGTAGTAGTAGTAGTAGTAGTAGTTATAATATAGTCTAAGTTTAAGCATTAAAGTGGCAATATTCATTAATTTTCTTCTTCAACAAATGCTTAGAAACTACCTATTGTTGTCTGTCCTTTGAGCAAAAAACCGCGTTGTTGCTGCCCTCAAACGCCCCGCAATTCAGGCCTAGCGCATCCAACTTCGGCGTGGGAGAGAATTTCTATAGTTTAAGTATTTCTAAAAATAATAGTAATAATAAAATAAAATAAAAACAATAATAATGATGATGATGATGATGATGATACTACTACTACCACTATAACTACTACTACTACTACTACTACTACTATTAAAAATAAATGAAACCTATATAGCGCTATATCTTGCACAAATGGCAGGAGAATGGACCAAGAAGGCAGAAAAATAGATAAAAAAAGGATGACAGGAAGATAATGAAGAAATAAACCAAAAGAGGGATAGAAAAAATGATTTCCTGGAACATAATTTCCAGAAAGTAAAATAAGGCAATCATGGCACAGAATTTCCAAAAGTAAAATAAGGAAAATTTCCAGAAAGTAAAATGAGGAAATCATGGCACAGAATTTCCAAAAAGTAAAATAAGGAAAATTTCCAGAAAGTAAAATAAGGACATCATGCCACATAATTTACAGAAAGTAAAAAAAAGGAAATCATGGCACATAATTTCCAGAAGGTAAAATAAGAAAATCATGGCACAGAATTTCCAGAAAGTAAAGGAAGGAAATCGTGGCACATAATTTCCAGAAAGTAAAACAAGAAAATCATGGCACAGATTTTCCAGAAAGTAAAATAAGGAAATCATGGCACAGAATTTCCAGAAAGTAGAATAAGGAAATCATGGCACATTATTTCCAGAAAGTAAACTAAGGAAAATTTTCAGAAAGTAAAATAAGAAAATCATGGCACATAATTTCCAGAAAGTAAACTAAGGAAAATTTCCAGAAAGAAAAATAAGGAATTATTGGCACATAATTTCCAGAAAGTAAAATAAGGAAAATTTCCAGAAAGTAAAATAATGAAATCATGGCACATAATTTCCAGAAAGTAAAATAAGGAAACAATGGCACATAAATCCCAGAAAGTAAAATAAGAAATCATGGCACATAATTTCCAGAAAGTAAAATAAGGAAAATTTCCAGAAAGTAAAATAAGGAAATCATGGCACATAATTTCCAGAAAGTAAAATAAGGAAAATTTCCAGAGAGTAAAATAAGGAAATCATGGCACATAATTTCCAGAAGGTAAAATAAGGAAATCATGGCACAGAATTTCCAGAGGGTAAAATAAGGAAATCATGGCAATTAATTTCCAGAAAGTAAAATAAGGAAATCATGGCACATAATTTCCAGAAGGTAAAACAAAGAAATCATGGCACATAATTTCTAAAAAGTAAAATAAGGAAAATTTCCAGACAGTAAAATAAGGAAATCATGGCACATAATTTCCAGAAAGTGAAATAAGGAAATCGTGGCACATAATTTCCAGAAGGTAAGACAAGGAGTTCCTGGCACAGCATTTCCAGAAAGTAGGGATGCTATTCATACTGACAGGCCTCCGGCATCCTCACAGGGTAAAGGAGGGGGTGGAGGGGGGCGGGCGGGGGGAGTGATGGTCATTTGACCGAGGTCAAAAGCACAGTGGACAGTGTCCGTGCTGTGTGAGGGGCAGCTGTGATGTCCATGAATTAATCATGAGGCAGCTGACACGGGTGTCATTGATTCCTATTGCTTTCTCACTTCATAGTCTGTTGCCGGTTTTTTTTCTTCTCTGTGTGGTGACACTACTAACTGAATCTGTGGGGTGTGTGTGGGGGGGGGGGGGGGGGGGGGGGGGAGGGGGGGTGGTGGTGAGGGGGGTAGGGGGAGTGGGGGTGGTGGTGTGGGGTAGGTGGGTGGGAGTGTGTGTGTGTGTGTGTTGGGGGTGGGGGGAGGGTGTATGTGTGTGTTTGTGGTGGGGGTGGGTGGGTGAGGGTGTGGGAAGTGAGTTTGTTGGGTGTGTGTGTGTGGGGGGGTGGGGGTGGGGGGTGTGGTGTTTGTGGGTGGGGAGGGGTGTGGGAAGTGGGTTTGGTGTGTGGGGGTGGGGATGGGTGGGTGGGTTCATGTGGTTTGTGTGCGTGTGTGTGCGCGTTTATTATTCATTTTTATATTCATTTTCTTATCAAGAGGATAATAGAATAAGCACTGATGTGCTTTTTTACATCCAGTCCCCGTGTGTATGCAGTATTGTAAGTTTTGTCATCTAATCCCACCGGTACCCAATGGCCTACTCTTTCGAAAAGCGGAACAGGTTTTAACGTGTGCGTAAGATGCTCTGCGTGCGTTTGCACATGGGGCCTCGGTTTAAAGTCTCATCCGAAGTACTTTTGGGGAGAGTGGAATCTGCACTGATGTCAACTCCAAGGGAAAAAATCCCATTGAACGGGATTTGAACCTGTGTCGTCAGATTGCGAGCGCAATGTTCTAATCACCAGGCTATCCCGTCCCTCTGTGTGTGTGTGTGTGTGTGTGTGTGTGTGTGTGTGAGGGAACGTTTCCTAACCTGCTATAATTATGTGCTCTTCGTTTTCTTCATGTCACGTCATTCTTGTCTAGTCTCTGCTTATTTGCTACATTCTCCTGCCTGTTATCAGATATATTTACAAGATAACAATTCTCTCCCAAGCCGAAGTCGGATATACTGGGGTAAACTTGTCAGGCACTTAAAAACAGAGAAAAGGCGGGGTAGCCTAGTGGTTAGGAACATTGCGCTCGCAATCTGACAACCCGGGGTTCGTTTCCCGTTCAAGGGGATATTTTCTCCTGGAGTTAACATCAGTGCAGACTCCACTCTCCCCGAAAGTCCTTCAGATGAGACTATAAACAAGACCCCGTGTGCGAACGCACGCAGAACATCTGGCGCAAACGTTAAATCCTGTTCCGCTTTTTGTAAGAATAGGCCATTGTGTGCCAGTGGGAACAGATGACAAAATGTACATGTATACATACGGGGATTGGATGTAAGAAAGCACATAAGTGCTTATTTCATTATCTTTGAAATATAAAAGAATTAAAAAAATAAAAGTAAAAAAACCACATTTTCGCTCATGTGGTAGACATAATAGTTGCTATTTGAGCGTTCGATGAAGAGAGAACTTCAAACACAGAACAGACTATTTATCCCCTCAGCAGATAGAGGTCAGCAGAGGAGTGGACAGTGTCCACTCACTGTGTGAATGGAAACTGCCCAACTCCATGATTTAGTAATGAGGTCACTGATTACAGTGTCAATGTCACTTTGTCATCGCCCCAGAGAGAGAGAGAGAGAGAGGAGAGAGAGAGAGAGAGAGTCAGACAGACAGAGAGAGAGAGAGAGAGAGAGAGAGAGAGCAGGGGAGAGGGGAGGAGAGAGGGGGAGAGAGAGGGGGGAGAGGAGGAGAGAGAGAGAAAGGGGGAGAGGGGGAGAGAGAGGGGGAGTGAGAGAGAGTATTCAAGATCTTGTGTGTGTATCCATGTGTGTGTTTGTATGTGTGCATCTGCAAGCACGCACGCACGTGCGTATGTGTGTGTATGCGTAAGTGAGTGCGAGCATGCGTGCTTGTGAGCACGCGCGCGTGTGTGTATATGTGTGTGTGCGTGAGTGAACGAGTGTGTGTGTCTGTGTAGGTATGCTTATGTGCTTGAGCGCGCGCTTGTTCTTTTTTAATTTGTTTTTCATTCTTTTCTATCAAGGATAATGGAATAAGCACTTATGTGCTTTTTTACATTCAGTCCCCGTGTGTATGCAGTTTTGTAAATCTGTCATCTGTTCCCACCGGCAGACAATGGCCTACTCTTACAAAAAGCGGAACAGGATTTAACGTGTGCGCAAGATGCGTTCGCACATGGGACCTCGGTTTATAGTCTCATCCGAAGGACTCTTGGGGAGAGTGGAGTCTGCACTGATGTTAACTCCAGGGAAAAATATCCCCTTGAACGGGAATCGAACCCGGGTCGTCAGACAGCAGGCTATCCCGTGCTTGTGCTTGTGTGTGTTAGTGTGTGTGTGCGCGCTTGCGCGCAATCGTGTGTTCGCTCGTGTGTGAAGTGTGTGCATGCAAACACGCGTGCGTGTGTGGGTGGAGTGGCCCCAACCCCCGCCCCCTGCCCCTGTAAGCCCAAACTGAACAGATGAGTGGACAGTGGTCAGTCACTCCTGGAAAGGCCAGTGGCGAAACTGCATGAATTATTCATGAGGCCACTGACCACAGCATGATTGCTTTGTCTTTGTGTGTGGGTCACCTCCTTGGGTGTCCCTCTACAGTGGGTTGTGTGTGTCTGAGTAGTGTGTGTGTGTGCGTGTTTGTGTGAGAGAGAGTATATGTGTGTACATGTGTGTGTATGTGTGTGTGTGTAGTTGTGAGGGTGTGTGTGCTGTACGTGTGTGTGTGTTGTGTCTGTACGTGTGTGTGTGTGTGTTCATGTGTGTGTGTGTGGTTGTGTGGGTCTGTGCATGCATGCGTGCGCGAGTGTGTGTTGTGTGTGTGTTTGTCTGTGAGAGAGTGTGTGTGTCCTTGTGTGTGTGTGTTTGTGTGTGTGTGTTTGTGTGTGTGTGTGTTCCTGTATGTATACGTGTGTCTGGGTGTGCGTTTGCGTGTGTGTGTGTGTGTGTGTGTGTGTGTGTGAGACAGATAGTGTGTGTCTGTGTGTGGTGCGTACCTGTGTGTGTGTGTGTGTCCGTGTGTGAGAGAGTGTGTGTGTACGTATGTGTGTGTTCATGTGTGTGTGCGTGTGTTTGTGTATGTTCCTGTGTGTATATACGTGTGTTTGTGTATGTGTGTGTGTGTTTGTGTGTGTGTGTTTGTGTGTGTGTGTTTCTTTTCTTTTATTTCCAGAATAATGGATAAGCACTCATTTGCTTTTTATTCCATCCAGTCCCTGTGTGTATGCAGTGTTGTCAATTTTGTCATCCACTCCCACTGGCACACATTGGCCTACTCCTCCTAAAAAGCGGAACGGGATTTAACGTGTGCGCAAGTTGTTATGCATGCGTTCACACATTGGACCTCGGTTTATAATCTCATTCGAAGGAATTTGGGGGAGATGTTAACTCCAGAGGAAAAATCCTCTTGAACAAGAACATCATTCTGACCACCAGGCTATCCAGTCCCAGTGTGTGTGTGTGTGTGTGTGTGTGTGTGTGTGTTCGAGTGTTTATGCGTGTGTCTATTTGTCTGTGCGTTTATTTATTTTTATTTTTCATTTATTTATTTCATTTCATTCTTTTATATCGAGGATAATGGAATAAGCACTCACGTGCTTTTTTACATCCCTTCCCCGTGTGTATGCGGATTTGTGAATTCTGTCATCTGTTCCCACCAGCACACATGGCCTACTCTTATGAAAAGCGGAACAGGATTTAACGTGTGCGCAAGATGTTCTGCTGCATTCACACACGGGGCCTCGGTTTATAGTCTCAAATGAAGGAATTTTGGGGAGATTGGAGTCTGCACTCATGTTAACTCCAGAGGAAAATATGCCCTTCAACAGGAATCAAACCCGTTTCGTCAGATTGCGAGGGCAATGTTCTAACCACTAGACTATCCCAACCCGTCCTATGCGTGCGTGCGTGTGTGTGTTTGTGGGTGAGTGTGTGTTTGTGTGTGTGCATGCGTGCGAGCGTGCATGCGTGCGTTTGTGTGTGCATGTTTGCGTGCACATATGTGTAGACATGCGTACACGCGCATACGGGTGGGTGTATGTCTGTGTGTGTGCGTGTGTGAGTGTGTGCATATGTGTTTGTCTGTCTGTCTGTGTGTGTTTGGATGCCATTAGGTGGTCATTAATCCATGATCAGGGATCATTTTCTCTCAGGCCCTAAAGCTTGTTAGTTCTGGTCACACCAGCAGAGATGCCTTTTGCCATGGGTCAGGAGAGAGCTGCTGATTGTTTTCTCACACACTCAAACACTTTTGGTTGACCAGCAATAGAATAGGATGACCAAAATATACACACATAGCCACATACGCTGCACGCTTTTTGCAGAATAGCACGCGTATACACGCAGGCACGTATATGTATGAACACACACATGCACACACACGTGTAAACAAACACGTGCATGAGCGTTAGCGCGCGCGTGCACACTCACTCACACACACACACACACGTGCGTGCGCGCGCACACACAGCGTGCCAGTGGGAGTGGATGTCACACATTACAAAACTCTATGCGCATAGGGGCTTAATGTTAAAAAGCATGTGTGTGCTTATTCCATTATTCTCGAAATAAAAGAATAAAAAGTAAGGATAAACACACACAAGCGCACACATGCATACACACACGCACACGCATACATACACACACATTCATGCGCGCAAACACACTTTCTCTCTCTCTGTCACTGTTTCTCTTTCTCTTTCTCCATCTCTGTTTGTCTGTCTATCAATCTCTGTCTGTCTATCTCTGTCTCTCTGTCTGCTCTCCTGTCTCTCTCTGTCTCTCTCTCACCGCCACATCTACCACCCCCATAACTGATAACAATACCACCATTTATACGATTTTTACCTCCACCTTCAACATCATAACCACCATAGGGTCAAACCCTATGGGTTATCTAAACCCGGCAGTCATTGTTAGATCCCAATCATAGTCCCCTCATTACTGCCAACTTTAAAGAAGAAAATCAAAGCTTTAAGTTGGATTCCAA
The DNA here is from genome assembly GCA_028751875.1 of Rapana venosa. Taxonomy (NCBI): domain Eukaryota; kingdom Metazoa; phylum Mollusca; class Gastropoda; order Neogastropoda; family Muricidae; genus Rapana; species Rapana venosa. Next base: position 49,689,960 of record CM054147.1, read on the forward strand.
ATATAAAACACAATAGACAAAGACACAGTTTCCTTGAATTGTTCAAAATATTTCAGCTGAACTAATAATGCATGACGAACAAAACTTTCAGTTAAGGGAATAAAATTATTAGTCGATAAGTATTTGGCATGCAAAAGATATCGTGATTTCTATTTTCGTATTTGAATGCAGAAGTGCAGGGCATGCAAATGCGTGTATGTTTTTATGCACGCGCGCGCGTGCATGCATACGAGAGTGCGTGTGTGTCTGTGTGTGTGTATTCGCGCATGTGTATACACTTGTGCTAGTTTTCCCACATGGCTGTGTACGTTTAAATCTGTGTTGCTACTCGCTCTTATGTGTTATTTTCTCAATGATTTTCTATGAGCAATCATGTATATGGTTCTTGGTTTCTCTAAACAATCATGTATTTGGTTCATATTGGTTGGCACCAGCACTCTTATCTATAGTTCTTCTTGGCTGCTATCAGCAATAACGTCTATCAGTATCCCTGTGGGGATACCATAGGCCTGTCAGTACAAATAGCATCCTCACCTTCCAAAACTTATGTGCTAGCAATATCCTCTTTTCTATCCCATTCTTTATTTCTGTCTTGTTCCTTTTCTTCCTGTTACCACCTCCTTGTCTATTTTCTACCTTTTTAGTCGATTCTCCTGACCACCCCCCCCCCCCCCCCCCCCCCCCCACCCCCCCCACCCCCCCCCCCCCCCCCCCCCCCCCCTCCAAGACTTAAACCATCATTTCATCATTTCTCTCCCACGTCAAAGTTGGATGTGCTGGGCCTGACTTGTCGGGCGCTTAACGGCAGCGCGACGCAGTTACGCTCTCAAGACAGACAACAATAGTTGGGGTCGGAGCATTCCACGAAGAAGAATGTCAGTGAATCTTCCTGGAGTATAGACAGCCATCGTCTGCTTATCCGTAGTCACAGTTCGTCTGTTGCCCTTAATTCCCAAAGCTCATCATATGACACTACCGGACCCGTTTATGGCTTGGGGTCAGGAGGAATTGGTGAGCATTTTCACACACACTGAAACACCTTGGACTGTCCAGCCATAGTACATACACTGAGGTAAGCATACACTCATACACTGGGGTAAGCATACACTCACGAATTCACACAGAATCGCGCATGCATAAACGAACGCACACACATGACATACAAGCATACACACACAAACACGCGTACGCAGGTATGTAAGTAGGAAAATTCATGTGCACATACCACATGCACATGCACAGGCACGCATGCACACAGGCGCGTGCACTTGCATGCATGCACACATATACACGTGCATGCACACACATGAATGCACACACACATACGCTAATTTTCAAAGTGCCAATCAAAGGGCTAACACACACACACACACAACACACGCACACACACACACAAACACACGCCGACACCCACCCATACACGCACACCACACACACACCACATTACACACACACACACACACACACACACTATCATCAACATCTGCAATTATCCTGATTTACAAAGAAAAATGAAAACAAAACAAAAAAACTCGAACATTTTTTAAACTAAATCTGTTGACTTTACAGACATGTGTGATATCAGCACTTTCATCTCTAACAAGTAAAAACCTGATTATCGTATTGTCAACACTGATGTGCTGAAGAAAATATTGCTGGCATGCGGCGCCAAATCGTCGCCTTGTGTGAGACGTCCCTAAATGATGAAATCGTAATTGAGGGATGATTTGCTGTGCTGTTTTCCTGTTTACATGCAAACAAGCGCGTGTATGTTTGCATACACGCCCACACGCTCCCATGGGCATAGATAGTTATGCATTCACGCATACAAACACATAAATACACATATACGCATAGACAAAAAGATACACAGACACACATACTCAGGTATGGGCACACACGTGCGCGCGCACGCGCGCACACACACACACACACATACACACACACGTACGCACAAACTCATGGAATGCATGCTTGCACGCACAGACACACGTATGGGTACACACACACGCTCACGTGTGCGTATGTGCAAACATACGTATACGCACACCGGCACACGCGCGCGTATCAATACACACAGGCGCGCGCGCGCACACACACACACACACACACACACACACAACGCACACACACCCTTTATCTACACACACACACACACACACACACATTCTCTCTCTGTCTCTCTCTCTGTGTCTCACTCACACACACAGACTCACACACAAACACACACATTGGCCCCCCCCGTCCCCCTCCCCCCCACCCACCCACACACAAACACACACATCGACGTCTGTAATCACGGCAATTAAAAATCAATGACTTGGTTTCGCTTGCTTGGCATTTCCGTGTGATATCAGCAGATTCATCTTTGACATTGGACAAGTTGATTATTGTGTTTTTAACGTCGATGTGTTGAACAAGATATTGATGACATGTGGCGCCAAATCGCTGCCTTGCCTCAAAAACATGATCCCTAAGTGATTAAGTCATAATTGACGGTTCTATCGATGTTGATTTGTTGGGGGTTTATATGCAAACAGGTGCATTGATTGATTGATGTTGATTTTTGGGGGGGTTCATATGCAAACAGGTAATAATGATAATAATAATGATAATAATAATAATAATAATAATAAAGGAACTTATATAGCGCTATATCTTGCAAAAACAAATCAAAGCGCATGCATTCGACCTAATCTTACACAGTCATGCAACCAATGACAAATAATCAGTAGTTTAAACAAACAGATATTACAAACATGGTGCCCTGCATGCAAAATCTATGACATAAAATGTTAATAGTGAAATACTTTTCAAAATCTCACACACTCACATGCTATATATCACGTAATACCCTCCACTCTCGTACAATCGTACATAACTTAGTATGTTTTCGTACATACACATATTCACACAGAAAGAAACCAAACACTACTACTAAGAAAGAGAGACAGGACAGACAGAGAGACAGACGCACAGACTTATAAACAAACACACACACATGCACTCGCACGTGCATGCAAGTCAAGTCAAGTCAAGTAAAACAACCACTTTAATCATCCCGTGAAGGGCAATTACAATACTGACAGGCAGATTGGTTCGCATCAAATCTCAAAGGACACAAACAAAGTTACATGTCATATTGGTTAAAACATTCCAAAATGTTTTCAAATAAAAATGTAACAAACACACACATACATACACATGCGCGCATGCGCACACACACACACACACACACACACACACACACACACACACACACACACACACACACACACACACACACACACACACTCACACCAATTGTGAACACGTTGTTATAAAAAAAAAACCCATTGAGTAGAGTACATAATAATTCATTATTTACGCACACACATACGCAAAACACACACACACACACACACACACACACACACACACACACACACACACACACACACACACACACACACACACACATAGGGGGACGGGATGGCCTAGTGGTCAGAACATTGTGCCTGCAATATGACGACCCGGGTTCGATTCCCGTTCAAGGGGGACATTTTCCTCTGGAGTTAACATCAGTGCAGACTCCACTCTCCCCACAAGTTCTTCGGATGAGACTACAAACCGAGGCCCCGTGTGCGAACGCACGCAGAATATCTTGGCACACGTTAAATCCTGCTCCGCTTTTCGCTTTTCGTAAGCGTAGGCCATTGTGTGCCGGTGGGAGCAGATGACAGAATTGACAAAACCTCATACACACGGGGACTGGATCTAAAAAAGCACATGGGTGCTTATTCCATTATCCTCGAATAAATGATCAGATAAATAAACCCAGGTAGGAACAGCTAGGAGGTGCTCGTTCAAGGGAGAACTTTCCTCTGGAATGAACGTCTGTGCTCACTCTCCACTCCCCTGAAAGTCCTGGATGAGACTGTAAACCGAGGCCTCATGAGCAAGTACACACAGAATACCTGGCACACACGTTAGAACCTGTTCTGCCTTGTAGAAGAGAAGGCCATTTTTCTCGGTGGGAATGGACGACAAAATTTAGAAAAATCGATTGCAAAAAAAAGGAAGCAGAAATACATGAGTGCATGAACTAAAAAAATAAAACGCACACACACTTTCTCTGTATCTGTCTCTGTCTGTTCTCTCTCTCTCTCTCTCTCCTCTCTCTCTCTCTCCTCTCTCTCTCTCTCTCACACACACACACACACACAACACACACACATTCTCCTCTCACACACACACACACGGGGAATGGATGTAAAAAGCATATACATGTTTATGCCATTATTCTCGATATAAAAAATAAAATAAAATAAAAACACACAAACACACACATTGTCATCAACATCTGCACTTATCCTGATAAAACAGAAACAACAACAAAAAACAAGAAAAACAGCAACAAAACAATAAAACACTTTTCAATCTGTTTACTTGACAAACATGTGTGACATCAGCAGTTTCATCTCTAACAAAGAAAAACCCGATTATTGTATTGTCAACACGGGTGTGTTGAGAAAATATTGTTGGCATGTGGCGCCAAATCGTTGCACGCACACACACACACACACACACACACACACACACACACACACACACACACACACACACCATGATCTTACTTGAGCTTCTGTGTAAATTGTAAAGCGCCTATAACAGACACACCCACATACAGACACAACCACTTTTTCTTTCTCTTATTATTCATTTTCATACAACTTTGTTATCGCAGATTTCTCTGTGTGAAATTCGGGCTGCTCTCCCCTGGGGAGAGCGCATCACCACAAGAGCAGCGCCACAAGAAATACACGAATACGATTGCAGAACAAAGAAACACAGAAAACAAACAAACAACAGGCAGAAACAAAGATTAGAAATTGGCCCCCGACAACAATATAACGCTGTTGTAACGAGTGCCTGTCTATTTTCTTTGTCAGGTGAGATATTGCTTGAAAGTATCAAGGGAATTCACAATTTCATTCAGACGTTTTCAATTGCAGGCCTCTGTTTAAAGTCTCATCTAAAAGAATTTCGGGAGAGTGAAGTCGGCACAGATGTTAACTACAGAGGAAAGAGCAAAACAGATTACTGTTTCTGCTTTTGTTTTACCAAATAGGAAAATCAGCTCTTTATGAATACATTTGCAACTTCATATTGTATTATGAGCTCTACAATTTTTGCACTTATTAAAACTAACCTTTTATTTTATTTTTATTTGTTGTTGTTGTTGGTGGTGGTGGTGGTGGTGGTTTGATGTGGGGGGGGGGGGGGGGGGGGGGGGTTTGTGGGGGGGAGGGGTGAAGCCATTCATAACTGTGATGATAGTTAAAGAGTTCACTTTTTTCTAACAAGTGCAAAAATTCCATTTTTCTTTAGTAAATTAGAATCTTCAATTTCTGCCATTTGTTTTGAATTTAATGTAATTCTCTTTTTTTCGAGAAACACATACACAATACGCACGCATACACACACACACACACACACACACACACACACACACACCCCACACACACACACACACACACACGTACACACACATCATGATCGTACTTGAGCTTCCCTGTAAATTTAAGTGCCTATAACAGACACACCCACATATAGACAAAGCCACTTTTTCGTTTTTATTTCATTTTCATACCACTTTGTCATGGCAGACTTCTCTGCGTGAAATTCGGGCTGCTCTCCCTGGGGAGAGCACGTCGCCACAATAGCAGTGCCACCAGAAATACATGAATACAATTGCAGAGCAAAGAAACACAGAAAACAACCAAACAACAAGCAGGCACAAAGATTTGAAATTGGCCCCCGACAACCATGTAACCCTGTTGTAACAAGTACCTGTTTCTTTTCTTTGTCAGGTGAGATATTACTTGAAAGTATCAAGGGAATTCACAATTTCATTCAGACATTTTTGAAATTGCGGGCCTCTGTTTAAAGTCTCGTCTAAAAAGAAATTTGGGAGAGTGAAGTCGGCACAGATGTTAACTCCAGAGAAAAAGCAAAACAGATGACTGTTTCTGCTTTTGTTTTCCAAATGGAATAATCGGCTCTTTATGAATACATTTGCAACTTCAGATTGTATTATGAGCTCTATAGTTTCTTGCACTTATTAAAACTATCCTTTTTAAAAAAAATTTCCTTTGTTGTTGTTGGTTGTTTGGTGGGGTTTTTTTTGGGGGGTGGGGGTAGGTGGAGCCATTCATAATTGTGATGATAGTTAAAGAGTCCAATTTTTCTAACAAGTGCAAAATTTCCATTTTCTATAGTAAATTAGAATCTTCAATTCATGCCATTTGTTTTGAATTTAATGTAACTCTCTTTTTTTTGAGAAGCACACATACACACACACACACACACACACACACACACACACACACACACCCACCATGATCGTACTTGAGCTTCTGTGTAAATAGTTAAGTGCCTATAACAGACACACCCACATACAGACACAACCACTTTGTCCGTGTTTTTTTTTTCCATTTTCATACCACTTTGTCATGGCCGATTTCTCTGTATGAAATTTGGGCTGCTTTTTTCGGGGAGAGCCCGTCACCATAAGAGCAGCGCCACCAGAAATACATGAATACGATTGCAAAACAAAGAAACACAGAAAACAACCTAACAATAAACAAACACAGATATTTGAAACTGGCCCCCAAGAACAATGTAACGCTGTTGTAACAAGTGCCTGTCTATTTTCTTTGTCAGGTGAGATATTGCTTGGAAGTATCAAGGGAATTCACGATTTCATTCAGACATTTTCGAAATTGCAGGCCTCTGTTTAAAGTCTCATCTAAAAGAATATCGGGAGAGTGTAGTCGGCACAGATGTTAACTACAGAGAAAAAGCAAAACAGATTACTGTTTCTGCTTTTGTTTTCCAAATAGAATACTCAGCTCTTTATGAATACATTTGCAACTTCAGATTGTATTGTGTGCTCTATAGTTTCTTCCACTTATAAAAACTATCCTTTTCTTTTATTTTCATTTGTTATTTTGGGGTGGGTTTTTTTTAGCCATCCATAAATATGTTGATTGTTATAGAGTCCACTTGTTTCTAACAAGTGCAAGAATTCCATTTTCTATAGTAAACTAGATACTTAAATTCGTCCATCTGTTTTGAATTTAATGTAATTCTCTTTTTTTTGAGAAACCCACACACACATACAAAGTACGTACACACGCACGCACACACCACACACAAACAGGCACACACAAGACATGCACACACACCATGATCGTAATTGATCATCCCTGAAAATTAATGCCTACAACAAACACACCCACATACAGACAAAACAACTTTTTCTTTATTAGTATTCATTTTCATACCACTTTGTCATGGCAGAGTTCTCTGTGTGAAATTCGGGCTGCTCTCCCCAGGAGAGCTGGTTGCCACAAGAGCAGCGTCACCAGAAATACATGAATATGATTGCAGAAGAACAAAGACACACAGAAAACACCAAACAACAAGCAGGCACAAATATTTGAAATTGCCCCCCCCCCCCCCCCCCAACAATGTAACCCTGTTGTAACGAGTACCTGTCTATCGTCTTGTTCAGGTGAGATATTGCTTGAAAGTATCAAGGGAATTCACGATTTCAATCAGACGTTTTCGAAATTGCGGGCCTCTGTTTAAAGCAATAAAAGAACTTCGGGAGAGTGAAATTGGCACAGATGTTAACTCCAGAGATAAAGCAAAACAAATTACTGTTTCTGCTTTTGTTTTCAAAAATACTTTATAAATACATTTACAAATTCAAAGTGCGTGATTTTCTTTACAGTTTCTTACGTTTGTGAAAACTATAGTTCATAGCTGTGATGATTGTTCTGAAATACATTTTTTTCTCACAAGTGCAAGATTGTTTTCCTAAAACATCTCAGAAGTACTTATTTTTGCCAGTGTTTTTCTTTTGACCTGATTATCTTTTTGTTTTCTATTCAAGAAAACTCGTGTAGAGTTTTCTCCCTTAAGTTATAAGAGTTTGTGAGTCAGATAATTATAAACAAGGTAATTCGATGAGAATGAAACAATCAACAATGTGTAGTTTAGCCATTTATTGTTAATTAAAAGACATTTTTACCTCAGCCTCTTTTCT
>CM054147.1:49703054-49708054 GCA_028751875.1 Rapana venosa
CCCGCGCGCACACACATGCACACACATACACATACGCGCACACACACGCGCGAGCGTGTGCGAACGTGCACACACAGACACACTCTGTGGTGTGTGTGTGTGTGTGTGTGTGTGTGTGTGTGTGTAATGTGTGTTTGCGCGCTCGTGCGAGTGTGTGTATGTTTGTATGTGTGTGTGTGTGCGTACGTGCGTGTGTGTGTTGTGTGTGTGTTGTGTGTGCGTGTGTGTGTGTATGCGCGAACTCCTGCGCACAGAATCAGAGAGGGAGGAAGAGAGAGAGAGAGAAATTGAGTGAGAGGGAGAGAGAGAGAGAGGAGAGAGAGAGAGAGAGAGAGAGAGAGAGAGAGAGAGAGAGAGAGAGAGAAGGAGGAGAGAGAGAGGAGAGAGAGAGAGGGGGAGAGAGAGATAGGGAGAGGGAGAGAGGGAGAGATAGAGAGAGGGAGAGATAGAGAGAGGGAGAGAGAGAGAGGAGGGAGAGGAGAGAGAGAGAGAGGGAGGGGAGAGGGAGAGAGAGAGGGAGAGAGAGAGGGAGAGAGGAGAGAGAGAGAGAGAGAGAGAGAGGAGAGAGAGGAGAGAGAGAGAGAATGATAAATGATAAATTCTTTTATTTCGAGGATAATGAATAAGCACTCGTGCGCTTTTTTACATCCAGTCCCCGCCCGTAGAGATACATATTTATAATAACCCAATACTTATAGTCTCACACAGTAGAAACAAAGGGAAATAACCATTTAAAAAACACACCCCAAAACAACAACACAAAACAAACAAATAAAGAGAGAGAGAGAGAGAGAGAGAGAGAGAGAGAGAGAGAGAGAGAGAGAGAGAGAGAGAGAGAGAGGAGAGAGAGAGAGAGAGAAACACAGACACACAGGCAGAATAAATGAGCGATTATCTTTTTGAAGAGAAAGACTGTCAAGAGTATGAATGATATCATAACCTGACGTCCTTTTGTGCGAACGCACGCGAAACATCTTGCACACCCGTTAAAACCTGCTCCGCCTTTCAGAAGTGTAGGCCATCTGTGACGATGGGAAAGGATGAGATCATTTACAAAGGCGGTAACTGGATGTAAAACAGGCCCATGAGTGTTTAAATCCATTAAGCTCGAGAAAAAAGAATAAATAAATGAAAAATAGAATGAACACGCACACGCACGCGCACGCACGCGCGCACGCGCACACACGCACACATACGTACACACGTTATATATTATATATTATATATATATATATATATATATATATATATATATATATATATACTATATATAATTATATATATATATATATATACATATATAAATTATATATACACATACATATATATCATTCTTTCATTTCCAAGATACTGGAATAAGCACTCGTGCTTTTACATCCAATCTCCGTGTGTATGCAGTTTTTGTAAATTTTGTCATCCGTTCCCACAGGCACATAATGACCCACTCTTCCGAAAAGCGGAACGGGTTTTAACGTGTGCGCAATATACAATTACAGAGACAGACACACACACACAGAGACAGGCAGAGACAGAGAGACATTCAGACAGACAGACAGACAGACATAGACAGATAATGCAGACAGACAGAGATACAGTGCAGTTGTCGTTCAGAGAGGAAACAACGCCATACACTACACCACATCAGCTCAAAAGAACAAAGCCACATCTCTGTTATCATCCTTCCCTGGCATTTACAACTGCTGAAAATGCTTTCTCTACTTCTTCACTGGCTCCTGGCAGTTTTACTGCTAAGCTCTCGATGCATGCAATAGCCGAGTGGTTAAGATCATTCCTCTTCACACCCATAGGTCCATGAAACCGTGGGTTCGAATCTCGGCGGCGCTTGGTGAATTAAGGGTGGGGATTCAAATGAAAGGCTAAAACTGATCAAATGATTGTATGGGTGAAGGGTAGGGTGACAAGACTCAGATATGAGGTATAGGGTAAGCCATTCGATGTTGTGTTATTGCGGTTATGTTGTTGTTGTAGAGAGTTCCCCAGCTTAACACTGTAGGAGCCATCAAGACTCAAGACTAATTGCACACTGGATGAAATTTATACACATTATAATAGCCGTTGTCAAATATCTCGTTATTGTTTTTATTCTTCTAAGAATATAGCAAGCTGTCATGATAGAAGTGTGTTAGGACTCTCTACCTTGTACCTTTATGGCTTTTGACAGTCACAACATAGCATTTTGAAGCAGAACATCGTGCTAATATTGGCCTTTGTGTACCTAATTATCCGATAAAGCTTTTGTTACGTAGGCAGGGCAAGGATTAGATTTAAGTGACAATGGGGGGATAGGCTGGAGAGAATGACAAAAGCTGGAGTCAGATACGAAGGTTCATGGGGAAGGAGTATACAGTTAGCAAGGGAAAGTTAGTGGGAATGGGATTGGGAATAAAGGATAAAGGGAATAGGATCTAGAAGTAGTCATGAAAGAAATGGCCTGGCCATAGGTTATGTCCGTTTTTGACAAAAGCTAATCATTACAACATGCTTTGACCGTAACAGCAGACATTGAAAGAAGGATACACGCAATATGTATGATAATACTTCTTGGTATCTCATACAGAGATCACATCACTAACGAGGAAGTGAAAACCAGAACTGGAAACGTCATTGGACCATATGAAGAGCTCCTCCCCACTAAAGTGGAAAAACACCCACATCCTCAAGTGGTACGGCACGTCACACGAACATCTGGACTGACCAAGACTGTCTTATAGGGAACAGTACAAGGAGGGAGACGAAGAGGCAGAGAGAAAACGATGGGAAGACAACATCAGAGAGTGGACTGGCCTTGAGTGGAATGATTTGCTACAGAAAGCTGAAAACTGCGAGGAGTGGAGGAAGCTGGTGGCAATATCTTCAGTGGAAAGCTAAACGGTCTTTTAGACTTCGGGATATGTGGAAAGGTGAATGTGATGTGTTGTTAGATAAGTATTCTGGCCTACATTGAAATGTTTATATTGCAATAATATTATGTTGAGATCATTTTTAGCCACAACAATCTCGTAGCATAAACTAACATGTCGACTCCTTTTATAAAAGTCTTTTGAAGTCGGAGTATGGCTGCCAGTATGGAAAGGTATTCAAAACAAACTTCTCATATTAGTGTCTCTTTTAAATCTCACAGTGATTCTTAGGTAGGAAGAGTGAATCAGAGTAAATATATGGTTGACCTAAATATATGGTTGACCTTTTTAATCTTTTAAATTCTTTAAATTCTTTATTTCGAAGATAATGGAATGACCATTCGTGTGCTTTTTTGATCCAGTCCCCGTGTGTATGCAGTTTTGTAAAGTTTGTCATCCATACCCACCGGCACACAATGGCCTACTCTTCCCTAAAGCGGAACGGGTTTTAACGTGTGTACAAGATGTTCTGCGTGCGTTCACACACGGGACCTCGGTTTATAGTCTCATCCAAAGGACTTTTGGGGGGAGTGGAGTCTGCACTGAAGTAGCCTTAGAGGAAAAAATCCTCTTGAACGAGATTTGAACCCGGGTCAGCAAATCACGAGCGCAATGTGCATCACTTTAACCACCAGGCTACTCCGTCCCCCCTTAGCGTGTTAAGCTGAGGAACGTGCAAAGAGCAACGATCATTCCTTCACCTTCACCTATCCCGTAGCCCCGTAAACCGTGGGGGCACCAGTGAAGATTTTGCAGCCAGCTTCCTCCACTCCCCGCGGTCCTCTGCTTTCCGTAGCAAATCGTTCCACTCAAGGCCAGTCCACTCTCTGATGTTCTCTGTCTGCCTCTTCGTCTCCCTCCTTGTACTGTTCCCTGTAGGACAGTCTTGGCCAGTCCAGATGTTCGTGGGACGTGCCTGCACCACTTTAGTCTGCGTTTTTTTCCACTGAAGTCAGGAGCCATGATAAAACGGTTAAAAAAGGCAAGAGGAAATGGACTAAGGAGGAAGAAACAGATTGGAAGCTGAGGAAATGCCAATGGAATTGGATGGAGTCCAGAGATGTAGATGCTGGAGTACCAGAGTGAAGATACAGTGAACTAGGTTAGATTATGTTAGGACAGACGCTCACGCTGAGTGGTTAAGATCGTTTGACTTTAAATCCATGAGTCCATGAAGTCGTGGGTTCAAATCTTTGCAGCGACTGGTGAATTAAGGGTAGGGATTTTTTTTTTTACGATCTTCTATGTCAAATTCATTTGCAGACATGCCATTTCCTTAATTCGTTTGGTTTGAATAAGGCTTATTTATTTAATAAGCATGGAACAAGTGTAACATGATGAACACGATCATCATGCAGGTAGCTTATATTGTGCTCAAGTACAGCATCAACATTCACATGGTGGCTAATGATCCCCACAAAGCCAAGAAGAAGAAGAAGAAGAAGAAGAAGAAGAAGACAAAGAAGAAGAAGAAGAAGACAAAGAAGAAGAAAAAGAACAAGAAGAACAAGAAGAAGACGGGATTGTGCATACACACAATCAGAAGACCAACTGTGCACGTTTTAAGATCCAGTAATTCATGTCAGCGTTCGGTGGGCTACAGATCCACGAACCTACCCAGCATGCAATCCCGAAGACGGAGTGCGGCTACCTTCATGGTGGGCCAAATCGGTCGTATACGTACAAATCTTATCATTGGTGAACCTTGGAGCTCAAGCCGAGGAACAACGAAAAAAAAATGTACGAAAAAAAGAGCGAGGGAAGGTGGTGAGGAGTAAGGTGATTAAGATAATAATAATAATAATAATAATAATGATGATAATAATGATGATAATAATAATAATGATGATAGTAATAATAATGATGATAATAATAATAATGAGGATAGTAATAATAATGATGATAGTAATAATGATGATAATAATAATAATAAAGAGAAAAATAATAATAACAGCAATAATAATATGATAATAATAATATTAATGATAATAATAATAACGAATGGATATTATATAGCGCTATATCTTGCAAATGCAAATCAGAGCGCTTGCATTCAATCCGCTCCTACACATGCAACAA
>CM054147.1:49720554-49750554 GCA_028751875.1 Rapana venosa
TGTAGCACCAAGAAAAAATGCTCTTTTGGGAAGAACAGCTGGCTCCTTTCAGAAGGAAAAACTATCAGATAAAATTCAGTGTCATCTCTTCAATCTGAAATTGACACTCTAAAGATTAAAACCAAAAATCTCTCTTCAACCAGACGACTTTTCTGCGAGGACCTTTTGGGGGTTCATCCCCACGGAAATCGTTCTCTGTGGTGAAAACCTTGAAAGAAGTTCCCTTTTCTCATTTTTTTCCCACTGCAAAAAGAAATTCTAAGTAAATTGCTCGTTTCGCCCCTGTAAAATTCAGCAAAATCTCTTCTTCTTTGACAGTAAAAATTCTTCAAATTCTTCAGTCTCCCCTGCCGCTGTTTTCCCGCCTGTCTACTTAGACAAGGAAAAAGCTGTGCTGTGGGGGCTCCATTTTCGTACATAAATCCAAGGCGATGACGAAACCGGTACATTTATCAAAAATTTGTTTTCCCTGGAATGACAGGTTGACTTGTGAATGGTTGAACAGATGCGTCACACCACAGTCAAAGATCACAGCCCCAGTGGTCTGAAGATGTCAGCAGGGCATCCTGGGCAACTTGGAGCGCCTAATGAAAGTGCCAGAGTGGTTCCCTGACGCCCCATCACTAGAGGGGCATTGTTCCGCCAGGGAACCCGTCACTGAAAACGTCTCCTCCCCTTAAACCCGTTCTGTCTCGCCTCCTCCGCCTGAAAGTCGATTTCAGCCAGAGGCTTTTGGCCCGTTTGGAGGATTTACCAGACCAACCCATTGAAAAAACGGGGGCCCTCAGGGGTACCAAATTTAAAGACGTCTGTGGGAAGAGGCATAGTTTAAAAACCCAAAAAAGTTAATTTTATGACAAGCGTGGAAACTTTGATCTGTTGGCCATCTAAATCATGAAAACTTCAGCAAATGGGATATCTACAGCCACGTTTTGATTTTCCCAAACGTTTCGTAAACAGATATCCCCCCTTCTTCACCCTCGTCTTCCCTAACTTCTCAAACCCGGGAAAAGTGTTCGTCCCAAAAAAATCTCATTTTCCACCCCTACCCCCTGCTTACTCACCAAACAGGGAAATGGAAAGTCATTTTATAGTTCCCATTACCCCCCCACTTCCCATCCAGATATGCAAAAGAAAATTATCAAAATAAAATGCAAATCTGTTCACAAGAGAACCAGGTTTTTCACACACGCCCTCCCCTTTAAACGAAGCAGTTTCCCCCCTTTTAAAACCCTCGTCCCTTGTTCACTCATTGAAAACAAACCCCTTTTCTTTCTTTTTTTGGGTTTTTTTTGTGAAACTTTTTTTTTACTTTTGTAGGAAAACCATAACATTTTTCCCATCGTAAAGTATCTTTTTTTAAAAGGTTTTGAAAATAAATGTATAATGCCCCCTAGTTTTAGATTACTTGTTATAGTGTACTTAATTCCAGGTGATTATCTCTTTAAAATTAGTTAATGGATTCGAAACAACTTTCCCCAAAACTGGCCTTGTAATGATGGACGCGGTAGGTACCTTAATATTGTATCTTGTGAAAAAAAATGTCTGACCTGTAAAAATTTAAACAATAAAAAACAAACCTTCCTATTTTTGGGGTTTCGAAACATGGAAAACAGTCGTATGCAGATAGTTAAATTTTCTATTCCAGGGTCCCTATCTTGGGAGAGACCCTAAGGACCCCCCAGCAAATGGTATTGTGTGTATACCCAAAAAATAATATCCCCTTAAACTTCTTTGAAGATTTGGTCATTTCAACAGGGAAAATCGTATGGATAGAATTTTGTTTTTCTGAAAAAATCGATTACTTCAGTTTTGTGGGTTTCATTCAGACATCCTAAGAGCACCCAGTGTTTATGACTTTTGTAAAAAGAGGACAATGTTTGGCTTTTAGGAAAGAAATATGATTACTAGGTATTTCAAATCGATCATCTCAATCCACCCGCAGGGCACAGTATCTTCCGCCCTTTTAAACCCTTTTTGCAATGTATCCAGCCCCACCAGAGTGCGCAAAATCAAAGTACTTTTTAGATCCGTTTTATTCTTCTGACGTACATCTCTTAAAAAAATTTTTGGTCCCACTGTCGGGAATTTAGGATCTAATGCTGTTTGTGTCACCTGGAGCAAAGCTGGCTTCGATTTCCTAAAAAAGAAGATTGAAAATTCATTTTTTGCTCATTTAAAAAATTTTATTTTTGCATTTCCTCTGACCCCGTTTTGACCCTTTTCAAATTTTTTAGTTTTAATGATGCGACGATGCCCTTTCCTTTTGGAATCAGTTTTCTTAAACATGCAACAAGCATATTCCTTTAATTTCAAAGACGTGTAAAATCAAAAAATTTTTCCGGTGGCTACCCAAGAAATTTTGTACAACCCCCAAGAGGGGCTTAAAAAAACGGGGCTAAAGAGGGGTACAAAAAAAAAGTAACCAGTTTGTTATATTTGAAAAACTAAAGTTGTTTCTTCCGAATTTTAATTTAAGTAAAAAATGGAAGATTAAACTGGTCTGCTATTTGCCGCTCTCTAATGGTATTCACGTGACGAAAGTGTATTCCGAGGTTCTAATAAACACTTTGTGTGTTGGAGTAAAAATCTGATAACAACACCAAACTTTTGATTCAAATATTTTAAAAGCCCTTTTTTGTTGGAAAAAGGGTACTAAAAAAATTTTCGTTCCCTTTTTTTGTTCATGAAGTTTGCCTATTTAAAGTCTTTAAAAAAAAAAATTATGTGGCTTTTTGTATATTAGCCCTTTAAAAAACTGAAATATTGCATTTTACATTGCAGACTCTCTCACTTCTTATAACCTTTGCTTTTCTAAACGTGCACCCCAAGCATTTTAATACGCTAAAGTAACCTTTGCACAAAAAAGGGAACATGAGTGTAAATAATTATGACCCATTTACTTTTATCTGTATTTCTAAAACCCCTTGAACAGCAAATTTTTACCATCATTTTATCATCTTTTATTGAATGCAAAAAGGCCTTTTTTACCTCGTCGGGGTTTTTGAAAGCCCACTCCTGTGAAACGCACTAGCGGATTCTGTTT
This sequence comes from Rapana venosa, assembly GCA_028751875.1. Taxonomy (NCBI): domain Eukaryota; kingdom Metazoa; phylum Mollusca; class Gastropoda; order Neogastropoda; family Muricidae; genus Rapana; species Rapana venosa. The sequence continues at coordinate 49,723,601 of CM054147.1, forward strand.
TCGGTGAAAATTTAAAAACAGAAAGCAGTCGGTGTTATTTTTTTTGATTTAAGAGGGCCTTTGATTTGATTAATCATAATTCTTATTAAATAAGCTTCGGATTGGTTAGATGAAAAAGCCTTATATTTTTTTTAAACCATTTGTCAAAACCCCAAAACAGTTTTGTTTATGAATGGAGTTACCCCATCCAAAAAAAAATTGTTGCTGTGGTGCCACGGTTCAGTATTAGGGCACTTATTCTTTTTCATTAATGATCCTTCCTTTAACCCCTTCAAAATGTTTTTTGTGATTTATTTGCAGTGATACAACTTACAATAGTAGTATGATATTTAAAGGAAAACAATCATTTTTTAAAAAACCTTAGATGAAATTTAGTCAAATTTGGTTAGAAAAAGCTATGAGGTACACCCTGACAAAACAGAAAACTATGCATTTTGTGCGCGTCAGAAAAGGCAAACCTTTTTAGGCAAAATCATTTACAAATAAAGTTAATAACACAACATAAAACAAGTTAAACGACAAATTACTTGGGGGAGTTTTATTGACGAAAGCTCCTTTGGCAGGGTCTGTTCAAATATTACTAAAGAAAAATCATCCGTGTATTTCCAGCTTTTACAAATAACACTTTCTAGATAAACAACAAAATTTTTTTTCTATTTTGCTTTTATTCAGTCTCGCCCAGATTATGCTTGTTTCTGGGGGAAAATGGCTCCCTCTAACCCGAAACCCCGAACTCTCTTTAAAAGCGAGCCAATTTAAAATCAAAAAAAAATAATGGTTACAAAAAGCATCAAATATAATTTATTTTTAAACTTTGAGATATTCCACTTTGCTTTCCCTGCCCTTTTAAAGTTTTAGCTCTCATGCATAAGGTAGTTTTGATGCTTTCCTGGTTATCTAAAAACTGTTTCTTTTCAAACATCATCACGAAACAGACGGTATTGTCCCCAAACCAAAATTAGATCTATTCAAAAAAGAGTTTTCTTTCAATGGGAGGGAAAGGAATGCCCCTTCCACCCATGTTTGGAAAACCAGGCACTCTACATTTAGAAGAAAAAAAAAGAGCTGTTGTTTGATACGTGGACTAACTACTCGCGTCAAACACCAATGAAATCCAAAAGTGTTGAACTTAAATTTGGGCCCATATTGACTATATCAAAGACATTTTTGTGTGCACTTCTTTGTGTTGTGTGTGTGTTGTGGAGGGGGGGGGTGCGTTTTTGATTATGTAGTAGATCGAGAATGGGTGTGTGTGTGTGTTTTTGTGTTGTGTGTTGTGTGGGGGGGGGGGGGGAGGGGGGGGTCCGTTCCTGGTGTGTAGTTGTTTTTGAGTGTGTGTGTGGTGGTGTGCCGCGCGGGGGGGGGGGGGGGTGAGGGGGGGAGGAAGGAGAAATTTATGTAGCGAGCGCTGTGTGTAGATAGGGGGTAACCATTGGTGTACTGTGAGAGATTTGGGGATTATGGTGTGCTTGAATGAAAGAATGAAAAACTGCGTGAAAGGGGACGGGGGGGGGGGGGGGGGGGCAGGGGAGGGGGGGGGGGGGGGAGGCGGGGAAAGAGTGAGATAGGGGGGGTGTCGAGTAGTGTGTAGCCATGCCGGCTGGTGTGTGTGCGTGCGGCGTGCGTGAGTGTGTGTGGTGTGTTGTGTGTGTGTGGGTGTGGTGGTGTGTGTTGGTGTAACTTGGCGGAGGGATAATAAGTTGCATTCAGTTTAATGGCTTTCCCCCAAGTCTTTTGAAATTTTTTTAATTTGTTCAAGGTAGGTTTCCCCCATTTTTGTTGTTGTTTAGTTTTTTTTTGGGTTTTTTCTTTTTTTGTTTTTAATTTTTCAAGTTTGTTTTCTTTTTTGGGGAAGAATTTTAAAAAAGGCCTTATTGTGCCTAATTCTTTACCCCTTAAGATTCAATCAATCAATCAATCTTCTTCTTCTTCTTTTCTTTTTTCTTCTTCTTCCTCTTGGCAGTTTTTCTTCTTTAGTTTTTCTTTAGTTTCTTTTTTTTTCTTCTTCTTCTTCTTCTTTGAAATTTTTTTCTTTTTCGCAAATTTTCTTATTTTCGCAATTCTTCTCCTTCTTCGAAAATTTTTCTTCTTAGCAATTTTTTTGTTTTTCCTTCTTTTTCGCAAATCTCTTTTTCCTCCTCTTCTCTTTTTTATTTTTCTTATTCACCCCCCTTTCCCCTTCTTCTTCTTCTTTCCCCGCAAATTTTTTCTTCGCATTTCTTCTCCTTCGCAATCTTCTTCTTCTTCGCAATTCCTCTTCGCAATTCTTCTTCTTCTACTTCTTCTTCTTCTTCAGATTTCTTCTTCTTCTGCTTTTTCTTCTTCTCTTCTTCTTCTTCTGCTTCTGCTTCGTCTTCTTCTTCTTCTTCGTCTTCAAATAGCCAGACAATTATTTATGTCCGTCATATTAGCAAAAATGCGATGTATTGCCTTTAAGCACTTCACAACTCAATCTCAGCATATCCGATTTCAGCATGGGATAGATTTCTAAGTCTTTCTGAAGTAAAGGCAGGGAAATGGACCAAAGAGGCAGAAAATAGACAAGAAGGAGGTGACAGGACGAAAAGGATCAAGGCAGAAACAAAGAGAGTGATAGAAAGGAAGTTAATTTCTAGCATAGAAAATCCAGAATATGGGGATGCTATGTGTGCTGGCAAGTCCCAGAATCCTTATGCAGGGAGTACAGTAAGCTATGGGTCTATCTGCCATTTTGGAAATAGGTAATTTTGAAAATCAAAATATAGTAGAGATTACAAATAAAAGAAACAAATGTGCACAGTAAGGTTTAAATAACTCATTGAAAATTCAGCCAACAGGCATGAGCTGAAATACATTTTTTTTAAAACCTACTGTTCTATCAATGTTCCGATAAATGTTTGGTTGTTGTTGTTGTTTTTAAACCATAAACGGTTTATCGCATAACTTCATAGGGTGACAAAAATTAGGTCTTTTCAAGCGCTATGCATCTTTGAATAGCACTATAAGAGAGGGAAGTCCATGGTGTGTAACTTGTGATGTGCGGGTAACCAACAAGCATCTGCTTCTGGAGTGTCGAGATGTCAAGGATATCAGGCACAACAAGCATTTTACTGCAGACTCCCTAAAGATCCTTTTTCGTAATGTTACACTGAACATGTTTAACTTCCTGAGAGAATCGGGCTTTTTCTGTTCGATATTAGTGTTGCAGTTTGTCACTAAGAACAAGGTCGTTTTCAGCAATCTGGATTTGGTTTTATCTCATTTTAGGTGTGGTTGAGGTGGTTTTTCCCACAACGCAGTACCCGTCCTGGGTTGATCCTCATGGTTGGCCAGGGCGTTGTTACAAGCAACGACTGTAGAGTTGGTTTTATACCATGTTTTAATATGTCTAATAAGAAGAAGAAGAAGAAGAAAAGAAGAAGAAGAAGAGAAGAAGAAGAGAAGGAATGTATGGAATTTATATAGCGCTGAATCTTGTAAAGCAACAAATCAAAGCGCTCAGATGACTTTTTTATATCGAGGATAATGGAATAAGCACTTATGTACTTTTTCTACATCCATTCCCCGTGTGTATGCAGTTTTGTAAATTTTGTCATCTGTTCCCGTCGGCACACAATGGCCTACTCTTTCGAAAAGCGGAACAGGGTTTAACGTGTGCGCAAGATGTTCTGCATGTGTTCGCACACGGTGCCTCGGTTTATAGTCTCATCCGAAGGACTTTTAATATGTCTATATTTGAATGATTTTAATCTGGGATTTAAGATTTGACGAGGTGACAGCCCTGATATGGTATCTGTGGTCATCGGGTCTATAAACAACAGGATTGGATTATAGAAATCTCTAGAGATAACTTAAAATATGTTGAGATTGTGTTCTACATAATCCATTAAAGAAACACACTCCGAACATCCCTTAAAAACAACAACACCAAAAACAACTAAAACAAACAAGAAAGATATACTCAGATAGTGACATCTTATACAGTCAGAAAAAAACATCTGTTACTTTAAATGCTTACTTACTTGCTTGGCAGGTTTCTTGCTGATTCATTCACTTATTCGCTTGTCAGCTTGCTTGGGTTGCTGGGGACAAGATGGGGAAAGAGTAGGTATTCTCTCTGTTTTTACTTATGTTTACCTTAAAAGCTTTTTGTTGGCAGAAACTAAATAGCCAAGGTGGGAAACATTGGATTGCTGATTACGCCGGTAAGTTGGGGAAAATTAAGGGGAAAAAAAAAAAGAAATAAACAGATAGACTTGCGTAAAAGAGACTGTAAAAGTTTCAATAAACAATTGGGCTGGAAAAAGGTGTTGTTTTGTTGTGGTGTGTGGTGTTGTGGTGTGTGTGTGTGTGTGTGTGTGTGTGTGTGTGTGTGTGTTGTGTGTGTGTGGCGTGTGTGTGTTGGGGGGTGCGTGCGCGCGGTGTGTGTGCGGGGGGGTGGGGGGGGGGTTTTTCTGGTGTGCGTTGTGGTGTGTTTATAAGGCGCAGAGTCTTGTGTGTGTTTTGTGTGTGTGTGGTTTGTGTGGTTTTTGTGGTGAGGGAAAAGGGGAGAGAGAGATAGGGGGAGAAGAGAAGAGAAAGGGAGAGGAGGGAGAGAGAGGAGTGAGGTGTGAGTGTGTGCGAGTGTGTGTGGTAGGTTACTGTGTGTGGGTGTTGCGCGCGCGCACGCACGCGCGTGGGTATTTCTTATTAAATTTTTTTATTTATGTATGGATTGTGTATGTACGTATGAGTATGTTGTATGTAGTAGTATGTGTGTTTTTATGTATGTAGAAATTTTTGTATCTTGTATCCCTGTGGAGAGCAAAGAGAAAAACAAAATGAGAGACAGAGAGATAGAGACAGACAAAATAGTGACAGAGAAAGAGAAGGGAGACGACTACACAGAGACAAGAACAACAAAAACAAGCCTGACAAGCTACAAAAAAGTCAGTTGGCAGATTTTAAACATGACCTACCCAAAATCCCTTTGTTGTGTGTGTTTTGTTTTTTTTGGAGTTGTGTTTATTTTTGTTTTTTATCATCCCTAGCAACTTAGCCAAAAAGTAATTACAAAACACGCAAACAAAAAAAAACCCCTTTTAAAAAAAAGGATAAAAACTAGTAAAAAAAGAACCCAGGTGAAAAAAAAAGCCAAAAATGCAGTGAATTTCTCTCTGCTGAAACAAGCACTCCCCGTTTATCATAAACTCTTTAAAAAAACTCTGAAAACCCTTTAGGCATAAAATAATTTAAAAAGGGAAATTTTTAAAAAAACAATTCTCACTCAAACCTTTTAGACTTGCCGTCAGAAATCATGTTGCTTCTCTTTCGTTGTCTGTCGTTTTAGTCGTCTGTCTTTTGCTCTCTTTGCCTCTGTATAAAACTCCCCATCCATCTCTTGCTCTCTCTGTCTCTCTACCTCCCTCTCTCTTTTTTTGGGGTTTTCTTGTTTCTTTTGTGTGTGTGTCTCTCCTTAATTTGTTTTCTGTCCCGTCTCTCTATCTCCCTCCCTCTTTTTTCTCTCTGTGTCTTTTTCTGTCGGTCTCTGTTTATCTGTATCTGTCTATATGCCTGTCTCTCTCTATATCTCTCTCTGTCCCTGTCTGTCTGTCCGTTCATCTGTTTATCCGTCCGTACATTTGTCTATCTGTCCATCTGTCTCTATTCATTCAATCTCTCCTATCCCTGGTGTATATATATATCGTGGATCGGTGGTCTAGAGGTAACGCGCCTGTCTAGAAAGCGAAAAGTCCGGGTTCGTATCCCGTCTGGGCCCGAAACTTTTCCCCCATCCATTAGACCATGAGTGGTGGTCTGGGCGCTAGTCTTTCGGATGAGACGATAAACCGAGTCCCGTGTGTTACAGAAAATTATGCAGCGCACGAAAAAGAACCACGGCAACAAGAGAGTTGTCCCTGGCAAAAATTCTTAGAAAAAAGCACTCTGATAGGGAACAAAAATACAGTTGCAGACCAAAAAAAAAAAAAAAAAAAAAAAAAAAGAAAAAAGATGGGGTGGCGCTGCTCTTGTGGCGACGTGCTCTCCCGGGGAGAGCAGCCCGAATTTCACGCAGAGAAATCTCGTGACTTAAAGTGGTATAAATAAAATTAAAAAAAAAAAAAAAAAAAAAAAAAAAAAAATATATATATATATATATATATATATATATATATATATCCTGTTGATCCGTCTCTATTTTGATTGGGTATACATCACTGTTCACTGTTCACTGGTCCCGTAACCCGCCAGGGTCGTAGGGGCGCTGCATGGTGGACGAACGGTGGACCAGCTGGCTCCAATTAGCGCGGTCGTGGGCGAGTGCTTGGGTGACACTGAAGTCCTTCCCTGTCCAATCACGGATGTCGTCGGCCCACTTTCTCCTCTGTCTGCCCCGTCTTCTCTTCCCCTGGACTGTTCCTTGCAGGATGGTCTTTGCAAGTCCTTCTGAGCGTGTTACGTGCCCATACCATCTGAGTTTCCTCTTTTTCGCCGTGGTCAGTAGGTCTTCATAGTACCGCACTTGTTGAGTGATCTTTCTGCGGACTTCATTGTTGGTGACATGGTCCTTGTATGAGATGCCAAGGAGCCTTTGAGGCATCTCATTTTACTGCTTGGATCCTCCTTTGTAGGTCTGCGTTCAGTGTCCATGCCTCACATGCGTAAAGCATGATTGAGGTGACTAGCGCGTTTAGTAACTTTACCTTGGTTCCGAGAGGGATGTTTCTGTCTCTCCATATGGTCTTCAGTCTTGCCATTGCTGCTGCTGTTTGTGCCGCTCTTGCTAGGATTTCGGTCTTCGATCCTTCCTCATTATGATGGCTCCAAGGTACTTGAAATGGTCAACTGTCTCCAGTTCTTTTCGCTGAGAGTGATCTTGGTGGTGATTGGCTGGGCACTGTTTGACATGAGCTTGGTTTTCTCGGCGCTGATTTCCATGCCGTATCGTGAGGATATTTGTCAGTTGCTTCACTAGGTTGGCCAGTTCCTCTTCATTTCCTGCCAGACCGTCAATGTCATCGGCGAACCCGAGGTTGGTGATTGTTCGCCCTCCAATGCTGACTGTGCCTGTGTGGTCTTCAAAGGCGTCAGTCATGATGCGTTCGAGGAAAAAGTTAAACAGTGTCGGCGACAAACAGACATCCTGTCGGACCCAACTGAGGTACGGAACCATTCCCTACCGTGCCCTGTACGAGTACTGCACTGGTGGCCTTTGAGTAGAGTTCCTTGATGGTGTGAATCAGCTTCTGGCCATGTTGAATTTGTTCATGGTGGCCCACAGCGTCATGCCATACTCTCGAAGGCTTTTTAAAATCAAGAAGACGTGGAAGATGTCTTGTTGATGCTGGCTGTATTTCTCACACAGAACCTCAGGTTGATTCTGTTTGTGGTGTTCAAATTGGGGGGAAACCCGGTTGCTCTTCGGCGATGATCTCTTCTGCTGTGGCTTCAGCCTGTCCAGGATCACTTTTAGCATGATTTTAAACGGGCATGACTTATGAGGCTGATTGTCCTGTAGTTTTGGCACTGCTGGAGATTCCTTTCTTTGGGAGAGTGATGATGAGTGATTGGTCCATGTGTAGGCCACTCTCCGGTCTGCCAGATCTTGTTGCAAAATACTTGTAAGGATGACTGTCACTGCTTCTCCCGTTTTGGGATCAGCTCTGCTGGGATGTTGTCGTTTCCCTGCTGATTTTCCTTTCTTCAGCGAACTAATTGCTACTTCTACTTCCTCCGCGTAGAATTGGGAAGTTGTCTTTATTCGATGAGGCTTGGATTGCAAGTACGCTGGGGTCGCCTAGTGTCTGATGATTGTAGAGTTCGGAACATATTCCGTCCATCTCCCAAACGATTCCTTTTTTCTGTTGCAATTCCCTTCTTTGCCCTGGATGTTACTGACTCTTCCCTTGTTTCTGTTTGGTGACTCTTTCACCAAATCTGGTATGCTCTTCTGCTATTATTCTTTGTCAGGCTCTCTTCGATTTCTGTACATTGTTTCTCTATTCATTCCTCCTTGGTCTTCCTCATGTCTCTTCTTGTTTACTTCTCTGTACTCATCTGCTCCTGTAGTGTTCTTGCTCTTCTTCAGGTCTCGTCTTTTGTCACACATATTCAAGATTTCATCTGTGACACATGGTTGTGTTTTTCGGCGATGTTTGCCAAGGAGTATGCTTGCTGTCTCAAACAGGCAAACTCCAACAACTGCTATACGAGCTGGACAGGTACACCTGGCATCTGGTACGTCTCTGTGAGGTCAGATGGAAGGAGCACGGTGAACACCATACTGACGAGGGACATATGCTCGACTATAGCGGAGAGCAGGACAAACATATCAATGGCGTAGGCATGCTTGTCAACAAGAACATCAAGAACTCGGTAATAGGATACCACCCAGTAAACAGCCGGCTTATGGCCATCCGCTTCAGGGCAGCCCCATTCAACATCACAGCGATTCAAGCCTACGCACCAACAACGGATCACGATGATGAAGACGTAGAGGAATTCTACAACCAACTACAGGGCATCATCGATGAGGTGAACAAGAAAGACATTTTGATCACCCAGGGAGACTGGAACGCCAAGGTGGGCGGAGACGCACTGAAAGACTGGAGCAAATTCTGCGGTCCCTCCTGTAATGCGATCACCAATGAGCGAGGACTCCGACTACTGGAATTTGCCAGCTACAACGACACGGTGCTCGCCAATACCCTTGGAGAACACAAGGCATCCCGACGCTGGACATGGCATGCACCAATGGGATCCATCACAACCAGATTGACTACATCCTGGTGCAGAACCGGTTTCGATCTGGCATCAACAGAGCCAAGACGAGGACATTCCCAGGTGCAGACATGGGCAGCGATCATGACCTCGTGCTCCTGAACTTTAGAGTCCGATTGAAGAAGATCAATAAGACAAAGAACACCAGGCTCAAGTTCAACCTGGACAGACTGAAGGACCCCACCATCGCCGAGTCCTTCCAAGCAACAATAGGAGGGAAATTCGCACCACTGCTGGCACTTGAAGAAGATGCCGAAACGATGACCATCAGTTTTAACGCAGTGATGACTGAGACAGCAAGCATACTCCTGAGAGTATACATGCCACTGCCAAATTCCATAGTTCTTTAGACATTTCATTGGTTGACTATTTATTTGAATGATTGGCTGATCAATTTACTTATTCCTTTACAGATATGTCAGATTTAAAAAAAAACCCACGAGATCCTAGTTTATTGTCCACATAATCTTTTTTAATTACACACAATTTCTACTTGTGTACTAGAAACAAACATACCAAACTAATGGGAAATTAACAAAGAAAACAAACCGAATGGAATTCGTAAAACAGCTCACAGTACATATACATTTTTGTTGTGTTTGAGACACATGGAACCTATCAGTGTTGTCATTTTTAGTTTGTTTGTGCTTGCTTACTTTTACATCGGCACGATTGCTTGCTTTTTTTCTTCTTCTTTGTTGTTCTGGGTAGAGCAACTTTTCAAGTACGTGACAATGCTTTCACATGTGGTAAAAGCAAATGTGTCCCAATAACCTATGCGGTCATTGAGGAGGGATATCTCAGAGACCTCAGCTTCTCCAGCATATTTAGGGCGGCGCCCATCTCCTCTCCCTCTCTGACCCTAAAGATGGCGGGTACCCATTTACAGCTGGGTGAACTTGGGGGACTGTACTGAAGCCAAGCTGAGCAAACTAGTCACTCATCCACTTGATAACCACGCTCCATGTCGTTGAGTATTGGGTTATTATTAAGATGTATCCCTACGGGCGGGGACTAGATCCAAAAACCACACGAGTGCTTATTCATTATCCTCAAAATAAAAGAATTTGTCATTGCCATTGTCATTATCATTGTCATAAACTTAGCTTTGGGACAGCGAGTGCTCTGACCACTGAACTATCCAGTTTCCAAGTTCTCAGCTCTTGTTTGAATATTTACGTTAAGCTGCCGAGGAAGTCTTAAAAACATTCCTGACACGTAAACACACGACTATTAACGACACATTATAACAACACACGCCTGCTGTGAACTGAAAGACAAAACAAAACAAAGCCTAGCATACGTGACAGAACTGAAAGAATGAAGATTTATATCGAGTGGGCTGTAAAAAAGCTTTCAATAACAAGCCCAAGAAGATAAACTTTGATGGAATAAAGAAAACAAAAAATAGAAAGATAGCAAAGACGTAAGATGATAAAACAAAGAATGTATACAAAAGAAGAGAGCAAACCATCACCTAAAAGAGAGATTTCTAAACAGATCTGCATCAAAACTGATAAAGCAAGAGTCGTGAGCCATTCTAAGGCTTGTTCAAATATCTCCACAGCAAGAAGAGTGAATAGTTTGTTTTATAGAATAAAACTTAATGCATTCGTAACCAAATTCGGTAGAAACAGTAAATGTCTATGTGGTGAGAATATTTCTAATACTCATATAATATTTGAATGTAAGAATAAAAAAGCTTTTTTACCTCCATTTTCTGAAAACTCCCTTAGAAGCATATTCAATGTTTTGAATTTGGCATTTGATATTGCAAAAGGTCTCTGGCATAGTCCTATAGGACATTTGTTATAGTTTCATTAACGTTAATGATTTTTATGTTTTTGTTTCGGTGGTGTTTTTAAAAATATTTTTATTGTATATTTTGCTTTGCGCGGTTTCTTTTCATGATTAGACTACTTTCCCCCCTCGCATTTTTCGGTAGGGCCTCTACAACCACCTCAATTATCATACACCCCTTGTATATATTTTGTTTCTTTCTCGTCTAATATCACTGAGAGTGAACAGACGTAAAATCGAAGACAACAACAACAACAGAGAGCAAACCAACAAACTCCGAACATTTTATTTTCAAATCAGTGTCAAGCACTTTCCTCGAACCACTTTAAAAGTAATGCATCGTATGTAAATGAGTTGTAAAACACACGAGTAAATAGCACTACGTAACTAATGAGTTAGATAGATAGATAGATAGATAGATAGATAGATAGATAGATAGATAGTTAGATAAAGAGAGAAAGAGAGAGGAAGAAAGAAAGAAAGTAAGAAGGAAGAAAGGAAGGAAGAAAGATAAGAACCCTGGTTCGAATCCCGTTCAAGGGGATATTTTCCCCTGGAGTTAACATCAGTGCAGACTCCACTCTCCCCAAAAGTCCTTCAGATGAGACTATAAACCGAGGCCCCGTGTGCGAACGCACGCAGAACATGTTGGGCACACGTTAAATCCTGTTCCGCTCTTCGTAGGGTATGTCATTGTGTGCCGGTGGGAACGGATGACAACATTTACAAAACCGCATACACACGGGGACTGGATGTAAAAAAGCACATAAAGTGCTTATTCCATTATCCTCGATATAAACGAATAAAAAAATAGTAAAAATGTGTTACGCATACCACACAAATCTCTAGTACACTATCGCTGTTCTTAACACAGTGATACTATGTATTTCCTTTGATCCTTCTTTTAACGCGCACGACAAATTTAACCCTAGAGAAGCGTGGTTCAGTTCCATTGGCTGATTAAAGCGCAACATCATCAGACTACAGGATGCAGGCATCAAGTTCATTGTCACCAGAGATACCCTTGCCCTCAACCATGACCGCTAGGGCCTCAACGCTATCTCCTGACTTACCTCATTAACTCTCTAGGTCCCGAAACTTAAGACTGAAAGCCGTCAGTCACTTCACACTACGTGGGCTGTTAGAATCCTCTGTATTTGGGTGGTCCAGCGTAGTTTTGAATGTATCCAAATGCGTTTCTTTTGTATTGTATTGTGTCGTATAGTACTGTATTGTATTGTATACAACTTTAAGTAATGGCAGATTTATATGCGTATGCATCTATCCACTCTCTTCAACGCATACAAAACTCTGCAGCTCGACTGGTCCTAAGAAAGAAAAAATCTGAACACATCACTCCTCTTCTGCGATCTCTTCACTGGTTGCCTGTCTCACAAAGACTGGAGTATAAAATCAATACCCTCTGTTTCAAATGTCTCCACAAATCTGCACCCTCTTATCTCTGTAACTGTCTTCACCTGTACACTCCATCCCCGTTCCCTTCGTTCAGCCGCAGATACTTTGTGCTTTCGAACACCCAGATTCAAACAAACCACTGTTGGCCGTCGCTCCTTCTCTGTTTCTGGTCCATCCACCTGGAATGACCTCCCTCTTTCACTTCGTCAAAAGTCTTCACTTGATTCCTTCAAATCCAGCCTCAAAACACACTTATTTCCTACCTGAGACTTTCCCCCACATATCTGTCGCTAATTTTCAACAGCATCTTTCACCTTCTAAGTGTTGTTCCTTGTGTGTGTGTGTGTGTGTGTGTGTGTGTGTGTGTGTGTGTGTGTGTGTGTGTGTGTGTGCGCGTGCGTGTGCGTGCGTAGTGCGCGCGCATGGATTTGAAATCTGTTGCTCATTATGTTTAAGGAGAGTTGCATGCCTGTAAATGATTGAGTGCAAGCGCTTCGATTTGTTTGTTTTTTACAAGATTCAGCGCTATATAAATTCCATATATCATTATTATTATTATTATTATTTGGGCTGCTCTCCCTGGGGAGAGCACGTTGCCACAAGAGCAGTGGCACCCATGTTTACCCTGTATGCAACTGTATTTGTTTCGCTATCAAAGTGACTTGTTTCTACACAATTTTACCAGAGAAAGCTCTCTTGTAGCCGTGGATTCCTTTTCGTGCACTAAATAACTATGCGTAAAACACGGGACCTCGGTTTATCGTCTTATTCGAAAGACTAGCACCCAGACAACTCTCACGGTCTAATGGATGGGGGAACAGTTTCTGGCGAAAACTTCGAACCAGGATTGTCTTCTTTCTATTGATGTGCATGACAAATTTAACCCTAGAGAAGCGAAGTCCAATTCCATTGGCTGATTGAATGGCAGCATCCTCAGACTACCAGGGGCAGGCAAGGAGTTAATGGTCACTGGAGACGTCCTTGCCCTCAACCCTGACCGCTGGGGTTTCAACGCTATCTCCTGACTTACCTCATTGACTCTCTCAGTCTCTAGGTCCCAAAACTGAAGACTGAAAGCCGTCAGTCACTTTACACTATGTAGAGATGTAAAAAGTCATTTGCATCTGGGTGGTCTAGCGTAGTTCTGAGTAGTTGAGAGTGTTTTCAAATGAGATGATTAATAATACCATATGTTTAGAAGGAGACGGGGTAGCTCAGTTGTCAGAACACTCGCTTTCCCTAAGCTAAGGTTAAGCAGCGTCGAGCGTGGTTGCCAATTCGATGGGGACCGTTTGCGCGCCTTGGCTTCAGTACAGTCCCCCACTTCATCCAGGTGTAGATGGGTACCTGTCCTTTTTTAGGGTCAGGGAAGGAAAAGCAGCGAGGGAGAGGAGATGGGCGCCGCCCTCAATATGCTGGACCCTAGAGAAGCTGAGGTCTGACGATTCGCTCCCCTAAGACCGCTTAGGTGATGGGACACCTTTATCTTTTTATCTTATGAAATCCCTGTGGGGTTGTCGGGTGCTTGTCAGTATAAATAGCATCCCCACCTTCTGGAAATTCTGTGCTAGGAATTCCCTCTTTTCTATCCTTCCCTTTGTGCCTTCCTTGCTCGTTTACTTCCTGTGCCAAATTCTTGTCGATTTTATATTTCGTGTTCCATTTTCTTGCCTTTTTTTTCTAGAAAGACTCAAAAGGTGATAGTTGTCTCGCGTGCTAAAGTCGGATGCGCTGGGCCTGACAAGTCAGGTGCTGAACGGCAGCACAACGCATTGTCACTTCTATGACAGATAGCCTAACGGTATATGTTGTCTTAGTGTTTAAAGAAGAACTATCTTTCGAAGAGACAAAAATCAAAACGCATCAACACTTAGGTAAAGGTAAAGGTAAAGGTGTCCCATAACCTATAAGGTCGTAGGGGAGCGAGGCGTCAGAGACCTCACTTCTCTAGGGCCAGCATATTGAGGCAGGCCCTCCCTTTCCCCCGCTGCTTTTTCCCCCTAACCTAAAAGGGGTTAAATTTTTGGGCTCCTTCCCCTAAAGGGGGGGATCGTTTTCCCTGACAAGCCCCCGGGCCTTACCCCAAAACAAACAAACCGTTTTTTCATTTTAAAATTGAAGATGAAAAAGGTTTTATGTTGGGGTTTGGGTTTTTAAAAAAGGGGAAGATTTTTCAAAGAGAAAAAATAAACCCAAAATGGTTAAAAGGGAAAAGGGAAAATTTTGTCCAAACCCTTTTTTAAGGGCTAGGGGGGAAAAGGCGTCGAGTTTTCCCAAATTCCAGGGGGACCTTTGGGCCCCGGCCCTCTCCCCCATTTCCCTGTTTATCCTGTTTTTTTAAAGGGGGGGGCCCCGAAAAAGCGGGGGAAATGGGGGAAATTGTCCCCTGAAACCCAAGGCGACCAACCTCCCCCAAAACCCTTTGGTAAACCACCTTTTACCTTTTTTTTAAAAACCCTTGGGGGGCTGGGGGGAAAAAATTGCACCCCCCCAAACTGGCAAAATTCCCCCCCTTTTTCATCCCCTTTTGTTCCCCCTTTTTTAACTTCCCCCAAAATTTTTTCTTTTTAATTTTTCTTCCCTTTTCCTTTTTTTTTAAAAAACCCCAAAAGGGTTTTTTGCTCTTCCCAAAATCTTTGGGGGGGAAAGTTCCCAAAAAGCAAAGCGAAAAAATATTATTTTTGGTTTGGGGTTTAAAAAGAAAAATTTTGGGAAAAAACTGATTTTTTTTTGGAAAAAAATGTCCCCTTCCAAATCGGGGGGAGGGGGTTTTTCAAATTCACCCTGGCCAAATATTTTCCCCCCATCCCCTCCCCCCCTTATTTTCCTCCCTCCCCCAAAAAAAACCCCCTTTTTCATTTAAACGGGGGAAAGAAAGGGGGGCCAAAAGGGCACCCCCCCTTAATTTATCCCAATTCGGGGGAATTGGGGTTTTAAAAACTTTTCCCCTTTCCCCTTAAACACCCATTAATGAAGCAAAAAAAAAAAACCCCCCCCCATTTTTATCAATTTAAACAAAAGTTTTACTTTTTTAACGGGGGAAGTCCCAAAAACAAAACTTTTATTTTGGTTCGGGTTTTCCAAAATTAAAAAAACAGGTTTTGGGAAAATTTACCTAATAAAAAGGGTTTAAGGGAAAACCCCTTAGGAAAAAAAAACCCTTTAATGCAGATTTTCCCCCTTAAACCCTTTCCCCCTAAAACAAAAGGGGAATTTTGGGGGGTTTTTTGCTTTCAAAAAGGGGGGCCTTTTCCCAGTTTTCTTTTTTTCCCTTTTTTTAAGGGTCGTTTTTTTAATAAAAACCCCTCATCCAAACACAAAAACCACTCCAAACCCCCAACAAAAAAACAAACAACAAACATAACACTAAATCAAACGTTTCTAAAAATTTGAAAAAACCCCCAAAGTTTAAACCAAAAAAAACAAAAAAATTTAAAAAAATTAACCCAATTCAAACCAAAAAAACTAACAGCAGATTTTTCAAAAACATTTTCCCCAAAAGAAATCCTTTTTTTTCCCCCTTTTCGTTAAATAAGGTTGTGGTGCCCTTTTTTGCTTGTTTCCCTTTTTCTACGGGCTTTTTTGGTAAAAAATACTTCCCCCCCCCTTAAACCCAAACCCAAACACAAAAAAAAAAAAAACAAAAAATAAAAAAACATACAACCCCCACACACACACTCACACAGAAAACACCCCAAAAACACCCCACCCCCACACAAAACAAAACCCCAACCCCACACCTCCAAACAAAACATACACACACAAATTTTTCCCTTTTTCCAAAACCGATCCAAACAAAAAAATTTTTAAAAACCCTTTAACAACCCCAAAAAAACACTAAACACAGAATCCACTTCCCCAAGAAAAAAAAATAAAACAAAAAAAAAAACACAGAAAAACAAAACCAAAACACTCACAAAAGACAACCCCCACACAAAACCCCAACACAACAAACCACACAACTCAAAACAGCAAAAAAACACCCACATACACAAAAAACACACTCACCAAAACACACACAAAAACCAAAAACCAACAAACACACACATACAACGACCACCCACAAAAACACACCCCGCCACCCACACAGACAAACACACACAACAACCCCAAAACCCCAAACACACAAGCAAACACACAAAACCACACAACTAACATAAACCCCCCCCAAACACACATCACACAACAACACACACACCACACACACAAAAAACACACACAAAAAGACAAACACACACCCCCAGTCCACAAGCAAACACACCAAACACCCACAAAACACACACACACACACACACACACACAAAAACACCACTCACAACAAAAACCAAATCCCCACACAACCCCCACACAACCACCACCACACACAAAACACACTCAACCCCCCCAAAACACCCCAAACCCCTCACACCACAACACCCCACTCACAAAAACCCAAAAAACTCACACACACACACACACCCCGGCACTCCACACCCCACACACCCCACACACAAAAATTAAACCCCAAAACAACCCCCCTTCCCCCACACCAAAACTACACACACACACACACGCACGCACTCACACACCCCAAAATCACCCACACAAAACACACACCCCAAAACCCACCACACACACACAAGGAAATCACACCCCTAAACCTCACACACAAACCACTCACCCCCACCACAACACACACCCCCTCACACACACCCCACACCCCTCCAACACCACTCACACACACCACACCCACACACCCCACACACCCCCAAAAACACACACACCACACACCACAATACACACAAAACACCCCTAAACACACACAAAAAACACTCACACACACACAAAACACCCACACACCCCACAAACCCACACACAAAACACCCCCACACCCCCCCACCACACACACAAAACACTCACACACACACACACACACCCCCACACACACCACACACTCACACACACACACACCACACACACACACACACACACTCACACACAAAACACACACACACACACACTCCCACACACTCCCACAAAAACACACACCCCTCACTCACAAAAACACAAAAACCAAAACCATTTCAAAACTCACCCACACCCAAAACACACACACACACAACCCAAAACACACTTTCATCTTTTTCCCCTGCCAGACCTTTTGTTTAAAACCAAAAATTTTGGGAATTTTGCATACGTAAACCTTTCTCCACCCAATGAAGGTGGGCTGAAATTCCCCGACTTAAAGGGATGCATGCGGGTAGGGGTTCTTTTTCCCGTAACCCACCAAACGCTGACATAAAAGCCCAAAAATTTTTGGATTTAAAATTTCTCCACGCTTTTAAATACAAAACCAATTAAGGAAAACTGGCGGGGCTGCCCCCTTGGGGATAAAAAGTGGGAAAATTTGGTAAAAAACCCCAAAGGGGGGATTTCCTCAAAATTTTGGGAAAAGATTCAAACCCCCATGGTTGAGGGGAACCCTTTGGGGAAATAAAATTTTTAAATGGGTAAACCACTTACACGGTCCAATCCCCCCCTTTTTTACAAATATTTCTTTTTCCCGCTGCCCCAAACAGATTTTTTCAAAAGAAAACGGGAAAAAAATTTCCCCTGACACGAAAGGGCATTTCCGGTTTTTTTGACGACACTTCACAAAAAACACAAAGCATGTTTTTTTTTATTTATTTAATTTTTTAAATTTTATATCAAGATAAGGGAAATTTCTCATGTCCCTTTTTTAAAAATCCATTTTTCCCTTTGGTATGGGGTTTTTGTAAATTTTTTGTCTCTGTTCCCCCCGGGCACACGAGGACCTACTTTTTTCCAAAAAAGCAAGAAAATTCCCCCCAAACCCCCCCCCCCCCCCCCCCAAAAATCCCCCCCCCCAAAAAAAAAAGGGAAACAAAACAAGAAAACAATAAAATTTTTGGGCCATCATAGGGAGCTGTAAAAAAAAAATTGAAAATAACAAGCAAAAGAACCATGGAAATTGGGGGTAGAAAAGGAACAAAATAACAAAAACCGAATAAACAAAAGAAAAAAAAACCCCAAAAAGACGAACAATATGAACAAAGTTAAAAAAGATGCAAAAAAAATTTTAAAAAAAAACAAAGAAACAACATACATAACAGTGTTCGGGAAACCCAAAACCCCAAACATTTTCCCCCAAACAAAATTTTTAAAATGATGCAAAAATAAGTTTAAAAAAATAACAAAAAATTACATGTAAACACATTGACAGAAAGGAAGGAAGGAGGAAAGGAAGGAAGGGAAGAAAAAAAAGAAAGGGAGACAGAAAACAGGCAGAAAAGACCGACCCAAACCCGAAAAAAAAAAAGGGGAAAAAAAAAAAGACAGACAAAAAAAAAAAAGAAAGAGAGTTAAACAAAAAAAGAAAAGAAAGAGAGAAAAACAAAGAAAGAGAGAAAGAAAGAGAGGCAGAAACAAAAAAGAACTACAGAACAAAAAGAAATTTTTTTAAGGAAAAGAATTAAAGAAAGATTTAAAAGAAATAAAGAACAAAGAAAGGGAAAAAAAGAAAGAAAGTAAGGAAAAAGGGGGGAAAGAAAAAAAGGGGGAAAAACCAAAAAGAACAAGAAAGAAAGGACAGAAAAATAAACAAACACGGCAAACTTTAAAAACGTATAAAAAAAAATTTTTTTTCCCCCTTTTTTAAAACCCACCTGGGGGTGCCCACAAGTTTTCAGCATAAGCCCCCCCACCTCCTGGGAATTTTTTGTGCCAGGATTTTCCTTCTTTTCTATTTTCTATTTCCCCCTTTTTTATATGTCTTTTTCGTTCTTCCGCCACTTCTTCTTTATCTAGTTTTTGCCCTTTTCCGGTCCAATCTACTACATCTTTTTTTCCCCCCAAAATTCAAAATATTTATTCTCTAAAAACCCCTGAAGTCGGGTGTGCTGGGCCTAACTTGCCCGGAACTTAAACGCACGCAAACGCAATTTCCCTCATTGGGGGACAACAGCAATAGTTTGAATTTGAGGTTTTGTAAAATACTGTTTAGCTAAACACAATTCTGTCTTTTTTCCCTTTTGGTGGAAAAAAAAAATCATTTACCTTCACCTATCTCGTATCCCTTAAAACCTTGGGCGAAAACAAAAATTTTGCAACCACTTCCTCCCCGGGGAAAATAAGAGTGTTTAAATTTAAATGGAAAAATTTTGGGTTCAAAGTATTGAAACACACACACACACACCAACACACACACACACACAACCCAAAACCACACACACACACACAAAACAAACCACCACCACCCCACACACACACATTTTCTTTGTTCTTTCTATTATTAAAACAACGAGCGCGCATGCATGCAAAGGGAAAGCCCACCCCCACTCGCAAAAAACAAAAAAACACATTAAAATCTCTCTCTCTCTCTCTCCTCCTTTTCTCTCTCCCATCCTCTCTCCCTCCCCCCCAAAATCTCTCTCCCCCTCTTATCTCCCCTCCCCTTCTCTTTTTCCCCCCCCCCCGCCCCCCCCCCTCTCATACAAAAATTTTTCAGGGTCCATTTTAAAGGGTTTGTCTGGTATTCCCGGTTTAAAAAGGAAAGATGTTAAAATGAAAATTTACTTCCCGTTTAAAGACAAACGTTGAGTTTTCCTGACAACCCAAAAACATTGGGTTTTAAAAGTTGCCTTTTGTCGATATGGATATCATTTTTTTAAATTTTAAAAATTTTTTTTCTTTTATATCGTGAATAATGGGAAAAAGCACTTATGTCTTTTTTAAAATCCCTCCCCCCCTATTTATGCGCTTTCGTAAATTTTTTCATCTGTTTCCCCGACACACAAAGGCCTATCCAAAAAAAGTGGAACGGGTTTAAAAGGTTTCGCAAGCTTTCTGCATTTCGTTCCCACACGGGGCCTGGTTTTTAGTCCCATCCGAAGGAAAATTTTTGGGGAAAAGTTTAAATCGGCACTGATGTTAACTCCAGGGGAAAAATTTTCCCCTTGAACGGGGGAAACGAACCCGGGCGTCAGATTTCCCACCAATGTTCTAACCACTAGGGTACCCTCCCCCGGGGATCCCCCTTTTATATCCCCAAACCCGCTATAAAAAACTTTTTTCCCTTTTTTTCATCCCCCCGCGAAACAGCAAATGTGTTGTCGTTTACCCAAGCCAGGGGGCGTTCGATTTCTGTGTGGGAGAAAATCAATTTTCTCTTTTTAAAAAGAAAACGGAGAAACTTCGTTATTGAAAAAAACATGTGTACAAAAAATGGGGGGAATTTGGGCCCGGGGAGTGGGTGGGTGGGGGGGCGGCGTGCGTGCGAGTCGTAAAAAAAAAAAAAAAGGCAGCGTTTTTTTGTGGGGGTGTGTGTGTGTGTGTGTGTGGTGGGGGGTGTGTATTGTGTGCCCTACCAATCCCTTTAAAACCGTAAAAATCTGAAAAATCGGTTCTACAACAGTTGTAAAAAAGGGCTGAAAAGAAAATTGCCCCAAATGACTTTTTAAAGGAAACTCTGTCCCGTCTGTTGCCCGGCCCGGCTGGGTGTCTGTCTGGGCCTGTCTGTCTTTCTCTCTCTTCCTCCTCTCCTTTTTCTCTCTCTTTCTCCCTCTTTTCTCTTTTCTCCTCTTCCACTCTCTCCCCTTTTTCCCCTATACATGTGTGAGTTAAAAACGGTATTTTTTTTTAAATTTTTTTTTGATTGTCCCCTATATAAACCCTTAAAAAGGGGGGGACAGGAAAAAAAAAGCCCCATGGTGCTTTTTTTTCATTTAAAAACCTCCCCAAAAAAAAGCCTTTGTCCCTTGTCATTACCCCTCTCCACTCTCCTTTTCCCTCTTCCCTCTCTCTCTCTCTCCTTTATCTTTCCCTCTTCTTCCATCTCATCCCCTCTCCCCTTCTCCTGCCCCTGGTTTTTACTCACCCCCCTCCCCTGTGTTCGATTTCTCTCTCTCTCGTCTCTCCCCCCCTCTCACTCTCTCCCTCTCTATCCCCCTCTCTCCTCTCTTTATGTCTCCATTTTCTACCTTTATCTCTCGTCTCTCTCCTCCTTTTCTCTATTTTCTCCCCTTTCTCTGGGCTTCCCCTATCTCTGTTTGTCCCTTTTTCTTCCCGGGTTTCCCCCTTTTTCCCCCCCTCTTCTCTCTTCTCTCTTTTCCCCTCTCTTTCTTCCTTTTTTCCCCTTTTTTTCTTTCTTTGTCTCTTTTCTCTCTCCTTCTCCCCCCTTCCCCCCTCCCTTTTTCTTGCTCTTTTTTCCCTCTTTTCCCCCTTCTCTGTCTCTATCTTTTCCACCCCTTTTTCTCCCCTCTAACTCTCTCCCTTTCTCTTAACTTGTGTTATTACGTTAAAGTCTTTTTTTTTGCAATTTTGTTTTAGAAGATAATATCTCTACCCATCACATCTTATTCCAGGTTCATCCCAACAACCAGGTTTTGACTGCTTGTAGAGCTTTCACCTTAGGTCGCCACAAGGCTACCAGTCCCAAAAGGACCTGCACTATTGATTCCAAACATCTCCAGAGTAAACAAAAAGAGCATTTAAAATTGTTAGACATCATCCCCGAAGTCGGAATGCGGATACATGAATGAGAGGCAAAAACGGTTGTAATAATAATAATAATAATGTATGGAATTTATATAGCGCTGAATCTTGTAAAGCAACAAATCAAAGCGCTCATTCGGGCTGCTCTCCCCGGGGAGAGCACGTCGCCACAAGAGCAGCGCCACCCATTTTTGTTGTATGTGCAAAACTCTTAGCATGTGAGCTGCATGCAAGTAACACACACAAACACACACACACGCACACATATACATTCGTCTAATATCACTTAGAGTGAACAGACGTTAAATTGAAGGCAACAACAACACACATACACACGCACGCGCGCGCGAAAGTACAATGGTACGCACACGCACGCAAGCACGCACACGCACACATGACCTCACACACAACACGCGCACGCACGCAAACGCACGAGCGCATGTACACGCACACACGCAAGCACACGCACACACGCACACGCACACACGCACACGCACACACATGTACGTCAACATAATAATAATAATAATAATAATAATATATGGAATTTATATATGGTATATATATTTATGTATGGTTAAACATGCATCACATCTATTATAGTCACAAGGGAATTAAACTGGTATTAGCTGTAATAATGTCAGCTTTGATGTGTATTTTTACACTTTGTAATATCAAGCTTCTACAGATTTCTTTACATAAATAACACTATATTTTCTGTAACCAAAAATTATCACTTTTTTTAAAACCTTAAACATAAAACATTACCACGTTATACAAGCAGCATATAAAGACATAATTATTCCTACCAGATTTGTACGTTTGTCTTCTGTTTTTCTTTATTTGTTGTTGTTGTTCGTTTGTGTCACTTTTTTTTTAATCTAGCCAGAATCTCTTTGTCTTCTGCTGGTTTGTTTCATTGTTTTTATTTATTTATTTATTCTTTTATTCCTTTATATCGATGATAATGGAATAAGCACTTATGTGTTTTTTTTACATCCAGTCTCCAAGTGTATGCGGTTGTGTAAATTATTTCATCTGTTCCCACCGGCACACAATGGCCTACTCTTACGAAAAGCGGAACATGATTTAACGTGTGCGCAAGATGTTCTGCGTGCGTTCATACACGGGGTCTCAGTTTATAGTCTCATCCGAAGGACTTTTGGGGAGAGTGGAGCTTGCACTGATGTTAACTCCGGGGGAAAATATCCCCTTGAACGGGAATCGAACCCGGGTCGTCAGATTGCGAGCGCAATGTTCTGACCACTAGGATATCCCGTCCCCCAAATGTTTGTGTGTCAAAATCGAAGTCAAAGTCAAACTTTTATTTTCATTTGGTACACGTGTGTGTGTGTGTGTGTGTGTTCTTCAATTTAACGTCTATTCACATTAAGTGATATTAGACACAAAAAGGCAAACAATTCAGAAAAAAGGGTTAAGGAACTGTCTAACTACTGTAACTATAATACAATGAAAGAAATGAATTTACCTTATGAATAAATAGCTAATTAAACTACAACAAATCAAACGATACATTTCAAGTATTGCATGCTAAAAGGTCACTGGGGAAAAACAGGTAACAATTTCGAAAACTATATCATGGTGGGTAGAATGCCTATGCTTCAAATCAATAAATGACATACTTACTTGTGCTATAGCAAATTACTAACACAACTCTCTTTCAACAGCAAAGCAATTTCACAGAGCAATGTAGAGTTATTCAAAACCTTTTGCAAAGATCTCTCAGGAATGGTGGACAGCTGCTTTTTTAACATTTGGCATTCGAAAAGAATATGAATGTTTGAGATTGCATGTGTGTGTGTGTGTGTGTGTGTGTGTGTGTGTGTGTGTGTGTGTGTGTGCGTGTGTGTATGTGTGTGTGTGTGTGTGTGTGTGCGTGTGCGTGTGTGTGTGTGTGTGGTTTTGTGTGTTTGTGTGTATGTGTCCCAATATATGTGTGTGAGTGCTTATGCTTGTGTGTATGCATCTGCATTCATTTTCTCTGTGTGTGTGTATGTGTGTGTGTGTGTGTATGTGTGTGCATGTACATGAGTATCTGCAATTCTTTTTCTTCCTATTTTTTGTTTGTTTCAAGAAAAATCGAATAGACACTCACACATACACACACATACACACGCGGTTTTCTTAATGTGGTCATGCATTGCAACCAGCAGACAATGGTCTACTGAACCAAAGGGTGAAACCAGATTCATTGTGTGTGTGTGTGTGTGTGTGTGTACGTGCGTGCGTACGCGCATGCGTGCGTATGTGTGTGTGTGTGTTTAAAGTTGCACAGTTCAAGATTGTACGCATTAAGTTAGAACAACACATTTCGATCATCTAACTCAGATTATCACCCAAATTGGCATGCCGATTACATCAGCCCCAATGGCGCCTCTCTTGTCGCGCGTGACAAAATGAAGCTCGGGATAGACGTGTTTTAATTTCATTGGCTGATAGAGCACCGGTATCCTTGATTATCATTGGCACGCTGCTGCTAACCAGTGATAGCTAATGATGCTTTTGCCTTGGATGGTACAGAGGTGTGGTGCTTCTGAACTGTGTGAGAAATAGTCTTGTTTACTATACCTCGGGGGACGGGATAGCTTAGTGGTCGGAGCACTCACTTTCCCCCAGCTAAGGTTAAGCAGCGTTGAGCGTGGTTACCTTTTGGATGGGGGATCGCTTGCGCGCCTTAGCTTAAGTACAGTCCTCCAGTTCGCCCAGCTGTAAATGGGTACCTGCCCTCTTTAGGGTTAGAGAAGGTAAAGCTGCGAGGGAGAGGAGATGGGAACCGCCCTCAATATGCTGGCCCCTAGGGAAGTTGAGGTCTCTGACGCCTCGCTCTCCTACAACCTTATAGGTTTTGGGACACCTTTAACTTATATTATACCTCAGATTATCAGGCGAGCATCGAAAACAGAAGAAGCTCATCAACTTTCATAAGACACATTAAGGTGCAGGTCTGTTGTTCTGGATATAAATCTGATGCTTATTTTTCATCTACATTGCGTATATAATTTTTAAAAAAATTTTCTTTTGTTCTTCGATATCGAGGATAATGGAATAAGCACTTATGTGCTTTTTTACATCCAGTCCCCGTGTGTATGCGGTTTTGTGAATTCTGTCATCTGTTTCCACCGGCACACAATGGCCTACTCTTGCGAAAAACGGACAGGATTTAACGTGTGCGCAAGATGTTCTGCGTGCGTTCGCACACAGGGCCTCGGTTTATAGTCTCATCCGAAGGGCTTTTGGGGAGAGTGGAGTCTGCACTGATGTTAACTCGAGGGGAAAATATCCCCTTGAACGGTAATCGAACTCGGGCTGTCAGACTGCGACATCATTGACCTACAAAGTGTAATATTTCTGCTACTGTTACTGTACATTTATGTGCAAATTGTCACATACAAAACAACAGGAACAATTTAGCAGACGAATAGAAATGCAACAGCATTTACAAAAATGAAACGTAAAAGACTAGCATTGAGACCACAAAAAACCAGCATTTACAATGAAGTAACAGAAAACAGTTATTATTATTTGATTCTTTTATTTCGAGGATAATGGAATAAGCACTAACTACTTTTTCTTCATCCAGTCCCCCTGTGCATGCAGTTTTGTCATTTTTATGAACCATTCCCATCACCCCACAATGGCCTACTCTTCCGAAAAGCGGAACGGATTTAACATGTGAACATGATGTTCTGCGTGTGTTTGCACATGGGATCTCGATTTATAGTCTTATCCGGACTTTTGGGGAAGTGGCGTCGGCACTGACAATAACTCCCGAGGAAAAATCCGCTTGAACGAGATTCGAACCCGGGTCAGCAGATCACGAATGCATCACTCTAACCACCAGGATATCCCGCCGCAATAAGAACTTTACTTTCCTCACCATCATAAACATAAGGAGGACCACCAACAAAGACGATGCCCACTGTCAAGCCATGAACTGTGTGTGGCTCCAGGAGTTCGTCTGGTGGTGCGAGGCTGTTTTGTTCCAGACGATTTCTGTCAATATCCGACAGTGGCTGGCACCATTCAGCGTGATGAAGCGTCGTTATCTGCTGTAGGGAGGGATGGATGGATGGATGGATGGATGAATGAATGGAGGGAGGGAGGGAGGGAGGGTGGGATGGATGGATGGATGGATGTAAGTGTGAATGTGTGTGTGTATGTATGTATATATGTATGTATGCATGGATGGATGGATGGATGTATGTATGTATGTATGTATGTATGTATGTATGTATGTATGCATGTATGTATGTATGCATGCATGTATGTGTGTGTATGGACGGATGGACGGGCGGACGGATGAATGGATGGATGTACGTACGTAGATATGTATGTATGCATGCATGTATGAATGTATGTATGTACGTACGTATGTATGTATGCATGTTGAATGGATGGATGGATGGATGGACGGACGTAGGCATGTATGTATGCATGTATGTATGTATGTATGCATGTATGTATGTATGTATGTATGTATGTATGTATGTATGTATGTATGTATGTATGTGTGTATGTATGCAAATATGCATATATGTATGTGTGGATGGATGGATGGATGCATGTATGTATGCATGCATGTATGTATGTATGTGTGTATGTATGTATGCATGTTGTATGTATGTATGTATGTGGGTATGTATGTATGTATGTATGTATGTATGTATGTGTGTGTGTGTATGTATGCATGTATGTGTGTGTGTATGTATGCATGTATGTATGTATGTATGTATGTATGTGTGTGTGTGTGTGTATGTATGTCTGTATGTGCTTACCGCCTCTGGCTTGATTTCACTCAGTACTTTACTCCACTGATGTTCTGTACTCACTTGGCTTCCACAAATGTTTAGTGTGTGTGGCGTATGAGGAGATTGTTTTTTATATGTATTTATAAACTGTCAATCTGATGCTTATTGCTATCACAACTCAGATAAACAGACAGAGAGACAGATGCACAAACAGACACACAGAGACATGCACACACACAAATGCACACGCATACACACATACATGCCCAAACGCCCGCATGCACGCACGCACGCACACACACAAGCACAGGCACGCACCTATGGACGCAGGCACGCGCACGCACACACACTCACACCACTCTACATGTATAGTTATTAAATTAAATATCTTTACTTTGGGATCTAGGTAAACCTCCAGTGTTGTTTTTGTTTTGTTTTGATTTTGTGTGTGGGTTTGTTTGTTTTTTGACTGCTTGCTATTTTACTTGCTTGCTGTATTGTTTTCCACTTACGCGAGTGCTACCCTGTGTACCCTTCTGAATGCACAAGCATTTGGAAGGAAATGCATGTTCCTCCCTCTTGTATATCCATGTTTATCTCCAGCAGAATATCGCCTGTACACAAACCTGAACTGTTCCTGATGCGTAAACATCGGATTATTGGTGACACTTGTAGTCAACACATAGCCTGTTATAAACTAAACGAAAAAACATGACGACAACATCGGTCTAATCAATA
>CM054147.1:49755554-49763054 GCA_028751875.1 Rapana venosa
GTCTGTGTCTCTGTCTGTGTCTCCATCTGTGTGTGTTGTTGTTGTTGACTTCAATTTTACGTCTGTTCACTTTTAGTGATATTAGACGCCCCCCAAAAAAACAAAAACAAAAACAAAAAAAACAAACAACAAAAACCCCGGGAGATGTGGATGTGGTTTAAAAAAAATAAAATAATAATCTCGAAAAACTTGGCAATGCAACAGGAATTTAAAAAACAACAAAAAACCCCAACAAGTCATTAACGTTAATGTAACTATAACAAATGTCCTATGGGACTGTAACAAAGACCTTTCACAATTTCAAATGTGTGTGTGTGTGTGCTCTCTCTCTCTCTCTCTCTCTCTCTCTCTCTCTCTCTCTCTCTCTCTCTCTCTCTCTCTTCACCGCCATGAAAGAAGTATGTCAAAAGGGACATGTAGCCATTGTAAATAAGGTAAGGTAAAGGAGTCCCATAACCTATAAGGTCGTAGGGAAGCGAGGCGTCAGAGACCGCACTTCTCTAGGGCCAGCATATTGAGGGCGGCGCCCATCTCCTCTCCCTCGCTGCTTTACCTTCCCTGGCCCTAAAGAGGGCAGGTACCTATTTACAGCTGGGTGAACTGGGGGAACTGTACTGAAGCCAAGGCGCGTAAATGGTCACCCATCCAACTGGTAACCACGCCCGACGCTGCTTAACTTGGCTGGGGGGAAAGCGAGTGCTCCGACCACTGAGCTATCCCGTCCCATTGTAAATACAGAAATCTGTCTGTCTGTCTGTCTCTGTCTCTCTATCTTTTCTTTTTCTCACTCCCCCTCCCTCACCCTCACACCCTCTAAAGAAAATTATGATTAACTATCAGATCACTGTTTTGCTTATTTTCCATAAGAAATATCAATCATGATGGCATCTTTCTTTGCTCATGTACGTTCTGATATATCCTGTTTGTGCAGTCAGAGGTCCCTAGTAAAATGTATGTGCTAATCTGTTGCACCGATGCTTTGTGTCATGTGTTCTACCTCTTTCAGCTGCCTAGAGTAATTAGCAACAGACAGGTTATTTCTCACAGCTGTTTCTAGTGCTTTTTTGTGCAAAGGAGTATGAGTACAATGTGCAGTCTTGGGTAAAAGCCAATTTGTCTAACTTGCCAGTTGGAAAGAGCTCTTCGTGGGAGCAGGCATACTGTTTGTGTAGAGCTTGTAACAGAGGAAGAACTCACATGTCATTACTTCAATCTGTTTTATAGAAATATTCTGTTATGTTCTGAAATATTCTATTATGACCTTATAGGTTATGGAACACAGTTATCTTTATCTTTTACTAATGACTATGCCTCTACCAGCACACTTTTGCCCGTTGCCAGGGGGAAAGTGGGCTTACCAAAAATCGTTGAAAGAATCGTATGACTTTTTCAATATATTTCCAAAACAACTGACTTTACTCTAAGTTTAATATATCTGTGTAGCAATGACATAGGCCGGTTAAGATGTTCACTTTTGCCTCCTTTTATCTTTGTCACACCATGTGATTTATCGTCTATGTTACATGTTCTTGAAATGAATGCATGAATGAATGAATAAACGAGGACATGAACATAAATTTACAGCGAGCATATAAATGAATTTTCTTACAAACATTACTTTTGCATTTCCATAATATGCCCTCCAAACACACATAGATACATGCCCCTTTTCACCATCAAGTTATAGACAAGCAATGTGAAGAACAAAAGATCTGATCCGTAGAGCTCATTTAAAGGAGATGACATCTGCGCTAATTGGTGTGTGTGTGTGTGTGTGTGTGTGTGTGTGTGTGTGTGCGCGTGTCTGTGTGTGTGCGCGTGTCTGTGTGTGTGTGCGCGCGCACGCGCGAGAGTGTGTGTGTGTGCCTGTGTATGTATGTGTGTTTGTTTTGTGTGTGTGTGTGTGTGTTTGTGTGTGTGTGTCTGTTTGTGTGTATGTGCATTTGCGTGTGTTCACCAGTGTATTTGCATGGATTTACGTGCATGCATGAGTGTGAATGTGTGCGTGTGTGTTTGTGTGTGTTTATTATGTTTGTATGTGTATGTTTCCGTGTGTTTCAAGTACACTCATATTTAACAAAAGTAACTCGTAACAGCACCCCTGACATACCTACTACGGAATGCATACATGGAATAGCAGGCCACAGGCACGTGCATTCAGAATGTGGAGCACATCAGAAGTGATCTGCTCCAGAAGCAGGATTGCAGGCAGCTGTTCCCTCACTGTATCGCTGCATCACTGCGCTTCCAGCATTGAGGGTTTAGGGTTGCTGCTAAAATACCTGGTGTGCTTGCTTCCAATAGGAGGGAGGGAGGGAAGGTGGGTGGATGGTAGGGAGAGAGAGAGAGAGAGGGAGGGAGAGTGGGTGAGAGGGTGAGAGCGCGCGCGCGCGGTGTGTGTGTGTGTGTGGGGAGGGGGGGGGGGTAGCATTGTTAGCGTGTAACCAATTAGACATAATGTACTGTCTGTTGTCTTAGATTTGTCATTGGTTTTCTCTCTATGTCTTTTTGCTTATCTTTCTCCAACTCTAATACCATGCATGTGTGCTTAAAATGATCGCTATACCTCTTTCTCTCTTGCTCTTTGTTTTTTTTTCCATTTTCTATCTATGTCTTCAGATCCATCTCTTGTATCTCTACTTTATTCTTTCTATTTGAAACCCAAACTGTACCATAGCACCTAATGATAAAAACCTTTTCAAAATACATGTAGAACATCATTTCATTCGTTCACTCATAATCCTGATACAAAATCATTCCTTCAGCCTTCAGCTAGCCACTCGTGAATTATTGATGGAATCTACTTTCATTACAATGTTTCAAACCTTTAAAACTTTGTATCGAAAGAAAGAACAAGAAACATGTCTCTAGAGACCTTTTTGCAGCCTTAATTCTTTAAATTAACTCAGGGAAATCCCCATATATGCATGTGGCTTTTTTGTTTAACCCCCCCCCCCCCCTCCCCACAATGTTTGCTACCTTAAAGCACATCCCACCTTAAAAACGCACTTTCATTTTTTTTCTTATGAGGACACACAACTACCACCACCAACAGCATCACCACCCACACACACACAAATATGTAACGCATATGTTACTGCAGTCTTGTGATTTACAGAAACCGATATTTGATGTAACAGCTTTCTGCAATATTCACACATTGGTTATTTTCTAACTCCTATAGACGCACCAATCACATTTGAAAGATTGGACTGAGTAGATTATCATGCTCTTGTAACCGTTCAGTTACTTTTACATCATGAATATAATAATATATCCAAGCAGAATGGTGTATTTCCATTTCTGTTTTCTTTAAAGATGCGCCATTAAAGCTAGATCTCTCAATTTAGAGCCACAAACTTCGATCGACATTTTTCTGATTATCACCAAAACTGGCGAGAAGATTACATCAGACCCGATGGCGCCTCTCTTGTCGTGCGTGACGAGATGAAGCTCGGGATAGACGTGTTTCAATTTCATTGGCTGATAGAGACCAGATATCCTTGATTATGATTGGCCTGCTGCTAGCCCGTGACTGCTAAAGATTTGGGTGGTTTTTTTCTTCGAGAGGAAGAAGTGTGTGGGCTCGCTTCAACACTGAGAGAGGAATAGCTTTGTTTACTATTGAGATTTCTATTGCTAGAGGGAAGACAGCGATAATTTTTTTGCCGTTTGCTGTCAGTGGTGGTAAGGTGTGCCTTGGTAAACTGTCAGTCACTGTTTAGAAGGTGAGAGGTAGTGGGTTCTTCTTCCTCTGTGTTCTCTTATAATATTATCGGGTGGAATACCCAGTGTCTGGTTTTCTCTGCTTGTCATTCTGCAGGAGGTATGCTTGTTTGTCTCAGTTTTATCATTTCATCTGTATAAGGCAGCTCATTAAAAAGTTCAACTAAAATGCCAGACAATATTTACTCGAAAATGTACAAGACAACGAGGTCAAAAGCCAGGAATTAAGCAAGAAATATAAGGGGAAAAACACAAAACAAAGAGTGATTGAAAAGGGGCGTATTTCTAGATATGATTTTTCAGAAAGATGGGGATGCTATTTTATGCTAAAAGAGCCCTTTGCATACCCACTCAAAGATGTTGCAGACTCAATCCCATCTCAATCATGACAGATTTCTACCCACAAACTGTGATCTAACTGGTGGCCTGAATGATAGCGTATTGGATAAAATTATTAACATTCGTCCTATGTGCAGTAAACAAAGTATTGAAAGCACCTACAGTTAAGAAGAAAGTTATTCCTGCCACAACAAAAACTATTGCGTCAACATAGCCATTTTTACAGGTAAACAAATATGTATTTATTTATTTATTCTTTTATATCGAGGATAATGGAATAAGCACTAATGTGCTTTTTTACATCCAGCCCCCGAGTGTATGCGGTTTTATAAATTGTCATCTGTTCCCACCGGCACACAATGGCCTACTCTTTCGAAAAGCGGAACATGATTTAACGTGTGCGCAAGATGTTCTGCATGTGTTCGCACACGGGACCTCGGTTTATAGTCTCATCCAAAAGAGAGAGAGAAAAACAACCAGTGGTGCTTTGTATTTAGTAATACCTTCTCTCAAATTACAATACCTTATATTTTATGCTAAGAAACGTGCTATGGCTACAAGTTGTATTCATTCCACAACAATTCAGCCATCAACCACAGCAAAGAGAAAGATAAAACACACTTGAAACGGATGGTTCAACACAGAATCAAACCCAACCCCTCACTTCCCTCATACCTAACACCCGAATCTTCACACCACGAAGCTCCAACGCCTCTGTAATCACCTGCACTCTATGACCGCTGGTATGGACACCCCTCATGTCCTGCACTCTGGCTCCCGTAGATAATCTTTTGGCTCAGAACTGTTTTCTTCCGGGCCATTTCGTTCCATTTCCGGCAATGGCTGGCAGCCTTCAGCATGGAAATGCTCTGACTATCGTTCTGTATCTGACTGCATCCATATGTTTCTTTTTTGTGTTAAGTGTGTGGTGTGTGTGTGTGTGTGTGTGTGTGTGTGTTGTGTTGTGTGTGTGTGTGTGGTGTGTGTGTGTGTGTGTGTGTGTGTGTGTTGTGTGTGTGTGTGTGTGTGTGTGTTGTGTGTGTTTGTGTGTGTTGTGTTGTGTGTATGTTGGTGTGTTGTGGGGTGTGTGTGTGTGTGTGTGTGTACTAAGATGTCATGGCGTGCAGAACACTCCATCTACACCAACATTGCGTTCTTCTGGAAATTCACTTTGTAGGTTATATGCAAACTTGTGGAACAAATAAATGACTTGATGAATGACTGAATGACTTGATGGATGATGAAGTGATTGTAGCGCTCGAAGTGGGAAAAAACATGAAATTTGCCATTATCAGACAAGTAGATATAATTAACACCATGGAATAACAAAATAAGCATAAATGGTAAAAACAGCATCAACAACAATGGCATTGATAACAAAAGCACCACCACCATCACCACCACAGGGGCAACAACTGCAATCACGCACACGAACGCACGCACACACATATCCACCCACCCACACTCACACCACCCACACCCACCCACACACACACACACACACACACACACACCATGCTCTCCACAGACAAAATACTCACACGTGTGACCTTCAGTCATGCAAACACATATACTTTTCATATACAAGGAATGGCAGGTTACAAAATATCTCAACATGTAGATCATTATGTATGGCCAAGAGACCGGAAAACATCACAACGATGGTAAGAACATGTGTAACAAGTCACCTTGAAGAGAACAAGGCTCATTACAGTAATTGATGCCTTCCTGTTCTAAATCATGATTAGACTGTCTGATAGGATGAATCGCATAACCACAATCATAATTTCATAAGATCAACCAAGAAAGAAGGTGGTAGGATGGTTTAAGACGTTTACTTGTCAACCAGTAAGCCGTGAGGTTCTGGGTTCGATTCGCAGTCTCACCCTTTCTTCCCAGATTGACGAATAAATTGAACTGAATATCAAAAGTCTTTCGACTAAGACCGTAAACCAAGGATCTGTGTCAAAACGCACACAGAACGTCTTGCGCACATGTTCAAGACCCGTTCAGCCTTTCGTTAGAGTAGGCCATAATGTGTCAGTAGGAACGGATGATCAACAAAATATGCACGAACACACAAGTCGTGTTTAAGCACCATCTCCGAAGTTTTAATGTGGCTACCTAAGCAGTGGGGAAAAATGCCGGTCGCATGTGCAAAAATCTCGCTATGGTTAAACTATATCATGTTTGTGCTTTTGCAGTATTTTCATTTTCCGTCATTTTGTGGACTATGGGCTGGTATCGAAATTGAAGGACGTAAATCAATGCGTTTACATAATCCTCCTCTTTTTGGGCTTACGTACATAAAAGCAACACGGTGTAAGAACATTAGCAACTTACCACTTTAAAGAGATAACACACACAAGATAAAATGGTGAGTTAAATTATTTATTTATTTATTTATTCTTTTATTTCGAGGATAATGGAATGGCTTTTTTTCTTTTATATCGAGGATAACGGAATAAGCATTCATGGGCTTGATTATCCAGTCCTCGCGTGTATGCAGTTTTGAAAATATCGTCATCTGTTCCCACAGGCACACAATAGCCTACTCTTCCCGAAAAAACAGAACGGGTTTTTAACGTGTGCACAAGGTGTTCTACGTGTGTTCGCACACGGGACCTCGCTTTATAGCCTCATCCGAAGAACTTTAGGGGGAGAGTAGTTCGGCATTGATGTTAACTCCAGAGGGAAGAAAATCCTCTTGAACGAGATTCGAACCCGGGTCAGCAGAACACGAATGCACCACTCTTAACCACCAGACTATCCCGTCCCGTTAATGCGTTCAGGAGAGGAACACACACAGAACGTATTAAAGATAATTGATGCCTTCCTGGTTTCAGTTGTGAGCAGACTGTATGATAAGCTAATTGATGCTCTCGTGTAATCTGACGGGTTAATGTACAGTTAGGATAACTAACGGGTAGCCCAGCTGATTGGCTCTATTCTTCCTCTATGAAAAGTGGCACCTCGCGGTTTTCGATCCTTCTGCAAGCTGTTGGCAATGCGCCACTCTCTGCTGGGATACCTTGTTGTTGTTGTTGTTGTTGTTGTTGTTTCTTGTTGTTCTTTTTCTTTTTCTTCTTCTTCGGAATTCTTCTTCTTCTTGTTCTTGCTCTTGTTGTTGTTGTTGCTGTTGTTGTTGCTGTTGTTGTTGTTGTTGTTGTTCTTATTCTTCTTCTTCTTCTTCTTCTTCTTCTTCTACTACGGAATTCTTTTTTTCGGAATTCTTCTTCTTCTTCTTCTTCGGAATTCTTCTTCTTCAGAATTCTTCTTCTTCTTCTTCGGAATTCTTCTTTCTCAGAATTCTTCTTCTTCTTCTTCGGAATTCTTCTTCTTCAGAATTCTTTTTCTTCGGACTTTGTCGTCTTCTTCTTGCTCTTGTTCTTGTTCTTCTTGTTCTTGTTCTTCTTCTTCTTCTTCTTCGGAATC
>CM054147.1:49770554-49778054 GCA_028751875.1 Rapana venosa
CACTGTGCCTGATAAGCATATTGATTGGAAGATTTTGAATCTACAAATGTTGTGTTGTGATGATTCTGCCCTTCATTCTTTATGTGCATCTGTCTGTCTGCACTGTATGTCTGTCAACGTCTTCTCGTTTGTTTGTTTCTTCTTTTCCCCTCCTCTCTTCCTTTTTTATTCATTTACTTTTGTTCGTTGTTTTCCGTTTTCCTTCTTTAAGTAAGTGGATCATGTGTATACCTAACTGAAAAATGGTTTCAGTTTCATACTAAAACTTGACAGTAAAAGACGTTTGACATGTTTCAACATAGCCTTACACTTAAAGAACTTGTGTTGTATTTAAATGTACAAACTATCAAATACCCTAGTCCTATTTCCTTTTGTCTAGTAATGTCAGTATTATTTCCTTTTTTGGTTGTGTTGTAGACGATTTATTTGAGTCTTTTAATCAGTATGATACTGAAGAAAATGAGCTATCAAATCAGTTCAAAACACTATTTCTTGGAAGGGAGGGTAGTCAATGTATGCTACGAGTTGTACAGACAAACAAATTGAAAGAACACGAACAAGAGTATCATAATCTGGAAAATATTAATGTGCTTCACAATAACAGTAACATTATCAACGATAAAACAACAAAACGTAATAGCAATATTATCAGCAATTACTACAACAACAAACCGCAGCAGCAATATCATCAACAGTTACTGTAACAACAAAACACAGTCACCCATCAACCATACTCACCATGACTATAAATGACCAGCAAAGCAGTCATACTCCTCCTCCTCCTATACCTACTCTTTCTCATCACTATCACCGTCAAAATCATCATCAGCAGCAGCAGCATAGCAGAAGCAGAAACAGCAGCAGAAGCAGCAGCAGCAACATCAGCAGCAGCAGTAAACCATTTTTTTTGTAACTGCAGAAATTTCTCGAGACCCTACAGTGGACAGCTTCAAAATCCACAGCCTTAAGGATGTCACTGCCAGCCTCCCTGTAATTTGTCACATGTTGTAATGCCCCGTTGTTGTTGTTGTTGTTGTTGGTGGTGGTGGTCGTGGTGGTGGTGTGTGTGTGTGTGCGTGCGTGCGTGTGTGTGCGTGTGTGCGTTTTATTTTTATTATTTTTTATTTCATTCTTTTACATCGAGGATAATTGGATAAGCACCTATGTGCTTTTTTACATCCAGTCCCTGTGTGTATGCGGTTTTTTGTAAATTTTGTCATCTGTTCCCACAGGCACATAATGGCCTACTCTTAAGAAAAGCGGAACAGGATTTAACGAGCGCGCAAGATGTTCTGCGTGTGTTCGCATACGGGCCTCGGTTTATAGTCTCATCCGAAGGATGTGTGTGTGTGTGTGTGTGTGTGTGTGTGTGTGTGTGTGTGTGTGTGTGTGAAGTCAAGTCAAAACTTTATTTCCAGATGGTACATTGAATAAGCAGTGTGTGTGTGTGTGTGTGGGTGTGTGTGTGTGTGTGTGCGCGCGCGCGCGCGTGCAGATTGTCATTAACTGGCAGACTGCGGGAGACCAACATCATCACTTCTATCATTGCAAATGTCACCGTTTTCACTGTCATTATCATTACTCAACCACACGATCATCTTCCTTACTGTTGCCATCAATCCTCGCCTCCATCATCACTCATTCCGTAGTTAAGTAAACTGTTGGGACATGGTCAAATTTTTGCAACCAGATATCACTGACATCATTATCAAGCCTAAGATACACTGTTTTCATCATCACGTACTCCCTCATTATCATATTTGTTTCCATCACCGGTGCCATATATTTGCATACCACGATCTCAATATCAACACTAACAATTCCACTACACTCACCACTTATAGCAGACGGGATAGCCTGGTGGTTAGCGTGATGCGCTCGTGATCTTCTTACCTGGGTTTGATTCCCGTTCAAGAGGATTTTCCCTCTGGAGTTAACACCAATGTCATCTCCACTCTCCCCAAAAGTCCTTCAGATGAGACTATGAACCGAGGTCCCGTGTGAGAATGCACGCAAAACATCTTGCGCACACATTGAAACCTGTTCCGCTTTTCGGAAGAGTAGGCCATTGTGTGCCTGTGGGAACGAATGACAAAATGTACAAAACCATACACACGGGGACTGGATGAAAAAAGCACATGGGTGCTTATCCCATTATCCTCGAAATAAAAGAATAAAATAACTAAATGAACGAAATGATTATCATTAGTTTTAAAGTAAATTCAAAGGCACTTGTAATGTGAGGAATAAACAGACCTAAGCAGTACCCTCTGGGAAATTTCTGATAAAGGAGTGACTGAGGTCAGGGGGAGGTGTGGTAACAGACATGGGATTGTCATGAATTATGTGTTTTTATATATGTGTGTGCCTGTATGAGTCTGCTGAGAACAACTGTACACATAGGCAGTCATACATAGAAAACCATATATGCAAAAAGAAAGAAAAAGTATAGAAAAAAACCACACAAATAATTGTAGAAATCATGGTCGTTGTTCAGTTTAACACTGTTTTAATATGATAATTGGACTAATTATATGATATTATGTATCATATTGTGTGTGAATGTGTGTCTGTCTGTTTGTGTCTGTATTGATCTCTGAGTGCATCTGAGTGTGTTCTCTCTCTCTCTTTCTGTTTTTCTCTTACTCTCTCTGTATCTATATCTCTCTGTATCTGCATGTATGTGTTTCTGTGTTTGTGTACTGAAGACATTGCGGCGGTAGTAAGACAACATGTATTGAATGCCTATACATTTGCAATACAGGCGATTTCGAAAAAAAAAATTGTTATTATAAAGAATAAGATAACTGACCTTTACACGCAAGTAGCAAGCCATACAATTCAAGCATTTGCCTTTCCTTGCTTAAGCCAGCTGGGACCAGATGGTAAAGTTTTACCGTCAGTCTGTTTTAAGCGAACTCTTGTGTTTGTTTATCCTCCTGCATTCCCTGTTTGTCTGTCTTGCCGTTTCATTACACATTCCCACATTCTGTACTACAGTCTTCCTGTTGATGCTTTCAACCAGCCCAGGTGCTGTCAGGAAAATATTGCTGTTTGGGTGTTTAAACTATGTATTGTTGTTGTTGTTGTAGATTTTCGGGGAAAGGTGGGGTACTTCGGCATGCTTTTCTTCATACCCCCCCCCCCCCCCCCCCCCCCCCCCCCCCCCCCCCCCCCCCCCCCCCCCCCCCCCCCCCTTTCCAAAACAATCAACCATTTGATGGATTACAACTAGGAAGGAGAAGGTTTGATCTGGATTTAGGAGATAATCAACGTGTAGATATCCCTTGTGGGAATGTTGGGTGCCTGTAAGTATAAATAGCATTCCCACCTTCTTTTTGTTCTCTGCTAGGAATTACTTATTTGCTATCCTTCTCTTTGTTTTCTGCTTTGCTTCTTCTCTTCCTATATTTTCCTTCTTGATTTTTGTGTGTGCTACATTCTTGGTTCATTCACCTGCCTTTTATTTTTACAGACATACTTAAAAGATTACCTTTTCTCTCATGCCAAGGTCGGATGCTCTGAGCATGACTCATCAGGCTCTTAGTAGCAGCGCAACACATTTTGGATCATATAACAGACAGCAATAGCTGTTGTATATTATGATAAAGAAGCAGATGATAAAACTTTAAATTCTGGTTCAATTATTCCCAGGCTACTATAAGCATATGCTGTGATGTCTGTTCTGCTTTGAACATGTTACAATGCCCACTACTATACCGGTTGCAAAGTCTTTGAACCAAAACCTCTAAACAACTATCCAATCGTTAAGCTGTGGGACATGAGAAGCTGCATAGGGTCCTGTTTTCTTTGACTGTGTAATTTAGTGGCAGAACAAATAATGAAGTGACCAACAGCTGGTTCAAAGCAATGATTGGGTGTTTGTTTGCTCATGTATCTGCTCAGCCTCTCTCCCCTTCACACACACTTACACAAGCAAACTTATGTATGAGTTTGCCTTTTTGTCTACCCGCCTGCCTGTGCATCTGTCTGTCTGTCTGTCTTTCTGTTTCTCTGTCCTTCTGATTGTCTGTCTGTCTGTCTGTCTGTCTGTTTGTCGGTCTGTCTGTCTGCCAGCCTGCCTGCCTGCCTGGCTGCCTGGCTGTCTTTCTGTCTGTCTCTCTGTCTGTTTGTCTGTCTCTCTCTCTCACCTGTCTAGTGCCACAGCTCATGAAAAAACATTAAATATATTTAAACACACACATACACACAAAAGCATGCATGGACTCACATGTACACATACACACACAAATACACACACATGTACACACACATGCACACACTCACACCACCTTTCTTTTACCAGGAAGAGAACTATAAGACTAAATCAGCCACTCAAGTAACATTTTGTGTGGCACAAACAACAAAACTTTCCCAAGGTCAGAATTCAGGGTGGGCAAAAATGGCTGCATACACAAAATCTCACATTGGCAAAGTTCGAAGCTCTAACAGACTAAGGAAAATATCCTCTACAAAACTGATCTTTACACACCAGCAGTCTACACACGAAGACACACACACAAAGAAACATACACGTGCACACACACACACACACCCCTCCACACACACACTACCCCCCCCCCCCCACACACACACACACACATGCACACTGCCTTGATGCCTGAAGAACTATAGAATATCCACACAGGCAACAACAATGTGTACAACATAAAATACCAAAACTGATCTTTACACTCCAGCAGTCTGCCATACATGTCAGGTGTCTGGCTTCCTACCAACTCAAGCCAGCTGGGACCATATGGTAAAGTTTTACCGTCAGTCTGTTTTAAGGGGACGCTTGTGTTTGTTTATCCTCCTTCATTCCCTGTTTGTCTCTGTCTTGGCATTTCATTGGTTTACCCTCGTTCTCTCGTAAGGCTTGCTCTTCCCGTAGATACTGTAACCAGTCTAAGTGATGTAGCAGAAATATTGTTGATGTATGTGTCAGGTTGATTTTAGCTTTGTTTTTGGTTTTGGTTTTGTCTTTGGTTTGTTTGTCTTGTTTTGTTTGTTTGTTGTGGGTTTGCTTTTTTTTTTTTTTTTTTTGGGGGGGGGGGGGGGGGTTATAAAAAGAGTTGGGTGTGAGAGAGCTTCATACTTGTTTACAGTACTAAGGGTTTTTTTTGAGGATGTGCTGTATTATATCGTTTTTTACTGTTGAGTATGCTAGCCTGTTTGTATGTATGTCTGTTTGTCTGTATATTGTCTTTCTGTCTCTCTGTCTGTCTGCCTATCTGGCTCTGTTTGTGTCTGTTTATTGGTATATCTGTTACTTTCTCTCTCCCTAATATCATAACTTGTGAAACGATGCAAGATGAGTTAAAATAGACATGCTCACAACACACATACACACATATCCCCCTCCACACACAAAGATGCACACACAAAGATACATACACATACACATCCCCCTCCACACACACACACTACCACCACCACCACCACCCCACATACACATGCACACTGCCTTGATGGCATAAGAACTATAGAATATCCACACAGGCAACAACAATGTGTACAAAATAAAATACCAAAACTGATCTTTACACTCCAGCAGTATGCCATACATGTCAGGTGTCTGGCTTCCTACCAACTCAAGCCAGCTGGGACCATATGGTAAAGTTTTACTGTCAGTCTGTTTTAATGGGACTCTTGTGTTTGTTTATCCTCCTGCATTCCCTGTTTGTCTCTGTCTTGGCATTTTATTGGTTTACCCTCATTCTCTCGTAATGCTCTTCCTGTAGATACTGTAACCACCCCAGGTGATGTAACGGAAATATTGTTGATGTATGTGTCAGTTTCGTTGTTGATATTTTGTGTATGGAAGAGTCGGGTGTGGTAGAGCTACAGAATTGTTTACAGTACTAAGTTGTTGTTTTTTCTTAGGGCATATGTTGTATCATATTTATATTGTCAGGACTTCCAAGTCTGCCAGTTGGTTTGTCTATCTGTCTGTCTTTCTGTCTATGCATTTGTCTGTGCATTTGTATGCATGCCTGCCTGCCTGCCTGTCTGTCTTTTTGTCTGTCTGTCTGTCTGTCTTTCTGTCTGTCTCTCACCTTTACCCTTTCTCTCTCTATCTCTCCTGTCAAATATCACAACTTGTAAATGATATTAAATAAATTGAAACTCATACACACACTGACACATACACACACTGACCCCCCCCCCCCACACACACACACACACACACTGCCTCGATGTCACAAGAACTATAGAATATCCACACAGGCAACAAAAACGTGTACACCATACAATACAAAACTGATCTTCACACAGCAACAGTCTGCCATACATGTCAGGGGTCTAGCTTCATTCTTTCTCAAGCTGTCTGGGACCAGATGGTAAAGTTTTACCACCAGTCTTAGAGCTCCAGAATTGTTTACAGTTCTAAGTTTGTTTGTTTGTTATTATTATTTGAGCATATCATATCTATATTGTCAGGACTTCCAAGTCTGCCAGTCTGTTTGGCTAACTTTGGCTAACTGTCTATCTGGCTGTCTTTCTGTCTGTGCATGTGTATGTACATCTGTCTGCATGCCTGTCTGTCTGTCTGTCTGACTGTATGTCTGTCTGAATGTTTGTCTCTCACCTTCACCCTCACTCTCTCTTTCTCTCCTGTCAAATATCACAACTTGTGAATGATATTAAATTAATTGAAACACACTCTCACACTCACACTTACACACACATATACACTGATCCCCCCCCCCCCCCACAATACCACACACACAGCACACTGCCTTGATGTCACAATAACTATAGAATATCCACACAGGCAACGACAATGTGTACAACATAAAACACCAAAACTGGTCTTTACACTCCAGCCGTCTGCCATACATGTCAGGTGTCTGGCTTCCTACCAACTCAAGCCAGCTGGGACCAGATGGTAAAGTTTTACCATCAGTCTGTTTTAAGGGGACTCCTCTATTTGTATATCCTCCTGCATTCCCTGTTTGTCTCTGTCCTGGCATTTCATTGGTTTACCCTCATTCTCTTCTTAACGCTCTTCCTGTAGATACTGTAACCACTCCAGGCAATGTAATGGAAATATTGTTGATATATGTGTCAGGTTGATTTTTGCTTTGTCTTGGTTTTGTTTTTTGTTTTGTCTTTCGTTGGTTGTTTGTTTGTTATTGGGTATGTTGTTGTTGTTATTTTGGTTGTTGGTTTTTTTTTTTGGGGGTGGGTGGGTGGATTTTTTTTTTTATAGAAAGGCTTGGGTGTGGTAGAGCTACAGAATTGTTTACAGTACTAATTTGTTGTTGTTTTTTTCTTAGGGCATATGTTGTATCATATTTATATTGTCAGGACTTCCAAGTCTGCCAGTTGGTTTGTCTATCTGTCTGTCTTTCTGTCTGTGCATTTGTCTGTGCATTTGTATGCATGCCTGCTTGTCTGTCTTTTTGTCTGTCTGTCTGTCTGTCTTTCTGTCTGTCTCTCACCTTTACCCTTTCTCTCTCTATCTCTCCTGTCAAATATCACAACTTGTAAATG
>CM054147.1:49788054-49790554 GCA_028751875.1 Rapana venosa
GAAAGACTTCTGCAGACATTTAACATGAATGAAAGAAGGTAAATGATGTTTTCAAAAGTAGATAGATAGCCAAACTAATGACAACAATAAGTGAGGCAGGCTCCCCAGAATGGAACAATGGTGACTGTGAAAAGAAATCACTCCTAAGCCATCTATCGTTCCAGTAGCACTCACTGTAAGGCTCCACATATCCTCCTGATAACAAGGTCTTTTATTTATGTATTTAATATTTCAAGCTACGCTAAAATATGTGCACATGTATAAAGTGTAGGTAGACAGACCGACATACAGACAGCAATAATTCAGACAGACAGACAGACAGACAGACAGGCATGCAGGCAGGTACATAGGTAGGTAGGTAGATAGATGTAGATAGCTATAGATGGATATAGATAAATAGATAGATAGATAGATAGACAGACATATTAATTGACAGTTTGATAGATAAATAGAGAATGACAAACAGACAGACAGAGACAGGTTGGTAGGTAGGTAGATAGATAGATAGATAGACAGATGGGTAGATAGATAGATAGATACTAGATAGATAGAAAGATATATATATATATATTATATATATATATAAGAAAGAGGGAGAGACAGACAGGCAGACAGGCAGGCAGGCAGACATACAGAGAGGCAGACAGACAGACGGACAGAGACAGTGACAGAGAAAGAGACAGACACACACACACACGTTTTGAAAATAAAACAAACAACAACAGTAACACATTATCACTCTTATTCCCTTACACTCAGCCTGCAATACCCGTCCCTTTGATTCCCAGATTCCACTTTGATCATGGTCATTAACATGCACCGTAAATTTCCAAGGACTTCTCTTATTGGTGGATTAGAGTGTCATGTGTTTTTTTCTCTTTTTTGGTTTTCCTCTCACGCAGTCGTTTCTTCCAAAAGAGCTGTTTCATTGGCTGGTTGCAGTGTCACATGTTTTCTCCTCTTTTTCTTCATGGGTTGCTTATTTCTTAAAACCTTCCATGTGCCAAGCTGATTTATTGCAGCAGATTAATTCTATAGCTCCCTGAAGAAGCCATGTCTCTGCATCTCTCTCTCTGTCTTTCTGACCCTGTCTGTCTCTCTGCATCTGTTTCTGTCTGTCTGTCTGTCTGTATCATCTCTCTGTCTAGTTTAGCTGGAAAAGAAGCAGAACGAAATGTTCAAAGTTATATACATATTCAAAGTCTAAATGGATGCGACATTCCTATAGTTGCTTTTATATTCTAGATCAGACTTCTGCGTTGCCAAAGGTTATATCATTTTATTATAATACATGTCAATAGTCAAGCTGCTATATTGTAAGACAACATTATCGTCTTTAAGATCATGATTGTCGTCATCATTGTTGTGATTGGTGTGTTTCAGAAAGTATCATAATCATCATTGCCATTACCATTGTTGCCATTTTCATCATCATCACCATCATCACCATCATC
This sequence comes from Rapana venosa, assembly GCA_028751875.1. Taxonomy (NCBI): domain Eukaryota; kingdom Metazoa; phylum Mollusca; class Gastropoda; order Neogastropoda; family Muricidae; genus Rapana; species Rapana venosa. The sequence continues at coordinate 49,789,509 of CM054147.1, forward strand.
ATCATCATCATCTTCATCAACAGCAGCAGCAGCAGTTCCAACATATCATTATCATGAAAAAGAGACATACCGTACAGACAGACCAGGAGAGGTGCAGATAGATAAAGACAGAGAAAGAGACACAGACAAACAGAGAGACAGACAGGCAGGCAGACAGGCAGGCAGGCACGTATGCATGCACACATACACACACACTTGAAAAAAAACACACAATAGTAACCCATCATCACTCTTATTCCCTTACACTCAGCCTGCAATACCCCTCCCTTTGATCCCCAGATTCCACTTTGATCATGATCATTAACACGCGCCATAAATTTCCAAGAACCTGACTTATTGGTCGATCCGGGTGTCACGTGTTTTCCCTCTTATATTTGTCTCTTCTCACACAGTCGTTTCTTCTGAAGGAGCTGTTTCATTGGCTGGTTGCAGTATCACGTGTTTTCTCCTTCTTTTTTTTCTCATTGGTTGTTTTGTTGTTGTTATTTTTTTCTAATCCCTTAATGTGTCTGGTTGATTCATTGGAACACATTAATCTCATAAGTCCCTGAAGAAGCTCTCTGTCTCTGTTTCTCTCTCTGTCTCTCTGTCTCTGTCTGTCTGTCTGTCTGTCTTGCTCTCTATCTCTCTCTTGCGCGATATTATTCTGATGAGGGTGGGACTTGATGTAAAAACAACAACACAACAACACACGAGTGCTAATTTCATTATCCTCGAAATAAAAGAATTTGACTCCCTCTCTTTCTCTCTCTATCTCTCACTTTCTCTCTCTCTCTCTCTCCTCTCTCTCTCTCTCTCTCTCTCTCTCCTCTCTCTCTCTCTCTCTCTCCTCTCTCTCTCTCTCTTCTCTGCCTCTCTCTCTCTCCCTCTCTTTCTCTCTCTATGTTATCCCATTAACGGCGGGGACCGGGTGTAAAAAAGCACGTGAGTGCTAATTTCATTATCCTCGAAATAAAAGAATTTGACTCTCTCTCTCTCTCTCTCTCTCTCTCTCTCTCTCTCTCTCCTCTCTCTCTCTCTCTCTCTCTCTCCTCTCCTCTCTCTCT
>CM054147.1:49798054-49800554 GCA_028751875.1 Rapana venosa
CGCGTACGCGCGCACGTTCGTGGGTGTGTGCGTGCGTGTGCGCGTGCGCGCGTTTGTGTGTGTGTGTTCACCCACTCAATAACTCTAATACACCTTTCCATTATTCCATATCCTAAAATATCCACTACCTCTCTTTCTCACACTCAGGTATCCACCCAAACAGCCACGCCTACATGCATATAAATGGCCTACTTGAGGGTAAATCTACTTTACGACCTAAGCTGTCTCTTTGGAAAGCACACTAACTTTATCAAGAAAATGCATGCACAGGATATGTGGCATGTTCAATGGAGATGAAATTGTATCAGCGATGTGAACAGAAAACCATGAAAGAAGATGGAGGATACGCTTTGTTGCCTTCGAAGCTGTGTAAAAATTAAGGAAGCAGAACGTAAGTGGGTGCTTTTTCCTCTTCTGTTGTGATTGCAAACATCTTGAAGCTCTTATTGTGGATGTGGAGGTAACTATATAGTTTAACTGATACAGTGGTTAGAGTGTAACTAGAAGCTGGCAAAGAAGGTCTGTGAAAGTACTTTTGGTATGCTGTTTGCAGTGTTAATGAAAGAACACACACAGAAGAACACACACACACAAGCACACATACACTCACACACACACACAAACGCATGCATGCACACACACATACTCTCTCTCTCTGTATCTATCCATCTTCTATGTCTCTCTCTCTCTCTCTCTCTCGCTCTCTCACTGTGATACCTATTTCCTGTGTTCTCCTTGTGTGTGTAGATGTGTGTGTGTGTGTGTGTTGCAGAAAAAGGAACACACACATAGTGTGTATCTCCATGAAACAGTTCTCAGGCATCCATACCATGTACTAGTCATCTTATGCTAATGAGCAATCTCACTAACACTAATTCCAATTTACGACAGTTCCAGCTTATTGGTATGCTCAATAACTGTATCATGATGTGATTATGCTGGTATGTTTTGCCTGATTAAGATGGCTGGTACCTATGCTGGGAAATGAAGGATCAATGGGAGATAACTGATATGGTTTGCTTCCTTCCCCTTGTTAGGGAATTAAGCGTGACAAAATTGTGTTGGCCTGATTTGATGTGACAGAAAGCTGCTTAGGGTGCTGTGTATGTGCTGTGTGTGTGTGTGTACACCCGCGTGCACGTGTGTGTGTGTGTGTATTTGCGTGCGTGTGAGTGTGTGCGCGTGCCTGTGCATGTGCATGCATTTGTGTTTGTGTGTGTGTGCACACACACATGTGTGTATGTGTGTGTGTGTTTGCCTGCTCAATAACTCCAACACACCTTTTCATTATTCTCTATCCTGGAATGTCTGCTACCCCTCTTTCTCACACTCAGATTACCACCCACATAGGCACGCCTACATGCATATAAATGACCTCCTTGACACTAATTCTACTTTATGACCCAAGCTGTCTCTTTGAAAAGCACACTAACTGTATCAACAAAATGCATGCATGGGCTATTTTGCATGTTCAATTGAGATAGAATTGTATCAGTGATGAGAAAAGAAAACCATGACAGAAGATGGAGGATACGCTTTGTTACCTTCCAAGCTGTGTAATTGTAAGAGAAGCAGAACGTACGTGGGTGCTTTTTCCTCTTCTGTTGTGACTGCAAGCATCTTGAAGCTCTTATTGTGGATGAGGAGGTAATTGTATAGAGCTTAGCTGACAGAGTGATTAGATTGTAGTTCTATGCTGACAAAGGAGATAAGCTTAAGTGGTTTCTTTTCTGCTCTTTGTAGTATTCAATAAAAGCTTGCACACACACACACACACATGCACACCGCACACACACACACACACACACACACACACACAACACGTGCATACGCATGCACACTCACACAAATGCCATACACACATACTTATCTCTCTTTCACACACACACACACACATTTCTCTCTCAAACATACATACACACACACATGCACACACAGTCAACATACACACATACTATCTCTCTCTTTCACACACGCACATCTCTCTCTTTTCTCTCTCTCTCTCTCTCTCTCTCTCTCTCTCTCTCTCTCTCTCCTCTCTCTCCTCTCTCTCTCTCTCTCCAGCAGGTGGACAAAAAACTTGAACAGTCTTAGGTTCAATTCCACCCCAACACACACACACACACACACTCTCTCTCTCTCTCTATCTCTCTCTCTCTCTCCTCCTCTCTCTCTCTCTCTTATATATATATATATATATATATATATATATATATATATAAATATATATATATATATATATATATATATATATATATCCCAAAGGGCGGGGACTGAATGTAAAAAAGCACATGGGTGCTTATTTATTATCCTCGAAATAAAATAATCTCTCTCCCTCTCTCTCTCTCTCTCTCTCTCTCTCTCTCTCTCTCTCTGTCACACACACAGAGTGGGAGCAGATGACAAAATTTACAAAACCGCATACACACAGGGACTGAATGTAAAAAAGCACATAAGTTCCTATTCCATCATCCTCAATATAAATGAATAAAAAAGAAAT
>CM054147.1:49810554-49818054 GCA_028751875.1 Rapana venosa
TGGCTTTGTGATTGCAATTATCTTGAGGACTCTTTTTGCTTCTTTTTTGAAAGAAAGAGCACAGAATGGAGCAATAATGATTATGATCTCTTTGGGTTCTAATATCACTGTCATAATGTGTGCCTTTCGTTGTTCTTTTGATTGTTCAGTTGATTCCGTTTTTATAGTTTGTCGTTTTGTCTGTCTGTCTGTCTGTCTGTCTGTCCATGTGGTTGTCTCTGCTCTATTTCTGAAGTGTTCTCTCTTTTTTGTTCTGTTTGTCTATCTCGTTGAAGTCTTGTCCTTTTCTCTGTCTCTGTCTCTGTCTGTATATATATATATCTCTCTCTCCGTCTTTGTTTGCCTGTTTATATGTCTGTCTGTATGTCTCTGCCTCTCTCGCAGTCTCTCTGTCTGTCTCTCTCTCTCTTTTGTTGCTGTGTCTCTCTATGTCTCTTTGTCTGTATGTCTACTTGTCTGTCTCCCCCTCTCTTTCTCTCTCTTACTCTCTCTCTCTCTCTCTCTCCTCTCTCTCTCTCTCTCTCTCTCCTCTCTCTCTCTCTCTCTCTCTCTCTCTCTCTCTTTCTTCCTTCTCTCTCTGTGTGCTTTGTTCTGTATTTAAAGACCTGTCAATGTATGTTGTTGTTTTTTTCAGTTTCCCCCTGCATTTTGAGCATCCCATAGAGAGACATCAACCTGGTTTCTTTAGAGATTGCAATCTATGTCGCAGAATTGAAGACGTGATAACTAACTTGTCTGCCTTTTGTAGTAGGATGTTGTTTGTACTGTTGTTTTCTTTGATGTTTGGTGTCTCTGTATGTGGGGGTGGGGATGGGGGTGGAGGGTGTATGTGTGTGAGATAGAGCGTTTGTGTGAGTGTGTGCGTGTGTGTGTGTGAATGTGATTGTGTGCGTGTTTATTTGTGTTTGTATTTGTGTTTCTGTGTGCATGTGTGTGAGTTCGTGCGTGCGTGCGCGTGTGTGTGTGTGTGTGCGTGTGTGTGGGGGAATGAGGGGTAAGAGTGTGTGTGTGTATATTGGTGTGTGTGTGTGTGTGAGGGAGAGAATGTGTGTGTTCTGTGTATGTGTGTGTTCTGTGTATGTATGTATGTATGTGTGTGTGTTTGTGTATGTGTGCGTTCGTACGTGCGTGCGTGTGTGTTCCATAGAGAGACATCAACCTGGTTTCTTTAGAGATTGTAATCTATGTAGCAGAATTGAAGACGTGATAACTAACTTATCTGCCTTTTGTATTAGGATGTTGTGTTTTTGTGCTGTTGTATTCTTTTATGTTTGTTGTGTGTGTATGTGTGTGCGTGTGTGTGTGAGTGAGTGTGTGTGCATGTGTGTGCGCGCATTTGCCAGCACAAGCAATCTTATCGGGATACACACGCGCGCGCGCGCACACACACCCACACACACACGCACACACACACACACACACACACACACACACACACACCACACACACACACACACACACACACACACACACAGGGACAGAGAGAGAGTGAGAGAGAGGCAGGCAGAGAAGACAGACAGACAGACAGACAGACAGAAAGACAGACAGAGAGAGAGAGCGAGAGACAGAGAGAGAGAGAGATAGAGAGAGAGAGATGAAGAGCTATATATAAGTTATGGATGACAAATCAACACATATTCATTCCCTTAAAATCATCTTCTTAAAGGTCACTGAACTCGTCACAAAATAATGCGTCCTATAAAAATATCCCAAAGGTACCCATGAATATGTTTCAATCCAGAGAATTGTTGTTATGACATTCCGTTAAACTTCCCCGTGCTTTCTTTATTTCATAGATTCAGTGCATGTGTATCTTTTCAAGCATGTTCGTGTTCTGCGTGAAACCAAAACCGAAGGTGAATGTGCAATCTGATCAATCTGAGTATTCCTCGGAAAACGTTAAAATGTTGCAGATTTTACTTATTTATATTTCTTTTAAACTTCTTCTTGTATGTTCTACTAATTTTCTTTCTTCTTCTTCTCTCTTCTTCTTCTTCTTCTTCTTCTTCTTCTTCCTTCTCTTCTTCTTCTTCTTCTTTCTTCTTCTTCTTCATCGAACGCTCAGACAGCAAATTTTGTTTTGTCATATGAGCAAAAACGCTTTGCGCTGCTGTTAAGTGCCTGACAAGGCAGGCCCAGCACCTCTGACTTCGGTATGGGAGAAAATTATTAACTTTTAAGGTTTTTTTTCAGGAAAACAATCAGGAGAATGGACAGAGAAGGCAGACGGTATGCAAGGAGAAGGTGACAACAAGAAAAGTTCTAAGACAGAAACAAAGAGAAGGATAGAAAAGAGGGAATTCAATTTCCAGAAGTTCGGGATGTTATCTAAACTGACAGGCACCTGACATCCCTACAGGGAAAACCATTGCTTTTGCGTTGCAGTAAACATGCACGGACATTTAACAGAAAGTTGCCATCAATCACTCTACCAATCAATCATCGACTCAATCCCCAAATCAACTGTGGTGATCATTCAAATTTCTTCTATAGCGGAGAACATAGTATTTTTTTGGGGAAAGAAGACTTTAAAAAACAACTCTGGGGAGAATCCATTTTCAGGAAATCTCTGGCTGAATCCTCTTTATCCCGTGAAAAAGCCAGTAAAGCTAATCATGGCGTGCCGAGCAATAAACAAGCAGAAAAATGTCACCTTGGGGAAAACCATCCATGACAGATCATAAACTACAAGAGGAGGAGACAGTGGGAAAAGGAAGGTAGGAGAATAGTACGAAATGAGTCTAGTAGGCCGAGCACACTACAGGCCAGTGTGAATAAACGAGTACTTACAATTTGGACTTTGTGATCATTAGCTTAAACTGGAACTGTACATTATACAACTATTAATTATCCTTTTTTCATCTATCATTATTAATTATAATTTTAATGAATTATACAATTTTCTCCCATGCAAAAGTCAGGGATGCATCGGGCCTGACCTGTTAGGCGATTAACAACAATGCCACACACTTTCGCTCATAATTAAGACATTCAGCGATAACTTTGTCTGAGCATTTAACGAGGAAGAAATTATACACAACTGCAAAAGGACAAACAAGTAATCAAAGAAACAAGTAAATGATCATATTGTTATTTTTTATGATGTTTATTTTATTCAAGTAAAATATTGCATTGTCAAGGTCTAGTTTAACACCCTTTATACCCCATTCATAACTTTATTGGTAAACTCTGCCCAACCTTATCACCCCCATTCACCAGTGTACTCCCAACAAAATGGTAAACTATTTGTGTGTGTAACGTCATGATAACATCAATTTACACAAAACCAATATCAGTAGTATTGAAATGAACTTGGCTTAACTCAGTGACTTTATATGTTGTTGTTAAGATGATCTGAGATGAATACATCCAATATTTGTGTACATACATTGAAAAATGTACGTGTGTAGATCTGCTCAAGAAATCATAGATATGCGCATGTACACAGACACAAAAACAAATACAAACCATTACCTTGAGTAATACAATTACACCTGCAAAAAGACACAAAAATACACAACGCTTTACTCAGAGCTTGGGATACTGAGCTGCACTCTTTTTTTTCTTATTAAGCTAGACACAAGCACTCACTGGTTCAATAAACCTTGCATTCCCTCCTCTAATTAAGCTAAACACAAGCTATCATTGGCCAATTAGCCTTTTAATATATCTTTTTCTTAAACTAAACCGCAAGCTTTCATTGGCTCAATTAGCCTTTTAATATCTCTTCTTAAGCTAAACGTAAGCAATTATTGGCCGAATTAGCCTTTCAATATCTCTTCTTTTTAACCTAAACGCAAGCTTTCATTGGCTCAATTAGCCCTGCACTCTCTTCTTTTCTTAAGCTAAACACAGACATTAATTGGCCCAATTAGCTTCCCACTCTCATCTCTTAAGCTAAACACAAACTTTCACTGACCCAATCAGGCTTGCTTTCTACTCTTTTTAAGCTAAACGCAAACATTCTTTAGCCCAATAAACCTTGCATTCTCTTCTTGTGAAGGTAAATGCAAGCATTTGTTTGCCAAATAAACATCGCGATATCTCTTTCTAAGCTAAATCCAAGTAGTCATTAGACCAGTAAACTTTACATTCTCTTCTTTTTTTAAAAGCTGAACGCAAGCATGAATTGGCACAATTATCCTTACACTCTCTCCTTTTCTTAAGGTATACACAAGCATTTTACTGAACTGATAAACCTTGCACTATCTTCTTTTCTTTACCTAAACACAAACATTCATTGGCTCAATAAACCTTGCATTCTCTTCTTTCCTAGGCTAAACACACACATTCAATGGCCCAAATAGCCTTGCATTATCTTCTCTTCTTAAGCTAAATGCAACCATTCATTATCCCAATAAGCCTTGCATTATCTCCGCTTCTTAAGCTTAGCGCAAGCATTCATTAGTACATGCACTTTGTATTCTCTTCTTTTGTAAGCTTTACACAAGCATTCATTAGCCTAATAAACCTTGGATTCTCTCCTCTTCTTAAGTTAAACGCAAGCATTAACACAATAAACCTTGCATTCTTTCCTCTTCTTAAATTAAACGCAAATATTCATTAGCCCAATAAACCTTGCATTTTCTCCTGTTTTTTTAAAAGTTAAACGCAAATATTCATTAGCCCAATAAACTTGCATTATCTCTGCTTCTTAAGATAAGTGTAAGCATTCATTAGCCAATAAACCTTACATACTCTTCTTTTTTAAGCTTAACGCAAGCATTTACTTGACTAACTCATTTTGCACTGTGTTTTTTTCTGAAACGAAACACAAACACACATTGGTCCAATTAGCCTTGCATACTCTTCTATTCTTAAGCTTAAACACACGCATTTGCTGGCCTAATTAGCCTTGCACAGTCTTCTTTTCTTCAAGGAAACACGCGATTTCATTGGCCCAGTTAGCCTGACTTCTTTGTGTTGTTGTTCTGTTTTGTTTCCTTTCTTGAATGGCCTATTGATTGCTGTTATCTTGGATGGTTTTTTCTTCCCCATTTTATAGACACAGATCAAGACATGAACTGTGTTCTCTGATGTCAGATTCTTAGCAAAGGAAGCTCTGATATCTCTGTTTTGAGTGCTCTTTTGGTTAAAGAACTTCTTTTCTTGTAGCCGTTCAATAGCAGTTTATTTTCAACATGTCTGTTTGCCTGATATTTATGTCTTTGAGACTGTGTGTTTAGTGGTTTGTCTGACTGTGTGTACGTCTGTCTATGAGTTTTGTCTGTCTCTATACATGTCTCTGTTTGTGACTTTGTCTGTCTCTATCACTGTCTCTCTATGTCCCTACTTCCTTCTCTATCTCATTTTCTCACACATTCACTTTCTTCTCTCTCTCTCTCTCTCTCTCTCTCTCTCTCTCTCCTCTCTCTCTCTCTCTCTCTCTCTCTCTCTTCATTTAAGAAAGGATATCACAGACATCTTTTTGAAATGTTATGATTGGAATTTCATTTTTGTGTTCGAAATCCTTATCTCTAGTAGTCATTAGCACACAATTCATGTTTAATTATCTGTAGTAGTCATTAGCACACAATTCATGTTTAATGCGATTTCATTCTTCACGTCTCTTTGCTGTTGTTGTTTTGTTTTGTTTTTTTATCCTTTCCCTGTTGATCTATTTCGGTCCTCACACTGTCCATAACTCTGTAAGCCACTCCCCCCCCCCCCTCCCCTCACTCTCTATATCCTTTGCTGTTTTGCCGCTGTCTGTATGTCCGTCTGCCTGTCTGTCTCTTTGTCTCTTTCTGTCTCTCTCTGTAATGTGGTTTCTGAGTCGGTGGTTGTGTGTGTGTGGTGGTGGTTTTTTTTATTTATTTATTTATTTTTTTTAAATACTTGTTTGTCTGTGTTTGTTTGTTTGTTTGCTTTTCTTTCCTTCTCTTTTGTCTCCCTTGTATTACATTCATCGTCATTGTATCTAATTCTCATTTATAGTGTTTGATTATATAATCAATTTTGAATTTTCATTTTGGTGTCTTTAAAACGTGTTGATAATGATTGTTTGCGGGTTTGTTTGGGGATGGGGGGGGGGGGGGGGGTTGTTGTTGGGTTTTTGTTTGTTTGGGTTTTTGTTTTGTTTTTGGTGGTTTTTGATTGTTGTTGGTGGTGGGTGGGTTTTTTTTGTTTTTTGTTTTTTTTGTGTGTGTTTTTTTGAGAGCATGGTGTAAAAAAGCCCTGAGCTTATCCATTTACTCTTAATAAAAAGTTCGAGTTCGAAAAAAGTTCGAGTTCTCTCTCTCTCTCTCTCCTCTCTCTCTCTCCTCTCTCTTCTCTCTCTCTCTCGTCTCTTCTTCTTCTTTCTATCTCCCTCTCTGTGTTTCTCTACCTCTATGTGTGTGTGTGTGTGTGTGTGTGTCTATCACTGTCTTTGCGTCTCTCACATTATCACTCCGTCTTTCTCTCTCTGTCTCTCGCTCTTTCTCTGTCTCATTCTCTGTATCTCTTTAATCAATATTTGAATGGCTATTTGAATGATTCATTTCATTGTATCCAACATTAACTTGTTCATCACTTTATTGATTTCTTTGTGTTTGTTTCATTCTTTTCCCCATGAGGGCCTGGTGTAAAGAAGCCTATGGCATATCCATTTACCCTCATTAAAATATTTGAGTTCGAGTTCAAGTTCGAGTTCTGTGTGTGTCTCTCACTGTCTCTCCTTGCCTCTCTCTCTCTCTCTCTCTCTCTCTCTCTCTCTCTCTCCCTGTTTCTCTGTCTCTGTCTCTATCTCCCTCCCTCCTTCCCCCCCCCCTCTCTCTCTATCTCACGTCCTCATCCTGTTATCAAGCTGTGTTTTTATGATTTCCGTTTTCCCCTTAGGCGTGTTTCGGGTATTCTTTTCTCCGAATTTTCCTATTGTTGTTTACAGCCCAGAGAGAGAGAAGAGAGAAAGAGAGAGAGAGAGAGAGAGAGAGAGAGAGAGAGAGAGAGATATTTAACCAGTAAGAATGAAATATTTATTTAGATCAATACATGTATTTTACGTCTAATCAATAATAATCATGAGAAAACGACTGTACACTAATCGGGCATATATGCTGTCAGAAAAAAAGATAACCTCTGCTTTAAGCAAACAATTTAGTCAATAAACGAAAACATCTGGAGTGTAAATATCAATCTGTTCTTCTCTATAATGAAGCTATCATTCTCTACTGTTATTGTTTTGTCGTTTGCTTGTTTGTTTGTTCGTTCGCTGGCTTGATTGTTTGTGGTTGATGTTGTTGTTGTTTTTTGTTGTCTAAATTGCCTGTAGATTGCAGCTATAATGAAGCTTCCCTTTCCCCGTTACAGCCACAGAATGAGACACGAATCTGGTTTCTTCGCTAGTTGTGTCCTGATATCATTATGGCGTGTGCTTTTTTGTCATTATTGTTTGGTAAGCTGCCAATTTTAGTAGGGTTTTTTTGGCCTGCTTATAATGGATCTCCCTGTTTCTCTGTGTCTTTTCCCTTTGGCTTTGTCTGCAGTTTGTTTGTCACAGCTGTCCTTCTCCATGTATTC
>CM054147.1:49825554-49827071 GCA_028751875.1 Rapana venosa
GTCTCATCCGAAGGACCTTTGGGGGAGAGTGGAGTCTGCACTGATGTTAACTCCAGGGAAAATATATCTCCTTGAACGGGAATCGAACCCGGGTTGTCAGATTATGAGCGCAATGTTCTAACCACTAGGCTATCCCGTCCCCCATTAGAGGCCGTAATCTTAACACGTGTAGAACACAATGAATAATAGGATCAAGTGGATGTACCACGACATTATCAAGCGATAGTGTGTCCTCCATCAATCTTTAAACAGCGAAACATGGAAATGGGAGTTTGTGAGTCAGGTGAAGGTGGTGGTTAGGGGTTGGGTGGTTGTGGGCTATTTACACAGGTGAAGTAGATGCCGATAATGTTCAAATGAGCTCCTGTGTGCTCTGTTCCCGATCTTGAAGCAGAAACAACGGAAAGGTGTAGTGTGTTGATACAATGTAGGGGAATGTTTACCTACACAGACTAAGTGAACTCTGATACTGTCCATACCAGCCTCTTTGTGTTACGTTGCCTACTCGGTTACTTTGTTCATACACTGGGAAAAGGACACACGTGGTGGATCGGTAGTCTAGAGGTAACCCGACTGCCTAGAAAGCGAAAAGTCCGGGTCGGAAATGTGCGGTGGTTCGAATCCCGTTTGGACCTGACAATGTTCCCCCATTCATTAGACCATGAGTTGTGGACTAGGTGCTAGTCTTACGGATGAGACTATAAACCAAGGTAAAAGAACCCACGGCAACAAGAGAATTGTCCCGGAAAAAAAATTGTAGTAAAAGGCCACACTGATAGGGAAACAAATACAATTGGAGACAGAACAAGCAAAAAATAGTGGCGCTGCCCTTGTGGTGACGGGCTCTACCCTGGGAGAGCAACCTGAATTTCACGCGAGAAATCTTGCCGTGACTTAAAGTGGTATAGATACATAAATAACATATGATAAGGAGTGACTTTCCACGAAATGAGTCTGATGTGCTGTGTGCTGAATATTTTTTTCATATTTGTACTATGTGAGCAACTGAATATTATGACGCTCCACCATGAAATGAGTGTAGTGTTTTGTGTATTGAATTACTTATTGATTACTGATTGATACCATGTTAGTTATTTTAAATTAGTCTCTGGTGCTATGCCAAGCGTTTTGGTTTGTTTTTTGTAAGATATGGCGCTATATAAATTCTATGTATTATTATTATTATTATTATTCTTATTCTTATTATTATTATTATTATTATTTTATTATTATTATTATGTTGTTGTTGTTGTTGTTGGTGGTGGTGGTGGTGGTGGTGGTAGTAGTAGTAGTAGTAGTAGTAGTAGTAGTAGTAGTAGTAGTAGTATTTGGTAGTGGATCATTCCTTCCCCTTCACCTATCCCCTAGCTCCGTGGACCGTGGGGGGCACCACTGAAGATTTTGCAACCAGCTTCCTCCACTCCCCACGGTCCGCTGCCCTCCGTAGCAAATCATTCCACACAAGACCAGTCCACGTGTACAGTTCAACGTGCATGTATAAATCTGTGTAAGGATTG
>CM054147.1:49827571-49835071 GCA_028751875.1 Rapana venosa
AATAAACAACACCCCCTGTGCATTTAGACAAAAATGCATAACACAGAAAAAATGAATCTGTACTATGAGGAGCTTAAATAAGAATCGAAATTCTTTACAACACCTCTGCTAAGTTCTCTGTAATATCTCCGTTTCCAAATGCAAAACAAACAACCAAACAGACAAAAACGTGTTTGCCCAGACATGAAATACACATAAAAGAAAAAAAAGAGTCCATACTATATGGAGATAAAGTAGGAATAGAGTGTCTTTACAACTGAAAGTTCCTCTGCCAAGTTCTATGTAATGCTTCCCTTCACAAAAAAGCCCCAAAAGTGTGTGTGTGTGTGTGTGTGTGTGTGTGTGTGTGTGTGTGTGTGTGTGTGTGTGTGTGTCCAGACAAGTATGCAAAGAAAAAGAATGATCTTATATGTGGAGCTTAAATAGGAATCAAGTGTCTTTACAACTGAAAGTGTCTCTGCAAAGTTCTATGAAATACTTCCCTTTGCAATTATATAAACACAAACAAACAAAAACATTAATAATATGTGTCCAGAAAAAAAGACAAAAGTAAATAAACATGTTTTTGATAGTGTACATGCTTGTACTCAGTTGACCTTAACTTCCTTCAGGAAAAAATCAAAAGTAGACAACAAGAACAAACAAGTGTGTCTGTAAAAAAAATGCAGCCCCCCCCCAAAAAAGATCTTGTACCATGGGGAATCAAGTGTCTGTACAACTGAAAGTGTCTCTGCTAAGTTCTGTGGAATGTTTCCCTTTGCTAAAACAAACACAAAAAACAAATAAAAGCTAAAAGCTGTGTGTCCATAAAAAATACAAACGATGACAAACAAACAAATGATCCTGTCCTATGGGGAACTTGAATAGGAGTCGAGTGTCTTTACCAGAGAAAGTGCCTATGCTAAGTTCTATGGAATGTTCCCTTGGCAAATGCAAAAACAAAGAAAAAATCGAACAAAAGCAATAAAAAAGTGTGCCCAGATGAAAGATAAACGCAAAGGAAAAAAAGGAAGCCTGTATTATGTGGGAATAAAGTAAGAATTGAGTGTTTTCACACCTGAAAGTCTCTCTGCAGAGTTCCATGAAATGTTCCCCCTTGGCAAAAACAAAAACAAACAAACAAAAACATTCAAAGTATGTGTCGAGAAAAATTATGCACAAAGGAAAATAAAAGATTCTATACTATACGAAGTTTACATGGGAGTCAAGTGTCTGTGCAACTCAAAATGCCTCTGCTAAGTTCTCGAGAATGTTTACTATTTAAAAAAGCAAAAAAACAAACAAACATGAAAACCAAAAAGTGCATCTAGACAAAAATACATAACAAGGTAACAACAGAACCTGAAACGGGAGATCTTACGTAGCAATTGAGTGTATTTACAACTCATAATGCCTCTGCTAAGTTCTCTGAATTTTTTCCCCTTGCCTCTCCTTCTTGCAAAAAAAATCATTTTCTTTTACTTAGCTTTTTTTCTTGTTTATCGTTCTGTGGGACAGACACATAAATAGTGATCTTTTAAGCTGGTTGTACAAAACATGGCGTGTGTGTGTGTGTGTGTGTGTGTGTGTGTGTGTGTGTGTGTGTGTGTGTGTGTGTGTGTGTGGTGTTTATGAACCTATGTTTCTTATAAATGATTATTTTGTTTATGAATATTATCCTTCAGAGCTATAGATTGATCAGCTGTTTAAGAAAGTTGGTTGAGAGCAAGAGGAAAATAAATGTTTTTTGAGATAATCTGTTTACATTGTATTCAACTGACTTTTATACCCTTCAAGAAAAAGCAATGGAAAGCAAAAGCAAAGAGATAAAATAATCAAAAAGTGTGTGTCCAGAAACAAAACACACACACGAAAATGATCTTATACTCTGGGGAGCTCAAGTAAGAATCGAGTGTCTTTACAACTGAAAGTGCCTCTACTAAGTTCTCTGGAATTTTTCTCTTTACAAACACAAGAAAAAAACAAACACGATCAAAACAGACAAAAATGCAAAAAAAGACAAAAAAAAGACCAAGTACTATGGGGAACTTAAGTAAGAATGGAGTGTCTTTACAACTGAAAGTGCCTCTGTTAAGTTCTATGGAATGTTCCCTTTACAAAAACAAAAACACAAACAAACAACAACAAAAAACAATACAAGCATGTGTTCACACAAAAATGCAGACAATGAATTTTTTCTTAAATCCTGCACATGGGGAAGTGCCTCTGTTAGGTTCTGTAGAATGTTTCTCTTCACAAAAGCAGCAACAAATAAACAACAAAGAAGTGAGCGTCTAGACTAAAATACAGACAAAGACAAAAATGTATCCTATACTATGGGGAGCATAAGTAGGAATCAAGTGTCTTCACAACTCAAAGTCCCTGTGGTAAGTTCTCAAAAATGTTATTGTTGGTTTCTTTAAGCAAGCCAGCAAACAAACAATAAAAGCCCCAAAAGTGTGCATCTAAACATGCATAACAAGGGTAAAAATAACCTGTACTATGGAGGGCTTCAGTAGGAATGGAGTGTTTTTACAACCAAAAGTGTCTCTGCTAAGGTCTCTGATTTTTCCCCTTTCCTCTACTGCTTGCAAACTAAAAAAGGAAAAGAAAAAACACATCTATTTTTCTTACCTTCCTCTTGTTTATGGTCCTGAAGCACAGACACATAACTGGTGATCTTTTACAGCTGGGTTTGCAAAGTATCTGCAAAAAGTCTTTAGGGTTAATAGATATATGTGTGTTTATTTTATTTTATTTTATATCAAGGATAATGGAATAAGCACTTATATGCTTTTTTTTACATCCAGTCCCCATGTGTATGCGGTTTTGTCAATTCTGTCATCAGTTTCTCACCGGCACACAATGGCCTACTCTTCTGAAAAGCAAAATAGAATTTTTCATGTGCGCAAGATGTTCCGCATGTGTTCGCACATGGGGCCTCAGTTTATAGTCTCATCCGAAGGACTTTTGGGGAGAGTGGAGTCTGTACTGATGTTAACTCCAGGGGAAAATATCCCCTTGAACGGGAATCGAACCCGGGTCGTCAGATTGTGAGCGCAATGTTCTAACCACCAGGCTATCCCACCCCCCCATTGTGTGTGTGTGTGTGTGTGTGTGTGTGTGTGTGTGTGTGTGTGTGTGTGACCTATGAAAACATAATATGTTTTCATAGGTCACACACACACAAGCATATTATGCATGCATATAATATTAGCTTTTCCGGGTTGGGGGTTAACCACAACAAAGGCAAAGAAAATGACTTAAAAACACTCTCACCTTTTCCCCTATGGAAGGCAAGGCTCAAAGCTGATCAGCAGAGGTGATAAGGACATGAAGTTACGATCACCAAAGCCTGTGCACAGCTGTGCTGTAATGTTACCCTCTCTCTACTGCCTTCATTATGCTCTGTTTATGTGTTGTAAACATTTGTGAGTGAGGAAGACTGGGGTTGTGGTGTTTAGTTTGTAGGGAGGCTTATTTTGTCATGTTCTCTCTGTCTCCCTTTTTTGTCTGCCTGTCTGTCTATCTGTCTGTCTGTATCTGTCTGTCTGTATCTGTCTGTATATATATATATATATATATATATTATATATATATATATATATATATATATATAAATCTGTCTCTGTCTGTCTGTCTGTCTGTCTGTCTCTCTCTCTCTCTCTCTCTCTGCCTGTATGCCACTCAGTTTTCCTGCCTGTCTCTCTTTGTGTCTCTCTTTGTCTCTGTTTCTTTGCCTGTCTACCTGTCTGTCTCTCTCTGTATGTCTGTCTGTCTCTGTGCTTGTGTCTCTGCTTTGTGCTTTTCTCTCTCTTTCTCTAAGGGTATGCATGTATGTCACTCTGTCTGTCTTTCTGTCTGTCTGTCTGTTTCTCTCAGTCCGCCTATCTGCAAATCTCTCTGTTTCTGTCGCTCCCTCTCTCTATGTCTGTCTGTCTCTCTGTGTTTGTGCCTCTGTGTTCGTCCCCTCACACCGTACCTGTTTTCTGTTTGTTTCCTCTGCCTGTCAAGCTTACACACACACACACATATATATATATATATACAACGAATTTTCTGCAAATCGTGTGGTGGGTATGAGTGATGAAGATGCGGTTAAAATATCTTTGCTTTAACAGATTCTTCTGTACATAACGCCTAGAAGATATAGAAAGAAAAGCATGTGGATTGGCTGTCTAGTGCTAACGCACGTGCCTAGTAAGTAAGAAGTCTGGGTTCAAAGTGTGTTGTGGTTTGATCCCCATTTTTTCCCTTAAACCTTTCCCCCATCAACTAGACCTTGAGTAGATGTCTGGGTTCTAATCTTCCCAATGGGACAATAAATCGAGGTCAAGTATGCAACATGTATTTAACACTTGTACAAGAACCCATGGCAACAAAAGAGTTGTCCCCGAAAAAAAATCAGTATGTAGAAAAAATGCATATAGGGAAAGAAATACACATGCCAACAGGAAAAGAAAATCAATGGGTGGCGCTGCTCTTGTGGCGACGCGCTCTCCACATGAAAATGAGCCTGAGTTTCACTCAGGATAAGCTGCTATGACTTTAAGTGGTATGTAATATTATACTATAAAATGTATTGCAATACAATACAATACAATGCATTGCAAGCTGATGCAATGCAATGCAATGAAACAAAACAAAACATACAATGCAGTGCATCAGAACGCAATACAGCAGAACACAACAGAGCAAATACAATACAAAACCACACAGCATTTCTTAGCAGTGTGATCCATCTGTTTAAGCATTTTATCCCTTAAGACCAAAGTAAAGTCTGATAATTTTCGGTTTAACCATTCCACAAAGATACCAGACAACAGAAAGAAGCAGAAGAACACATACAGGAATGGAAGGGGGCAAAAATCTAGGTGCTTATAAACGTGTACTTGCATTGTACTAAGGCGACCTTGATACAGTTCAGAAAAAAACCACAAGAACAATATATCTAGACAAAAACTTACCCATACAGAATACAATGTTCTACGGGGAGCTTAAGTAAGATTCGATTGTTTTTACAACTGTAACTGCCTCTGCTAATCTCTACTTATCTAAAAAAGAAAAGTGTTTCTGTGTGGCTGTTGTTGTGTTTTCTTTTCCTAGGGTGTAAAGGCATAAATACTGAGTTCTTAAGCTGCTGTTCTTATCCTCTTGCAATCTGGGAAAGTTTTGGGGATAGTGTGTATGTGTGTGTTTGTGTGTATGTGTGTGTGCTTATGTATTGGTGTGTGTATGCTTGCGTGCGTGCGTGTGTGTGTGTGATAGAGATAGAGGGAGAGTGTGTGTATGTGGGTGTGAGTTTGTGTGTGTTTATTTATTGGTGAGAGAGAGAGTGTGTGTATGTGTGAGTGTGCGTGTGTGTTTGTGTGTATGTGTGTGCTTATGTATTGGTGTGTGTGTGTGTAAGAGAGAGAGAGAGAGAGAGAGAGAGAGAGGAGGAGAGAGAGAGAGAGAGAGAGAGAGAGAGAGAGAGAGAGAGGATAGAGAGAGAGAGAGTGTGTGTGTGTGTGTGTTTTTGTATGTGGGTATAAGTTCGTGTGTATTTATTTATTGGTGTGAGAGAGTGTGTGTGTGTGTGTGTGTGTGTGTGTATGTGTGTGTGCTTATGTACTGGTGTGTGTGTGAGAGGGAGAGAGTG
Source organism: Rapana venosa (assembly GCA_028751875.1). Classification (NCBI taxonomy): domain Eukaryota; kingdom Metazoa; phylum Mollusca; class Gastropoda; order Neogastropoda; family Muricidae; genus Rapana; species Rapana venosa. Next base: position 49,833,192 of record CM054147.1, read on the forward strand.
TATGTGTGTGTGTATGTGGGTGTCAGTTTGTGTGTGTTTATTTATTGGTGTGAGAGAGAGTGTGTGTGTATGTGTGTGTGCTTATTTATTGGTGTGTGTGTGTGTGAAGAGAGAGTGTGTGTGTGTGTGTGGGTGTGAGTTTGTGGGTGTTTATTTATTGGCGAGAGAGTGAGTGTGTGTGTGTATGTGTGTGAGTGTGTCTGTGCGTCTGTGTGTGACACAAAGCATACTTTTTGTGTCTGTACATTTTGTGTGAATGCATGATTTGTCATGCATGTTCAAATCGAAATCCAAATGCAAAGACCAATATTTGACAGACTGTTTGCACTGCAATATTAGGTGGAATGTTTAGTGTAGCAGCCTCTGTGGTAGCCAGGTCTTCTCCTGTGCTTGTAACTCTGCAGGAGGTCTGCCCGCTGGCCTCAGCTGACACACTCTGACTTCAGGGCAGCTCATCAGAAAGATCACCAAAAAATCAACAGATTTACATGAAAAGGCAGAAGAATGGGCTGGTTAGGCAAAAATAGGTGAGACAGACAAACAGACAAACGGAAAAGGAGAAACTACTAGCAGAGAATGCCAAAAAGGTTGGGATACTCCACATACTGAAAGGGTTCCCAGCATCCCTACTGGGGATTTGAGAAACTAAAAGCAAAAGTAAACATGTATCCTGGAATGGGATAATTATGTTGATTCATGATCACCACAAACTTGGATCAGCTCTGTTGCTATGATAACAGCTTTAAATCTGTTCATTATAAGTTATTTATGCCAGGTAAACACTCTTAGTTGATGTGATAGCAAGCTATATGGTTTGGCGATAGCTGATATACTGGCAATATTATACCTTCCCAGTGTTGATATTCAGCCCTGTTTGTGTGTGTGTGTCTGTCTGTTTCTGCGTCTGGGTTTTTCTTCCTTTGTTTCCCTGTCTGTGTGTGTCTATGTGTTCAAGATGTTTTTGTGTATGTGCCTGTGTGTTTCTCCTTTTTAATCTAAAAATAAAATATGTTCCATCCCTTTGTACTTGAGGTCACTTCTTTGGCTGCCAGCAGGATGCTTTTGTGTGAACTGTGTGTGTAAAGTAGCGTTGTTTTCAACTTTCCCTCTATCAACATGCCAGTAATAGGACACCCAGAAACCTGAGAATGCATACTGAGCTCAGGTCTTCTAAGAGAGACACCATTCTATTTCAGAGTGAAAGGCAGAAGGAACCAAACTTGAGTCGAGTGAAATATGTGTGTTTGATGGTGACCCACAAGCAAAACTACCAGCCATTCCTCTATTACTCCAGGTCAAATACAGCTGCAGCTTTGGTAAAAAGTGTTAATTCCAAATCAGTAGAGACAGAAGAAGGGCAGAAACACACATTTTAACCTGATATAACAAATAAATCAACAGGTTCCGTCTCCCTCTAGACTAATTGTACACATCCTGCTCAATCTATTTTCTGTTGCAAGTCATGCAGAGAGTGACATTCCCACTGATACGTCTATGTATAACTAATGTCATATATTTTCAAACGGCATTCCTACTGACATGTCTACATATAGCTACTGCCATCTATCTTCAAACAGCTGCCACGACAATCAGCAAATTGATGTGACAGAACATGACATAGACAGACAAACAATGACAGCCAGCATTTAGAATAAGGTAAGTGATAAATTACATAGTTCAGTTGGAAATAGGGTGACAGAATGTGATAGGGGTGTCATGAGTCAAGTGAGATACTATGTGTGTTTGATGGTGTCACTGTTAACAAAATGTAAGTAAATGTATATTAATAGAATTACAGTACATAATTCAATATACTGGATACAGCAGATGCTAGTGACAGAATTGATGAGTATTAAATAATTTTACTTGAAGCAAAGTGC
>CM054147.1:49840071-49850071 GCA_028751875.1 Rapana venosa
GCTAACTGAGCATGAGTAGTATAGATTGTTTTGGTAATCCTTTTAAAGCCTCTTTTTCTCATTTATTTACAACAAAATCAGTTTGAAGGTAAAACCCCTCAAATCACTACAGAGAAAACCACCCTTGTATATGTAACACACACACACACACATACATATATATATATATATATATATATATATATATATAATATATATATATATATATATATATATATATATATATATATATATATATAGTGTGTGTGTGTGTGTGTGTCTGTGTCTGTGTCTGTGTCTGTGATGTTGCAGTAAGTAGATTACTTCCCATGCGATCAGAGCAACATGTGGTACTATTTTAGGACACACCTGCAAATTGTGCAGCACTCTGTTTCCTTGGGTAATAGTTGAACACTGTCTGATGCATACACTTTGCCTTCGCGGTAAAATGTACCATTTTTGCAGCCTCTTTCTTAGAAGCCACATCCTCCCTGTTCATGCTGTGCTGTTGTAGCCGAGAAGTTGTACAGAGTCGTGGCAGATCGAATATCTCCACTCTGTTACATATATAAAAGCAAAATCCACATATTCAAGTGAGGAAAGTGGGATTTTTTGTCTTTATAAACACCATAATTGACCTACTTAGTATTTTTCTTTTTCTTGTGTCTTCTATTTTACGTCTGTTCATTTAAAGTGATATTAGACGGGAAAAAATTATTAAAAATTTTTTCTTCTTCTCAGGCGCTTAATGATAGGAAATGTACTTTTGTTTGTACCACAAACATCTATACTTGGTGTCTTAGAGTTTGATGAAGAAGTAGATTTCATTGTTCTATTGCTTGCCTGTTTGTCTGTCCACATATCTAAGATAAAAAAACTTGCAGCACACGGTTTAATGAAGTGACAGCACTGTGCTCAATCACCTTTTGCAGACATAATGGTGCACAAGCTGTTTTATCCAGCTCATTGTATTTTTTTTCTGACCAAATCCTGCTTACCCACAGCTCACCTGTTTTCAATGTATACATTTCATTATCCTTGAAATAAAAGAATTCACAAACTAAACTCTTAAAATAAAAATACATGCACACAATAACCCACATACACACACACATACACACAAAGGCACGCCGGTGCACACACGCACTTACAGACATGCACTCGTATACACACACAGACATACACACACTCTCTCTCTCACACACACATGCTCTCGCTCTCTCTCTCTCACACACACACACGCACAGACTCCATTACTGAATGCTACGAATGTCTTCCCTTTCCTTTCTAACAACTAAAAAACCTGCCTGCTTGTTCCTTGTAATTGTGTGGTGACTGACATCAGACAGTTGTCCGCCCCTCTCCTCATTACTGCACTTCTTTCCAATCAAGTGACGACTGACACACCCCAGTTTTCCTTCTGCAGGTAACACAGACCCATCCTCTGCTTCTTCTCTCACACTCCACACTTCATGGGTCGAGACTAGAGGTCTGGTTGTCTTCCCTTTCCAAGTAGTAGACATGAGCTATCTTAGTCTACAGTTTGCTTTCTGCTATTCCATGGGATAGTTTAGTCTACATTTTGCTTTCTTCTATTACATGGGATATTTTAGTCTACATTTTGCTTGCTTCTATTACATGGGATATCTTAGTCAACATTTTGCTTGCTTCTATTACATGGGATATTTTAGTCAACATTTTGCTTTCTATTACATGGGATATTTTAGTCAACATTTTGCTTGCTTTCTATTACATGGGATATTTTAGTCAACATTTTGCTTGCTTCTATTACATGGGATATTTTAGTCAACATTTTGCTTGCTTTTATTCCAGGGGATATTTTAGTCAACATTTTGCTTGCTTCTATTCCATGGGATATTTTAGTCAACAGTTTGCTTTCTTGTATTACATGGGATATTTTAGTCAAAATTTTGCTTTCTTATATTACATGGGCTATTTTAGTCAACATTTTGCTTTCTTATATTACATGGGATATTTTAGTCAAAATGTTGCTTTCTTATATTACTTGACATTATAAAGTGTTGACTTTTTCAGAGAAGGGTAGTTTTTCAGTGGCATAAGCAGTCATGTGTTATTATTTTAGATTGGGTGTGTTATAGATTTGGTAATGCTCTTAAAATTTAAGATTTAATGTGATGTTTAGTTATGTTACATTGCCAGTTCAAAAAAACTCTTGTAATGTATACATAATTATATACAAATATATTTGTAATATATATATATATATACATATATATATATAATTATATGTACAAATCTTGTGTACTGCTTGATTCATTATCTTATTATCTAACCTTATTCTGTTTAATAAAACAGATTGCAAAATCGTGGCAGAGTAAGCAGAGTGTCTGTGTGTATGCGTGTGTGTGCGCGCGCGTGTGGGTTTGTTTGCGCGTGCGTGCATACGTGTGTGTATGTGTGTGTGTATGTGTGTGTATACACATGACAATCACAAGCATGTTTATAAAGGTGAATATGATTGTGGAATCAGGTAAATATCAGCATACAATGATGGATGTGTTTACACTTGTGTGTGTACGAAATCCTGGCAGATGATCATACAAATGATTAACCCATGTTTAAATGTAAACACAAAATAAACACACACGCAGATAAACAGACATACAGACACACACATGCAAACACACACATACACGCAAACACAAAAAATCAAACAAACATGCAACCAGACACACACACACACACACACACTGATACTCAAACACACACGCACACACACACACACAAACAAACACACACACATGCATGTACGCACGCACACACTCACACATACACATACACACGTTATCTATATTATTGTAACACTTTATCTTTGATCTAATATCACCTTGAGTGAACAGACGCTAAATTAAAGAAAGAACACTTTCAGTACTTGACCCTAACAAGTATGTGCTTTTTTCTTCAGAGTGGCTTTTTTTGCTAAAAACAGCAGCTCCCTTAAAGCAGCATGAAAGTGATGTTAACTCCAGGGGAAAATATCCACTTGAACGGGAATCGAACTGAGAACCGAGAGAGAGGGGGGAGAGAGACACAAAGAGAGAAGGTAGACAGAGAGAATGAGAGATAGAGACAGCGATAACAAGAGGGACAGAGAGATAGCCTAGCACACACACAAACACACACACGCACGCACGCACACGCACACACACACACACGCACACGCACACACACACACACGCACACACAGACATTCACAACACACACACACACACGCATACACGCACACACACACACAACACACACACACACACACACACACACACACACACACACACACTCACACAACACACACACAGACACTCACACACACTCACAGACACACTCACACAACACTCTCTCTCTCTCTACCTCTCTCTCTCTCTCTCTTTCAGTTCTGGAACTGAACAAGTACGTGCTTTCTTCTACAGAATCACTTTTGTTGCTAAACACCAGAGCTCTCTTAAAGCAGAATGAAGGCTGCCTTTCTTCTCTGTTTCTAAACAGCTGTGTGTGTGCCAGACATTTGTCTTCAGTCTTTCCTGAAACACAAGTGGTGAAGAAGAAACACACCTGAATCAGAAATGTGAGATGATGTGGTTTATAAGAATCCCAAAGAACACTTGAAAGGAATGACAAAGATACACTGATTTATTGCTGACAGTTAGGTAGGGAAGGGTGGAGAAGTGGGAAAGGGGTGTGTGTGTGGGGGGGGGGGGGGGTAGAGGGGTAGATGTATGGTGTGTTTGTGTGTGTGTGTGAGTGTGAGGGATTGTATCTATTTTTTATTTATTTTATTATTTTATCCAAAAAAAAAATTGAGTAAGCAGTTTGTCAGTGTGTGTGTATGTGTAGGGGAGAGAGAGAGAGAGAGAGGAGAGAGAGAGAGAGAGAGAGAGAGAGAGAGAGAGAGAGAGAGAGAGAGAGAAAGAGGGGAGAGAGAAAGAGGGAGAGAGATAAAGAGGAGAGAGAGAGAGAGAGAGACAGAGAATGAGAAAGAGGAGAGAGACAGAGAATGAGAAAGAAAGAGAAAGAGGGGGGAGAGAGAGGACAGAGAGAAAGAGAGAGGGCAAGAGAGCGACACAGAGAGAGAAGGTAGACAGAGAGAATGAGAGATAGAGACAGCAGTAAAAAGAGAAGCATAGGGATAGATTAGCACACACACGCACACACACACACACGCACACACACGCACACACACACACACATACAAACACACACGCGCGCATACACACACACACACTACCACTTTTAGTTCTGGAACTGAACAAGTACATACTTCCTTCTACAGAGTGGCTTTTGTTGCTGAAAATACAGCAGCCCCCTTAAAGCAGAATGAAGGCTACCTTTCTTCTCTGTTTCTAAACAGCTGTGTGTGTGCCAGACATTTGTGTTCAATCTTTCCTGAAACACAAGTGGTGAAGTAGAAACACACTTGAATCAGAAATGTGAGATGATGGGGTTGATAGGAATCCCAAAGAACACTGGAAAGGAATGACAAAGATAAACTGATTTATTGCTGACAGTTAGGTAGGGAAGGGTGGGGAAGTGGGGAGGGGTTGTGTGTGTGGGGTAGGGTGGGAGAGTGGGGAGGAGGTGTATGGTGTGTTTGTTTGTGTGTGTGTGTGTGTGTGTGTGTGTGTGTGTGTGTGTGTGTGTGTGTGTGTGTGTGTGTGATTTTATTTATTATTTTATTCCGAGAATAATGGAATGTATGTGTGTATGTGCCTGTTTGTGTGTGTGTGTGTGTGTATGTGTGTGTGGGCACGTGCGCATGTGTGGTGTGTGTTTGGGTGTACATTAAATGTGTTTGTGTGTGCGAGAGAGATGGAGACAGATAGTCGGACAGATTATGGATACAAACTTGAGCCTATCCATTTACTTTCAATAAAAGGTTGAGTTCAAGTTTGAGTACCAAATCTCTCTCTCTCTCTCTCTCTCTCTCTCTCTCTCTCTCTCTCTCTCTTCTCTCTCTCTCCTCTCTCTCTCTCTCTCTCTCTCTCTCTCTTTTTGATGTAAATACACCTCTTCAGAGTTCAGTGTTTTCTCTCTCTAACGGGCTTTGTTTAATCAGACAACCAAGCTAGATTTCTGAAAACAAGGGCTTCTTTGTCAAACTGAAACCTTCCTTTCTTCTCTGTATCTCTTAACAAGTTCCCGTTGCCTAATCTTAATTGGTACACAAGCAGTGAGATAGAAACATGTTTAAAAGCGCTAATCCACCCTTCATGTTTACAGCCACGCCGACCGCAGAGGTCATAGCGGGGCTGAGAGAGAAAAGAACTGTAATTATGAGAATAGGTGGTTTGATGGCATCAGAATGAGTACTTTAAAGAGATGACTGGAGTAAACGAGTTGGTGGAAGGCAGTTAAAAGAGAGAGTGATGGAAAAGAGAAAATGTCATGTGTGTGTGTTGTTGTTGTTGACTTCAATTTTACGTCTGTTCACTTTTAGTGATATTAGACGCATGTGTGTGTGTGAGTGTGTGTATGTGTGTGTGTAAGTGTGTGCACGTGCATATGTGTGTATGCTTGATTGTGCGCGTGCATGCGTGCGTGTGCTTGTGTGTATGTGTGTGTCTTTGTGTGTGTGTGTGTGTGGTTGTGTGTGTATGAATGTATAAGTGTGTATATGTATGCATGCATGAGAAAAAGATACAGACATACAGGCAGGCAGCCAGGCAGAAAGAGACAACCTGACACAGGGACTCACCCTCAAGAAAAACACAAACTTGAGCTTACCCCTTCACTTTCTGTAAACAGTTTGGGATCAGTACAAAATCTCTCTCTCTCTCTCTCTCTCTCTCTCTCTCTCTCTCTCTCTCTCTCTCTCTCTCTCTCTCTCTCTCTCTCTCTCTCTCTCTCTCTCTCTCTCTCTTCTCTTCTCTTCTCTCTTCTCTCTCTATGTGATTTAAATAAACTTCTTCAGAGTTCAGTGTTTTCTCTCTCTAACGGGCTTTGTTTAATCAGACAACCAAGCTAGATTTCTAAAAACAAGAGCTTCTTTGTCAAACTGAAACCTTCCTCTCTTCTCTGTATCTCTTAACAAGTTCCCATTAACTAATCTTAATTGGTACACAAGCAGTGAGATAGAAACATGTTTAAAAGAGCAATCCACTCTTCTTGTTTATAGCCCCGCCGACTACAGAGGTCATAGTGGGGCTGAGAGAGAAAAGACATACTTATATAAGAATAGATGGTTTGATTATTTATTTATTTATTTTATTCTTTTATATTGACAATAATGGAATAAGCACTTATTTGCTTGTTTACATCTAGTCCCCGTATGATTATAACGGAATGATTGCTTTAAAGTGGTGACAGGGATAAACGAGTTGCTGGCAAGCAGTTGAAAAAGAGAGTGACGGAAAAGAGGAAATTTCATGTGTGTGTGAGTGCGTGGTGTGTTTGTGTACGTGATCGTGTGGGTATGTGTGAGTGTGTGTGCACGTATGTGTGCATGATTGATTGTTTGCTTGCTTGTGTGCCTGTGTGTGTGTGAGTGCGTGCATGTATGTGTGCGTGCGTGTGTGCCTGTGTATGCATGTATATGTATGTATGCATGTGAGAAAGAGACAGACAGACAGACAGATGGGCAGGCAGGCAAGCTGGCAGAAAGAGACAGGCTGATACAGAGACTCATGCACAAGAAAACGACAACTTGAGCTTACCCTTTACTTTCAATAAACATTTCGACTTTGAGTACAAATTATCTCTCTTTCCCCCTCTCTCTTTCTGATGTAAATAAACCTCTTCAGAGTTCAGTGCGCTCTCTCTCTCTCTCTCTCTCTCTCTCTCTCTCTCTCCTCTCTCTCTCTCTCTCTCTCTCTCTCTCTCTTCTCTCTCTCTCTCTCTCTCTCTCTTCTCTTCTCTCTCTCTCTCTCTCTCTCTCTCTTTCTTTCTCTCTCTCTCTCTCTCTCTCTCTCTCTCTCTCTCTCTCTCTCTCTCTCTCTCTCTCTCTCTCTCTCAAAAGAAAGTTATATTCTAGATATGGAAAATTATTGTTTTCGTGTTGCCATCACGCAGTTAAGGTTTAATGTACTCCCACTGAATAACAATGTACATCGATATAGTGAATCTGTTCATGATAAATTCTGTCCATTTTGCAAAAATCAGATCGAAAATGAAAAACATTTTGTGTTATTTTGTGCTACGTATGAAGATTTAAGGGTCAAATTTCTAAAAGAGTCAAAAGAACTTCCTCTGCACATGTTGCTTAGAGCCACTGATCCTATCCACAGATACAATTTATCTAAATATGTGTTTCATGCAAGCAATAGGCGGAAGAAAATACTTTAAGTCTACAAGGTAACCAATCCTATGATGTACGTCTGGTAAACCATTTAAACATGTTCACCCTTGTTTATATCGCTATTATCGGGAGTTCGTGGCATAACATGATCATGTTTTTCTGTGTCTCCCCTTTTTATACTGATGTCTCTGACTCTGATGATTTCAGTAGATGTGAAATGTAAACTGTGAGTTGACAACTGTCCTTGGTTTATGAACTGTAGTAGGTATGGGATGTACCATTATGATTCTCGATTAACCAGTGGTTGTAGAATATAGATAGGTACTGTTATGTAAGATATTTTCTTATTTTCTTTTCTATGTTGTACTGTGGCCTAAGGCCAATGTGCAATTAAATCATTTCAGAGTTCAGAGTTCTCTCTCTCATAAAGAGAGGTATGATGTGTATAGATCGTTTAAAAGTATTTTTGTAAAAGAGCAGTATTTAAACTTTATAGATGTCCACTGCTTTCGTGTAGCAATTACACAAGCAAGAGTTAATGTTTTACCTCTTAACAATAATGTGTATTGATATAGTGATAATATCCGAGATAAATTATGTCCATTTTGTAAAACGAACTTTGAAAATGAAGCCCACTTTCTATTGGAATGTTACATGTACTCAAACTTAAGAGAAAAGTTTTTAAGCAAATGTATCAATGTACCATTGACAGATATGTTCAAAGTAAGAAATGATGAGTACAAACATAGTTTGTCTAACTACATTTTTCATTCTATTAACAAAAGGAAAATAATGTTGTCGCAAATACTTTATTGGAAAACTGCTACGATTTGATATACTCAATATGGATGATTTTTCTTAGACAGCATCTTCTTTCTATGATTGGGTTATGATTGATTTAAGGTTTATAATCAAGAAATAGAATAAATGGTGTTTTTCTTTTGTATTCAGTCATAAACTGTTACTGACATAATCTTTATGCATTATTTGGCTATGTATATGTTGGTGTTTTTCTTCTCTAATCAGTCATAAATCATTATTTGTATGTGTATTTGCTTTGCCAATGATATGAATGAACCCATTGTTCTATCCCAAGCCCAACAAATGTATTGTGGTCCAAGGCCAATGTACATTAAATCATTTCAGTGTTCAGTGTTCAGTGTTCTCTCTCTCTCTCTCTCTCTCTCTCTCTCTCTCTTTCATGATTTTTTAAAAATCAGACAACCAAGCTGGCTTTCTGAAAATAAACATTTCTTTGACAAACTGAAACCTTCCTTTCTTCTCTGTATCTCTTAACAAGTTCCCATTAACTAATCTTAATTGGTACACAAGCAGTGAGATAGAAACATGTTTAAAAGAGCAATCCACTCTTCTTGTTAACAGCCCCGCCGACCACAGAGGTCATAGCCGGGCTGAGAGAGAAAAGAACTGTAATTATGAGAATAGGTGGTTTGGTGGAATCAGAATGAGTGTTTTAAAGGGGTGACAGGGATAAACGAGTTGGTGGCAGGCAGTTAAAAAAGAGAGTAATGGAAAAGAGGAAATTTCATAAGTTTGTGTATGTACGTGTGTGTGCGCGAGGTATCTATCTATATATCTATCTACCTGTCTATGTATGTATGTACGTATCTCTCTATCTATCCATCTATCTATCTATCTATTTATCTATCTACCCATCTATCTATCTACTTATCTACCTATCTGTCTATCTGTCTGTCTGTCTGTCAATCTATAATTATGTAGTCTGTTATCCTACCTTCCTACCTACCTATCGACCTTCCAGGCTAATGAGTTAACTTAGCACTCATTACTAGATCCTTCCATCATATTCTGTGTTATGTAATCCACCATATTTGTCCTGACCCTGTCTGCCCTTGGTCATCTCAATGATGAAGGAGGGAATGACCAGGCCACAGCACATCATGTCCATAGCCAATGGTCAGAGACACAGGGGAATAATCTATGAGGAAATAGCATGCGACATGGTTGTGTGTTATTATGAAAGCAGTTTTGGTAAAAGACATAGATGATTGAAGGAGTGTGTGTGTGTAAGTTGGTCGTATGTGTGTGTTGGTTGTGTGTTTGTGTGTGTGCGTGCGTGTGTGTGTGTGTGTGTGCATGTGTGTGCATGTGGGGGGGGGGGGGTATGTGTGTGTGTGTATGCGTGTGGGGGGATTGGTGGCTGTGTGTGAGTGAGAGAGAGTATGAGAGAGATACTACAGCATGCACATGCTCACATACACACACAAACACACACACATACACACACAACCCTGACCCCAAGACATTTACACACATACACGCATGCACACACACATGCACGCACATAATCACACACACACAGACAGACACACACACCCACACACACACAAACACACACACACACACGCGCACACACACACACACACACACACACACACACACACACACACACACACACACACACACATCTTTCAGTTCTTGAACTGAACAAATACATGCTTTCTTGTAAAGAGTGACTTTTGTTGCTAAAAAACAGGAGCTCCCTTAAAGCAGAATGAAAGCTGCCTTTCTTCTCTGTTTCTAAACAGCTGTGTGCGTGCCAGACATTTGTCTTCAGTCTTTCCTGAAACACAAGTGGTGAAGTAGAAACACACTGAAATCAGAAATGTGAGATGATGTGGTTTATAGGAATCCCAAAGAGCACTTGAAAGGAATGACAAAGATAAACTGATTTGTTGCTGTCAGTTAGGTAGGGAAGGGTGGAGAAGT
>CM054147.1:49860071-49862571 GCA_028751875.1 Rapana venosa
CGCGCACGCGCACGCGCACACACACACACGCACACACACATGCACACACACACACACACACACACCACACACACACACACACAACACACACACACACACACACAACACACACACACACTTCGGATAAGAGTATGAACCGAGGCCCCGTGTGCGAACACACGCACAACATCTTGTGCACACGTTAAACATGTTCTGCTTTTCGTAAGAGTAAGCCATTGTGTTCCGGTGGGAACAGATGACAGAATTTAAAAATCGCATACACACGGGGACTTGATGTAAAAAAGCACATACGTGCTTAGTCTATTATCCTCGATATAAACGAATAAAACGGAAAAAAGAAAAAAAAACACACGGATGACAAAATTTACAAAACTGCATACGCACGGGGACTGGATGAAAAACACAAGAGTGCTCATTCCATTACCCTCAAAATAAGGAAATAATTAAATTAAAAAATAGATAAAACACACGCACACCCCTACCTGTGGATAAGTAAACAGACCAGGTCGTAAAGACCATATATAAAGTCCACTAATAAAAACACAAAAAAATATCGATTCATAAAAAGACAACCCTATCAAAATCAATACCAATAACACACAAACATGCTGAAAAAGCCAAACAAACCCCACACATACAGAGATCTACAAACAGACCTGGACAGAGAGATTCAGGGACAGAGATAACCCCACTCACAGACAGAGACTGATTGGTGATTAACTCCCCCTAATAACTACCAAGGGACATCACGCAATCTCCTCACTGACAGGCCATAGTCATGTTCGGGGAGTTATCTCCTCCTAGTTCCGGTTGTAGCCATGATAGCGTCACAGACTCTCTCTCATGCTGTAAATTATTCCTGTAGTCTCTGGGTAAGCCACACGCAAGTAGATGTTTAATTAGTTTCAGCATCATTATTGGTTGAAGTGTTTCTTCTCTCAGTTCTGTCAAGATCAGGTTTGGATAAACTTTGTGAAAATGATAGCAAGAACAATCGTTCATGTTCGTGTTTGGGATTGTATTTCATTATTTACTTTTTATTTATTCCTTTGATATCGAGGATAATGGAATAAGCACTTATGTGCTTTTTTACATCCACTCCCCGTGTGTATGCGGTTTTTAAATTATGTCATTTGTTCCCACCGGCACACAACCTACTCTTCCGAAAAAGCGGAACAGGATTTAACGTGTGCGCAAGCTGTTCTGCATGCGTTTGCACACGGGGCCTGGGTTTATAGTTTCATCCGAAGGACTTTTGGGGAGAGTGGAGTCTGCACTGATGTTGACTCCAGGGGAAAATATCCACCTTGAACGGGAATCGAACCCGGGTCGTCAGATTGCGAGCGCAATGTTCTAACCACTAGGCTATCCCGTCTCTTTTAGGCGCATGTGTGTACGTGTTCAACGACGTTTCTTCTGTGTAGCATCTCATTCACAAAACTGGAAGGGAACTGGTGTCTGGAGAAGTGCTGGCTCTCAGAGAAAGCTTCTTCAAACATGGAAGCAACAGTGATAGTTAAACAAACCATTATTGGATCGGTGGATCGGTGGTCTAGAGGTAACGCGCCTGTCTAGAAAACGAAAATTCGGGGTTGGATGTGTGCGGTGGTTCGAACCTCATTTGGGCCAAAAGCTTTCCCCCCATCTATTTAGACCATGAGTATAGGTGCTAGTCTTTCAGATGAGTCGATAAACTATGGTCACGTGTGTTACACATAATTGTTTAACACATGTAAAAGAACCCATAACAACAAAAGGGTTATACCTGTTGAAAAAAACACTGTGATAGCGAAACAGATACAGTTGTCAGGAAATTATAGAAAAAAGACTAATAATGGGTGGCGCTGTTTTTGTGGCGACACGCTCTCCCTGGGGAGAGCAGCCGGGATTTGTCCAGAAACATCTGCTGTGACTTAAAGTGGTATACAATCAAAATAAATAGAAATAATAAATAAATGCCAGACACACAGAAAGACACAGACTCACAGACAAAAAAAGTCATGTTAACAGTGTTGAGTCACTGATTTCATTCATGAGGTTGAGGGAAGCAGAATGGTTCCATCCACTTAAGCCATGACAGACACGTCCCAGGTTTCCTGCACCAACTGGCAGACACACACGCTCTGCTGCTAATTAGCCCCTGAACAGATGTGTCTGCTTCCCGCGTCCCAGTCCTTTATCATTCCTCGTGATTCATTCATGGTTTTGTATGTGTTTTCGTTATTGGAGACTTATACTTCTCAGTTGTTTAAAGTAGAATTTTTTGTTGTTGCTGAAATAGTGATCGTGGTACTTGGTATTCAAATGTCTGGACTATCTCTTTTGATTTGGATCTTGATCTGTCTATATGACTGGATGAAAAAAGCACATGAGTGCTTATTCCATTATCCTCGAAATAATAAAATTAAAAATATAAAAATAATAATAATACAAATAATAATAATGATAATACCTTTGTAGTTGCCATGGCTGTAGTTTTGTGGTGTTTTTTTTTTATACA
>CM054147.1:49865071-49867571 GCA_028751875.1 Rapana venosa
TAAGTTTCAGGCATGCAAGAAAACTTAAAGGACTAAATCGATAACAGATGCAAGCAAGCACGCACACACGCACACATACACACACGCGCGCGCGCGCATTACACACACACACATACACACACACACATACAGGAGTATGGGGGGATGAAGGAGGATAGCAGGGTGGTTAAGACATTTTGCCTGCCAACAAGTAAACCGTGAGGTTGTGGGTTCGATTCCCAGCCTCGCCCTTTTTTTTCCAGTTTGACCAAAAAATCGAACTGAATGCCAAAGTCCGGGTGAGACTATAAACCGAGGCCCCGTGTGCGAACGCATACAGAACATCTTGCGCACACGTTAAATCCTGTTCCGCTTTTCGAATGAGTAGGCCATTGTGTGCCGGTGGGAACAGATGACAAAATTGACAAAACCGCATACACACGGGGACTGGATGTAACAGAGAACATGAGGGCTTATTCCATTATTCTCGATATAAAAAAATAAATACACACACGTTCTTGCTCACACACATACGTACACACATGAGCGCGCACACACACACACACACACGCATGCACACACATATACACACACTAGCGCGCGCGCCTGCGTGCATGTGTGCGCACACACACAACACACACAGAGGACACTAACATCCACCCCAGCCCAGCCCCATCCTCCACACTTACACACTCTTACAACACTCACACACACACACACTCTTACACACTCACACACACACACACTCTTACACACTCACAAACACACACACACTCTTACACACTCACACACACACACTCTTACACACTCACACACACACACACTTACACACTCACACACAACACACACTCTTACACACTCACACACACACATCTAACTACTCTACCCACACACTCACACAACACACACTCTTACACACTCACACACAACACAAAACACATCACACCACTCTTACACATCACACACACACACACACTCTTACACACTCACCACCACACACACTCTTACACACCACACCACACACATCTACACACACACTACTACACACCTCACAACACCACACACACACTCTTACACACTCCACCACACACACACACTCACTACAACAACCTCACACTCCACACACACACTCTTACACACTCACACACACCACTCTTACACACCCCACACACACACACTCTTACACACTCACACACACAACACTCTTACACACTCACACACACAACACACTCTTACACACTCACACACACACACTCTTACACACTCACACCACACACACTCTTACACACACTCACACAACACACACACTCTTACACACTCAACACACACACACTCTTACACACTCACACACACACACACTCTTACACACTCACACACACCACACTCTTACACACTCACACACACACACTCTTACACACTCACCACACACACACTACACACACACCTCTACACACTACACACCACTCTTACACACTCACAACACACACACACTCTTACACATCCACCACACACCACTCTACACTCACACACACTCTTACACACTCACACACACACACTCTTACACACTCACACACACACACTCTTACAACTCACTCACACACCTCACACACACACTCTTACACACTCACACACACACACACTCTTACACACTCACACACACACACCTCTTACACACCACAACACTCTTACACACTCACACATCACACACACTCTTACACACTCACACACACACCTCTTACACACTCACACACACACACACTCTTACACACTCACACACACACACACACACTCTTACACACTCACACACACACTCTTACACACTCACACACACACACACTCTTACACACTCACACACACACACACTCTTACACACTCACACACACACACTCTTACACACTCAACACACACTCTTACACACTCACACACACACACACTCTTACACACTCACACACACACACTCTTACACACTCACACACACACACTCTTACACACTCACACACACACACTCTTACACACTCACACACACACACTCTACACACTCACACACACACACTCTTACACACTCACACACACACACTCTTACACACTCACACACACACACTCTTACACACTCACACACACACACACTCTTACACACTCACACACACACACTCTTACACACTCGCACACACACACTCTTACACACTCACACACACACACTCTTACACACTCACACACACACACTCTTACACACTCACACACACACACTCTTACACACTCACACACACACACTCTTACACACTCACACACACACACTCTTACACACTCACACACACACACCTCTTACACACTCACACACACACACTCTTACACACTCACACACACACACTTACACACTCACACACACACACTCTTACACACTCACACACACACACCTCTTACACACTCACACACACACACTCTTACACACTCACACACACACACACACACACTCTTACACACTCACACACACACACTCTTACACACTCACACACACACTCTT
>CM054147.1:49875071-49882571 GCA_028751875.1 Rapana venosa
TATGAGGAGAAGAGAGAGAGAGAGAGAGAGAGAGGATGAGAGAGAGGAGAGAGGAAGAGAGAGAGAGATGTAATCAGACGTTACAAAAGATGAGTAACTTTGCGGACATTTCACTGTATGGATGCATGATTGAATGAGGGAATGGATGAGTGAGTGAATGAATGAATATTAATGAATGACTGAGAGAGAGGTGATGGGAGGGGAAAGGAAAGATGTGGGAGAGAGAGACGTGATGGGAGAGAGAGAGATGGAGGGAGAGAGAGAGAGGTGGAAGGGGAGGGAGGGAGATGGGAGTGAGGAGATCAGAGAGTTGTGGGAGGGAGAGAGAGGAGAGGTGGGGAGTGGAGGTGGGAGAGAGGAGGTGGACGGGGTGAATGAAAGAAGAGAGTGGGAGGGAGAGGTGGAAGGGCGAGAGAGTTGGGAGGGGAGCCATAAGTGGGAAGGAGGGAGCGGGTGGGAGGAGAGAGAAGAAAGAGTGGCGACCAAACTTTAAAATATAAAGATAACATCCTATTATACAGGGAATATACCAGATTGTTTAGCAGGTAAAGTAGAAAACGGAAGATAGACAAGAGAGATATACACTCAAGAAAAAGTAGTAAAGTGCGTGTGTGATGTGAGAGGAGAGAGAGAGAGGGAAGAGAAGAGAGAGTGAGAGAGAGAAGTGGAGAGAGAAGAGGACGAGGAAGAGAGAGCTGTATAGTGTAGAGAGAGTGAGGAAAGAAGAGTGAGAGAGATAGTGAGGAGAGAGAGAGGCAGAAGAGAGAGAGAGAGAAGAGAGAGAGACGAAGAGGATGAGAGAGAGGAAGAGAGAGAGAGAGAGGAGGAGAGGAGAGAGTAAGAGTGAGAGTTAGGGAGAGAGAGGAGAGAGGAATGAGAGAGGAGAGAGAGAGAGGATGAGCGAAGAGAGAGAGAGAGAGTGGAGAGATAGTGAGAGAGAGAGTGGAAGTGAGAGAGATAGGAGAGAGGAGGGGTAGGAGAGAGAGAGGAAGAGAGAGAGAGAAAGAGGAGAGGAGTGAGAGGAGAGAGAGGGAGAGTGTGGTGAGTGGGGATGGAGAGAGTGGAGAGACGGAGAGAGAGGAGAGAGTGAGGAGAGAGAAGTGAGAGGAAGTGTGAGAGAGATAGCGTGGTGAGTGAGAGAGAGAGAGGGAGAGAGAAGAGAGAGAGGAAGAGAGAAGAGAGAAGGGTGTGAGAAGAGGAGAGAGAGAGACGAGGAAATGGAAGAGAGAGAGAGAGAGAGAGAGAGAGAGAGAGGAGAGAGAGTTAGTGTGAGAGAGAGTGAGAGAAAGAGTGTGTGTATGAGAGAGAGAGGTGTGATGTGAGTGTGTGAGAAGTAGGGAAGAGGTGGGAGAGAGAAGAGAGAGAGTAGAGTGGTGGGAGAGAGAGAGAGAGAGAGTGGGTGGTGGAGAGAGAGAGAATGAGTGTAGAGAGAGGAAGGGGAGAGAGAGAGAGAGAGGGGGAGTGAGAGAGAGAGGTGAGAGAGGGCGAGAGGATGTGTGAGGGAGATTGATGAGAGAGAGAGAGAGAGAGAGAGTGAGAGAGTGAGGAGAGGGAGAGAGAGAGTGAGAGGAAGAGAGAGAGAGAAAGATAGAGAGAGAGAAGGAAGAGAGAGAGAGAGAGAGAGGGGAGAGAGAGAGAGAGAGAGATGGGGGTGTGGAGAGAGAGAGATGAGAAGAGAGAAGAGAAGAGAGAGAGGGGAGAGAGAGAGAGAGGGAGAGAGGAGAGAGAGGAAGGAGGAGAGTGAGAAAGAGATGGAGAGAGAGGAGAGAGAGGAGAGAGGGATGAGAGAGAGGAGAAGAGAGGAGGAGAGAGAGAGAGGGGAAGAGAGAGAGAGAGGAGAGAAGAGAGAGAGAGGAAGGAAAGACGAGAGAGAGAGAGAAGACGAGAGAGAAGGAATAGAATAGAGAGGATTGATGAGAGAGAGAGAGAGGGAAAGTGGAGTGAGAGAAAGAGAGAGAGAGAGAGAGATGAGAGAGAGAGATTGGAATAGAGGGGGAAAAAAAGAGAGGAGGAGAGAGAGAGAGAAGAGAGAGAGAGAGATAGTGAGAGTGAGAGAGGGAGAGAGAGAGAGGAATAGAGAGAGAGAGAGGAGGGAGAGAGAGGGAGAGAGAAAGAAGAGAGAGAGAGGGTGAGTAGAGTGAGAGAGAGATAGTGATGAGAGAGAGGAGAGAGAGAGAGAGAGATAGTGAGAGAGAGAGAGGGGAGAGAGAAGATGAGATGGAAGAGAGGGAACGAGGAGAGAGGGTGAAAGAGAGAGGGAGAGAGGAGGAGAGAGAGAGGGAAGAGAGAGAGAGAGAGGTGAGAGGAAAGAGAGAGGAGAGGAGAGAGAGAGAGAGAGTGAGAGAGAGGAGAAGAGAGAGAGAGAGAGAGAGAAGTGGAGGAAAGAGAGAGAGAGGACGAGAGAGAGAGAGAGGAAGAGAGAGAGAAGATGTAGAGAGAGAGAGAGGAGAGATACTAGAGAGAGGGAAGAAGAGGAGATGGAGAGAGATGAGAAGAGAGAGAGAGAGAGAGAGGTGAGAGGGAGAGGGAGAGTGAGAGAGAGAGAAGAGAGAGGGGATAATTGGATACCAGAGGTAGGAGAGGAGGAGGTGAGGAAGAAAAAGGGATTGTATGGGGAGAGGAAGATACGTGAGACACGAGAGAGAGAGGGAGAGAGAGAGAGAGAGAGAGAGAGGAGAGAAGAGAAGAGTGGAGAGAGAGAGAGAGGAAGAGAGAGAGAGAGAGAGAGAGAGAGGAGGAGAGAGAGAGAGAGAGCGAGAGAGAGGGAGAGATGAGTGAAGAGCGGAAGGAAGAGAGAGGAGAGAGAGAGAGAGAGAGGGAAGAGATGAGAGAGGAGAGAGAGAGAGGGAGAGAGAGAGAGAGGGTAAAAGAGGTGAGAGAGAGAGATGAGAGAGGATAGAGGAGAGAGAGAGAGAGAGAGAGAGGAAGAGATTGAGGGAGAGTAGAGAGAGAGAGAGAGAGAGAGAGAGGGAGAGGGGGGGGGGGGGGGGGGGGTGGGAGGAGGAGGAGAGGAAAGAGAGGGAAAAGAGGAGAGAGAGAGACGAGAAGAGAACGGTTGAGAGAGATGAGAGAGGAGAGAGAGAGAGAAAGAGAGGAGGGATGAGAGAGGGAGAAGAGAGAGAGAGAGAGAGACATGAGAGGAGAGAGAGATGGGAAAGAGGAGTGAGAGGAGAGAGTATGAGAGAGAGAGAGAGAGAGGAGAGAGAGAGAGAGAGGAGATGAGAGAGAGAGTTGAGAACGAGAGAGAGTGAGAGAGACGAGAGAGGAAGAGAGAGAGAGAGAGAGAGTAGATGAGAGGAGGAATGGAGGAGAGAGAGAGAAGAAGGAGAGAGAGGAGGCGGAAAAAGAGAGAGAGAGAGAGAGAAGAGAGAGAGGAGAGAGAGAGGGAGAGAAGCAGTATAAAAGAAAACAACTGTCAGATTAATAGTTTATTAAGGAAAAAACTAAGAGCCCTGCATAAAGAGATGAAATATGTGAGAGAAAAGACGTGGCGACCCAAACTCTTAATTATAATGAATCACATCCTATGATATTACAGGGAATAACCAGATTAAGATTTAGCAGGAAAGAAGAACGGAAGATAGAACAAGAGAGATAACAACTCAGAAAAAGAGAAGTGCGTGTGTGTGTGCAGAGAGGAGAGAGAGAGGAAGAGAGAGAGAGAGGAGAGAGAGAGAGGGAGAGAGAGAGAGAGTGAGATAGAGAGAGATAGTGAGAGAGAGAGGGAAGATGAGAGAGGAGAGAGAGAGAGGAATGAGAGAGAGTGAGAGAGAGAGAGAGGGAGAGTGAGAGAGAGAGAGGAGAGGAAGAGGAGGGAGAGAGAGAGAGGAATAGTAAAAGAGAGAGAGGAGAGAGGAGGAGGAGAGAAGGAGAGAGAGAGGAGAGGAAGAGAGAGAGTTCGTGAGAAGAGAGAGAGGAGAGAGAGAGAGAAGGAGAGAGAGGGAGAGAAGAGAGAGAGAGAGAGGAAAGAGATAGTGAGAGAGAGAGAGAGGGAGAAGAGAGAGAGAGAGAGAGATGGAGAAGAGAGAGAGATATGAGAAGAGAGGAGAGAGAGAGGAAGAGAGAGAGAGAGAGATAGTGAGCGAGAGAGAGAGAAGAGAGAGAGAGTAGAAGAGGGATGAGAGAGAGAGAGAGAGAGAGAGAGAGAGAGGAGAGAAGATGAGAGAGAGAGAGAGAAGAGTATGAGAGAGAGGAGAGAGAGGAGAGAGAGAGAGAGAGAGAGAGAGTTAGAGAGAGAGAGAGGAGAGAGAGAGAGAGAAGCAGCCATAAAGAAAACAAATGTCAAGATAATAGGATTTATTAACGAAAGAAAAAACTAAAGATCCCATGCATAAAAGAGATGAATACGGTGAGAGAAAAGACTGGCGACCAAACTCTTAAAATATTAAGATCACATCTATTATACAGGAATAACCAGATTTGCAGGAAGAAGAAGGAAGAATAGAACAAAGAGAGGAGATAACAATCAGAAAACGAGAAGTTGCGTGTGTGTGTGAGACGAAGAGAGAGAGAGGAAAATAAAGAGGAGAGAGAGAGAGGAGATGAGGAGGAGAGAGAGAAGCAGAGAGATAGATGAGAGATAGTGAGAGAGAGAGAGGAAGAGAGAGAGAGAGAGATATGTTGAGAGAGAGGAGGAAGCGAGATAGTGAGAGAGAGAGAGAGAGGGAGAGAGAGAGAGAGAGAGAGAGAGGGGAGAGAGATAGAGAGGAGAGGAGAGAGGGACAAGAGAGAGAGAGAGAGATATTTGAGAGAGAGAGAGAGACGAGAGAGAAGAGTGAGACGAGAGAGAGAGGGGCGGAGAGGGAGAGAGAGAGAGAGGGAGAGAGAGAGAGTGCGATTAGAGAGAGAGAGGAGAGGAATAATAGCAGAGAGAGAGAGGATACCGTGAGGAGAGTGAGAGAGAGAGTGAGAGAGACGAGAGATGGGCGACGAGAGAGAGAGAGAGGAGAAGAAGAGAGAGAGAGGATAGAGAGAGGGAGAGAGAGGAAAAGGAGAGAGAGAGAGAGATAGTGGGAGAGGAGAGAGAGGAGAGAGAGAGAGAGAGAGATGGGGGTGACGCGAGAGAGGGAAGAGAGAGAAGATGAGAGAGGATAGAGAGGAGAGAGAGAGGAAAAAACTAAAAAAAAAAAAAAAAGAAAGGAGAGAGGAGAGAGCTAGTGAGAGAGATAGAGGAGAGAGAGAGAGGAAAATAAAAGAGAGAGAGAGAAGAGATAGTGAGAGCGAGAGAGAGAGAGAGAGAATACGATTAGAGAGAGAGAGGAGCGAGAGAGGAGATAGCGGGATAGAGAGAGAGAGAGAGAAGAGAGAGGATAGATGAGAGAGCGAGAGAGAGAGAGAGATAGTGTGAAGGAGAGAGAGGGAGAGATAGAGAGAGAGAGAGAGAGAGAGGGATAGACGAGAGAGAGATAGAGAGAGAGAGAGAGGAAGAGAGAGAGAGAAGAGAGAGAGAGAGATAGAGAGAGAGAGAGAGGAGAGAGAGAGAGAGAGATAGTGAGAGGAGAGAGAGAAGAGAGAGAGATTAGAGAGAGAGAGAGAGAGAGAGAGAAGAGAGAGTAGAGGGAGAGAGAGAGAGAGAGAAGAGAGAGAGAGATAGTAGTGAGAGAGGAGAGAGAGAGAGAGAGATAGTGAGAGAGAAGAGAGGGGAGAGAGAAGAGAGAGAGAGAGGAGAGAAGGAGAGAGGGAGCGGGGGAGGGAGAGGAGAGAGAGAGAGATGAGAGAGAGAGATAGAGGAGAGAGAGAGAGAGAGAGAGAGAGAGAAGATAGTGAGGAGAGAGAGAGAGAGATAGTGAGCGAGCGAGAGAGAAAGAGAGGAGAAAGATGAGAGAGAGAGGAGGAGAGAGATAGAGGGAGAGAGAGAGAGAGGAGAGAGAGAGAGAGATAGTGAGAGAGAGAGAGAGAGATAGAGAGAGCGAGAGGGGAGAGAGAGAGAGTGAGAGAGAAGAGAGAGGGAGGAGAGAGGCGAGAGGGGAGATGGAGAGAGAGAGAGAGAGAGAGGGAAGGAGAGAGCGAGAGAGAGAGAGGAAGAGAGAGGAGATGAGAGGAGGAGGAGAAGAGAGATGGCAGTGATGGAAGAGAGAGGAGAGGGAGAGAGAGAGAGGGAGAGGAGACTCGAGAGAGAGAGAGAGATGAGAGAGAGGAAGAGAGAGAGAGGAGAGAGAGAGAGAGAGGAGAGAGATGAAAGAGAGAGGGAGAGAGAGAGAGTGAGGAGAGAGAGTAGAGAGAGTGGGTGAGAGTGGGAGAGTGGTGAGAGGAGTGCGAGAGAGGGCAGAGGAGAGTGGGAGACGTGGGAGAGAGTAGTGGAGAGGGAGGTGAGAGGGAGAGTGGGAGAGAGTTGAGAGAGGAAGAGGAGAAAGAGAGAGAGAGTGAGAGAGTGGAGAGACGAGAGTGAGAGAAGATGAGAGAGGAGAGTCGGAAAGAGAGAGAGGAGAAGAGGAGAGAGAGTGGGAGAGATGAGAGACGAGGAGAGAGAGAGAGAGTGATGTGAGAGAAGAGGGAGGAGAGAGAGAGAGAGACGAGAGGTACGAGGAGAGAGGGAGGAGAGAGGAGAGCGAGTGAGAGAGAGGAAGAGAGTGAGAGAGAGAGAGAGAGAAAGAGAGTGGAAGAGATAGAGGGAGAGGGAGAAGAGAGAGAGAGAGAGAGAAGGGTGGGGGAGAGGAAAGGAAGAGAGAAGAGAGTGAGGTAAAGAATAGGAGAGAGGAGAGGGAGTGAAGAGAGAGAGAGAGAATGGAGAGATTAGGAGAGAGAGAGTGAGAGGGAGAGAGAAGAGGGCGAGTGAGAGAGAGAGAGAGAGGGAGGAGAGGGAGTGAGAGAGAGAGCAGAGAGGTGAGAGAGAGAGTGAGGGAGAGAGAGAGAGAGAGAGAGAGAGAGAGAGAGAGGTGGGAGAGAGATGAGAGAAGACAGAGAGAGAGAGAGAGAGGTAAGATGATGAGAGACGAGAGAGAAGGAGGAGATGAGAGAGAGAGGGAAGGAGAGAGAGAGAGTGATGAGAGAGGACAAGAAAAGAGAGAGAGAGAGAGAGAGAGAGAGAGAGAGGGAGATGAGAAGCAGACCAGAAAACAAATGTCAGATTAATGGTTTATTAAGGAAAACTAAGACAGCCCTGCATTCTAAGAGTATGATATGTGAGAGAAAAGGACGTGGCGACAAACTCTTAAAATATAAAGATCACTTCCTATTATACAGGGAAAAGTAACAGATGTAGCAGGACAGAAGAACGGAAGATAGACAAGAGAGTAACAACTCAAGAAAAAGAGAAGTGCGTGTGTGTGTGAGAGAGAGAGAGAGAGGGAAGAGAGAGTGAGTGAGAGAAGAGACGAGAGGAGAGAGAGAGAGAGAGGAGAGAGAGAGATAGTGAGAGAGATGTGAGGAAGAGAGAGAGAGAGAGATGTGAGAGAGCGAGAGGAAGAGGAGAGACGAGAGAGAGAGAGAGAGATAGTGAGAGATAGAGAGGAGGAAGAGAGAGAGAGAGAGATAGTGAGAGAGAGAGAGAAGGAGATAGTG
>CM054147.1:49887571-49900071 GCA_028751875.1 Rapana venosa
GAACAGAGAGTGAGAGGAAGAGAGAGAGAGAGAGAGAGAGAGGAAAAAAGAGAGAGAGAGAGAGAGAGAGATGAGAGGAGGAAGAGAAAGTAGAGGGAGAAGAGAGAGAGAGAGAGTGAGAGAGAGGGGAGAGTAGAGAGAAGAGGAAAAATAAGAGAGAGAGAGAAGAGAGAGGGAGAGAGAGAGAGAGGAAAGAGAGAGGGAGAGAGATAGAGAGAGATGAGAGAAGAGGAAGAGAGAGAAGAGAGAGAGAGAGAGAGAGGAAGAGAGAGAGAGAGAGAGAGTGTGGGCAGTGAGGAGGAGAGAGAGAGAGGAAGAGAGAGAGAGAGAGAGAGAGAGTGAGAGAGAGAGAGAGGTAAGAGAGAGAGAGGAGAGGAGGAGGGAGAGAGAGAGAGAGAGAGAGGAGAGAGGGGAGAGAGAGAGAGAGGAAAGAGAGAAGAGAGGAAGGGAGCGAGAGAGAGAGGAAGAGAAGAGAGAGAGAGAGTGAGAGAGGGAGAGAGAGATGAGAGGAAGAGAGAGAGGAGAGAGAGTGAGAGAGGGAGAGAGAGAGAGAGAAGAGAGGAGGGAGAGAGAGAGATGAGAAGGAAGAGAGAGAGAGAGAGCTAGGAGAGAGGAAGGAGAGGAGAGAGAGAGAGAGAGAGAGAGAGAGAGGAAGGAGGATAGAGGGGAGAGTAGGAGAGAGAGAGAGTGGAGAGGGAGAGAACGAGAGAGATAGAGGGAAAGGAGAGAGAGAAGAGAGAGAGAGAGAGAGAGAGAGAGAGGAAGAGAGAGAGCGAGAGGAGAGCGAGAGAGAGAATGAGCGAGAGAGAGAGGAGAGAGAGAGAGGAGAGAGAGAGAAGAAGAGAGATTGAGGAGAGGAGAGAAGAGAGAGAGAGAAGAGAGAGGGAGAGGCTTGAAGAGAGAGAGAGAGAGAGAGAGAGAGAGAGAAGAGAGAAAGAAAGATGAGAGAGGGAGAGAGAGGAGAGAGAAGAGAAAAGAGAGAGATGAAGAAAGAGAGATGAGAGAGCGAAGAGAGAGACGGAGAGAAGGGAAGAGAGAGAGAGAGGAGAGAGAGAGAGAGTGAGAGAGAGAGAGATAGTGATTGAGAGAGCAGAGAGAGCGAGCGGTGAGAGAGAGAAGAGAGAGAGAGAGAGGAGCGAGAGAGTGGAGAGGAGAGAGCTAGTGAGAGTGAGAAAGGGAGAGGAGAGAGCGAGAAGTGAGAGAGAGAGAGGGATGAGTGAGAGGAAGAGAGTGAGAAGAGAGACGAGGGAGATGAGAGAGGGAGAGAGAGAGAGAGAGAGGAAGAGAGAAGCGAGAGAGTGAGAGAGAGAGAGAGATAGTGAGAGAGAGAAAGGGAGTGAGAGAGCGAGAGTGAGAGAGAGGAGGGGGAGAGAGAGAGAGAGAGAGTGTCGGAGAGAGAGTGAGAGAGAGAGAGAGAGAGAGGAGAGTGAGAGAGTGAGAGATAGTGAGAGAGAGAAAGGGAGAGAGAGAGCGAGCGTGAGAGAGAGAGAGAGAGAGGAGAGCGAGGAAGAGAGAGAGAGAGAGAGTGAGAGAGAGCGATAGTGAGAGAGGAGAAAGGGTGAGAGAGAGCGAGGAGGGAGAGAGAGAGAGGAGAGGGAGAGAGAGAGAGAGAGAGAGAGAGAGCTGAGGATGAGTGAGATGTGAGAGAGAGAATGGGAGAGAGAGAGCTGAGAGTGACGAGGAGAGAGGGAGAGAGAGAGAGAGAGAAGAGGAGAGAGGGGAGAGAGAGCGTGGAAAAGAGAGAGAGAGAGAGACGAGAGAGAGAGAGGGAGGAGAGCGAGAGGGTAGAGAGGAGAGATGAGATAAAGTGAGAGAGAGAAGAGAGAGTGAGAGAGAAGAGTAGAGAGAGAGAGGGAGAGAGAGAGAGAGATGA
The DNA here is from genome assembly GCA_028751875.1 of Rapana venosa. NCBI lineage: Eukaryota > Metazoa > Mollusca > Gastropoda > Neogastropoda > Muricidae > Rapana > Rapana venosa. The sequence continues at coordinate 49,889,445 of CM054147.1, forward strand.
GAGAGAGAGGGAGAGAGAGATAGAGAGAGAGAGAGGAAAGAGAGAGAGAGAGAGAGAGATAGAGAGAGAGAGAGGAAAGAGAGAGAGAGAGAGAGTGAGAGAGAGGAGAAGAGAGAGAGAGGTACAAAGAAAAGAGAGAGAGAGAGAGAGAGAGAGAGAGAGAGGGAGACCGAGAGAGAGAGAGAGAGAGAGGTGAGGAGAGAGAGAGAGAGGAAGAGAGAAGCGAGAGAGAGAGAGAGGATGAGAGAGAGAGAGAGAGGAGAGAGAGAGGAGAGAGAGGAAGTGAGATAGAGGGATGAGAGGAGAGAGAGAGAGATGAGAGGGAGAGAGTGATGAGGTGAAGGAAAGAGAGAGAGAGAAGGAGAGAGTGATGAGAGAAGCTAGAGAGGAGTGAGAGCTGAGAGAGAGAGAGGAGAGAGCGAGAGAGAAAGAGAGCGAGGGAAAGATGAGAGAGATAGAGAGAGAGAGAGAGAGAGAGAGAGAGAGAGAGAGAGAGAGAGAAAAGATGAGAAAGAAAGAAGATGAGATGAGGGGAGAGATGAAGAGAGAGAGAGAAAGAGAGAGAGAGGAGAGGAGATGAGACGACGAGGCTGGAGAGAGAGAGAGAGAGAGAGAGAGAGACAGAGAGGAAGTGTGAGAGAGAGAGAGATAGTGAGAGAGGAGAAAGGGAGAGAGAGAGCGAGGTGAGATGCAGAGACGAGGGAGGAGAGAGAGAGAGAGAGAGAGGAGGAGAGAGCGAGACGAGCGAGAGAGAGAGAAGAGAGAGAGAGAGAGGAGAGAGGTAAAGAGAGCGAGAGAGCGTGGGAAGAGAAGTGAGAGATAGTGTGAGAGAGAAGGAGAGAGAAGAGCGAGAGTGAGAGAGAGAGAGGGAGAGAGAGAGAGAGAGAGAGAGAGAGAGGGAGGAGAGAGAAAGAGAGAGAGAGAGGGAGAGAGAGAGAGAGAGAGTAGAGTGAGAAGGAGAGAAATAGTGGAGAGAGAGAAAGGGAGAGAGAGAATCGAGAGTGAGAGAGAGAGGAGAAGAGAGCAGAGAGAGAGAGAGGGAGAGTGTGAGAGAGGAGAGAGATAGTGAGAGAGAGAAAGGAGAGAAGAGCTGAAGAGTGAGAGAGAGTGAGGAGAGAGAGAGAGAGAGAGGAGTCAGAGAGAGAGAGGAGAGTGAGAGAGAGAGATAGTGAGAGAGAGAAAGGGAGAGTGAGAGCGAGAGTGAGAGAGAGAGAGGGAGAGAGTGAGATGAGAAGGGTGAGAGAGAGAGAGAGAGAGAGAGAGAGAGAGGGTAGAGAAGAGAGAGAGAGAGTGAGTTGAGAGAGGAGGAAGAGAGAGAGAGAGAGAGAGAGGTGAGAGCGAGAGGGAAGGAGAGAGAGAGAGAGAGGAAGAGAGAGATGAGAGATGGTTTGGTGATGAGGAGACGAGAGAGAGAGAGAGAGAGAGGAAGAGAGAGAGAGAGAGAGAGAGAGAGAGAGAAAAGAAAGAGGGAGGAGAAAGGAGAGATAGATGTTGTTTTGAAATGCGGGCTTGTCCTGTTCACCAAGTAGATAATTAATGGACATTATAAACCAAAAACAAACAAAACATTACATATAGCGAGAGGACCGTCAGAGAAAGACAGAGACAGACAGCGAGAGACAGTAGAGCAAACAGAAACCAACAAAAGCATAGAAACAATCAACAGGAAACAAGACGGTCAAAAAGATAACTCACAGAAGAGAGATAAAACAAAATTGATAACAGAATTGTCAAGAAAAATTGTTTGTTAAGTTGAACATGGAAAAGTAATGAGTATTTTAAAATAAATACGCAATTTCTTCACTGTTATCAGAGATTTGAATCCAGAAATTAACCCCAAAAGGTAGACAGACAGGAAGGAAGGACAGACACACAGAAGATAGTAAAGAAACAAAAGAGGAAGGGGGGGGGGGGAGAGGGTGTTGGGTGAGGGGAGGGGAGGAAAAACAGCAACTAACCAAGTAAAGGAATGAAGATGGAAAATAAGATATAATAGTAAACAAATAACATATGAGGAGAGAGAGAGAGAGAGAGGAGAGATGAGAGAGAGGAGAGAGAGAGAGAAAGAGAGAGAGAGATGTAATCAGACGTACAAAAGATGAGTAACTTTGCGACTCTTACTGAATGGATGAATGATTGAATGAGGGAATGGATGAGTGAGTGAATGAATGAATTAATGAATGAAGAGAGAGAGGTGTGGGAGGGGAAAAGATGTGGGAGAGAGAGACGGGAGGGAGAGAGAGGAGATGGGAGGGAGAGAGAGAGAGGTGGAAGAGGGGAGGAGGTGGGAGAGAGAGATTCAGAGAGATGTGGGAGGGAGAGAGAGAGGTGGGAGTGAGGTGGGAGAGAGAGAGGTGGAAGGGGTGAAAGAGAGGTGGGAGGGAGAGGTGGAAGGGGAGAGAGTTGGGAGGGGGCAATAAGTGGGAAGGAGGGAGAGGTGGGAGGGAGAGAGAGAGGTTGGAGAGGGAGAGGTGGGAGGGAAATAGAGGTGGGAGAGAGAGGGGGAGGGAAATAATAATAATAATAATAATAATAATAATAATAATGATAATAATGTATGGAAATTTATATAGCGTGAATCTTGTAAAGCAAACAAATCAAAGGTTGGGAGGGAGAGAAAGGTGGGAGGAGAGAGAGAGGTGGGAGGGAGAGTAGAGATGTGGGAGGAGAGGGAGGTGGAGGTTAGAGAGAGGTGGGAGGGGGGAGAGGTGGAAGGAAGAGAGAGGTGGTAGGGAGAGAGGTGGTTGGAGGAGGAGAGAGGTGGGAGGGGGAGAGAGATGGTAGGAGGGAGAGAGAGGTGGGAGGGAGAGAGAGGTGGGAGGGGAGAGAGGTGGGAGGAAGAGAGAGGTGGGAGTGAGAGAGAGGTGGGAGGGGAGGGAGGTGGGAGTGAGAGAGAGGTGGGAGTGGAGAGAGAGGTGGGAGTGAGAGTGAGAAGAGAAGAGAGAGAGGCAGACATACAGACAGAAGTAGAGACATGCAGACAGACAGATTGACGAGAAGATAAAAAAAGAAAGAGAGAGAAAAACAAAACCAAGAGAGAGAGTGAGAGATAGAGACAGACAGACATAGACAGGCAGACAGACAGACAGAAAGGCAGACAGACAGAGACAGAAGGCAGACAGACAGAGAAGACAGGCAGACAGACAGAGAGACAGACAGACACAGAGACAGACACAGAGATATTATAGAGAGAGAGTGAAGCAGCCAAAGATAAGAAAAGAAGAAATGTGACATAATGGGTTTATTAATGCGAAACTAAGAGCCCTCTTAAAGAGACGAGTATGTGAAAGAAAAGACAAGGCCAAGTTTTAAAGAAAACAAAGGACACACTGCATTTTATAAGTAGTAAATTAGATTTAAGAAGAAACAAGAAAGGAAGACAGAATAAAAGAAAATAATAACGCCATAAATGAGAAGCTAGTGTGAAAGAAAGAAAGAAAGAAAGAAAGACAGAGAGAAAGAAAAGAAAGAAAGAAAGAAAGAAAAGAAAGACAGAAAGACATAAGAAGAAAGAAAGAAAGAAAGAAAAAAGAAAAGAAAAGAAAAGAAAGAAAGAAAGAAAAAAAGCAAGAAAAGAAGATAAAGAGAAAGAAAAGAAAGACAGACAGACGAAAGAAAGAAAAAAGAAAGAAAGAAGATAAGACAGAAAGAAAGTAAGAAGAGGAAGAAAGAAAGAAAGAAAGCAAGAAAAGAAAGACAGAGAGAAAGAAAGAAAGACAGACAGACAGACAGACTGAAAGAAAGAAAAAAGAAAGAAAGATAAGAAAGAAAGAAAGAAAGAAAGTCAAAACAGACAGAAAGATAGATAGAAAGGAAAGAAAAGAAAGAAGAGAGAGCTAGAGAGACAGACTGACAGACTGAGACAGAGATCAGCCAAAAGCAACAAACATAAGACAATGGGTTAATTAAGGAAAAACTAAGAGCCCTACTTAAAGAAATGAATATGCGACAGAAAAGACAATGCTGGCAAAGCTCTTAAGAAATAATGTGGACATCACAATTATTGTAAAGGGAATAACTAGATTTAGCAGAAAAGAAATTCAGAACGGAAGATAGAACAAAAGAAATAACAACTTCACAAAAGAGAACATGGTGAGAGATAGACAGGCAGACAGACAGACTGATTGACAGACAGACACACAGACAGACAGATTCAGAGACAGAGACAGACAGGCAGGCAGGCAGGCAGACAGAGAGTCAGAGAGAGTGACACAGAGAGACAGAGAAGGGCAAATTCGAGAGAGAGAGAGAGAGAGAGAGAGAGAGAGAGAGAGGGGTGGCAAATGAGATAGACACATATAAAGAGAAAGAGTGTTAGACAGACAGAGAGAGAGGGGAGAGAAAGAGAGACAGAGACAGAGAGCAAGGACAAAAAAGACATGTTCGATAATGAGTTTATCAAGGAGAAACTAAAAGCCCTACTTAAAAAGATGAATATGATAATTGGAGAGGTATAAAATGAGTAGCTGGTGTTACAAAAAAATAAGAAAGGAAAACGTAAAGAAAGAAATAGCAAGAAATAACGACGTAATAAATGAGAAGGTAACGAAATATAGAAAAGAAAGAAAGAAAGAAAGAGGGGGAAAGAAAGAAAGAAAGAAAGAAAGAAAGAAAGAGAGATAGAGAAAGAGAGAGGAGAGAAAGAGGGAGAGAGAGAGAGGGAGAGACAGACAGACAGACAGACAGAGGGACAAAGAGAGACAGAGACAAGGATACAAAGGCAGAATGAGACAGAATCAGAATCGCATAGAGACAGAGGGAGAAACAGACAGACCGACAGGTTTACAGAAATCAAGATAGTAAGAAAGACTGGAAGACAGACAGACAGACAAGCAGACAAGCAGACAGAAAAGGCAAACAGAATAGCAAACAACATAATCAAGCGGAGTTTATGACTGGAGGCTATATTACCCATCAGCAAACAGGATAAAACGTGCAATATAATAAACGTGAAGCGCTTTTTCAATGGGACAGAAAATTAATGAGTATAGTATTTCAATGTATAATGTTCTTCCCGTTTCACAAAATGTAAAAAAAAAACAACAGCATTTAATGCAACAGCAAAACATCTCGCTATAAATGAATTAGCAGATCTGCCTGTGGGCATGATAGTATTTTGGGTTATTTTTCGAATTTGTTCCTCGGCTAGAGCTCCGAGGTTTGTCAATAGTGAGATTTTGCGTATGCAACCGTTTTTGCCCACCATGAATCAAGTCAAGTCAAGTCAATTCAAAAACACTTTAATCATCCCATGAAAGGCAACTACAATACTGACAGGCACATTGATACCTATAATTATCTCACAAGACACAAGAAAAATACATTTCAGATTGTTATAAACATTCCAAGATAGCTTTAAAATAATTATCACACACACACACAAACCCAGGTGCGCGCACGCACGCACGCACACACACACACACACACACACACACACACACCAATGTAGGAATACAATGTTGTAAAATCCATTGATTGGAAAAGACATAAGCTTGTTTTTTTACGCGTGCACGCACGCGCGCACTCACACACGCGCGCACACCTATACACACACACGCCAATATGTGAACACGATTTTATAAAGACTATTTACTAGAAAAGACACACACACACACACACACACACACACACACACACACACACACACACACACGTGCACCCGGGCACCATAATGACCATTGTCTAGTAAAGACATAAACTTGCACACACACACACACACAATTTAGAAATTATTCTTGCATTCTTGAAAGCCAAAAGCAATATACAGGAGTACTTATTTTCATTACCACACACACACTCACTCACACACACACACACACACCCCACACACACACACACACACACACACAACAACACACACACGCACGCACGCACGCACACACACACTTCGGATGAGACTATAAAACGAGGCCCCGTGTGCCAACACATGCAGAACATCTTGCGCACATGTTAAATCCTGTTCAGCTTTTCGAAAGAGTAAGCCACTGTGTACCGGTGGGAACAGATGACAAAATCTATAAAGCCGAATACACAAGGGGACTGGATGTAAAAATAGCACACGAATGCTTATTCCATTATCCTCGATATAAAAGAATAAATAAATAAAAATAAATAAATAGCACACAAACACGCACATGCACACGCACACGCACACACGCACTTGACAATCAGGGGGGTATATCAGAGAATGTAAAACTCTTGCCCAAAAGAGATAGATAGATAGATAGATAGATAGATAGATAGATAGATAGATAGATAGATAGATAGATAGATGGGTAAATAGTAGATAGGTAGATAGACAGATATATAAATAGATATATAGATAAATGGGTAGATGAATAGATGGGTGGATGGATGGATGGATAGGTAGGTAGGTAGGTAGATAGATAGATAGATAGGTAGGTAGATAGATAGATAGATAGAGAAAGAGATAGATAGATAGATAGAGAAAGAGACCGATAGAGGGATGATGGATGTATGGAGGGATGAATGGATGGATGGATGGATAGATAGATACATGTATAGATAAATAGATAAATGTATAGATAGATAGCTAGATATATAAATAGATAGATAGATACATATATAGATAGATATATGGATAGAGAGCGATAATGGGAAAGAGAGTAGTATACGTCTATATTAACTAGGGAAAATAACCCACATGACACAAAAAAGAAATAAACGTGTAGTAAAGGAGTATAAGATATGAACAACACAGAAAGAAAGAAAGAAAACAATATATAAAAAAAAACATGAAAGGAAAATATAAGGAATGTCAACGATTATAGAAAGATCGCAAAAAACAGATTGATGTAGATATAAAAAGAAACCCGAAACAGTGGAAGAAAATGGATATGGTTGTGAGAGAAAAAAAAGACACTAACCACGAACACACGAGTTTAAAAAACAATTGGAAAAGGCTATCAATCCACAACGAAACACAAAACTATATCACTGTCAAGAACAAACCCAAACAAATTGGAAAAGACAAACAAGCGCACACACACAGAGATTATCCCGAAACAATCTCACACACAGAGATCCAAGAACAGAGATAGCACGCACTTACAGACACAGACAGATTGGTGATTAAATCCCTCTTAATAGCCAGAAAGGGGACATCACGCTATCTCCTCACTAACAGGTTGTAGTCATAGTCAGGGAGTTATATCATCTTGGTTGTAATCGTAGTCACGATCTTGTCACAGCCTTTCTCAGTGTGGCAAACTGTGCTTTTAGTCGTGGGGTAACTGGCACGGAAGATGTTCTTCCATTAATATTGTGTACTCACCTGGCTAAATTGGCTGATGCGCGTTGATTTGTCTCTTCAAGATATAGCGCTTTACAAATCCTTCTTCTTCTTCTTCTTCTTCTTCTTACTACTACTACTACTACTACTACTACTACTACTACTACTACTACTACTACTACTACTACTACTACTACCACCACCACCACCACCACCACTACTACTACTACTACTACTACTACTACTACTACTACTACTACTACTACTACTACTGCTACTACTACTACTACTACTACTACTATTCTTCTTCTTCTTCTTCTTCGTCATCTTCTTATTGTTATTATTATTATTATTATTATTATTATTATTATTATTATTATTGTTATTATATTGTGCTTTGGTAAATGTATGTAAAAGGGGGAACATTTGTGTATAAGAAGGGAGAGGGTGAAATACGGATATCCGATTGAATTATTAATGTGTGTGCTGTATTTATTTTATTTATTTCACTCCTTATTTCATTCTCCTAATTCTCACCCACGCCATAATCAGATGAGCTGGGCCTGACTTTTCAAGCGCTTAACGGCAGTACGACCCATTTCTGCTCATATGGCACACAACAATAGTTGTTGTATGAGCCTTCAACAAAGAAGAAGAAACAAAGGAGACTGGAATCTGAACATCTGCTAGCTCTGAAGAACAAATCTGTTGCAGTGTGGAAGCCTAATGTGACATTCAACCCCCTGAGTCTTTGTTCAAGTGTTTAATGTCTTACCCACTACGCCAACCTGAGCCCCCCCCCCCCCCCCCCCCTATCCCAACCCCCCGTCTCCTCCCAAAGAGGATAACTTTAACTCACTACCTACTGGCCGATTTTTAATGTTAGCAATCTTTGTGCTGATTAGTAAAAAAACAAACCAAAAACATAACTACAAAGATACTCAACACAGGTATTTTATTTATTTATTTATTTATTCTTTTATATCGAGGATAATGGAATAAGCACTCATGTGCTTTTTTACACCCAGTCCCCGTGTGTATGTGGTTTTGTAAATTTTGTCATCTGCTCCCACCCGCACACAATGGCCTATTCTTTCGAAAAGCGGAACAGGATTTAACGTGTGCGCAAGATGTTCTGTAGGCGTTCGCACATGGGGCGTAGGTTTATAGCCTCATCCGAAGGACTTTCTGTCCTCTGTCATCTGTCTGTTTTTTGAACAAAAGTTTACATCATTGAGCTAAAATAAAAATCTGAAAGTCAAATCCTGTGATCGCAGTGGTTCGTAGATGAGCGTTGTGCATGAGACCGCTGTGATCACAGAGGATGGTAGGGAGTGAGTTAAGTGCATTTGGAATCGAGACAGAGACTGGTACATGACCTGTTCTGTCCGGGATTGACCCCCCCCCTCCCCCACACACACACACCCTCTCCCCCCTCCCTCCCCCCACCCTGGCTGCCAATCTGCAGGCTAAAGGGTCAGTCAGTTTAACCCCAATGACAGACGGCCGAGGGGGTGATGAACTTTGAGCACTACAGAGGAGAGAAAGAGGTGCAAATGGCCGGTGTTACTTTGGTCGTTCAAAGCATTCATTATTTAGAGGGAAACAGCCAAAGCTATTAGCAAGTGCTACGACCAGCAGTGACCTTATGTCAGTGACAAAGTCTATGTCACAGTTGATGAAATGAAACACACAAAATTAAGAGAGTGCGAATTTTCAGATTTAGTTGGGTGTTTAAGTTGTTGTTTTTTTTGGGGGGGTCAAGAATGTGTTACTGTTTTAACATATGTCCCCGTGTGCTTTAAAAAAAAACAGGTCAATATATTCCCATTTTCTATACGGTCGTTGAGGAGGAGATGTCAGAGACATCAGCTTCTCCAGGGGCCGGCATATTGAGGGCGGCGCCCATCTCCTCTCCAGTCCGCATCTGTATGTGTTTGTGTCTGTGTTTGTGTTTTTATTTATTCATTTATTTATTCTTTTATTTCGATGATAATGCAATAAGCGCTCATGTGCTTTTTAACATCCAGTCCCCGTGTGTATGTGGTTTTGTAAATGTTGCCATCTGTTCCCACCGGCACATAATGGCCCACTCCTTCGAAATGCGGAACAAGATGTAACGTGTGCGCAAGATGTTATGCGTGTGGGGAGAGTGGAGTCAGCACTGATGTTAACACCAGTGGAAAAATCTCTTTGACCGGGAATCGACCCCGGGTCATCAGATTGGGAGCTCAATATTGTAACCACTAGGCTATCCCGTCCCCGTCCCCCTGTATGTGTGTGTGTGAGCACACGGGCGCGCGCGCGTGTGTGTATGTATGTGTGCATGTGTGTGTGAGAGAGAGAGAGCGTGTGTGTGTGTGTGTGTGTGTGTGTGTGTGTGTGTTGTGGGGTGGGTAGGTGCGTGTGTGCGTGCGCGCGCGCGTGTGTGTGTGTGTGTGCGCGTGCCCGCGTGCGTGTGTGTGTGATATATATAGAGAGAGTGAGCGTGTGTGTGTGTGTGTGTGTGTGTTTGTGTGTGTGTTAGGGATGGTTGCATGCGCGCACTCACGCGCGTGTGCGCGTGTGTGTGTGTGTGTGTGATCGGTTTATCAATGAAACTTGATTGATTTAGAGAGAGCCAAGGGGGGTTCACACATTTGCAGTACACCCTTAAAGGTGAACACGACCACTGCCATTGTAGGCGTGAAAATGGTCAGGTAATTACGTGACGGGGGAATTAGCCCAATGAGTGTAACGATGTCAGCAAATGATGGCAGGTTGAGAGGCGAGAAGGACAGACTTCGGCACATCAATGGTATTGTGTTCTTCTTTCGAAAAAAACCAAACAAAAGGGTTTGAATACAACCAATGATGAATAGATGAACGAAGGGAAGAATGAAGGAAGGAAGGAATGAATGAATGAATGAACGAAGTTGGGAATAGACGAAAGCATAAACGAGCAGATAAAAAAGCTTAAATGAACTATTTCATTATAAAACAAAAAATATGCATAATGAGGTAAATAATCAGAAAACAATGGATAGATAATGAATACATTATTACTTTTTTTTCGTTTTTTAGTTGATTTTCCTTGTTTTTTTCGTGTTTAATTCACGTTTTTTTTCTTTAAACATAATGCATTAGCAAATCCGATTGCAGAGCTGCTAAAAAGAGTGTTCAGTAACTGTTTTCTCCCTCCCCTCTCTCTCTCTCTCACCACACACACACACACACACACACACACACACACACACACACACACACAAAATTCTCGTTCAAGAGGGTTTTTCCTCTGGAGTTAACATCAGCGCCGACTCCACTCTCCCCAAAAGTCCTTCGGATGAGACTATAAACCGAGGCCCCGTGTGCAAACGCACGCAGAACATCTTGCGC
>CM054147.1:49902571-49910071 GCA_028751875.1 Rapana venosa
TGGTTGGTTTTTAAACGTTTTACAATTATAATAATATTCAATTATATGACTAATCCGCTGGTGAGTGGATTAAATACGAACTGGATTTTGTTTTCACATCCTCAGAAATACATAAGATCTATTGTGGCCCGTATATAAACCATAATACGGCACACATTTTCCTGCATCAAAACTTATTTCTTTGCATCGAGACTTCTTTTTCTTGAACGCTCATACAGCAACTACTAGTGTCTGTCATTTGAGCGAAAATCCGTCGCGCTGCCGTTAAGCGCCTGACAAGTCAGGCCCAGCTCATCTCATGTCAGCATGGGAGAGAATTGTTATGTTTAAAGTCTTTCTATAAAAAAACCAAACACACACAGGAAAATGGACCAAAAAGGCAGACAATAGACAAAAAGGAGATGACAGGGAAGAAAAGGAACGAGGAAGAAGCAAAGAGAAATATAATATGATACAGAGGGAATTCTTGGTACAGAATTTCCAGAATATGCGCATGCTATTTATACTGAAAGGTCCACAGTAGCTCCGTGTGAGATGGGGAGGGGGGAGGAGGGGGAGGGTGGGAGCTGGGTCGAGGCACATGTCAATGTATGTATGTTAGTCCCTCGTTTTCGACGATGACCTCCAAAACAGCAGAGGAGGCAGCTGCTGTTTCGGAAATTGGGCAGAAATTTGATTATAGTGGAGATGCCTTGCCCACAGTACATCCCCATTCTCTCGGCCAAGTGGGCATAAGGACAGTCAGCGTTGGAGATGTTCTCCAAAGGCCAACCAGCCCCCAGGGCTGCAGCACGATATAAGGACTGTGCGAGTCAAGCCTCCTAGTCAGAGAGTCATAGTCGATCACTAAAGACTAAGCTGTAAAGTGGAATTCCACGAGTGGAAAAGCCACTAGTCATACAGCCTCTCACTTTGCTGTTGCCCCCAGCGTCAATGGTTTAATCAAGAACTGTGATAAACCCCAGGCGTCGAGGCACATAATGAATGGAAAGCAGCTACAGCATTAAGAGTGAGATATTCTGGAGTGTCCAGTTGCCCTGTGGTCAGTTGATCTTGTGGCTTATAACCTGCAGAAATGACCTCGAGTCGATTACAGCTGTAATTGCTTCTGAGCGCGCGTGCAAGCAGTTATAGTAGGTGACACTGATTAGTACAATCAGTCCCTAGAGGATTTACTGACCTTCTTTCGTATGTGTGTGTGGAGGGGAGGGGGAGGGGGGAAGCGGGGGTTCTGTATATGTGCTTGTGTGTGTGTGTGTGTGTGTGTGTTTGCGCGCGCGCGCGCGCGCGTGTGTGTGTGTGTGTGTGCGTATAGCTGTGGATATATGCGTGCGTGCGTGTGGACGCGGGTGAGGGGGGAGGCGTATGTGTTTTTCTCCATGTATTTTATTTCATTCTTTTATATTTGAGGATGATGGGATAAGCCCTCATGTGCTTTTTTACACCAAGTCCCCGTGTGTATGCAGTTTTGTAAATTCTGTCATCTGTTCCCACCGGCACACAATGGCCAACTTCCGAAAAACGGAACGGGTTTTAACGTGTGCGGAAGATGTTCTGCATGCGTTCACACACGATATCTCGGTTTATAGTCTCATCCGAAGGTCTTTTGGCTTGAATGGAGTCGGCACTGATGTGTGTGTGTGTGTGTGTGTGTGGTGTGTGTGTGTGTGTGTGTGTGTGTGTGTGTGTGTGTTTGTGTGTGTGTGTGTGTGCGTGCGTGGGCGCATTAGTGTGAATGTGCAAGTGTAAGTCAGTTTGAATGCGTGAGAAAGGTGGCTGTGTCTGTCTATCTGCTTGTCTACCTGTCTGTCTGTGTGTTAGTGTGCATACTTTCTGTACACTGTTCGCCGTCTTCTATGTGTGTGCTTGTGAGTTTAGCCACATACATTTTCTTCAACGTTAGCACCATTTCACCTTACGCTGCCTCCCTTCCCACTCCTCCCCCCCTGCCCCTCAAAGGTATGCCGGGGGCATGTCAGTATAAATAGAATCCCCGCTTTCTGGAAGAAGAAGAAGAAGAAGAAGCAACAGAAGAAGAAGAAGAAGGAGGAGGAGGAGGAGGAGGAAGGAGAAGGAGAAGAAGAAGAAGGAGGAGGAGAAGAAGAAAACTACGTACATAAGACGCCGAATTTAGTGTGGACCTAGGTTTTCGTAAAGATTGCCATGCGGTTTGAGATCAGAAAGCGTTTAATGATTATTCAAGTTAGCCAGGGGGTCTATGCTTCTGAGAAGTTGACAATCGATCGTGTACTTTTCTGTATGCATGTGCAAACGTGAACACACACACGCGCACACACACACACACACACACAACACACACACACACACCTCCTCACACACCCACCTTCCCACACGCTCACATACACACCCCTCCTCACACACACACACACAACGCGCACGCACGCGCGCACACACACCTCCTCACACACATCCTCACACATACACGCACTCACGCACGCATGCGCACACACACCTCCTCACACACACACACACACACGCACACACATGCACACACATAATGTACACCTCCTCACACATACACGGACGCACGCACGCGCACACACACCTCCTCACACACACACACACACACGCAACACACGCACACACACACACACAATCTCTCACACACACACACACACACACACACACACACACACACACACACACACACACACACACACACACTTCGCATTCACCAGATGCCACGCGCAATATGACTACATTATGGCCTAAGTTATGGAGCACTTAATGAACAAACCTGGAGGGAGGAAGGGAGATTAAACCTGCCCAGATGTTACACCACCATCAACAATAAGTTTGTCATTTTAAAGTGGTCCTTCGGATGAGACTATAAACCGAGGCCCCCGTGTGCGAACGCATGCAGAACATCTAGCGCACACGTTAAATCCTGTTCCGCTTTTCGAAAGAGTAGGCCATTGTGTGCCGGTAGGAGCAGATGACAAAATTTACAAAACCGCATACTTACGGGGACTGGATGTCAAAAGGCCCACTGAGTGCTTTTTCCATTATCCTCGAGAAAAAAAGGGTCATCTGAGCGCTTTGATTTGCTGCTTTACAAGATTCAGCGCTATATAAATTCCATACATTATTATTATTATTTTTTTGTTCTTTATTTTTGTTTATGTACCAGCCTTTTAAAAAAAAATTAGGTGGATCGGTGGTCTAGAGGTAACGCGCCTGTCAAGAAAGCGAAAAGTCCGGGGTCGGAAGTGTGCTGTGGTTCGAATCCCGTTTGGGCCAAAAACGTTTCCCCCATCCATTGGACCATGAGTGGTGGTCTGGGCGCTAGTCTTTCGGATGAGACGATAAACCGATGTCACGTGTGTTACACACAACTATTCAGCGCACGTAAAAGAACCCACGGCAACAAGAGAGTTGTCCCTGGCTAAATTCTTAGAAAAAGGCACTCTGATAGGGAAACAAATACAGTTGCAGACCCCCCAAAAAGGGTGGCGCTGATCTTGTGGCGACGCGCTCTCCCCGGGGAGATCAGCCCGAATTTCACGCAGGGAAATCTCGTGACTTAACGTGGTATAAATAAATAAAAATATATATAAATACATCAAAAATAAAAATAATCAAACCTGCACAGATGTTGCACCACTATCAACAATAAGTTTATCATGTTATGTACCGGCCTTGAAACGAGGTCACCTCGAAGTCGGATGCGCTGGGCCTGACTTGCCAGGCGCTTAACGGCAGCGCAACACATTTTTGTTTCTATGAGAGTAATAGTTGTTGTCTGAGCGTTCGAGAAGAAGGAGGAGGAGGAGGGGGAGGAGGAGAAGGAGGGGGGGAGAGGAGGTGAGGAGGAGGAGGGGAGGAGAGGAGAAGGAGGAGGAGGGGGAGAAGGAGGAGAGGGGGGAGGAGGAGGGGGAAGAGGAGGAGGGGGAGGAAGGAGGGGGGAAGAGGAGGAGGAGGAGGGAGGAGGAGGGGAGGAGGAGGAGAAGGAGGAGGAGGGGGAGAAGGAGGAGGAGGGGGGAGGAGGAGGGGGGAAGAGGAGGAGGGGGAGGAGGAGGGGGGAAGAGGAGGAGGAGGAGGGAGGAGGAGGGGGAGGAGAAGAAGGAGGAGGAGGAGGAGAAGAAGGAGGAGGAGAAGGAGGGGGAGGAGGAGAAGGAGGAGGAGGAGAAGGAGGGGAGGAGGAGAAGGAGGAGGAGGAGAAGGAGGGGGAGGAGGAGAAGAAGGAGGAGGAGAAGGAGGGGGAGGAGGAGAAGAAGGGGAGAAGGAGGGGGAGGAGGAGAAGGAGGAGGAGGAGAAGGAGGGGGAGGAGGAGAGAAGGAGGAGGAGGGGGAGGAGAAGAAGGAGGGGGAGGAGGAGGGGATGAGAAGAGGGAGGAGGAGGAGGGGGAGGTGGAGGAGGGGGGGAGGAGGAGGGGAAGAGGAGGGGGAAGAAGAAGAAGCATAAGACAAAGAATTGCGAAGAAGAATTGTGAAGAAGAAGAAGAATTGCAAAGAAGAAGAAGAAGAACAAGAAGAACAAGAAAAACAAGAAGAACAAGAAGAATTGCGAAGATTTGCGAAGAAGAAGAAGAAGAAGAAGAAGAAGAAGAAGAACAAGAACAAGAAAAGAAGAAGATGAAAAGAAAAAGAAGAAGAAGAAAAAGAAGAAGAAGAAGAATGCAAAGACGAGAGAAGAAGAAGAAGAAGAGAAGAAGAAGAACAAGAACAAGAACAAGAAGAAGAATTGCGAAAAAGAAGAATTGCGAAGAAGAAGAAGAATTGCGAAGAAGAATTGCAGAGAAGAAGAAGAAGAATTGCAAAGAAGAAGAAGAAAGAAGAAGAAGAAGAAGAAGAAGAGGGAAACGAGGTGCCTGATATAGAAATAATTCCCTGTACTTTAGGTTGTAACTAAATATTTCTGAACAGGATGAAGGATCCAAACGTGTTTATTTTCTTTTCCAGGAAAGCCCAGACTACAGCTGTAATGACCAAACTGAAAGTCTTCTGGAACGACACGAACATCGCCATCAGCTTCAAGATCAGACTGATGCGTTACCTGGTCATGTCCATATTTGTGTATGCATGTGAAACGTGGACCATAACAACAGACATTGAAAAAAAAGGACACAGGCAATGGAGATGAGGTGCTGTCTGTAAACACTTTGGTATCTCATTACAGAGATCACAAAACTATCGAGAAAGTGAAAACCAGAATAAAAAACGTCATCGAATCGTATGAAGACGTCCTGGCTTCAGTGAAAAACGCAAACTGACGTGGTACAGGCACGTCACACGAACATCTGAACTGGCCAAGACTGTCCTACTACAGGGAACAGTACAAGGAGGGAGACGAAGAGGCAGACAGAGAAAACGATGGGGAGACAACATCAGAGAGTGGACTGGCCTTGAGTGGAACGACTTGCTACGGAAAGCAGAGACCCGCTGGGAGTGGAGGAATCTTACGGATAGGTGAGGTGAGGGGGAAGGGGGTGCAAGCTGTGTATATTTCCATGCCAAAATCGACTTTAAAGTTCTTATAATACAGACATTTACTGTTGTTGCAAAGAGGTCGGGATATCTCAGTGGTCGGAGCACTCGCTTTCCCCTAGCCAAGTTAAACAGCGTCGAGCGTGGTTACCACTTGGATGGGTGACCGTTTGCGCGCCTTGGCTTCAGTACAGTTCCCCAGTCCACCCAGCTGTAAATGGGTACCTTTTTATGGTTAGGGAAGGTAAAGCAGCGAGGGAGAGGAGATGGGTGCCGCCCTCAATATGCTGGCCCCTAGAAGAGAGAGGTTTCTGACGCCTCGCTCCCCTACGACCTTATAGGTTATGGGACACCTTTACCGTTTACTATTGTTGCAAAGCTCATTAACTTATCCAAGTTTTCACTGGGGAGGGGAGCCATACGTGCTGCAGACTGCAGCATTGGTGGAGTGTGGATTTCCTCTATGTCAGTGAGTGTGAGTCATAGAGAGAATAACATACTTTGAAGAAGCGGCACAGTTAGGTATGACCGATGTGTTATGCATGTCACCATGTGAAATGAATGATCTATTCAAGAGCTCAGTATCGACATAATTATCGATTTGATTGAGTTGACAAAGTTGGTGCTGCTTGTGTAAGTGTGTGTGTGTGTGTGTGTGTGTGTGTGTGTCTGTGTGAAAGTCAAAGTCAAAGCCAAACATTTATTTCCAGATGGTACATTGAATGGTGTGTGTGTGTGTGCGTGCGTGTGTGTGTGCGGTGTGTGTGCGTTGTGGTGTGTGCGTGTGTGTTGTGCGTGTGTGCGTGCGTGTGTGTGTGCGTGTGTGTGTGCGTGTGTGTGTGCGTTGGTGTGTGTGTGTGTGGAGTGTGTGTGTGTGTGTATGTGGATAGAGAGGGAACATTCAGAACATATTATAGAAAAAGGGTTTGACTGTGTTTGGGAAACACAGACTTTTGTAAACATAGATATTATATAGTAATGTCATAAAACCTTTAAAAGGAAATTATGTAAAGTCTTGGTCAGAAGAGTTGCAAAGAAGTAACAAAAGCATAATGATTTTTATCGCAATTACAAAAAAAATGTGAAGAGTACATTAGTGAGTTGCAATATGACAATATGATTTCATTATTTAGATCCAGGTGTATATCGTTCATTGCTGATCGAAACAGAACGAGTGAATGGCATTCAACGCAAAAATCGTTTTTGTAAACAATGTAACATGAAAACAATAGGCGATGAGTTCCCTTTTTAATGGAATGTCCAAAGTTTTCTAAGCTTCGGAAGAATGTCCTACCTCAGGAATATATGTACCCAAGACCCATGTACACATTTTGTAAGTTGTTCTCTTCTGACAAAAAAGACGTTACTAAAACTTAGCAAATTTATAGTCAAGAGTAAAGTTGCATGACATTGATGAAAAGGTGGACTACATTTTCCCC
This sequence comes from Rapana venosa, assembly GCA_028751875.1. NCBI lineage: Eukaryota > Metazoa > Mollusca > Gastropoda > Neogastropoda > Muricidae > Rapana > Rapana venosa. The sequence goes on from CM054147.1 coordinate 49,909,458, forward strand.
CCTGTCACATGTAGTGCTGTGAACGTTTTTGTTAATGCAGATTATGTATGTTACAGTTGATTTTGTTTACTGAAATCCTTCATGACCCAGGATGAATTAAAGAATTAAATATTGATTATCGAGTCGTGTGTGTGTGTGTGTGTGTGTGTGATGGGGAGGGGGGAGGTTAGGATAGTCCGAATGGGGCGAACAAATTCAATGTTGTTTAATTCATAGAGTCATTCGAAACAACAACAAAAACAGCAACAGCACTAACATTGGTTGATCAAGATACAAGCACGAACTGTTTTCTTCCTCTGTACATGTTAGAACGTTTACTAAGAACGCAGCGAGAGAGTTAACCCTGGCAAGATTATGTAGGGGGAAAAAGCCACTCTGTCGGGGAAACAAAATACATGCAGACAGAAAAGGCAATAAAAAGGTGGCGCTGTTCTTGTGGCGACACGCTCTCCTTAGGTAAAGCAGCCTGAATTCTACGCAGAGAAATTTGCCGTGACTTAAAATGGCGTACAGTACAATGCAATACAAACTCCAACCCAAACATGAAAAGCAGCGTTGAGAGTCAAGGGAAACAATCACTCACCAGCAAACATTGAACGCCGATGAAAATTGTT
>CM054147.1:49912571-49920071 GCA_028751875.1 Rapana venosa
AATACACAGACAGGGACAGAAAAAGCCCACAATAATGGGTGGCGTTGCTCTTGTGGCGACGCACTCTCCCCGGGGAGGGTAGCACAAATTTCACGCAGAGAAATCTGCCGTGACTGAAAGTGGTATACAACACAATACAGTACAACACAATATAATGCAATAAAATCCAATACAATACACTTAATCAGTGTCATCAACATCAGCAATATCTACAGCAGCAGCTGCAACAAGTATATCAACATCAGCATTATTACTTTAACCATCTACGGCATCATCATCATCGTTGTCGTCGTCGTATCCTTCATCATCATCATCATCATCATCATCATCATCATCATCATCATCATCTTGTTCTTCATCCACACTATCGTTGTCTTCTTCGACAATCATTATTATCACAGTCATCTTCTTCAATGATCATCTACATCATGGTCACAATCATCATCTCCGTCATCTACATCATGGTTTCCATTGTCATCTTCTTCAACATCTAGATCATCGTCGCCATCATCATCACCCTTAGCACGAGAGAGAGAGGGGGGAGAGAGTAGAGAGAGAGAGGGGAAGAGAGAGAGAGAGAGAGAGAGAGAGAGAGAGAGAGAGAGAGAGAGAGAGAGAGAGAGAGAGAGAGAGAGAGAGAGAGAGAGAGAGAGAGAGAGAGAGAGAGAGAAAGGAGAGAGAGGGGAAAGAGAGAGAGAGAGAGAGAGAGAGAGAGAGAGAGAGAGAGAGAGAGAGAGAAATGTAGATCATGGGGATTAACTGCTCACGGACTAATGATCTGTACCAAGACAGAATAGTTTCCCTTAGGCCTTTCAAGTTCGGCCTGGCTTGTGCTAGGCTACACCTCAGCTTTAGCTTTTGTGTCATGTAGTAATATTTCTTCAGAGTTGTACATTGTTTTAAAGTATGAAAAAAGTGCACTGTGTACTTGTTTTCGGAGTGAAAACGTACTGCACGACCAGGCAGTGTTTATGGAGCTGCAAGCGATCATCAGATGAGGATGGCTTGTGTTCCTACAGTGTTGAGTCCGCCCATGCATAGTAAGCAGACGACAAAGTGTTTTCTGGGGGAAAAACAACAACAAGACAACATTTCAAACATACCAGATTTGGGTAAAATCACATGGGGTTATGAGTCAGAGTCTAGTTTTCCACTCACACTGCTTTAAAAAATAACAACAAATTATATAGACAAACAGACAGAAACGAAAAAAACAGTGACGCGGACAGCTATACTCTGACTTCGGGACTTAATTTGTTTGTCTTGTTTTTTTAAAAAAATAGTAGTAGTAGTAGTAGTAGTAGTAGTAGTAGTAGCAGCAGTAGTAGCAGCAGCAGCAGCAGCAGCAGCAGTAGTAGTAGTAGTAGTAGTAGTAGTAGTATTGTTGTTGTTGTTGTTGTTATTTTTATTATTATTTTTATTATTATTATTGTTGTTGTTGTTGTTCTTGTTCTTCTTGTTGTTGTTCTTCTTCTTCTTCTTCTTATTGTCGTCGTCGTCGTCGTTGTTGTTGTTGTCGTCGTCGTTGTTGTTGTTATTGTTGTTTACTTCTTTGATATAGAAAACAGGCTGAAGAATAACGAGTTTGTCATGGCTAGATCGGTGGTCTAGAGGTAACGCACCTGCCTAGAAAACGAAAAGTCCGGAGTCAGAGTGGCTTTTTTCTAAGAATTTTACCAGGGACAACTCTCTTGTTGCCATGGGTTCTTTTACGTGGGCTGAATAATTTTTGTGTAACACACGGGGCCTCGGTTTAACGTATCATTTGAAAGACTAGCGCCCAGACCACCACTCATGGTCTAACGGATGGGGGAACAGTTTCGGGCCCAAACGGGATTCGAACCACCGCACACTTCCGACCCGGACTTTTCGCTTTCTAAACAGACGTGTTACCTCTAGACCACCGATCCACAGATATTTTAGTTTATATATTTATCATTGATTGTATGACTGCGTAGATTAGGTTGAATGCATGCGCTTTGATTTGTCTTTGCAAGATATAGCGCCATATAAGTTCCATTTAGTAGTAGTAGTAGTAGTAGTAGTAGTAGTAGTGTTGTTGTTATTATTATTATTATTATTATTATTATTATTATTATTATTATCCTAATCTCCTTATCACCTTCTTTGTGTCTATGTTCTACCTTCTTGGTCCATTCTCCTGCCTTTCTTTTTGTCTCGAAAAAAAGGACTTAAAAAATAACAACATTCTCCCCCAGCCGAAGTCGGATGCGCTGGGCCTGACTTGTCACAGGCGCTTGACGGCAGCACAAAGCGTTTTCGCTCAAATATAATTATTATTTTGTTATACCACTTTATGTCACGGCAGATTTCTCTGCGTGCACCTCGGGCTGCTCTCCCCGGGGAGAGCGCGTCGCCACAAGAGCAGCGCTACCCAGTAATTTTTTTTCTCTTTTCCTGTCTGCAGCTGTATTTGTTTCCCTATCATTGTGGCTTTTCCTTACAGGAATTTGTCAGGGACACAACTCTTGTCGCCGTAGGTGCTTTTACATGCGCTACATAATTTTGTGTAACATGCGAGACCTCGGTTTATCGTCTCATACGAAAGACTAGCACCCAGACCACCACACATGGTCTAATGCATGGGAGAGAGAGAGAAGGGGAGTTTCTGGCCCAAACACGGATTAAACCACCGCACACTTTCGACCCGGACTTTTCGCTTTCTAGGCAGGTGCGTTACCTCTAGACCACCGATCTACATAAATAACAGTAGAGGAAGAAGAATTGCGAAGAAGAAGAATTGCGAAGAAGAATTGCGAAGAAGAAGAAGGAGAAGAAAAAGAATGCAAAGAAGAAGAAGGAGAAAAAGAAGAATGCGAAGAAGAAGAAGAAGAAGGAGAAGAAGAAGAATGCGAAGAAGAAGAATGAGAAGAAGAAGAATGCGAAGAAGAAGAAGGAGAAAAAGAAGAATGCGAAGAAGAAGAAGGAGAAAAAGAAGAATGCAAAGAAGAAGGAGAAGAAAAAGAATGTAAAGAAGAAGAAGAAGAAGAAGAAGAAGAAGAAGAAAGCTAGACAAATCAATCTGGCAAAGCTGTTGCTATGTCGGCAAGGCGACATTTTGGACGAAACATTCACTGTAGAATGAGGGGCAGAGAGTTTCACGTGCGTGGTGTTGTCTTTTCAAAGGAATGCACTCGCACGCCCATGCGCGTTAGTCGCTCAACGCGTGCACGCATGCACATGTGCGTGTGCATGCGCGCAGACAAGCAAGCAATGCGCGCGCACACATACACACACGCACGCACGCATACACTTGTGTTCTATGTCTCTGTCTCTCTATGTCCCTCTCTTTGTCTCTGTCTTGCGCACACGTTAAGTCCTGTTCTACTTTTCGTAAGTGTAGGCCATTGTGTGCCGTTGGAACAGTGACAGAATTTATAAAACTGCATACACATAGGGACTGGATGTAAAAAAACCCACATAAGTGCTTATTCCATTATCCTCGATATAAAAGAATTTTTTTTTTTTAAATTAAAAAAATTAAAAAATGTCTCTCTGTCTCTGTCTGTCTGTCTCTCAGTTAGCATTCTCTGCCTGTCTCTATGTCTCTGCTCGTCTGTCTGTCTGCTTGTCTGTCTGACTGTCTGTGTCTCTCTGTCTCTTTTTCTAATTAATAATAATAATAATGTATGGAATTTATATAGCGCTGAATCTTGTAAAGCAACAAATCAAAGCGCTCAGATGACTTTTTATCGAGGATAATGGAATAAGCACTCATGTGCTTTTTTTACATCCAATCCCCGTGTGTATGCGGTTTTGTAAATTTTGTCATCTGTTCCCACCAGCACACAATGGCCTACTCTTTCGAAAAGCGGAACGGGATTTAACGTGTGCGCAAGATGTTCTGCATGCGTTCGCACACTGGGCCTCGGTTTATAGTCTTATCCGAAGGATTCAACACTTGTAATCTATCTCTATCTCTCTCTCACATACTCTCTCTCTCTCTCTCTCTCTCTCTCTCTCTCTCTCTCTCTCTCTCTCTCTCTCTCTCCCCTCTCTCTCTCCATATTTTATAATAATAATGGTCGCAATGAATGTAAAACACAAGAAGCTTATGAGTAATTCTGAACAATCTTCGGAATAAATCTCTTGCCTTGCCTCTTCGTCTCTGTCTCTGTCTGTCTCTGTTTGTCTGTCTGTCTCTCTCCCTCTATCTCTCCCTCCCTCACACACACACACACACACACACACACACACACACACACACACACACACACACACACACACACACACACACACACAACACACACACACACACACACACACACACACACACACAATGTAGAGTGTGGGGGACGGGATAGCCTAGTGGTTAGAACATTGCGCTCGCAATCTGACAACCCGGGTTCGATTCCCATTCAAGGGAATTTTTCCATGAAGTTAACATTTCGAAAGAGTAGGCCATTGTGTTCCGGTGAGAACAGATGAGAGAATTTACAAAACCGCATACACACGGGGACTAGATGTAAAAAAGCACATAAGTGCTTATTCCATTATCCTCGATATAAAAGAATAAAATAAAACACAACACACACACACACACACACACACACACACACACACACACACACACACACACACACACACACACACACACATGAATGTCAAAGTCCTTCGGATGAAACTATAAACCGAGGCCCCGTGTGCGAACGCACGCAGAACATCTTGCGCACACGTTAAATCCTGTTCCGCTTTTCGAAAGAGTAGGCCATTGTGTGCTGGTGGGAACAGATGACAGAATTTACAAAACCGCATACACACGGGGAGTAGATGTAAAAAAGCACATGAGAGCTTATTCCATTATCCTCGATATAAAAGAATAAAATAAAAATAAATAAAACACACACACACACACATACACATACACACAACACAAAACAACACAATATCAGGTTACCATCTAAGTTATCGACAGCGGAAAATCTTGCACGAAATAAACAAACAAACAAAACAAAACAAAAAACAACACTGCTTGCACGCTTTTTCCGTCTTTTTTTTCCTTCTCCTTTCTCAAACTGAACTCAAGTCCTGCAAATTTCACCTGCGTGCTAACATTCAAGTGCTCAGTCGCTTTGTTATTTTGAAAACGTGTGTGAGTATGTGCCTAGCTTGGATTTAGAAAATATTATTCGCTTGGTATGTGTTCCTTCAAATGAGCAACTTGTGATATGCATTTTCTGCTAAAGTATTAGTGAGTGGTTTGCGACCGAAGAAGACAGTTTATGGTGAGGTTTTTTTTTCAGAAGTGTCAGATTCTTGACAAAAAATATTTTGTTACTGAAATGTTGGTGAATAGTTTTGATCAAAACAGGAACTGTATGTTGTCTTGTAGGTATGTCACGCTTTTGTAAGTTGTTATGTTATAAACAAGATTGGATTGGAAGTCGCTATTTTCGACATGTGTGTGTAGATGATTTACATCGAATGATAAATCGTTAGTGGTACAAATTATTCTATTGTATCAGGCTGTGAGAATTGCCAACTTGACTTTGATGAAATGGCGAGTTATGGAATTGAAGGCATCAGTTACAACTGCGAAATTTGGGTTGTCAGTGTCGTTTATCAGTTCGGCGACGTTTTGATGATCAAATCACCGTGCGTTTAAAGATGCAAGTCAATAAGAAAGCGTCTTTGTGTGGATGAAATCAAATCAATCGCTACGGTGCAGCCATGCGGAAAGAACGTGTGCGTTGATTTGATTAGATCAGTGACTAGGACTTGAAAACTTGCTCGAGTGGAATATAACCGAATCAATGACCTCAGTACACTTTTAGCAAAACAGTTGTGTTCGTTTCATTGAATCTGTTATTTTGACGCAGTTAGAAGGGAAACAGCCTTGAATTGATGTCATCAAATCAGTTGATCTGTTGTGACACTGCTCCAAAGGAGTCGTTTTATATTGATGTGACCATATCAAGAACGTGTGCACTTTTATAACAAAACGGTGCCGTACGCAGTTAACCATTTAATGGCACAGTCAACGTGTACCAAATGTAGTTGATCAGTTAACAAGGCGGTGCGATACGTAGTTAACAAGTAAATGGCACAGTGAATGTGTGTCAAAAGCAGTTAACCAGTTTAACAAGACAGTACGAAACGCAGTCAATAACCATTTAATGGCACAACAAGTGTGTGTGTATGAATGTGTAAACAGCAGTTGACCAGTCATCAAACACAATCGCATGACAAGCAGTTGCTTCGGTCAGTAAGACAACAGTGAAAGTTTACCACTCAACTGACACAAGGGAAATGTGACCAAATTGTTCAACTGTCAGTGACACAAGTTATGTCAGTGTCAGACAACAGTGAAAGTTTACCAATTAACTGACACAAGGGAAATGTGACCAAATTGTTGACGACAGTGAAAGTTCACCAATTAACTGACACAAGCGAAATGTGACCAAATTGTGGAACTGTCAGTGAAACAAATTGTGTCAGTGACAACACTTACCACCAAGGGATGCACTTAGTCAATGAAAAAGAATGACTGGCTGTCTGGCTGGAAAGTTGACGTTGATGTGAACGAATCAATGACTTGTCCGATGGTGTTGAAGTGACGTGAATAAGTGGAATTGACGTCATAACGCACATGAGAGAAGAAACAGGTTAGTAAGGTTTGGTCTGGTTATCTTTTTGTCTGCCTGGTTATGTCTCGTTATCTGTGGTTATTCCATGGCTTGGCTGAGTCTTGCCTTGGTTGTGTTGCTTTGGTTACTGTGGGGACGGGATGGTAGCCTAGTGGTTAGAACATAGCGCTCGCAATCTGACGACCTGGGTTTGATTCCCGTTCAAGGGGGATATTTTCCCCTAGAGTTAACATCAGTGCAGACTTCACTCTCCACAAAAGTCCTTTGGATGAGACTATAAACCGAGGTCCCGTGTGCGAACGCACGCAGAACATCTTGCGCACACGTTAAATCCAGTTCCGCTTTTCGTAAGTGTAGGCCATTGTGTGCCGGTGGGAACAGATAAGATTCACAAAACCGCATACACACGGGGACTAGGTGTAAAAAGCATATAAGAGGTTATTCCATTATTCTCGATATAAAAGAATAAGATAAAATAAGATAACATTGTCTCTTTGGGCTATTTTGTGTCAAGTTGATTATTTCTGGGATTTTTTTGTTCGTTTTTGTTTTTGGTTTGGGTTTTTGTTGTTTTTTTGGTGGTTAGGTCTTTTTGACTATCTCTTGTTTTCTGGCTGTAGCTTTTAGTATCTTTTTTCCTTTGCATGTTTGTCTGTCCTTCTGTCATGCATGTCTTCCTGTATGTCTGTCTGTCTTTCCGTTTTATCTGTCTATCTGTGTCTTTCTTTCCTTTTCTTCTTTGCGCGTTTCTTTTTAAAACATCAGCATTCTCGTTCTTGTTCTTGTTGTTGTTGTTGTTGTTGTTCTTGTTGTTGTTGTTCTTCTTCTTCTTCTTCTTTTTCTTCTTCTTCTTCTTCTTCTGTTTGTCTATGTGTATCTTTGTCTCTTTTTA
>CM054147.1:49927571-49935071 GCA_028751875.1 Rapana venosa
TCAGAAGTAGTTGTAGCAATAATCGAGCACTGGTACCTGTGCTGCTATCAGTACTGCTGCCACCAATACTGCTGCTTCTACCAATTACTGTTTCTGCCAATACTGCTGCTACCAATGCTGCTACTAACATCGCTGTTACCAATGCTGCTATCAATACTGCTGCTACCAACACTGCTATCAATACTGCTGCCACCAATACTGATGCTACCATTACTACTGCTACCAATACTGCTGCTGTCAATACTGCTGCTGCCACTACTGCTGCTGCAAATACTGCTGCTGCCACTACTGCTGCTGCAAATACTGCTGCTACCAATACTGCTCCAATACTGCTGCTACAAACACTGCTGCTAGTTATACTCCTGCAACAAATACTGCTGCTAGTAACGTAAGCCCATAAGGAAGAAAGGGGAAAAAAGAGAAGGCTCATGCAATAGTTTATTGCCAACTATGTAACAGAAGATGAAACCCGAATTTAGTTGGGAAAAAAGGGTCTGGAATAGTTATAGATTTTGTGCAGTGTTGTTTTTTCTACAAGCATGTCTGTCTGTCTGTCTGTCTGTCTGTGACTCTGTCTGTCTGTCTGTGACTCTGTCTCTGTCTGCCTGTCTGGGTTTTTTTCTTCTGAATCTGTCTCTGTGATTCTGATTCTGTCTATATATGTCTGTGTGTGTGTGTGTGTGTGGTGTGTGTGTGTGTGTGTGTGTGTGTGTGTGTGTGTGTGGTCACTGTCTCTGCTTCTGTCTCTTACTGTCTCTGTTTCTGTCTCTCTCTGTTTGTTTGTCTCTCTATGCTCTCTCTGTTTGCTTTCGGTCTTTCTCTCTCTGTCTCTCTCTCTCTCTGGCTTTCTCTGTTTTCTCTTTTTCTCTATGAAGACTTCTCTATGATGCATTCATTTTTTTCTTGCGATTGGGATTCAGGGAAATTTCTTATGTGCTTATAAATTGTATTTGGTGCAGGGTTGGCTTTTTTAGATATGAATATGTCGGAAAATGCCAGTTTTGCAGTTTTTTATGTCCTTATTATATCTGTCAAAGGAATACACATTTTCTCTTTCATTTTGATGCCAGTGTCAAAACAAAACTGTTTCTCTCTCTTCCATATATCTGGGTCTGGCTGTCTGTCTCTCTATCAGTCCTCCTGTTTGTTTGTTTGGTCTTCTGTCTGTCTTTCCTGTCGTGTCGCTGTGTGTCTGTATCTCTTTCTTTGTCTTTCTTTCTTTGTCTCTTTCTTTCTTTCAAAAAATCTTTCTTTCTCTCTCTTTCTTTCTTTCCTCTCATCTTTCTTTCTTTCTTTCTGGCCTGTGTGTTTCTATCTCTCCTACCTCTTTTCGTGCTTGCACACACGCACAAACACACAAACACCCACGCACGTACACACATAAACTATATATATATATATATATTGTATATAATATATATATATATATATATATATGTGTGTGTGTGTGTGTATGTTTGTATGTATGTATGTATAAATATATGTATAAATATAATTATATATGTATATATATACATACATACATACATACACACATACACATACATACATACATACATACATTAACACACATACATGCATACAGACAGACATACATACATACACACATACATACATACATGCATGCATACATTCTGTCTCTCTGTCTGTCTGTCTCAGATACTCACCTGCTCTGGTAGACAGCAAGAGAGACAAAAAAAATCCCTTGCACAACCCATTTGACAGCGGTGCCAAAGACTTAATTTCGCTTTCTCCTTCCTGACATTCCTCTCCTCCTCCCCCCTCCCGTCCTTCCTCCGACTGATGGTATCATCAGAGATGTTGGCAAACCCTCTTATCCCTTCTCTCCCTCCTCCCTTCATCCCTTCCTAGTACATTTCTTTTCTCAAAGACATTTTCCCTTTTCCCCCTGTCGTAGGTAAAGGGCTCAGCAGGCAATCATGCAGTCGATGAATCTCTCTCTCTCTCTCTCTCTCTCTTTCTTCTCTCTCTCTCTCTCTCCTCTCTCTCTCTCTCTCTTCTCATCTCTCTCTCAATCTCTCTCCTCTCTCTCTCTCTCTCCTTTCTCTCCTGTCATCTGTTTTTCTTCCCTAAGTCTATTTTATATCTCTGAGAGGGATTGGTCCTTGTGGTTAGAGTGTTTTAGTCAGAATACCAAATGATGGTTTCCCTCTTGTTGTTGTTCTTCTTCTTATTCTTCTCTTTTTTTTTCTTCTTCTTTCTTCTTCTTCTTCTTCTTCTTCTTCTCTTTCTTCTTCTTCTCTTCTTCTTCTCTTCTTTTTCTTTTTCTTCTTTTTCTTCTTTCTTCTTTTTTTTCATTTTCTTCTTCTTTTTCTTCTCCTTCCCCTTTCCTCCTCCTTTTCTCCCCCTCCTCCCCCTCCCCTCCTCCCCTCCTCCCCTCCTCCTCCTCCTCCCCCCTCTTCTTCTTCTTTTTTTCCCTTTCTTTTCTTCTTCTTCTTCTTTTTCTTTTTTTTTTTTCTTCTCTTCATTTTCTTCTTCTTCCCTTTTTTTTCTTCTTTTTCCTTGCAATTCTTCTTCTTTTTTTGTTCTTGCGCATTTTTTTGTCTGCTGTTTTAAAAGCGTTGGGGGGTATAAAAAAAAGGAAAAAGAACAAAAAGGAATAAAGTTTAACCCCCACCCCCCCCAAAAAAAGAGTTAGAAGAAGGGAGGGAAGAAATTGATGGGGGGGGGGGGGGGGGGGGGGGGGGGGGGGGAGGGGGGGGGAAAGAGAAGAGGGAGGGAAGGGAGATGTGTGTGTTCCTGACGAGCGTAATATAGTATAGTAGTAGAGTAGGGTAGTATAGTATAGAAATAAAGTAAAAAGGGTAGTAGGTAGAGTCGATTAGTAGAGTAAAAGTAGAATAGTAGTGGGGAAATTTTAGAAAGATAAGAAAAAGGGGTTTTAAAAAGTAGAGAAAGGGGAAGTAAATAAAAGTTTGTAGTAGAAAATAGGGTGTGGAAAATATTAAAATAGTATAAGAATTATAAAATATAGAGTATTATAAAAAGATTAAAAATATAAATATATAAAAATTTAGAAAATAGAATATATTTATATTATTTATAAAAATAAAATAAAAATATAGATAAAATATATATATAAAAATTTTAAATATAAAATAATAATATTTTTTATAATAGATTAATATATATATTAAAATATATAAATTAAAAATAATAAGAGTATATATATAAAAAGGGGAGAAAATTATAAATATAATAAAAAAAAAAAAATTTATAAAAAAAATATAAAATTTGGTGTTTCCCAATATTAATAATATATTTGTTTTTTGTTTTTAGATATAGAATGCTAGCCTATATATATTTAAATAGACAGATGAAAGTATACTACGACTATTTAATATATAGAGATAATAGATAGATATAAAAGTAGTATATAAAGATAGATTAAAAAGAAAATATATATTATGTTAAAAGTATAGATAAATATAAAATTATTATATAAAATAGATAATTTTTGGATATATTAGTTAAAAGTATAAAATAGAAAGGGGAAAAGAGTATATATAATATATATACATAGGGGTAATACTATAATATGATGGATAATAGGGGGGGGGGGTCCCCGCAGCAAAGCGCCGCACGCAGCAGCGCAAAAGGGACCAAGTAGGCGAATAGCACACCACCATCACAATTTGCACATCAGAAGTGCTGTACAATAACGACCATGCACCCGTGCGCATCAGTACTGCGCCCCTTACTGCTGCTCTATGCTGCTATCAATAGCTGCTACCAACACTGCTATCATACGCGCCACCAAAACGCTGGGTTCTACCCAAATTTCTTTTCTACCAATACTGCTGCTAACCCCAAGCTGCACTAAAAACCCCTTTACCAATGCTGCTATCAATACTGCTGCACCAAAACACGCTACAAAACTGCGCCACCAATACTGATGCTACCATTACTACTGCTACCAATACTGCTGCTGTCAATACTGCTGCTGCCACTACTGCTGCTGCAAATACTGCTGCTGCCTCTACTGCTGCTGCAAATACTGCTGCTACCAATTCTGCTCCAATACTGCTGCTACAAACACTGCTGCTAGTTATACTCCTGCAACAAATACTGCTGCTAGTAACGTAAGCCCATAAGGAAGAAAGGGGAAAAAAGAGAAGGCTCATGCAATAGTTTATTGCCAGCTATGTAACAGAAGATGAAACCCTAATTTAGTTGGGGGGGCAAAAAGGTCTGGAATAGTTGTAGATTTTGTGCATGTTTTTTTTCTACAAGCATGCCTGTCTGGCTGTCTGTTTGTCTGTCTGTCTGTCTGTGACTCTGTCTCTGTCTGTCTGTCTGTTTTTCTTCTGAATCTGTCTCTGTGATTCTGACTGTCTATATGTCTGTGTGTGTGTGTGTGTCTCTCACTGCCTCTGTTTCTTTCTCTCTCTCTGTCTATGTGTCTCTGTCTGTCTTTCTCTCATTTTCTCTGTTTCTAAATCTCTCTGTCTCTCTCTCTCTCTGTCTCTGTCTCTCTCTCACTGTCTCTGTTTCTGTCTCTCTCTGTGTCTATGTCTATCTGTCTCTGTCTGTCTCTATCTCACTGTCTCTGTTTCTGTCTCCCCCTGTCTATCTGTCTCTGTTTGTATATCGGTCTTTCTCTCTCTCTATCTCTCTGTCTTTCTCTGTTTCTCCCCTCTCTCTCTCTCTCTCTCTCTCTCTCTCTCTCTCCTCTCTCTCTCTCTCTCTCTCTCTCTCTCTCTCTCTCTCTTTCTCTCTCTGTGCTGACTTCTCATCTGATGCTTATTTTTTTCTTGCGGTTGTGATTCAGGGAAATTTCTTATGTGCTTATAATTTTATTGCGTGCAGGGTTGTTTGTTGTTATTTTTTTTATAGATATGAGTATCTCGGAAAAATGCCAGTTTTGCAGTTTTTATGTCTTATTATATCTGTCAAAGGAATACACATTTTCTTCTTTCTTTTTGATGCCAGTGTCAAAACAAAACTGTTTCTCTCTCTTCCATATATCTGGGTCTGGCTGTCTGTCTCTCTGTCAGTCCTCCTGTCTGTTTGTTTGTCTGTCTGTCTTCCTGTCTGTCTCTGTTTGTCTGTCAGTGTCTCTCTATCTTTTTTCTTTCTTTCTTTCTTTCTTTTTAATTTCTTTCTTTCTTTCTGTTCTTTCTGTCTTTCTGTCTGTCTTTCTATCTGGCCTGTGTCTTTCTACCTTTCCTACCTCTTTTCGCGCTTGCACAAACACCCACACACCTACACACATAAACTTCATCTCTCTTCTCTCCTCTCTCTCCTCTCTCCTCTTCTCTCTCTCTCTCTCTCTCTCTATACATATATATATATATATATATATATATATATAATATATAATATAGAATGTATACGCCAACCATGTATTATGGCCTAAGGCTGAGATACATTAAATTTCTGACTTCTGAGTTCTCTCTTCTCTCTGTCTCTCTCTCTCTCTCTGTTCTCTCTCTCTCTCTGTATATATATATATTACATATATATATATATATATATATATATATATATATATATATATATATATATAATATATACGTACATATATACATACACACAAACACTTACATACATACACACATGCATACATACATACACACATACATACACACACATACATACATACATACATACATACATACATACATACATACATAAATACATACATACACACATGTATACATGATTCAAGATTTAAGATTCAATATTTAATTCCTTTTACCCCTTTTGGGGTATGGAGGATTACAAACAAATTGAATAGGAGAATAAACCTAACAGCAATATACCCCAAAATGACATGAATACTAACAGTAACTGAAAAGCAAGAGTTCATCGCATAATGATAAGCAAACAGTATTAATGACTTCATACTATTTTTAAGTATACACATTTCTTTAAAAGACATAATCTACACATATGAAAGACAATTGAAATTTCAAGAAATACCTGCAAATCTTATGAATTTTGGGAGCGACAGGAGAACTTTTCGAGATGTGCATTTCATTAGCCTACGAAAATTATAACTGGACATGGATTGAAGAAAATGTCGGGGAATAAAATATTGTCGAAAATGTATGAAGTGGGGACATTCCATGATAGAATGAAATTCATCCCCTAAAACAGACATTTTGCTTTTTCAACATATTATTTCTTCCTTTGGTACATAAACACATGCATACATACATTCTGTCTGTCTGTCTCTCTCATACTCACCTGCTCAGTAATGCAGCCAGACAAACAAGAAATAATCCCCTTGCACAACCTATTTGACAGCGGTGCCAAAGACTTCATTTCGCTTTCTCCTTCCTGACATTCCTCTCTTCCTCCTCCTCCCCCTCCCCTCTCCTCCCCTCCTTCCTCCGACTGATGGTATCATCAGAGATGCTGACAAACCCTCTTATCCCCTCTCTCCCTCCTCCCTTCATCCCTTCCTGGTACATTTCTTTTCTCAAAGACATTTTCCCTGTTCCCCTGTCGTAGGTAAAGGGCTCAGCAGGCAATTACGCAGTCGATGAATCTCTCTCTCTCTCTCTCTCTCTCTCTCTCTCTCTCTCTCTCTCTCTCTCTCTCTCTCTCTCTCTCTCTCTCCTCTCTCTCCTCTCTCTCCTCTCTCTCTCTCTCTCTCCTTTAATCTGTTTTCTTCCCTCAGTCTATGTCTGCTTCTGCCACTACTGCTGCTACCACTACTGCTGTTATCAATACTGCTGCTACCAATACTGCTGCTACCAAATACTGCTGCTACCAAATACTGCTGCTAACAGCAATGCTAATACTGCTGCTACCAATATTACTGCTAATACTGCTGCCACCAATACTGCTGCTACCAATACTGCTTCTACCAATACTGCTAATACTTCTTCTACCAATACTGCTGCTAATAATACTGCTAATACTGCTGCTACCAATACTGCTACTAGTAACGTAAGCCCATAAGGAAGAAAGGGGAAAATAAAAAGAGAAGGCTCTTGCAATAGTTTATTGCCAACTATGTAACAGAAGATGAAACCCGAATTTAGTTGGGAAACAAAAAAAGGTCTGGAATAGTTATAGATTTGTTTGCATATTTTATATCTACAAGCATATCTGTCTGTCTGTCTGTGACTCTGTCTGTGTGTGACTCTGTCTCTGTCTGTCTGTCTGTTGTTTTTTCTTTTGAATCGGTCTCTGTGATTCTGATTCTGTCTATGTGTGTGTGTGTGTGTGTGTGTGTGTGTGTGTGTGTGTGTGTGTGTGTGTGTGTGTGTGTGTGTGTGTGTGTGTGTGTGTGGGGTCACTGTCTCTGCTTCTGTCTCTTACTGTCTCTGTTTCTGTCTCTCTCTGTTTGTTTGTCTCTCTATGTCTCTCTCTGTTTGCTTTCGGTCTTTCTCTCTCTGTCTCTCTCTATCTTTCTCTGTTTCTTTGTTTCTCTTTTTCTCTATGAAGACTTCTCTATGATGCTTCATTTTTTCTTGCGGTTGGGATTCAGGGAAATTTCGTATGTGCTTATAATTTGTATTGGGT
>CM054147.1:49940071-49942571 GCA_028751875.1 Rapana venosa
TGCTGTGTAAACTATTGGAGTGATAGTATTTACGAAGTGATAGTATTTACAACTACTTGACTTGCGTTCTTAAAATTGGGTGATGTATCTTTTTCTTCGAAACTGACCACTTGTCATGAATTGTACTGGATGCTAAGGAACACAGATGTCTTTTTTCTGTTTTGTTTACGCGCAAGAGCGCGCACACACGCACACACACATACACACCTGCTCTGGTAGACAGCCAGACAGACAAGAAATAATCCCCTTGCACAACCTATTTGACAGCGGTGCCAAAGACTTCATTTCGCTTTCTCCTTCCTGACATTCCTCCTCCTCCTCCTCCTCCTCGTCCTCCCCCCTCCCGTCCATCCTCCGACTGATGGTATCATCAGAGATGCTGGCAAACCATCTTATCCCCTCTCTCCCTCTTCCCTTCATCCCTTCCTAGTACATTTCTTTTCTCAAAGACATTTTCCCTTTTCCCCCTGTCGTAGGTAAAGGGCTCAGCAGGCAATCACACAGTCGATGAATCTCCCTCTCTCTCTCTCTCTCCTCTCTCTCTCTCTCTCTCTCTCTCTCTCTCTCTCTCTCTCTCTCTCTCCTCTCTCTCTCTCTCTCTCTCCCCTCTCTCTCTCTCTCTCTCTCTCTCTCTCTCTCTCTCTCTCTCTCTCTCTCTCTCTCTCTCTCTCTCTCTCTCTCTCTCTCTCTCTCTCTCTCTCTCTCCCCTCTCTCTCTCTCTCTCTCTCTCTCTCTCTCTCTCTCTCTCTCTCTCTCTCTCTCTCTCTCTCTCTCTCTCTCTCTCTCTCTCTCCTCTCTCTCTCTCCTCTCTCCCCTCTCTCTCTCCTATAATCTTTCTTCCCTAAGTCTATTTTATATCTCTGAGAGGGATTGGTCTAGTGGTTAGAGTGTTTAAGTCAGGATATGAAATGATGGTCTTCTTCTTGTTCTTCCTCTCCCTCTTTTCTTCGCAATTCTTCTTCTTCTTCTTCTCCTGCTTCACCTTCTCATTGTCCTTATTCTTCTCCTTCCCCTCCTTCCCCTTCTTCTCCTTCTTCTTCTTCTTCTTCTTCTTCTTCTTCTTCTTCTTCTTCTTCTTCTTCTTCTTCTTCTTCTTCTTCTTCTCGTTCTTCTTCTTCTTCTTTTTCTTCTTCTTCTTCTTCTTCTTCTTCTTCTTCTTCTTCTTCTTCTTCTTCTTCTTCTTCTTCTTCTTCTTCTTCTTCTTCTCATCCTTCTTCTTATTCTCCTTCTTCTCCTTCTCATCCTTTTCCTTCTTCTTGTTCTTCTTGTTCTTCTTGTTCTTCTTCTTCATCTTTCTTCTTCTTCTTCTCTCTTCTTCTTCTTCTTCTTCTTCTTCTTCTTCTTCTTCTTCTTCTTCTTCTTCTTCTTTTTCTTCTTCTTCTCTCTCCTCCTCCTCCTCCTCTTCCTCCTCCTCCTCCTCCTCCTCCTCCTCCTCCTCCTCCTCCTCCTCCTCCTCCTCCTCCTCCTCCTCTTCTTCTTCTTCTTCTTCTTCGTCTTCTTCTTCTTCTTCTTCTCCTCCTCCTCCTCTTCCTCCTCCTCCTCCTCTCTCCTTCCTTCTTCTTCTTCTTCTTCTTCTTCTTCTTCTTCTTCTTCTTCTTCTCTCCCTCTTCCTCTCCTACTTCTTCCTTGCTCTTCCAACTCTCAGACAGCAACTGTAGTTGTCTGTCATATGAGTGAAAATGCGTTGCGCTGCCATTAAGCCTGTGAAAGATGAGGCCCATCGTATCTGATTTTGGCATTTATCTTATTTACAATTTCAATCTCTTGCCTGCATGATGATGAGGTAACAAGTTGTACTTAAAATATTCATGTCTTACTCCTGTATGTTTTATCAGTCCCCCTTCTCTCCCTCTCCCCCGCCTCACCAAGCCCCCCCCCCCCTCCCCTCTACCCTGCCCTCTTCCCCAAACTGCCATCATGATGAAGAGGGAAGGCAATCACCCCTCATCAGACTCATCTCCCCCTCTTATCTCTTCGATTCTCTCCCCTGTCTCCATTCACCCCGTGGCTGACAGAAGTGAACCAGGGCAGAGAGTGCTGGAGAAGACACTCTGAACATCACCCCCACTCTGCAGGGGAGGTGAGGGGTGGGCTGTCAAAGAAAGGAGTCTCCATCATGGAATGTTTGGCAACCAATTCTGCCAGATTTCTGAAAACGAACCCTGGCATTTTTACAGGTGTTTTCACCATGCACGGGACGGGATAGCTCAGTGGTCAGAACACTCGCTTTCCCCAGCCAAGGTTAAGCAGCATCGAGCGAGGTTACCACTTGGATGGGTTAAAAAAAATCTTTTATATTGAGGATAATGGAATAAGCACTTATGTGCTTTTTTACATTCAGTCCCCGTGTGTATGCAGTTGTGTGCATTTTGTCATCTGTTCCCACTGGCACACAATGGCCTACTCTTACGAGGTGGCCGTTTGCGCGTTCTGGCTTCAGTACAATCCCCCAGTTCACCCAGCTGTAAATGGATACCTGCCTCTTCAGGGTTAGGGAAGG
>CM054147.1:49945071-49950071 GCA_028751875.1 Rapana venosa
GCGTGCGTACGTGCGTAAGTGCATGCGTGTGTTTGTGTGTGTATGTTTGTATGGGTTCACGCGCGTGTATGTGTGTGTGCACGCGTACGCGCGTATGTGTGTCACTGCATAGTCTTCATCATGATGTGAAAAGGAGGACATCTTTTTAATAGCAAAAAAATAAAGAACTGTAAGGAAGCGAAGAGAGGAGAGTTGTATGACAGTCTGCCAGCAGTTCTGCTGACAGAATCATTGAAAGAGCAGGCTGGCGGGGAGGGGGGGGGGGGAGGGGGGGAGGGGCAGTAGGGGGAAGTGGTGATGGAGATGCCAGGAAAGAGAAGAATCCAATCAAACAGTTGGGCACTGTTTGTGAAACGTATTGTGTAAATAATGATTCAAGTTTTCTTTGTGCGTCTTTGACTTTGGTCTATCTGTTTTGTTTTGTTTTTGTTGTTGTCTTTGTCTCTGCCTGTTTGTCTGTTTGTTTTTTGATGTCATTCTTTGATATCGAGGATAATGGAATAAGCAGTTATGTGCTTTTTTACATCCATTCCCCGTCTGTATGCGGTTTTGTAAATTTGTACCTACCGGTCGGTCTGTGTGTCTGCGTGCGAACGAGTGTGTGTGTGTGTGTGTGTGGTGTGTGTGTGTGTTTGTATGTGTTTGATTTTACCTCTGTTCACTTTACGTGATATAAGACAAAGGAGGTAGGGATGGGAGGGTGGGGGGCATAATAAGATGATGGCTTTAAGAAAAAAAGATGGGCGTTGGTATTGATGTACATTAAAAGACTGATTCCAAATGTGTGTGTTTGTGCGTGCATGCGTGCGTGCGCGTGTGTGTATGTGTGTGTGAGTGAGTGCGTGCGTGCGTACGTGCGTAAGTGCATGCGTGTGTTTGTGTGTGTATGTTTGTATGGGTTCACGCGCGTGTATGTGTGTGTGCACGCGTACGCGCGTATGTGTGTCACTGCATAGTCTTCATCATGAGTGAAAAGGGAGGACATCTTTTTAATAGCAAAAAAATAAAGAACTGTAAGGAAGCGAAGAGAGGAAGAGTTGTATGACAGTCTGCCAGCAGTTCTGCTGACAGAATCATTGACAGAGCAGGCTGGCGGGAGGGGGGGGGGGATAGGGGGGGAGGGGCAGTAGGGGGAAGTGGTGATGGAGATGCCAGGAAAGAGAAGAATCCAATCAAACAGTTGGGCACTGTTTGTGAAACGTGTTGTGTAAATAATGATTCAAGTTTTCTTTGTGTGTCTTTGACTTTGGTCTATCTGTTTTTGTTTTGTTTTTGTTGTTGTCTTTGTCTCTGCCTGTTTGTCTGTTTGTTTTTTTATGTCATTCTTTGATATCGAGGATAATGGAATAAGCAGTTATGTGCTTTTTTACATCCATTCCCCGTCTGTATATGGTTTTGTGAATTTGTCATCTGTTCCCACCGGTCTGTGTGTGTGTGTGTGTGCGTGTGTGCGTGCGTGCGATTGTGTGTATGCATCTGTGTGTGTATTCGATTTTACCTATGTTCACTTTACGTGATATAAGACAAAGAAGGTAGGGGTGGGAGGGTGGGGATGATGATGATGAGGGCTTTAAGGAAACAAAATGGGCGTTGGTATTGATGTACATTAAAAGACTGATTTAAAATGTGTTTGTTTATGCGTGCGTGCGTGTGTGTATATATGTGTGTGTGTGTGTGCGTGTATGTGCGCGCGCGCGCGCATGCGCGTGCATGCGTGTGTGTTTGTGCGCGTCACTGCAAAGTCTTCATCGTGAGCGGAAAGGAAGGACATCTTTTTAATAGCAAAATAAAGAAATGTAAGGAAGCGAAGAGAGGAAGAGTTGTATGACAGTCTGCCAGCAGTTCTGCTGACAGAATCATTGACAGAGCAGGCTGTGGGGGGGGGGGGGGGGGGGGTAGGGGGGGGAGGGGGGAGGGGCAGTAGGGGGAAGTGGTGATGGAGATGCAGGAAAGAGAAGAATCCAATCAAACAGTTGGGCACTGTTTGTGAAACGTGTTGTGTAAATAATGATTCAACTCCTCTGAGTTGAGTGTCTCTCTGTTTTTTTGGGTGTATTTGACATTTTTGTCTTTGCCTCTGCCTGTCTGTCTGTTTGTCTCTGTGTCTGTCTGTGGTCGTGTCTATCTATCTGTGTGGTGTGTGTCTGCTATCTGTCTGTCTGCCTCTCTTTCTGTCTCTCTCTCTCTCTCTCTCTCTCTCTCTCTCTCTCTCCTCTCTCTCTCTCTCTATCTATCTCTCTCTCTCTCACACTCTTTCTCTCTGTCTGTGTCTGTCTGTATCTATCTCTGTCTGTCAGTCTGTCTGTCTGTCTGTCTGTATGTATGCATGAATGTATGTATGTATGTATGTATGTATGTTTGTCTGTCTCCCTCTATGTATGTCTTTCTCTGTTTCTCTCTTTAGCTCTCTCTCTCTCTGTCTCTCTTTGCCTGTGTCTTTCTGTTTCTGTCTCTGTCTCGCTCGCTCTCCATCTCTCTCTCTCTTTCTCTCGCTCTCTTTCCTCCTCTCTCCCCCCTCACTCCCTCCTTCCCTCTAACTCTCCCTCCCCCTTCTCTCCCTCCTTCCCTCTATCTCTCTCTCCCCCTCTCTTCTTCCCCCCACCCTCTCTCTCTACCCCTCTCTCTCACACACCCATTCGCACATCATGTCTCACAGCCGTGCCAAATTCTTAATATCGCTTCCTCCTTCCACGCATTCCTCCCCTCCACCCCCACCACCACCACCACCCCCACCACCTGCTCTGTCACTGACGGCATCATTAGAAAGGTTGGCAAGCTGTCATGCAATCCTCTCAACCTCAGCACTTCTTTTTTTCTCACATGGATTCCTTCTCAATTCCAAGCATTTCCCCGTGGGGATGCCGGAGACTTTTTCAGTATAAAATAGCAAACACCACCTTCCCAAAATTCTGTGTTGAGATATCCTTCTTTATTTCTACCCTCTCTCTTTGTTTCTGAATTATTCTTTTTCTTCTTTCCTCACCCTTCTTGTCTATTTTCTACCTTCTTGGTCCATTCTCCTCCCGGTGTTTTTTTTCTTCCAGAAAGACTGAAAAGAAAGACGTTCTTTCTCACGTTGAAGTCGGATGCGCTGGGCCTGACTTGTCAGGCGCTTAACGGCAGCGTGACACATTGTTTGCTGTATAACAGACAACACATAGTTGCTGTCTGAGCCTTTTACGAAGAAGAAGAAGAAGAAGAAGAAGAAGAAGAAGAACAACAACAACAAGAAAAAGAAGAAGAAGAAGAAGAAGAGAAGGAGGAGAAGTAATAGAAGAAGAAGAAGAAGAAGAAGAAGAAGAAGAAGAAACACCGTTCTTGAAGTCAACATGCGGATGCCTTATTGTTGGATAAAAACAGTCGCATACACAAAATCTAGTCGCCAAAGTGCCGCCACAAATGCAGACACAGTCAGACAACCGTTCATGCATATTGAAAGTCACAAGACGACAGTCATAGTGGCATAAATGCGTGCACAAAAGCAATGATAAGTTCAGAATTCTGCAAATACTACTACTACTACTACTACTACTACTACTACTACTACTACTACTACTACTACTACTACTACTACTACTATTACTAGTACCACTACTACTACTACTACTACTACTACTACTACTACTACCAATAATAATAATCATAATAATAATAATAATAAATAATAATAATAATAACAATAATAATAATAATAGATAACAACAATATTAACAACAATAATAATAAATGGAATTTATATAGCACTATATCTTGCAGAGACAAATCAAAGCGCTTGCGCTTAACTCATTCTTACACTGTCATACATACAATCAGTGACAATTAATAGGTCCAACAACTCCAAATGTGCACGCACGCGCGCACGCGCGCGCGCGCCGCGCGCGCACACACACACACACACCACACACACACACACACACACCACACACACACACCACACACACACACACACACACCACACACACACACACACACACACACCACACACACACACACACACACACAGGTCACACCACACAGGTCACACACCCTGGCAGGGCGATAGAATCTCGGCTGTTGAAGGTAGGGAAAAGCTATGAGATAAAGCAGGAGAGGAAAATCTTAGGTTTGAAATAAATAAGTCTTGAGACTGGATTTAAAAGTGTCATAAGAAGGCTTTTGGCGAAGAGAGAGAGGGAGCTCATTCCAGATCGATGGACTAGAAATAGAGAAAGAGCGACGGCCGACTGTGGATTGGTTGAATCTAGGTATTCGTAAGGACAAGGAATCTGCAGCAGAGCGGAGGGATCGAGAAGGAGTGTACAGGTGAAGACGTTCACCGAAGAGATAGTCACACACAGTCACAAATACAGTCACACCCATAATCACATATTATTTGAAACAAAATGAAACAACAAAAGCAACAGAGACATATCCACAAAAATTGACAGTCATGTTTTACGCGTGATTCACAGACATATCCACAAAAAGAGACAGTCTTGTTTTACGCGTGATTCACAGAGGTATACGTAAGATGAGTCAGTCATGTTTTACGCATGATTCAGAGACAGATTCACAAAAATAGACAGTGATGGTTTACGTGTGATCAACAGACACATCCACAGAAAGAGAAAGTCATGTTTTACACGTGATTCACAGACACATCCACAGAAAGAGACAGTCATGTTTTACGCGTGATTCACAGACATATCCACAGAAAGAGACTGTCATGTTTTACACGTGATTCACAGACACAGCTACAAGAAGAGACAGTCATGGTTTACGCGTGATTCACAGACACAGCTACAAGAAGAGACAGTCATGGTTTACGCGTGATTCACAGACATATCCACAAGAAGAGACAGTCATGTTTTATGTGTGATTCACAGACATATCCACAAGAAGAGACAGTCATGTTTTATGTGTGATTCACAGACATATCCACAAGAAGAGACAGTCATGTTTTATGTGTGATTCACAGACATATCCACAAGAAGAGACAGTCATGTTTTATGTGTGATTCA
>CM054147.1:49955071-49957571 GCA_028751875.1 Rapana venosa
GCTTGTTTCAGCTTCAGCTGTGAGCAAATCTTTCTCCCATCGTACTCTTTTCTCTGACAATCACTTACCCCTTCTAACTGACTACTAACGCATGATATCATTACTTTTTGATGACCCGTTCATTTTTTCATGCTTAATTTAAGTATTGACTTTTTTCCATCTCCAAACGTTTCATGATCAAATAAAGTATTGATTTTTTTCATCTCCAAATTTCATGTTCAAATAAAGTATTGATTTTTTTCATCTCCAAACGCTTCATGTTCAAATTAAGTATTGATTTTTTTCATCTCAAAACACTTCATGTTCAAATTAAGTATTGATTTTTTTCATCTCAAAACACTTCATGTTCAAATTAAGTATTGATTTTTTTCATCTCAAAACACTTCATGTTCAAATTAAGTATCGATTTTTTTCATCTCAAAACACTTCATGTTCAAATTAAGTATCGATTTTTTTCATCTCAAAACACTTCATGTTCAAATTAAGTATTGATTTTTTTCCAACGCAAAACGCTTTGATCATTTTTCCCAAGAACTTTTTTCTTTTCGTATCCAAACGATGTGATCAGTTTTTCAAAGGTACGTTCATCTGTCCATTTCCAGATTATGTGATCAATTTTCCGAAGATCTGTTCATTTTTCCAATCGTTAGTATCACTTTTTCAATGATCTCTTCATATGCCAGTATCCAAACGATAGAATCACTTTTCCAATGATAACATTCATAAAGTCCACGCCAAAACGGCATGATCATTTGTTTGTTTCCCGTATCCAAACGATATGACATTTTTTTCCAAAGATTGTATCACCTTTTGGCATCCAAACGATGTAATCATTTTTCTAGTGATTTACTCATTTGTCCATGTCTAAACGATATGATCACCTGTCCAATGATATGTCTAGTTGTTCTTGTCCAAATATGTGTTTATTCTCTATGTCTAGACAACACGGGGGACGGGATAGCTCAGTGGTCGGAGCACTCGCTTTCCCCCAGCCAAGTTAAGCAGCGTCGAGCGTGGTTACCACTTAGATGGGTGACCGTTTGCACGCCTTGGCTTCAGTACAGTGTCCCCAGTTCACCCAGCTGTAAATGGGTACCTGTCCTCTTTAGGGTCAAGGATGGTAAAGCAGCGAGGGAGAGGAGATGGGCGCCGCCCTCAATATGCTGGCCCCTAGAGAAGTGGGGTCTCTGATACCTCGCTCCCCTACGACCTTATAAGTTACGGGACAGCTTTGCCTTTACCTTTAAACAACATGATCCCTTTTCCTATTATATGTTTATTTTTTTCATATCCAAAAAATTTGGTCACTTTTTAATGTGTTCATTTGTCAATGTCTAAATGATAGGATCACTTTTCCAACGATCGGTCCACTCTCCCATGTCCAAACTTCATCGAACGCTCTGACAGCAACTATTGTTGTCTGTTATTTGAGCAAAAAAATGTGTCACGCTGCCGTTAAGCGCCTGACTAGTCAGGCCCAGCACATCCGACGTCGGCATGCGAGAGAATTATCATTTCTTACATCTTTCTGGGGGGGGGGGGGGGGGGGGGGGGAGGACAGAGGAACTGACCAAACATGCAGAAATAGACAAAAAGGTGGTCGAAGGAAGAAAAGGAACAAGGCAGAAACAATGAGAGTGATAGAAAAGAGGAAATTTCAAACACGGAAATTTCCAGAAGGTGGGGATGCTATTTCTACTGACTGGCACCTGGCATCCCCACAGGGGACCGTGTCAAAAAGATAGGGCAGCATTAATTCCTATTATCTGAGCATGTTTTCTTGTCAAACGATGATGATTCTTTTTCCAATATTCTGTTCATTTTTTCCTTGTCGACAGGATCGAATCACTTCTCCAGTGATCGGTCCTCTTTTCCAACTGTGAATCAGGTGATCACGTTTCCATAATCATCTGGAAGAAACATTGTTGAGTGTGTGTCTTTGATATTGAGCATATTGTCTCCGACAACAACCTGGAAATCACATCTGTGACTTGCGTTAATAGGATATTGATTGCCCACAGCCCAGAGTGTGTGTGTGCATCAATTGGGCATACTTCGACATTGAAAGAGAGAGGGAGAGGGAGAAGAGGGAGAGGGAGGGAGGGAGAGTGAGAGAGAGAGAGGGGGGAGAGAGAGAGGGAGGGAGAGAGAGAGAGGGATGGAGAGAGAGAGAGAGGAGAGAGAGGGAAAGAGAGATTTAAGAAAAATGATTTTATTCTTTTATATCGAGGACAATGAAATAAGCACTAATGTGCTTTTTACATCCAGTCCCCGTCTATATGCCGTTCTGTAAATTCTGTCATCTGTTCCCACCGACACACAGTGGCCTACTCATCCGAAAAGCGGAACAGGATTTAACGGGTGCGCGGGATGTCTGCGTGCGTTTGCACAAGGGGCCTCGGTTTATAGTCTCATCCGAAGGACTGTTGGGGAGAGTGGAGTCTGCACTGATGTTAGCTCCAGGGGAAAATATCCCCTTGAACGGGAATCGAACCCGGGT
>CM054147.1:49960071-49965767 GCA_028751875.1 Rapana venosa
AGAGAGAGAGAGAGAGACAGACAGACAGACAGACAGACAGACAGACAGACAGAAACAGACAGATAGACAAGCACAAAGAGAGAAAGGGAGAGTGTGTGTGTGAGAGAGAGAGACAGAGAAAGAGAGAGAGGGAGGGAGAGAGAGAGAGAGGGAGGGAGGGAGAGAGAGAGAGGGAGGGAGAAAGAAAGAGAGAGAAGGGGGGGTGTCAGAGAGAGAGAGAGAGAGAGAGAGAGAGAGAGAGAGAGAGAGAGAGAAGGCTAGAGAGAGGGAGGTAGATACAGACAGACAGACATAGATAGACAAAGAAAGAGACAGACAGACAGACACTGAGAAACACATACATACAGAGAGGTGGGGGAAGACAGACAGACAGAAAGACAGACAGACAGACAGACATACGCACAGACAGACACAGAGAGAAAGAGAGACAGAACCGCGATTACTACTTTTTCGTACAAAACCCACGATCAG
This sequence comes from Rapana venosa, assembly GCA_028751875.1. Taxonomy (NCBI): domain Eukaryota; kingdom Metazoa; phylum Mollusca; class Gastropoda; order Neogastropoda; family Muricidae; genus Rapana; species Rapana venosa. The sequence goes on from CM054147.1 coordinate 49,960,543, forward strand.
TTGAGATGGATGTTTACATTGTCAATATGGCAGCACACAGTTTAAATTCCGCCATCTATTTGAACAAGCTGTTTTTCTTCCGCCAAGTGACTGCCTGTGCACATAGCGGGAAGCCATATTGCCAACACACGCACTGGCAGGGCTGCAGCGATTGTAATTGGTTAGTCCGTTATTTTCTTTCCCGAAGAAAATGGCCTATACGGAAAAACGTTTTTTTCGGAAACTTTGCTCAATTTCTCCAAACCCTCTCGTCATTGTTCTGTTTCTCCTCTATGGCGTCCATCTGTCTGTCTATCTGTCTGTGTATCTGTATTTGTCCTCTCTCTCCCTCTCTCTTTGTCTCCTCCTTTTCCTCTATCCCTCTCAATCTTTCTCTATCTATCTATCTATCAGTCTATCTACCTATCTCTCTCTCTATATATATATCTTTATCTCTATCTATCTATCTATCTATATATATATCTGTCACTCTATCTATCTATGTGTATAAATCTCTCTATCTACTCTATCTCTCTATCTTTCTATCTCTCTCTATCTGTCTATCTCTCTATCTATCTCTCTTTATCTATATATCTATCTATCTATCTATGTATATCTCTCTACCTGTCTATCATCTATCTATCTCTCTATCTCTCTATCTATCTATCCATCCATCTCACCCACAACCACAACATTACACACGCATGCTCTCTCTGTACCTATGTCTCTGTCTCTCTCTTCTTTCTCTCTCTGTTTCTATCTCTCTGTGTCTCTCTCTCCCCGCACACACATACACACACACACACACACACACACACACACACGCGCGCGCGCGCGCTCGACACATTACTCTCTAGGCCTCACAAAACATTGAGGAGGTAGGGAGAGAGATACACAGAGAGGTACAGACAGACAAACAGACAGGGACAGCTAGAGAGAGAAATCGAGACAGTCAAAACAGACTGTGTCACAGATGCCCCTAAGTACGTACACACTCATAGTTTTGACTACAGCTAGGCAAACAGTGATCGACACAGACACTCAGAGACACAGACACACGAACACCTCATAAAAAGGACCATTTGGGATCGAATCAATTTTTCTCAGTGTTCCAACTGTCTGAATATCCAACTTGAGAACACCCTTACCCCTCTCCAAATGTCTTACCCTTCAACCCTTTCTTCCCCCTCCCCCCCTCCCCCCCCCCCCACCACTTCCTTTTGCCACCACTAAGAGAGGAATGTCAGGAAAAAATGAGAGCCGACCTCAAAGAGTCAGGTCTCTGATGATAACAGACATGGAGTGAGCTTTGCAATTACAGAGAGAGAGAGGGGGGGGGAGGAAGAGTGAAAGAGAGAGAGGGAGGGAGGGAGAGAGAGGGAGGGGGGAGGGAGAGAGAGGGGGATAGAGGGAGAGACAAAGAGAGGCAGGGAAAAAGAGAGAGAGGAGGGGGGAGAGAGAGAGAATAGAGGAGAGAGAGACAGAGACAAAGAGACAGACAGACAGAGGCAGAGAGATAGAGAAGGTGGGATAGAGAGAGAGAGGCAGGGAGAGAGAGGTGGAGAGAGAGAAATAGAGAGAGAGAGGGAAGAGAGAGGGAGGGAGAAGAGAGAGAGAGAGGGGGGGGGGAAGGAGAGGGAGATAGAGAGAGAGGGTGAGAGAGAGTACTAATTTCTTTATTTACTTATTCCATTTTTTATATTAAGGATAATACAGTTAGCACCGGTGTGCTTCTTTTTCTTTTCTTCTACATCCAGATTCTGTGTACATGCGGCTGTGTAAATTATCATCCGTTCCCACTGGCGCACAATAACGTTTGTCACCCGTGAGGATGCCGGGAACCTGTCTGTACAAATAGCATCCCCACCTTCTGTGCTAGGAACTCCCTCTTTTCTATCCTTCTCTTTGTTTCTGCCATGTTTCCATTCCTTCTAAGTCCATTCTCCTGCCTTTCTCTACCAGAAAGACTTAGAAGATAACAATCCCATGCGAAAATTGGATACGTTGGGACTGGTTTGTCAGGCGCTTAAAACAGTAAGGTAAAAGTGTCCCATAACCTATAGGGAGCGAGGCATCAGAAACCTCAACTTCTCCAGGGACCAGCATATTGAGGGTGGCGCCCATCTCCTCTCCCTCGCTGCTTTACCTTCTTTGACCCTAAAGAGGGCAGGTACCCATTTACAGCTGGGTGAACTGTACTGAAGCCAAGGCGCGCAAACGGTCACCCATCCAAGTGGTAACCACGCTCGATGCAGCTTAACCTTGGCTGGGGGAAAGCGAGTGCTCTGACCACTGAGCTATCCCGCCCCCGTGCAATAGCGCAACGCATTTTCGCTCATATGGCAGACAACAATAGTTGCTGTCTGAGAGTTCGACACAGAAATAATACGGTTCAAAGTGGTTGATCATCTTTAGGAAGTTTTGGACAAGAAAATGATTCATTAACAGCACACACACATGCCTTAATTGTCTGTTTCTTCTTTCAAATATTTTCACAGCGTTAAGGCCTGGTGCCTTTGATATCGACACTACTTTCTGTGAAAGCATCCCTGGAAATGTCGTCTGTGATTTTGCGTTAATGGGAGTTTGATTGCCCCGAGCATTAGCATGTTTATCTGTGCACACTCGTTTCTTCATGCAGAGAAAGAGGGAGAGAGAGAGAGAGGGGAGAGAGAGAGAGAGAGAGAGAGAGAGAGAGAGAGAGAGAGAGAGAGAGAGGCTCTCTCTTTCTCACACACACAAACACACACGCAAACACAACAAACACACTAAATAATGGATATAAAAAAGCACATAAGTGCTTATTCCATTATCCTAGATGGGGACGGGATAGCCTAGTGGTCAGAACATTGCGCTCGGAATCTGACGACCCGGGTTCGATTCCCGTTCAATGGGATATTTTCCCCTGGAGTTAACATCAGTGCAGACTCAACTTTCCCCCCTAAAGTCCTCCGGATGAGACTATAAACCGAGGCCCCGTGTGCGAACGCACGCAAAACATTTTGCGCACATGTTAAATCCTGTTCCGCTTTGAGTAGGCCCTTGTGTGCCGGTGGAAACAGATGACAGAATTTACAAAACCGCATACACACGAGGACTAGATGTAAAAAAACACATACGTGCTTATTCCATGATCCTCGATATTAAAGAATATAATATTAATAGAAATAATAATAATAATAATAATAATTAAAAAAAAATAATAATAATAATAAAGATGATGATGATGATGATGATAATAATAATAGACACACAGACTTACACACAGACACACATAGACAGAGACACAGACAGAGAGACAGAGACAGGAAGAGACAGAGAGCTGCGGTTATGATGTTCTTGTTCACGAAAACCCGTGGTCAGATAGATGTAGATGAAGTTGACAGTGTCAACATTGGGGGAGCAGTTCAAACCCCGCCATTTGTTTGAACAAGCTGTTCATCCTCAGCCGAGTGACTCCCTGTGTACACAGCGGCAAGCCGTATCACCAACACGGGCACTGGCAGGGCTGCAACGATCGCCTGTAAACATAATCCCCGTGAGTTTATTGGCTGCGAAATGATACGAATACAGAAACAGTATTTACTCATATTATTCTGTCTGTCTGTTTGTCTGTCTGTCTGTCTGTCTGTCTGTCTGTCTGTCTGTCTGTCTGTCTGTCTTCCTTCCTTTCTTTCTTTCTGTTTGTCTGTCTGTCTGTTTATCTTTCTGTTTGTCTCTTTCTTTTCTTCCTTCCTTCCGTTCTTTACTTCTTCTTTTCTTTCTTTCTTTCTTTTCTCCCTTTCTTTCTTTCTTTCTTCCTTCCTTCCTTTCTTTCTTTCTTTCTTTCTGTTTGTCTGTCTGTTTGTCTTTCTGTCTCTCCTTTCTTTTCTTTTCTTTCTTTCTTTCTTTATTTCTTCCATTCATTCTTTCTTCCTTCCTTCCTGCCTGCCTGCCTTCTTTCTTTTTACTTTTTTTCCTGTCTTCCTTCCTCCCTTCCTTCCTTTCTTTCATTCTTTCTGACTTTCTTTATTTCTTCCTTCCTTCCTTTCTTTGTTCCTTCCTTTTTTCTTTCTTTTTCTGTCTTTCTTTCTCTTTCTTTCTCTTTTTTCTTTCTTTTTGTTTCTTTCTTTCTGTTTTAAACCATTTCTCTTTTTTTTCAAGTATTTGTATCTCTGTCTGTGTGTGTGTGTTTGTCTCTCTCCAAGCGCAAATTCGCGCACGTGGCTCACGGCTTCAAATTGAGTAAGTATAGCAGAAACAGTTACGGAAACTGCAAAAAAAAAAAAAAGGTTGAAGTTGGGATAAATTCCATAAAAGATTGCTAAACTAGATTAAGAAATGCCTCTCGCCAACTTTGCGATTTAAAAAAACTCCTTTAAGTTGTGTCTGTTGCAGTGGCAAAGGTGTTTGTTTTGCACATGCTCTTTCTCTCTCTCTGTCTGTCTGTCTGTCTCTCTCCCTCTCTTATATATATATATATTATATATATATATATATATCCCTCCTATTTCTCTCTCTCTCCCTCTCTCTCCCTTCTCCCTCCCTCTCCTCCCTCCTCTCTCTCCCTCTCGTCTGTCTGTCTGTCTCTGTCTCTCTCTCTCTCTCTCTCTCTCTCCCTCTCTCTCCTCTCCCTCCTCCTTCTCTCTCCTCTCTCTCTCTCTCTCTCTCTCCCTCTTCCCTCTCTCCTCTCCTCCCTCTCCCCCTCCTCTTTCTCTTCTCTCTCCATCTCTCTATCCTCTCTCCCTCCCTCTCCCTCCCTCTCCCTCCCTCCTCTCTCTCTCCCCCTATTTCTCTCTACCTTCTCACTCCCTCTCCCTCTCCTCCCTCTCTCTCTCTCCCTCTCCTCTCCCTTCTCTCCCTCCCTCTCCCCCCTCCCTCCTCTCTCTCCCTCTCTCCTCTCTCTCCCTCTCTCTCCCCTCTCTCCTTCTCCCTCCCTCTCCCCCCCTCCTCTTTCTCTCTCCATCCTCTCTCTCTCCTCCCTCCCCCCCTTCTCCCTCCCTCCTCCTTCTCTCTCTCTCTCCTCTCTCTCTCTCTCCTCTCTCCCTCCCTCTCCCTCCCTCCTCCTTCTCTCTCTCTCTCCATCTCTCTCTCTCTCCTCTCTCCCTCCCTCTCCCTCCCTCCTCCTTCCCCTCTCCCTCCCTCCCTCCTCTCTCTCTCTCCCTCTTTCTCTCTCTCTCTTCCCTCCTCTCTTCTCTCTTCCTTCTCCCTCCCTCTCCCTCCTCCTCTTTTCTCTCTCTCTCCTCTCTCTCTCTTCTCTTCCTCTT
>CM054147.1:49966267-49991132 GCA_028751875.1 Rapana venosa
GCCTGAGGGGGTGGCCATAACCCGGCTGTTTACGGGGGTAGTATCCTTTCCGATTCTTGATGTTCTTTTGACAAGCACCACCCCACTGTAGCTTGTCCCCCCCCCGCTATATGACAAAAACCCCGTATATGGTTTCCCCGTGTCTTTCCATCTGACCTCACGAGCTTTTGATATCTACTTCATTTTTATTTTTTTATACTTTTTTTTTTATTCTTTATATCGGTAAAATGGAATAAGCACTTATGGCTTTTTCTTATCCCCGTGTGTAGCGGTTTTGTAAACTTGCATCTTTCCCACCCTCACACAATGGCCTGCTTTTACAAAAGCGGACAGGAGTTTAAGTGGTGCAAGAGTTCTGCGTTTTTGGGACAGGGGACCTCGGTTTATGTCCGCCAAAGGACTTTTGGGAGGGGGAGTCTGACTGATGCAAATCCAGAAAAATACCCCCCTTGAACGGGAATCAAACCCGGTCGTCATTGCAGCGCAATTTTCTGACCATAGCCCCCCGTCTCCCATCGGGGATAAAAATAAACATTATGTGTTTTTTTTATATCCATTTTAGGTTTTTGTTGTGTTTGTGTTTGTGTGTGTGAGAAAAGGAGCATCTCTCTCCCCTTCTCCTCTTCCCCTTCCTCCCCTCCTCTTTTTCCCCTTCTCTCTCTTCTCTCTCTCTCTCCTCTCTCTCTCTTCTCTCCTCTTCTCTCTTTCTCTGCAAAAAAAAGAGTTACGATAACATCAAAATCCCGGGGGCAATAAAACTCCTATTAACGCAAATAAAAGACGCCATTTCCAGGGTGCTTTCCAAGAAAAATACTGTCGATAAAAAAGGAAACCCCCTTTACCCCTGTAAAAAAAATTTAAAGAAGAAAAAGAAAATTTAAGGCATTTGTGGCTGTTAATAATATTTCTTTCCAAAATCCCAAAAGATACAACCACTTTGAACCGAAAATTTACTTCGTGTCAAACGTTCAGGCAGCAACTAGGGTTTTGTCTGTCAATACTAAAATGCTTGCGCTACTGCAGCAAAGGGGACAGCTTTTGGTCGGACACCCCTTTTCCCCCCCACCAAGGGAAAAAGAAGCTCGAGGTGGTTACCATTGGGAGGGGTGCCCGTTTCCCCCTTGGCTTCAGTACATTTCCCCCCAAGTTCCCCACTGAAATTGTACCCTTTTGGGTCAGGGAAGGTAAAGCAGCGGGGGAGGGGAGAGGGGGCCCGCCCTCAATATGCGGGCCCCCTTGAGAATTGAGGTCTTGACGCCTCGCCCCCTACGCCACATGGGGTTATGGGACCTTTACCTTTACCTTATTTTTTTAAATTAAGCGCCTGACAATCCACCCAAAGCGTGTCCAATCTTAGAGGGGATTGTTATATTTTAATGTTTTGGTAGAGAAAGCAGGAGAAGATTAGAAACAGAAAATGGGTACAAAGGAGGGGAACAGAAGGAAGGAAAAAGGGAGAAACAAAAAGAAGGATGAAAAGGGTGGAGTTCCCAGCCTGAATTTTAAAGGGGGAGCTCTTTATACTGACTGATCCCGGATCCCCACGCGGGGGCAACCTGTGGGCATGACTTTAAACCCTCACACGTGTGCTTAAACACAGATGAAAACAGACCCCCGAAAACCAAGAAAGTTAACCCTTTTTATTTCATTTTTTTCGTGAAATTCGGGCTGATTTCCCCCCGGGGATGCACCCCCCACAAGACAGCGCCCCCCATTTTTTTCTTTTTTATTTTTCCCGTCGAACATATTTTTTTCCCATCAGAGTGGCTTTTTCTACATAAATTTTTTTAGGAAACTCTCTTTTTGCCGTGGGGTTTTTTTACGTGCCTAAAAATTATGTCAACACACGGGACCCTTTGGTTTTTCGTCTCATCCGAAAGACTAGCGCCAACCCCCACCATGATCTAATGGGGGGGAAAAAATTTCGGGGCCAAACGGGATACAGTCACCGCCACTTCTTTTCCCGGGGCTTTTCGCTTTCGAGGAGGGGCGTTACCTCTAGACCACCGACCACCTCAAACCCTCCAAAACAAACCGTCAAAACTGCCAAAGTGAAACCCACCCCTTTAAAATTTACCCCGGGGAAAACCTTGACTCTGAACCGTTCCGGACTCTCATTTCTTTTTTCAATTTTCCCCTCGTATATGGCGATAGTTTCGGGTGAGACTAAAATGGGCTCCGTGAGGAACCACGCAGAAATCTTTCACACACGTTTTTAAACCCGTTCCGCTTATCAAAAGTAGACCATTGTGGTCAATGGGAGCAATGACATAATTTACAAAACCCCATATACACCGGGGGTGGATGTAAAAAAAGCACAAAATGCTTTTTTCACCCTCGATATAAACAATAAAAAAAAAAATAAAAATAAAAATAAATAAAATAAACAACATAAAAAAAAAAAATAAAAAAATAAACAAAGCAACGTTGATTCATGAAATGATTTCGGCATTTTAAAAACACAATTCACTCAGTTCAGAACAAGATTATTTTATCTAAATAGAAATGGGGGGGGGGGAAAGGGAGGGGGGGGGGGGGAAAGGGGGGGAAAAGGGGGGGAAGGTGGGGGGGGGGAGGGGGGGGGAGGGAAGGTGGAGGGGGAGAAAGGGGGGAGGGGGGAGGGGAAAGGGGGTGGGGGGGGAGAGAAAGGGGAGGGGGGGGGGAAAGGGGGGGGGGGGAGAGAAAGGGGGGGGGAGGGGGGGGGGGGGAAAGGGAAGGGGGAGGGGGAGGGGAATGGGGGGGGAGGGGAAGGGGGGGGGGGGAGGGGGGGGAAGGGGGGGGGAGGGGGGGGGGGGGGAAAAAGGGGGGAGGGGGGGGGGAAAGGGGGGAGGGGGGAGAAAAAGGGGGGGGGGGGGGGAAGGGGGAAGGGGGGGGGGGAGAAAAGGGGGGGGGGGGGGGAAGGGGGGGGAGGGGGGGGAGGGAAAGGGGGAGGGGGGAGGAAAGGGGGGGGGGGGGGGGGAAGGGGGGGGGGGGAAATGGGGGGAATTGTTTTTTGGGGGGGGGGTTGGGGGGGGAAGGGGGGGGGGGGGTAGGGGGGGGGGTGTGTTGGGGGGGGGGGGGAAGGGGGGGGTGGGGTGGGGAGGGTTGGGGGGGGGGGGGTGGGGGGGTTGGGGGGGGGGGGGGTTTTGGGGGGGGGGTTCGTTTTGGCTTTTGGAGGGGGAGGGGGGGGGGGGGGGGGAAAATTTTTGGGGTGGGGGGGATTTTTTTTGGGGGGGGGGGGGGGTTTTTTTTTTTTTTTTGGGGGGGGGGTTTTTTTGCCCCTTTTTTGGGGGGGGGGGTGCCCCTTTTTTTCCGTTTTTTTTTGGGGGGGTTTTGGGGGGGGGTTTTTTTTTTCTTGGTGTCCTTTTTTCTTTTCTTTCTTTTTTTTTATTTTTTTTTTTCTGTTTTTTTTTTTTTTTTTTCCCTTTAGGTGCGGTCTTTTTGGCTTTCCCTTTTTTTTTCCCTTTGGTTTTTGGGTGGGGAGGGGTTTTTAGGGCGGGGGGGGGGTTTGGTGGGGGCTTACCCCGGTTTCCTTTTTTTAAAATTAGATATGCGCATTTCACAGAAATTTTTCCAGCCCAGGGTCGCATTTTTCCATCTTTTTTGCCCCGCCCTCCCCCCGAAAACCCCACTTAAGAAATTGTAAAGAAAAAGGGAAGTTCAAAAAAAATTTATACGAAAAGTTATTTTGTTTTTTTTTAACCAGATTTTTTTTTTTTTTTAAAAGAAATTCTAATTAAATTAGTTTCTCCCTTTGTATTTGTGCATAAATTTATTTGAAAAAATTTTCTTCTCCTTCGTTGTTTGTCTATGTTTGGTCCGCCTCTACTGCTTTCGTATTTCTTTCGGGTTTTTGTTTTCCTTTTGTCTGTATGCTAATGTACTACCCCCTCCCCACTCTCATCGATCTGTTGGCTGTTTTATTTTTATGTTGTCTGCTGTCGTCTTGTTGTCGTTGTACTCTCTCTCTCGCTCCTTCGTCTCTGTCTGTCTCTCCCTCCCTCCTCTCCCCCCCCCCCCCCCTTTCTCCCCCTCCCCTTTCTCTTTCCCCCCTCCCCCCCTCTCTCTTCTGATTGCGAAGTCATCCATGTCTTTCAATCAAAAACGGGCTCTTTGTGGGCTTTCATTTTACCCCCCTGACTTCCTCTTTTAGTGGTAAAAAAGCGAGGTGGGGGGGGGGAGGGGTCGAAGGGTAAACATTTGGAGGGGGGTGGGGTTTTTCAAGTTGGAGATTCAAAAGTTTGGGGCATGAGAAAAATATTCGACCCCAAAAGGTCCTTTTTTTCTGTTTTTGTTCGTGTGTCGTGTTTGAGTGGCGATCGATCCCTTTTGCCCACTTTGTCAAAAAATATGGTGTGTCCCTACTTAGGCATCTGTAACACAGTCGTTTTGATGTCTCTATTTTCCTCATCTGTCTTTGTCTTTTTTTAGTCTTTTAAAAAAACCCCCCCCTTTCTCTCTCTCCTCCTTCCTCTCTCCTCCCTCTCTCTTTCCCCCTCTTCTCTCTCCTCTCTTTTCCCCTCTCTTTCTCTCCTTCCCCCCCGTGTTTTGTGAGGGGGGGAAGTAATGTTCGGGAAATTGGGGGTGTGTGTGTGTGTGTGTTGTGTTGTGTGTTGTGTGGTGTTGTTGGTGGTGTGTTGGTGTGTCGGGGAGAGGGAACCCCCAAAAAAAAAAACAGAGAGAAAAGAAAGAGAGACAGAGACATAGGTACAGAGAGAGCATGCTGGTAAGTTGTGGTTGTGGGTGAGATGGATGGGGTAGATAGATAAAGATAGAGAATAGATAAGATAGACAAGAGAAGATATAATAATAGATAATAGATAATAAAAAGAGATAGATAGAGAATAATAGGAATAGATAGAGAATAGATGATAAAAGATAAAGGAGATAATAGAGAGATAGAGAATTAAAGATAAAAGAGAATAGAAAGATAGAGAATAGAGTAGATGGGGATTTAACACATAGATAGATAGATGACGATATATTATGATAGATGATAGATAGAGATAAAAATTAATAAAGAGAGAGATAGGGAGATAACTATAAATAGATGATAGATGATAGATAATGATAGAAAAATAGATAAAGAATAGACTGATAGATAGATAATAGAAAAGATTGGAGGGATAGAGAAAAAGGGAGACAAAAAGGAGGAGAGAGAGGACTACAGTTACACAGAAAGAAGAAGACAACGACAGACGATGAAAGATAAGGGGGAAACAAAAATGACGAGAGGGTTTAAAAATTTAGCAAGTTTCCGAAAACAATTTTTTTCCCTATACCATTTTTTTCGAAAGAAAATAACGGATAACCAATACAAAGCTGCGCCCTCCATGCGTGTGTTGGCAATATGGCTTCCCGTTAAAGCAAGAGTCATTGGGGGGAAGAAAAACGCTTTTCAAAATAGATGCGGAAATTAAAAAGGTGCTCCTATTGACAATGTAAAATATCTAAATGAAAACGGGGTTTTGTAGAAAATGTATAATCGCGGTTTTGTCTCTCTTTCTCTTGTTTGTCTATCTGGCATATGTTGTCGTCTTGTCTTCTTTTCCCCCACCTCTCTATCTCTGTTTGTGTGTTTTTCATGTCTGTTGTCTGTCTCTTTCTTTGTCTTTTTTGTCTGTCTTCTTTTCTACCCCCTCTCCTGCTTTCTCTCTCCTTCCTCTCCTTCTCTCTCTCACACCCCCCCTTCCTCCTTTTTTCCTCCCCTCCTCTCCTCCCCTCCCCTCTCTCTCTCTCCTCCCTCCCTCTCTCTCTTTCTCTGTCTCTCTCTCTCTCTCACACACACACTCTCCCTTTCTCTCTTTTGTGCTTTGTCTATCTGTCTGTTTCTGTCTGTCTGTCTGTCTGTCTGTCTGTCTGTCTGTCTGTCTGTCTGTCTGTCTGTCTGTCTGTCTGTATGTCTGTCTGTCTGTCTGTCTCTCTCTCTCTCTCTCTCTCTCTCTCTCTCCTCTCTCTCTCTTCTACTCTCTCTCTCATCTCTCTCTCTCTCTCCCCCCCCCCCCCCCTCATTTAAAAAAAAACAAAGCGGGGAATATTGACACTGGTGTGTGTGTGTGTGTGTGTGTGTGTTGTGTGTGTGTGTGTGTGTTTGTGTGTGTGGTGTGTGGTGTGTGTGCGTGCGTGCGTGCGTGTGTGTGTGCGTGCGTGCGGCGTGCGTGCGTGTGTTGTGTAATGTGCGTGCTCGCGCAAGCTTGCGAAAAAACAGTTAATGTATGATAAACAATTAATGCATTCGGTTGAATGTAGTTATTGTGGATTCCTTTTCCTCTTTCGGTTTTCATTATTTCCTTGTTGCAAAAAAACATATTGCTTAAATTGTGTTCATACTATGCTCCTTGCCAAAAAGACTGTATTGTTAATGGCAATAAATTACTTTCAGTGTTCAGTGTTCTCCCCGTCTCTCTCTGCCATCCTTCCCCCTTTCTACCTCCCTCTGACTCACTCACTACATCCCCCTCTCCCTCTTTCTCTCCTTGTGTTCTGTCTGTCTGTCTGTCTGTTTGCGTATGTCTGTCCGTCTGTCTCTCTCCCACTCTCTCCACCATCTCTCCCCTCTATCTTACTTTTTCTCTCGCCCTCTCTCTCACTCCTTATCGCTTTCTCCTTCTCTCTGTCTCTCTGTCTCTGTCTCTGTCTCTCTTCCGAATTTTCTCTTCCTTTCCCCTCTCTGGCTGTCTGTCTGTCTGTCTGTCTTTCTGTCTGTCTGTCTCTCTCTCTATCTCTCTCTTCTCTCTCTCTCTCTCTCTCCTCTCTCTCTCTCTCTCTCTCTCTCTCTCTCTCTCTCTCCTCTCTCTCTCTCTCTCTCTTCTCTCTCTCTGTGAATCTAATTTCATGCTCGACACTCTGTGCCACAGATGCCACTACCTTCAGATCATAATAGAATAAAGTCGGACTCAATAGAATACATCACAGTACAGTACACAATACAAAAATACAACAAACAATACGTCATTACAGGTCACAGGGTGCAATACTTAGTCATTCAGTACCAAAAAAAATTCTACTTCTTATAGCATGTATAACTGGCCGTCAGCGCCTGGGCTTTATCACAGCTCTTGATTAAACCATTGACGCTGGGGGCAACAGCAAAGTGAGAGGCTGTATGACCAGTGGCTTTTCCACTCATGGAATTCCACTTTACAGCTTAGTCTTAAGTGATCGACGATGACTCTCTGACTAGGAGGCTTGACTCGCACAGTCCTTATGTGCTGCAGCCCTGGGGGCATAGTTGCCTTTGGAGAACATCTCCAACGCTGACTGTCCTTATGCCCACTTGGCCGAGAGAGTGGGGATGTACTGTGGGCAAGGCATCTCCACTATAATCAAATTTCTGCCCAATTTCCGAAACAGCAGCTGCCTCGTCTGCTGTTTTGGAGGTCATCGTCGAAAACGACGGACTAACATACAACTGAAGTTAGGAAAATAATTATCGTCATAACAACATACTTCATAATAGGTTTGTTGTCAATGTATGCATCAGGACGGGATAGCTCAGTGGTCGGAGCACTCGCTTTCCCCCAGCTAAGGTTAAGCAGCAGCGAGCGTGGTTACCACTTGGATGGGTGACCGTTTTTGCGCCTTGGCTTAAGTACAGTCCCCCCAATTCACCCAGTGTGAATGGGTATCTGCTTCTCCCCCTTTCTCACCCCTCTCTCCCCCTCTCCACCTCTCTCTCTTTATCTCTCTCCCTCCCCTCTCTCTCCCATCCCTCTCTCTCTCTCCCTCCCTCCATCTCCCTCTCTCTTTCAATGTCGAATGTATTGAGGACGATGCACACACACACACACACCACACACACACACACACACACACACACACACACACACACACACACACACAACACACACTCACACACTCTGGGCTGTGGGCAATCAATATCCTTTTAACGCAAGTCACAGATGTGATTTCCAGGTTGTTGTCGGAGACAATATGCTCAATATTAAAGGCACACACTCACAATGTTTCTTCCAGATGACTATAGAAACGCGATCACCTGATTCACAGTTGGAAAAGAGGACCGATCACTGGAGAAGTGATTCGATCCTGTCAACAAGGAAACATGAACAGAACATTGGAAAAAGAATCATCATCGTTTGACAAGTAAACCTGTTCAGATTATAGGAAATGCGGTCCTATCTTTTTGACACGGTCCCCTGTGGGGATGCCGGGTGCCTGTCAGTAGAAATAGCATCCCCACCTTCTGGAAATTTCCGTGCTTGAAATTTCCTCTTTTCTATCGCTCTCATTGTTTCTGCCTTGTTCCTTTTCTTCCTTCAACCACTTTTTGTCTATTTTCTGCATGTTTGATCAGTTCTTCTGTCTTTCTCCCCCAGAAAGATGTAAGAAATGACAATTCTCTCGCATGCCGAAGTCGGATGTGCTGGGCCTGACTTGTCAGGCGCTTAACGGCAGCGTGACGCTTATTTTGCTCAAATAACCTGACAACAATTGTTGATGTCAGAGCGTTTGATGAAGTTTGGACATGGGAGAGTGGACCGATCGTTGGAAAAGTGATCCTATCGTTTAGACATTGACAAATGATCATATTAAAAAGTGACCAAATCGTTTGAATATGAAAAAAATGAACATATTATTGGAAAAGGGATCATGTTGTTTAAAGGTAAAGGCAAAGGTGTCCCATAACCTATAAGGTCGTGGGGAGCGAGGTATCAGAGACCCCACTTCTCAAGGTGCCAGCATATTGAGGGCAGCTCCTATCTCCTCGCCCTCGCTGCTTTACCATCCTTGACCCTAAAGAGGGCAGGTACCCATTTTCAGCTGGGTGAACTGGGGGAACTGTATTGAAGCCAAGGCGCGCAAACGGTCACCCATTCAAGTGGTAACCACGCTCGATGCTGCTTAACTTGGCTGGGGGAAAGCGAGTGCTCCGACCACTGAGCTATCCCGTCCCCGTGTTGTTTAGACATGGAAAATAAACACATATTAAAAAAAAAATGTATATTGATTTTATACCACTATAAGTCACGAGATTCCTCTGCGTGAAATTCGGGCTGCTCTTCCCGGGGAGAGCATGTCGCCACAAGAGCAGCGTCACCCTTTTTTTATTGTTGTCTGCAACTGTATTTGTTTCCCTATCAGTGGTTTTATTCTAAGAATTTTGCCAGGGACAACTCTCTTGTTGCCGTGGGTTCTTTTAAGTGCGCTGAATAATTGTGTGTAACACATGGGACCTCGGTTTATCGTCTTATCCGAAAGACTAGCGCCCAGACCACCACTCATGATCTAATGGATGGGGAAAAGTTTCGGGCCCAAACGAGTTTCGAACCTTCGCACACTTTCGAACAGAACTTTTCGCTTTCTAGACTATTTGGACATGAACAACTGAACATATCATTGAAAAACTGAGCATATCGTTTAGACATGGACAAATGAGATCACTGGAAAAAATATTACATCGTTTGGATATCGAAAGGTGATAAAGCTTTGGGGGAAAAGGTCAGATCGGTTCGATGCGGAAAAATGAACAAATCATTAAAAAATGATCATGCCGTTTTGACGTGACTTAATGAATAGATAATTGGAAAGTGATTCTATTGTTTGGATTCTGGCATATGAAAAGATCATTGAAAAAGTGATTATATAATCTGGACATGAACAGATAAACAGATCTTTGAAAATCGTATCACATCGTTTGGATACGAAAAGAAAAAATTTCTTGGGGAAAAAACGATCAGAGCGTTTTGTGTTGGAAAAAAATATCAATACTTTATTTGAACATGAAGAAATGAACAGGTCATTAAAAAGTGATCACATCATGCAGTTCACATTAATGGATATTCAGATCGAAGTGATATTCAGCTAGCCTTAAGTAAAAGTAAGTAGTCGGTTAGAAGGGGATACGTGATTGCCAGAGAAAAGAGGACTATGAGAGAAAGATTTGCTAACAGCTGAAGCCGAATCAAGCCGAGTGTTTACAACATCAGCCACCCTCCCCCCCCCCACTCCCTCACCCTCTACCACCTGCCTGCTTGTACTTTTATCCGGGAGTCTGTCTATCTACATATTTGTCCGTCTGTCTGTCTGTCTGTAGATACATCTATCTCTGTCTCTCTGTCTCTCTCTCATAGAAAAAGAACAAAATTAATGACATGAAAAGGAACCCCCTCTCTCCCACCTTTCTTTCCCTCCCCACCCCCTTCTCTAAGTATATCTCTCTCTTTCTTTCTCTCTCTCTTTCTTTCTCTCTTCTCTTTCTCTCCTCTCTCTCTCGCTCTTTCTCTGCTGCCCTCTCTCTCCACCCCCCTCTTTACCTGACTCTACCATGTCTCCTCTCTCTCTCTGTCTCTGTCTCTGTCTCTCTCCCTCTCTCTGCTGCTGCCCTCTCTCCCTCCACCCCCTCTCTACTCATGTCTCCCCCCCTCTCTCTCTCTTTCTCTCATTCTCTCTTTCTCTTTCTATCTCCCCCTCTCTCTCTCTCCCTCTCTCTCCCTATCTCTCCCTCCCCCCCCTCTCTCTCTCTCCGCTCTCTCCCTCTTTCTCTCCCTCTCTCTCTCCCCCACTCTCTCTCCCCCTCTCTCTCCCCCTCTCTCTCTCTCCCCCTCTCTCTCCTCCCCTCTCTCTCTACACCCCCTCTCTTCACCTGACTCTATCCGTGTCTCCTCCCTCTCTTTCTCTCTTTCTCTTTCTCTCGCATACACACACAATTTTGTGTTCAGTTTGAAACTGAGTTTTCGCCAGAGCTTAAAGCCATATCCGCTCATAGAGTGGCTCTCCTTCTTTCATCACGTTAAATTCAATCGTGTGATTTTTCTTGTATTATTTTTATTTACACAAAAAAGTCGTGTGTAACCCCCCTTGTCATACGCCACATTGGCAATGACAATAAATTGGTCAAAGCGTCTCATGCTCACTCACACACACACACACACACACACACACACTACACACACACACACACACACACACACACACACACACACAGCATCACTTGAAGTGGAAGAAACCGGATCTTGGCCGCATGGGGAATGGGGGAAAACAGAAGATGAAAAAGAAAAGGGATGTTGAGGATGATGAAACGATTGCATTAAAAATCTCTCTCTCATCTCTCTCTCCTCTCTCTCTCTCTACTCTCTCTCTCTCCCTCTCTTCTCTCTCATCTCTCTCTCTCTCCTCTCTCTCCTCTCCCCTCCCTCTCTCACTCTCTCTATTTCTCTCCTCTCACTCCTTCTTTCCTCACTTCTCCTTCCTTCCTCTCTCTCCCTCCCTACCTATTTCTCCTTTTCTCTCTCTGTCTCTCTCTTTTTCTTTCTCACTTTTCTTTCTTTTCTTCTGTTTTACTTTCTCGCTTTCTTTCTTTTTTCTTTCTCTTGTCTTCTTTCTTTTTTTCTTTTTTCTTTCCTTCCTTCCTTCCTTTCTGTACTGTCTGTCTGTTGTCTGTCTGTCTGTCTGTCTGTCTGTCTGTGTCGTCTGTCTGTCTGTCTGTCTGTCTGTCTGTAGTCTGTCTTCTTTCTTTCTTTTGTCTGTCTGTTTGTCTTTCTCGCCTGTCTGTCTTTCGGTCTGTCTGTCTGTCTATCTGTGTGTGTGTGTTCTCTCTCTCTCACCCCCTCTCTCTCTCTCTCTATCTCTCTCTCACTCTATGGAAAACACCGGAAATGGCTCATGGCGGATGAGAAAAGGAGAAGATGAAAAGGAAAAGGCGTGTTCAGGATGGAATCTCTCTCTTCTCTATCTCTCTCTCTCTAATCTCTCTCTCCTCTATCTCTCTCTCTCTACTCTCTCTCTCTCTATCTGCTCTCTCTCTCTATCTCTCTCTTCTCTATCTCTCTATCTCTCTATCTCTCTTCTCTCTATCTCTCCTCTATCTCTCTCTCTATAATCTCTCTCTCTCTCTCTATCTCTTCTCTATCTCTCTCTCTCTATTCTCTCTCTCTATCTCTCTCTCTCTATCTCTCTCTCTCTCTATCTCTCTCCCCCTCTCCTCTCTCTCTCTCTCTCTCTCTCTCTTTTCTCTCTCTTGAGGGCTGCCTTGCCTCACGCCTATCGGGCACTCAAAAAACTCATAAGTTATTATTTACTCTAATACATGACATTAAAGACATATACATAGCTGATAGTGCAGCAAAAACTTACCTCCTATACCTTGGCTTTGATACATTCAAGAAGTTTGTCATGTCTGACACTATCAAACGCTTTCTTGAAGTCAACGAAAGCAACATATAACTTTTTGCCTTTTTTGACATACACTTGTGTACAATGGCATAAAGGTTGACAATATGATTAAAAGTAGAATATTTCTTCCGAAAACCTGCTTGATTTTCACAAATGGAAAAAATATTCTCAAGCCACACATACAATCTTGAGTTTAATATTGATGCATAACATTTTGATAAGCTGCTTAGCAATGAAATGCCTCTGTAATTGTCTACATTATTTGTATCACCTTTCTTATAAATCGGGATTATAGCAGCCTTTGACCAAACATGAGGGTATATACCTTTGCTAAATATGGTGTTGAAAAGCTTAACAAGAAAATGTTTAACCTGTTTGCTGCCATTTTTCAACATTTCAGCAGTAATTCCGTTAATTCCACTGGCTTTTCCATACTTCATTTTATTTAAAGCTTTACTTACTCCTTCTTTCAGATATTTCTTTGCTTAGTTCATGTTCATTTTCTTCGGATAAATTTATATCTGCATGTGCATGCTGAATAACAGCAGCGTCATTGCTTTGGAACACATTTTTATAATGGTTTACCCATTCTGGAATCTTTATATTATTTGAAAGTTTCTCTTTATTATTACATCCCATACTTCTAAGTTTTTTTTCCCAGAAAAGTGATGCGTATTAAGCCCTACATTTTTTACAGTGTTTGTTAACCAATTAGATAATCAAATGCATGAGAATGGCAGGCATGATATTTTTTAACTGTTTATCTTACTGTTTGCAGACGACGTAGCTCTACTTTCAGTGACACTGTTTGGGTTGCAACACAACTGAATATTCTGCAAGCTTATTGCAATAAGCATGCAGTTAACTGTTAATGTTGACAAAACTAAGGTAATGGTCTTTAGAAAGGGGGATTTCTTGCAAAACATGGACAATGGTTTTATAAGGGTGTTAAGTTGGATGTAGTTAATGAGTATTGCTACTTAGGCTTCACTTTTACGACAAAGATTAGCACAAAGTTGGGCACTGAAAAATTAGTAACTAAATGGAAAAAAGCAGTCATTCAGTTAAACAAAGCATTCCATAGGTATAAAGAGATGAATTCAAGCACATTTTTCAAGGTTTTTTATGTTAAAATTCAGCCAATGTTGTTATACGCTTCAGAACTCTGGGGTCTAAGTAAAATGGACCATATTGAAAAGTTTACTTGATGGCAGGCAAGAGATTTTTAGGAGTACCGATAAGAACACCAATAAAATGGTGTATGAGAAACTGGTAGATATCCGCTTTATATTAATTCTTATACAAAATGTAATTAGATACTGGTTTAAGCTTCTACAACCGAGTCCAAACAGATTGCCATACAGTGCTACCAAATGCTGCTGGAAAATCGATATACATGAAAAGAATGCTGGGGTGTTAAAAGTAAGAGAAATTTTATGTAAACTGGATTCAATATTGTATGGTACAACAAGGTTTGGTGATGTAAAGGCCTTTTTGCATGTTTGAAGCGGAGATTAATCGATATGTTTACCCAAGAGTGGTATGGAACCATAAGAGATAAAGAGAGATATGAAAACTATAGATCATTTTAAATTATTTTTGAAAAAGAAAACTACATTAACTCAATAGACACATATTTTTTTCGAGTTGCTATTACACAAGCTAGGTTGAGTGCTTTACCTCTTAATAACAATGTTTGAAGATACAGTGCAAATTAGCAAGAAAAACTTTGTCCTTTTTGTAAGACAAAATTAGAAAACGAAGCCCATTTTTTGATTGGATGCTCAATGTACACAGATTTAAGGGATAAGTTTTTAACTGAATGTATTGATGTACCACAGCAGAGCTACTCAAAACAGCAAATGGAGAACACAGTCATTATCTATCCAGATACATATTCCATTCCATGAATAGAATGAATAAATTGTTGTGTCATAATGTGACTTACTTGACAAGAGTGTTGAATAAGATATGTCTCTACAAATATTGTTTCTATCAACCTGAATTGAAATATTACATTTTGATTTATACCGATTTTGATATATTATGCTGTTAGCAATATTCACGCAGTCTAATAGCATTGTTTATCTAGTTCATAGTCCAAGACTTGATCACTGTAGTCATGATTCACTTGAATCGGTTGTTGGTTTGTTTGTCTTATTTTCTTCGATATACTATGGTACTGTATATACCAGTATGTTGATTCTCCTCCTTCCCCCAAACTCCGTGTATTGTGGCCTAAGGCCAATGTACATATTAAACACGTTCAGAGTTCAGAGTTCTCCTGAGGACTGGATGTAAAAAAGCATGTGATGCCTAATCTCTTACACTCTGAAAAATAAAAATTGTCCAAAATTGTTCTCTCCCCTCACCTTTTCTCTCTCTGTTTTTATCCATTTTTTCTCCGCCCCTCCTCTCTCCTCACCCCTTTTTCCTCCTCCCTCTCTCTCCCCCTCTCTCCTCTCCCCCTCCCCCTCCCTCTCTCACTCCCTCCCTCTCCTCCTCCCCATCCCTCTTCCCTCTCCCTCCTCCCTCCCTTCTTCTCCCCCCCTCTCCCTCCTCCCTCCCTTCTTCTCTCTCCCCTCTCCCCTCCCTCCCCCTCTCTCCATCCTCTCTCTCTTCTCCCTCCCCCCTCTCTCCTCCTCTCCCCTCCTCCTCCCTCTCTCTCCATGATCATGAAGCTCATCATCTCTTCCTTTATCAGAGGCCCGGGTCTATGAGTGTCATCTCACTTTTAGAGCACTTCTTTTTGAAGAGAGATGGGGAGGGGGGGGGGGGGAGCGGAAGGGGTTTGGCGAGGGAGGGGGTGTGAGGACAGGGGCGGGTGGGGTGAGGGATATTTGAAGGGAAGGTAGGGGTTGGAGATGTGATGATCATAATAACTGGAATGTTGTTCAGATATGCTGTGGGAGAGAGCGGAGAGAGAGAGAGAGAGAGGGAGAGAGAGAGGGAGAGACAGACAGGGCAGGCAGGGAGCCAGCCAGCCCCGACAGACAGACAAGAAGGCAGGCAGGCAGGCAAGCAGACAGACAGACAGACAGACAGACAAATCATTTTATTTCGCGGATAATAGATAAGGACTCGTGTGTGTGTGGAGGAGGGGGGGGGGTCGTTTGTTTTTTTACATCCAGTCGCCGCTCTTATCAGGGATAGCATCATGATACAAAACAAACAACAACAGCAACAACAACAAAATAATCCTAATCACACCAACCCCCAAAAGTAATTAAAATGGAAAAAAACATTACCCACCACCACATTTTTCAACAAAAAAAATCAAGAGAAGGAGAGAGAGAAGAGGGAGGGAAAGAGAGAAAGAGAGAGATAGGGGGGTGGAGAGAGAGAAAGAGAGAGAGGGGAGGAGAGAGAGAGAGAGAAAGAAGGGAGAGAGAAAGAGGAGAGATAGAGGGGGGAGAGAGAGGGAGAGAGGAGAAAGAGAGAGAGAGAGGGGGGCCGAGGGAGAGAAAGAATAGAGAGAGGGAGAGAAAGAGAGGGTGAGGGGAGAAGAGAAACGAGAGGAGAGAAAGAGAGGGAGAGGAAGAGGGAGAGAGAGAGCGAGGAGGAGAGAGAGGGGAAAGAGAGAGAGAGAGGGAGGGAGAGAGAGAGGGGGGGAGGGAGGGGAGAGAAAAAGAGAGAGGAGAGAGAGAAAGAGAGAGAGAAGAGGAGAGGAGAGAGAAAGAGAGGGAGGGAGAGAGAGAGGGGGGGGGGGGGAGGAGAGAGAGAAAGGGGGGAGAGAGAAGAGGAGAGAGAGAGAGAGACAGAGTGGGAGAGAAAGAGAGAGGAGAGAGAAAGAGGGGTGGGGGGGGACTGTCTTTTGAACGTGTGTTTTGCGCTTCTGATTGTCAGTGTTTGTTAACTGTTTGTATTCTGTGGCCTCTGTGAATCACGCGTAAAACATGACTGTCCCTTCTTGTAGCTGTGTCTGTGAATCACGCGTAAAACATGACTGTCTCTTTGTGTGGATATGTTTGTGAATCACGCGTAAAACATGACTGTCTCTTTTTGTAGCTGTGTCTGTGAATCACACGTAAAACATGACTGACTCATACGTATACCTCTGTGAATCACACGTAAAACATGACTGTCTCTTTCTGTGGGTGTGTCTGTGAATCACGTGTAAAACATGACTGTCTATTTTTGTGAATGCGTCTGTGAATCACGTGTAAACATGACTGTCTTCTCGTTTCGGATATGTCTGTGAATCACGTGTAAAACATGACAGTCTCTTTCTGTGGATGTGTCTGTGAATCACGTGTAAAACATGACTTTCTCCTTCTGTGGATGGTCTGTTGATCAACGTTAAACCACACTGTCTATTTTTGTGAATGTTCTTGAATCAGCGTAAACAGACTGATTCTCTTGGTAACTTGGAATCAGCTAAACAAGACTGTCTCTTTTTGTGGATATGTCTGTGATCACGCGTAAAACAAGAGTCTCTTTTTGGTGGATATGTCTGTGAATCAGGGCGTAAACTGCTGTCAATTTTTGTGGATATGCCCTCTGTTGCTTTTGTTGTTTCATATTGTTTCAAATAATATGTGATTATGGGTGTGACTGTATTTGTGACTGTGTGTGACTATCTCTTCGGTGAATGTCTTCACTTGTACACTCCTTCTCGTTCTCTCCGCTTTGCTGCAGATACCTTGTCCTTACGAATACCTAGATTCAACCAATCCACAGTTGGCCGTCGCTCTTTCTCTATTTCTGGTCCATCGATCTGAAATGAGCTCCCTCTCTCTCTTCGCCAAAAGCCTTCTTATGACACTTTTAAATCCAGTCTCAAGACTTATTTATTTCAAACCTAAGATTTTCCTTTTCTGTTTCATCTCATAGTTTTCTCTGCCTTCAACAGCCGAGATTCTATCGCCCTGTCGGGGTGTGGGCCCTCTGTGTGTTGTGTTGTTGGTGTTGTGTGTGGTGTGGTGTGTGTGTGCGTGCGGCACATTTGGAGTTGTTGGAACTATTAGTTGTTACTGGTTGTATGACTGTGTAAGAATGAGTTGAGCGCAAGCGCTTTGATTTGTCTCTGCAGGATATAGCGCTACATAAATTCCGTTTCTTCTTGTTCTTCTTGTTCTTGTTCTTGTTCTTCTTCTTCTTCTTCTTCTTCTTCTTCTTCTTCTTCTTCTTACTTTTTATATGATGATGATGATGATGATGATGATTATGATGATGATGATGATGATGATGATTATCATTATTATTATCATCATTATTTGCAGAATTCTGAACTTATCATTGCTTTTGTGCACGCATTTATGCCACTATGACTGTCTTCTTGTGACTTTCAATATGCATGAACGGTTGTCTGACTGTGTCTGCATTTGTGGCGGCACTTTGGGGATTAGATTTTTGGTATGCGACTGTTTTTAAACCAACATTAAGGCATCCCCCATGTTGACTTCAAGGACACGTCATTTTTTTTTTTCTTTTCTTCTTCTTCTTCTTTCTTCTTCTTCTTTTCTTCTTCTTCTTTTTCTTCTTCTTTTTCTCTTCTTCCTCCTCCTTCCTCCTCCTTCCTCCTCCTCCTCCTCCTCCTTACCCTTCCCCTTTTCTTTTTTTTTCCTCTCCTTTCCCCCTCCTCCTCCCTCCTTCTCCTTCTTCTTCTTCTTCTTCGTCAAAGGCTCAGACACAACTATGTGTTGTCTTTTACAGCGAACACCTGTGTCACGCTGCCGTTTTAAGTTTCCCTGCAAGTCAGGCCCAGCGCATCCCCACTTCAGCGTGAGAAAGAACTTCTTTCTTTTCAGTTTTTTTCTGGGAAGAAAAAAAACCTTGGGAGGAAATGGACCAAGAAGGGTAAGAAAAATAGCAAGAAGGGTGAGGAAGAAGGAAAAAGAATAATTCAAAAACCAAATGAGAGAGGTAGAAAAATAAAGAAGGATATCTAAAAACAGAATTTTGGGAGGTTTGGGGTTTGCTATTTTTTACTGAAAAGGGCCCCCGCATCCCCCGGAAATGCTTGGAATTTGAGAAGGAATCCATGTGAGAAAAAAAAAAAGTGCTGAGGTTGAGAGGATTGATGACAGTTGCCAACCTTTCTAATGATGCCGTCA
The DNA here is from genome assembly GCA_028751875.1 of Rapana venosa. Taxonomy (NCBI): domain Eukaryota; kingdom Metazoa; phylum Mollusca; class Gastropoda; order Neogastropoda; family Muricidae; genus Rapana; species Rapana venosa. Next base: position 49,984,435 of record CM054147.1, read on the forward strand.
GTGACAGAGCAGGTGGTGGGGGGTGGTGGTGGTGTGGGGGTGGAGGGGAGGAATGCGTGGAAGGAGGAAGCGATATTAAGAATTTGGCACGGCTGTGAGACATGAGTCGAATGGGTGTGTGAGAGAGAGGGGGTAGAGAGAGAGGGTGGGGGGAAGAGAGAGGGAAGAGAGAAAGAGGGAAGGGGAGAGAAGGGGGAGAGAGTTAGAGGGAAGGGGGATGAGGGGGAAGAGAGAAAGGGGAGAGAAAGAGAGAGAGAGATGGAGACGAGGAGACAGAGACGAAACGAAAGACAAGGCAAAAGAGACAGAGAAGAGAGAGCTAAAGAGAGAACAGAGAAAGACTAATAGAGGGAGCAGACAAACATAATAATACATACTAAACATTCATGCTCATACAGACAGACAGACAGACAGATGACAGACAGATAAATAAGACAGAACAGACAGAGAGAAAGAGGTGAGAAGAAAGATAATAGATAGAAAGAAGAGAGATGAAGAGGAAAGAGAGAAGAAGAGAGAGAGAGAGAGACAGAAGAAGGAACAGACAGAAGCAGAACAACAAACAATAGATGACAGACCCAGACAGACACAGAGACAAAAAACAGACAGACAGGCAGAGGGAAAGACAAAAATGTCAAATACACCCAAAAAACAGAGAGACACTCAACTCAGAAGGTTGAATCATTATTTACACAACACTTTCACAAACAGTGCCCACTGTTTGATTGGATTCTTCCTTTCCCGCATCTCCATCACCACTTCCCCCTACTGCCCCTCCCCCCTATCCCCCCCCCCCCCCCCCTCCCGCCCGCCTGCTCTTTCAATGATTCTGTCAGCAGAACTGCTGGCAGACGTATACAACTTTCCTCTCTTCGCTTCCCTTACATTTCTTTATTTGCTATTAAAAAGATGTCCTTCCTTTCCGCTCACGATGAAGACTTTTTCAGTGACGCGCACAAACACACACGCATGCACGCGCAGCGCGCGCGGGGCGCATACACGCACACACACAACAACATATTACACACACGCACGCACCTATAAACAAACACATTTTAAATCAGTCTTTTAATGTACATCAATACCCAAAGCCCCATTTTGTTCCTTAAAGCCTCATCATCATCTCTACCCTCCCACCCCTACCTTCTTTGTCTTATATCACGTAAAATGAACATAGGTAAAATCGAATCACACACAGATGCATTCACACAATGCACGCACGCACACACGCACAACACACGCACACACACAGACCGGTGGGAACAGATGACAAATTCACAAAAACCCTATACAGACGGGGAATGGATGTAAAAAAGCACATAACTGCTTTTCCATTATCCTCGATATCAAAGAATGACATAAAAAAACAAACAACAAACAGGCAGAGACAAAGACAACAACAAAAACAAACAAAAACAGATAGACCAAAGTCAAAGACACACAAAAAAACTTGAACATTATTTACCAACACTTTCACAAACAGTGCCCAACTGTTTTTATTGGATTCTTTTCTTTCCGGCATCTCCCCTCCCCCTTCCCCCCCCCCCTCCCCCCATCCCCCCCCCCTCCCGCCAGCCGCTCTGTCAAAATTTTTCGCAGCAGAACTGTGGCAGAGGGGGGATACAACCCCCCTCTTCGCTTTCCTTAAATTCCTTTTTTTTGTTTAAAAAAATGTCCTCCCTTTTCCCCTCCGATGAAGACTATGCTGGCACAATACGCGCGTACGCGTGCACACAACCATACACGCGCGTGAACCATACAAAAAAAACACACAAACAACGCAGCACTTAGCAAGTAAACCCCACGCACTCACTCAACCACAACACACACGCGCCGCACGCAAGCCCACAACACACACATTTGGAATCAGTTTTTATGAATTTAATACTAAAGCCCCTTTTTTTTTCTTAAAGCCAATTTTTTTAGACCCCCCCCCTCCCCCCTACCTCATTTGTCTTTACAGAAAGTGAACATAGGTAAAACGAACACACCACGCCCACACAAAACACACACCTCGCATGCCGAAAACAAAAGCCCCACAAAAGAAAACAGGCGAGAAAAAAATCAACAACCCCAATAACCAAACTAAAAAGGGCACACCCCAAAGGGAAGTTTAAATCATTTTTTACAAAAACACTTTCACAAATAGTGCCCAACTGTTTATTGGATTCTTCTTTTTCCGGGCTCTCCACCCCTTTCCCCCTCCCCCCCCCCTTTTTTCCCCCCCCCCCCCCCCCCCCCCCCCTCCCCCCCCCCCCCCCCCCCCCCCCTTGCTTTGCCCAAATTTTTTCTATCAACCGAACGCTGGCGACTGTCATAAAAACTTTTCCCCTCTTTTCGTTTCCCTTTTCTATCAATCTATCTGTCCCATTACAAACCCCGGGGGGCCCCCTAAAAGGACCCCAAAATTTTTTTCCTCCTTTCTTCTCCGGGTTCTTTTTTTTCTGGGGTTTTTTTTGGGATTCTACCCTGTCCTTCAAGATGTTACCTCCCGGGCTTTTCCCTTGGGTCTGCCCTTCTTTTTCCCCCTTTTGGACGGGCCTTCCCAAAAACTGTCTTTTTAATTCCCTTGGGGATCTTGTGACATAAAAAAACCCAAACAAAGGTTTACGTTTTTTTCCACGATCGTTAAAAGGGTTTCTCAAGGGTCCAAGGGTTTTGGATTTTGTTATGCCCGTTTTCGTTGCTTATGTTCTTTGTAGGAGATGCCAAGGAGCCCTCCAAAGCATTTTCATCTCCACTGCCTTACTCTTCTCTCCAAATCGCAGTCAGGGTCCTTTGTTCCCCAGGAAATACAGAAATATGGATATACAAGGGGGCGCTTAGCCCTGATCTTGGAATAATAAATATTTTATCTCTCCGAGGGGTTTTTTATTTTTTGACAAAGCTTTATTGTCTGGCACCCGGCTTACTACTTCGGGGCTTGGATGGGGGCCCGGAGACAAGGGCTCCCGGTATTTTGAATTTTTAAAATTTTTTTTCCAAGTTTTGGGCCCATTAACCCTGATATCTGCTAATGCCTTGGTTTTAAATTAGTATCATTTTGGTCTTCTCGCACTTTTTTCCATCCCCGTATTTTTGGACCCCTTACCCAAAGGTTTCTGTTGGGCTGGCAATTTTTTTTTCTGTTTCCGCTATTCCTTCAATGTCACTGCGAAGGGGATTTGGTTGGTATTTCTCCCCCAAATGCTGAGATCCTAAATTATGTTCCAGTGCATCACCATGATTCTCTAAAGGGAAAATGTTAAAAAAGATGGGTGGGGTTTTAACACCCCCTTTTTTACCCCACTGTTTTTCAAAACCATTCTCCAATGTTTTTGTTGTAGTAATTCACTGGTGGCCTCGCTGTAAAAACTTTTGTTGACCCCTGATCGGGTTTGCTTGATGCTGTACGGGTTCAGGGTTGCCCCAAAGCGGGAAAGCCACACCCTTTCAAAGGGCCCTTTTTAAAAAATCGATAAACTTTGGTATGGGTCTTGTTGATGTTAAAGGGTCCCCTCCCCCAAAAGTTTTTGGGGTTGAATATCGTTCGTTGTGTGCGCCCCTCTCTGAAACCTGCTTGTTCCTCGAAAATGATGGCTCTGCTTGGGGTTTCCCGTCTTATTCAAAATTATCTGCACCCAGGGCCCCTTTGCTTGGGTGACATATGAGGCTGATTTGTGGGGGTAATTTTTGGCATTGTTGAAATTTTTCCTTTTTTGGGGATTTTTGATGAGGAGTGACTGCGCCCATGGTTTTGGGCCTTTTTCCCGTCTGCCGATTCTTTTTTCAGTTTTCTTAGTAGGGCCCCCGGATCATGGTTTCCCCCCCCCAAATTTGGGCCCCAACCAGCGGGAATTTGCCCAACCCCCTCAAAATTTCCCCCTTTTTTCAGCGTTTCTGACTGCTTTTTTCCACTTCTTCTGGGAGATGGGGTTTAATGTTTGTGTCTTTGCTTTGGGGGTCATTAAGGCTTCTGGTTCCCCGGGGTTCAAATTTTTTACGGGTTCGGAGCATTATTCTTCCATCCTGTTCAAAAAATACCCGGGCCCTTCAGTGAAAACTTCCCTTTTTGTTTTTGGTTTTTTAAAAATTTTTTCCCTCTTTTTCGTGCAAGTAGGTCTTTAAACCACTGATAGCTTTCTTGCTATTTTTTTTCTTAAATGTTCTCTTAAATTTTGTTTTTGGGCATTTTCACCGATCCTTTCTCTTTTGCCTCCGTAAAGGAAACTTCTGATTTTTTTTGTTACTCCCTTTTAATTGTTCTGCTCTTTTTTTTTGTTTAAATTTTTCCCTTTTTTTTTCAACCTCTACGCTTTTTCGCATATTTTTGGATTTAGGTGTAAACCCATGGTTTTTTGATGGTGGGTTTTTTCCCCAAGAAGCTCGTTTGCTGTTTCAGTCACTGCTTTTAATTAAAATTTCTCGTGTTTTTCTATGCCCGGGGTCAAACAAGTGAGTTTTGCAAATTTTCCCACCCAAATCCTTGCTTAAAAAATTTTCTTTTCCCTCGGGGTCCTTCACTTCTCGGGGGAAAATTTTTGTTTCCTGAGTTTTTTCCGTTTGGGGTTTTTCTTAGACGAAGGGGAAAAGTCTCATCACAAACTGATACTCCCTATGTCTGCTCCGGGAAAAACCTTCGTTTTGGCATTTTAAACGCTAAAACTAAAACCGTTCTTTCACCATGTTTAAATTCTTTTTTTGGTTGGGGGTTTTCCTTTTGGGTTATCCTTTCCCCCTTTTTTCGGGTTTTCTTTTTGGGGGCCCAAATTGTTTTTCACAAGTGGGTGGTTGTTACTGGAAAACTCCGGGAGTTTTCAACCCTTTTTATTTGTTGGGGTTTTAAAAATGTGGCCCACAAACGCCCCCTTTCCCAGTTTTTTCCATGCATCTTCTTACTTGGCGTTCCAGTCCCCTTGCAAAACGGGGATGCTTTTTTGGGGTTTGTTTGTTTCAAAACCCCTTTTGTAGGGGTAAATAAAATTTTTCTCCCGGTTTTTCATCTGGCAGTTAAAGGGGGGCGTATGCCTGTACAATATTTTTTTAAAGGGGGGTTGCTCTCGGGGCGGATGGAAAAAAAGTCTGCTGGAACAGGTACACCCAATGACGGGTTTCCAGGGGTTTTTTCTTTGTAAACGAAAAACCCCACGCCGGTTTCATGTTTCCTTTTTTCCATGAAAGTAAAATTTTGGGGGTCTTCCGGGGTCTTTGTTTCCCCATTTTTCCCCCAAACCTGACTTGCAACCCCAAGGGGATGTCCCAATGATATCGGGCTTTCTCATGTGTCAGTTTTTTCCCACTTTGCCTCCCACTCTAGTTCCGTACATTCCTGTCCCAAAAATGTTTTTTTTGTCGGCACTTTTTTGGGGCCGCTTTTTTACACCCAGTAGCATACTTTCGACTTTTCTGTCCTAAATGACAACGGGAAGGCGGGGGTCCTTGGAAACCCCGGGCGACGCCCCGACCCGGTTTGGAAAATTTGGCTGTTTTTGTTTTGGTGAAATCGGGGGCAAAAAAAAACCCTGGGGGAGCCCATCCCTCTCCAGGTCGGATTTTTTTTGGGTTTACTCCCCACTGGGGCATTGGTACTGGGTTACATGGTTACGTGCAAGGGGAGTCTCTGACCTACCTTACATTGCTTTTTTTTTGCTATAAAAAGATGTCCTTCTTTCCACTCATGTAAAAGACTTTGCAGTGACTCGTGCAAAAAAGCCCCATCAGCGCATGCACCGCGCGCGCGCACTTTTGCGTGCGCGAAACCACACACACACCCACGCACCACAAAACTCACTTTTTTTTTTTCAATCTTTAAATGACATCAATCCCAACGCCCTTTTTTCCCTTAAAGCACATCTTATTAACCCCCCCCCCCCCCAACCCCTCCCTCTTTTGTCTTATATCATTTAAAGTGAACAGTTAAAAATAAAACCATCAAACACACACACACACACACACAACCCACACACAACACACACACACAAACACTCGTTCGCACCCAGAACAAAACCCGCCCTTTAGTAAAAATTTTTTAAAAAACCGAAATACGAGGGGGGAATGGATGTAAAAAAGCACATAATGCTTATTCCCTTACCCTGTATCAAAGAATGACATAAAAAAACAAAAGAAAAACCAAAAAGACAAAAAACAACAACAAAAAAAAAAACAAAAAAGATAGAACCAAAGCAAAGAACCAAGAAAACTTAATCATTTTTAACAATACGTTTCAAAACGGCCCCAAATTTTGATTGGGTTTTCTCTTTCCTGGGCCCCCCCAATCCCCCCCCCCCCCCCTTTCCCCCCCCCCCCCCCCCCCCCCCCCCCCCCCCCCCCCCCCCCCCCCCCCCCCCCCCCCCCCCCCCCCCCCCCCCCCCCCCCCCCCCCCCCCCCCCCCCCCCCCCCCCCTTTCCCCCCCGGGGGAAAACCCCAAAAAACCCCCCCCCCCCCCCCCCCCCCCCCCCCCCCAAAACCCCCCCCCCCCCCCCCCCCCCCCTTCTCACCCGCCTCCGTGCCCCAAATCCCCTGGAACAATCCCCTTTCCCACAATATTGCATATAGGGGGCCCCCCCAAAAACCATCATACACACAACGCCGACGGTGCACCCACAAAAACCCTTTTTAACACTTTTAAAAATTCACAAAACCACGCCCCTCTTTTTTTTTTTAAAAACAAAGCCCCCCACCCCCCCACCACCCCTTTCTTAAACACAAGACAGAGAAAA
>CM054147.1:49999132-50006632 GCA_028751875.1 Rapana venosa
GTCTGTATGCGTGTGGTGTGAACACTAATTTGTCTTAGTTTTCCTGTCCTTGTTGTTGTTCTTATTGTTGTTGTTGTTGTTGTTGCTCTTCTTCTTCTTCTTCTTCTTCTTCTTCTTCGCCATCATCATGATGATGATCATCATGGTCGTCATGTTCATGATTATCTTCTTCTTCTTCTGAATTTATTTTATGAATTCTTCTTCTTTGCACTCTTCCTCTTGGCATTCTTCTTGGCATTCTTTTTCTTTGCATTCTTCTTTGCATTCTTCTTCTTTGCATTCTTCTTTGCGTTCTTTTTCTTGTTCTTCCTTTTCTTGTTCGTCTTCTTCTTCTTCCTATTCTTCTTATTCTCATTCTTCTTCTTTGCATTCTTCTTCCTTGCATTCTTATTTTTCTTTGCATTCTTATCCTCCTCCTCATCGTCCTCCTCCTCCTCCTCTTTCTTCTTCTTCTTCTTCTTCTTCTTCTTCTTCTTCTTCTTCTTCTTTTTCTTCTTCTTCTTTTCCTTCTGTGCCAAAGGCAAGATTTAACCTGTTGCCACTTGCACACGTGTAACGATATTCTTAAATCCAGAAAGAGAATACACGTTTTTATGGGAACATACAACTTTGTGGTTAGGATGCATGCAGACATACTTGCATGCATGCACACACACACTCACAGACACACACACACACTCACGTACACACACAGCACATACACCCACACACACCCACACTCACACACACTCACGCACACACACAACAAAGACACACACACAGACACACGCGCACACACACACACACACTCACGCACACACACAACACAAACAAAACACACACACACACACACACACACACTCTACCTTTCTCTCTCTCTCTTTCTTTCTCAACACACACACACACACACACACACACACACACACAACACAAACAAATACACACACACACACTCTACCTTGCTTTCTCTCTTTCTTTATGAAAACACACACACACACACACACACACACACACACAGTCACTCACATTCGCACTTTTAGCTAATCAGACACAGTGCTGACATGAAGGGCCAGTCCTTCACTGTTCTTTTGCTGTTAACAAGCACTTCATTTGCACTCGGTCCACTCAGGCAACACCCTCAAACATACCCCCTACACAGAAAAGACTGACTGGGTATTTATGGGATTTTACAGGTTAGGGCCACATCACACTATACCGCTGTTGCAGTGGTTTTCGTCTAAAGGTGTATCGTTATCTTGAATGTTAGTCAAGTTGTTCAAAGACCAATGAGCAGGCACAGACTTGGGAGGTAGCTACAGTGAAGATCGAGGAAACGGGCGTTATGTATTGTGTTGTACTGTATTGTGTTGTATAGTGTTGTAGTCTACCATATTGTATTGTACTGTACTGTACTGTATTGTACTATAGTGTAATGTATTGTATTGCATTGTGTCGTATTGCATTGTGTCGTATTGCACTGTACTGTATTGTATTGTACTGTATTGTATTGTGCTGTATTGTACCATACTGTACTGTATTGTATTGTGTTGAAGTGTACCGTAATGTATTGCACTGTATTATATTGTGTTGTAGTGTACCATATTGTATTGTACTGTATTGTGTTGTGTTGTATTGTACCATATTGTAATGTACTGTATTGCATGGTATTGCGTTGTAGTGTACCTATTGTATTGTATTGTGTTGTATTGCACAATGTTGTATTGTATTTTGCACTGTATTGTATTGGGGACGGGAGAACTCAGTGACCAGAGCACTTGCTTTCCCCCAGCTAAGGTTTTAAGCAGCATCGAGCGTGGTTACCACTTGGATGGGTGACCGTTTGCACGCCTTGGTTTCAGTACAGTTCCCCCAGTTCACCCAGCTGTAAATGGGTACCTGGCCCTTTAGGGTCAGGGAAGGTAAAGCAGCGAGGGAGAGGAGATGGGCGCCACCCTCAATATGCTGGACCCTAGAGAAATGAGCTCTCTGACGCCTCACTCCCCTACGACCACATAGGTTATGGGACACCTTTACATGTTTTATGTCTTAGGGCCACCTCACACTGTGCAAATGTTGTAGTGGTTTTCACCTAAAGCAGTACGTTTATGTGACAAGTTGTGACAGTTTTTTGTGTCAAAGATCATTTGGAAGGCCCAATACAAGGGTGGTAGAAAGAGTAGAAGGAGAAGACAAGCATCGTGTATTCTTCGTGTTGTTGTGTTGACCTTTGTCCGAATAATTTGTCGTCTAATTTCATGTTCTTATATGGTTAGAGCTTCAGCTAACAAACTTACGTGAAGATGTCGGTTTTTTTTTTTGGTTTTTTTTAATTGATTTTTACATTCCTCGACTAGTACTAGAAATCCAAAGTGCACCAATGTTAAAGATGTTGTGTATGCAACCGTTTCTTCTTCTGCCTCCATTTAGGTAGCTGTATTCCGACTTCGAGTATTGCTGTTTAAGGTTTCTGTAACATACCCGTATGGAGAACTAATACAATCGCCACAACCACCAAGCTCAGGATCTTCAACTCCAACGTGAAGTCTGTGCTTCTCTACGGGTCAGAAACTTGGCGGGTCATCAACACCAGCTCCTCCAAGATCCAGACCTTCATCAACGGATGTCTCCGGCAGATCCTTCATCTCAGATGGTTCGACAGAGTGCCAAGTACCGACCTGTGGATGAGGGCGAACCAACAGCCTATGGATGTCCAAGTAAGGCGGCGAAAGTGGCGTTGGGTCGGCCAACCCTACGGAAGGAGCCTTACAACATCACCAGACAAGCGCTCGAGTGGAACCCGCAGGGGAAAAGGAAGAGAGGGCGCCCCAAACAGACCTGGAGGAGAAGCCTGCATAGTGAGCTGAGAGACTCCAGCCTGACATGGGAAGAGGCCAAGACCCTTGCCAGAGACAGGAGAAGGTGGAGGGACGCTGTTGAGGCCCTATGCTCCGGTAGGAGCTATAAGGACTAAGAGAGAGAGAGAGATTCCGACTTCGTGGACGTACATCTCGTTAAGCCAGTTTCTATCCGACTACAGTTCCGTGACTTTAACTGTGTGAGTGGTCCTTTAAGACAGCATACACTGGGCAGTGTGTGAAGGAGATATTTATCGTGTGTGAGTTGCGAGTATATGCAAACACTGATAAAGCATGGGAACTACAGTATTAAAGTGGGGCACTTTGCTTTGTGACCCGAGTACTCAAATACGGATACGGACGGGATAGCCTAGTTGTTAGAACATTGCGTTGGAAATCTGACGACCAGGGTTCGATTCCCGTTCAAGGGGATATTTCCCCCTGTGGTTAACATCAGTGCAGACTCCACTCTCCCCAAAAGTCCTTTCGGATGAGACTAGAAACCGAGGCCCCGTGTGCGAACGCACGCACGCAGAACATCTTGCGCACACGTTAAATCCTGTTCCGCTTTTCGTAAGAGTAGGCCATTGTGTGCTGGTGGGAACAGATGAGAGAATTTACAAAAACCGCATACACACGGGGACTGGATGTAAAATAAGCACATATGTGCTTATTTTAACATCCTCGATATAAAAGAATAAAATGAAATAAAATAAAATAAAATACGTGAAAGGTTCGTCATTAGTATATAAGAAATGTGATGTCCTTACAGCCCGGGTACCGAAGTCGGAATGCAGATACCTTCATGGTAGGGAGGGGGGGGGGGGGGGGTCGCATACGCAAAACATCACCATGGGTGAACCTCGATGCTCAAAGCCAGGACCCCCCCCAAAAAAACCCAACAACAACACACACACATAAAAACCACATACACACACACACACACACACAAAACAAACCAACCAAAACAAGAAAAACACAACCCACCCACTCATCACAAAAAAACAAACCCCTACCATTTTTGAAATGTTTCGCCCTTTTGAAACAGTCTTTATTTCGTTTGTATCAATATCGCTTATGAACATGGATATAGTTACTACTGTTGCATGTATGCATGCATGTACGTATGATTGTATCGTATGTGTGTATGTATGTATGTATGTATGTATGTGTGAGTGTGTGTATGCATGCATGTATGTATGTATGTGTGAGTGTGTGCATGCATGTATGTATGTATGTATGTATGTATATGTGTGTGTATGTATGTATGTATGTATGTATGTATGTATGTATGTATGTATGTGTGTGTATGTATGTATGTGTTTATGTATGTATGTGTGTCTGTCCGTCTGTCTGCCTGCCTGCTTGCCTGCTTGTCTGTCTGTCTTTTTGTCTGTCTGTCTTCCTGTCTGTCTGTCTGTCTGCCTTGCCTGTCTGTCTTTCTGTCTGTCTGTCTGTCTGTCTGTCTGTCTGTCTGTCTGTGTAAATAACGTCTGCAGCGAATACTGTGTGTCGAAAAACGCAATTACCTCAAGATAAAAAAACCACCTAATCACAATGCAACAAAAAGCAATTGTTAGTTGGTAATTAACAGCGATCATTTCTCTTCTGGCTTTGACATAGCAATTAAGTGTAGACAATGTTTTGTATGAGTGATAGCGAAAAAACCTCTGAGCTAAAAGCGAAAGTTCACTGAAAAAAAGACAGAGACAGACGTGAACTGATTTGTTTCGCATCGTACTAATTGAAGATTAAATGCAAAACCAGACAAGCCAGTAAGTAGTTCTGTCATCATAAAAAGGAACATTTTATAAATGCAATGATAAAATACAGAGTTTATGATAAATGGAGAGGGAAAAAATGACTTGTATGTTATAGTTCAAGTAGAGGATGTAAAACACCACAAAACGAAATGAAATAAAGCAAAGAATCATGTTTATTGATCAATTATTTTATTTATTTATTCTTTTATTTCGAGTTTATGGAATAGGCATTCATGTGAGGTTTTTTTACATCCTGTCCCTGTATGCTTGCAGTTTCTTTTTAAATTTTGTCATCCGTTCCTACGGGCACACAATGGCCTACTCTTACGAAAAACGGATCGGGTTTTAACGTGCGCGCAAGGTGTTTTGCGTGTGTTCGCACACGGGACCTCGGTTCATAGTCTCACCAGAGAGAGAGAGAGAGAGAGAGAGAGAGGAGAGAGAGCACGCATATGACGAAGTGGGTGTGAATCCATGTAAAAGTGTGTGTCCTCTTACCATGTATCAGTTTAGGGTGTGCGTGTGCGTGTGTGCATGCACGCGCGCGCTTGTGTGTTTGGCCTTTGTTTTATTTCGTTTTTGATTATCTGTGTCTTTCCCTTTACTGCTTTTGTTTCCGCATCAAAACTGTAGTCAGCTAAAGCAGAACTAGACAAAACTGATTAAGTACCCCTGTCCCTCTCCCTAGTCTTCCATCCTACCACTCCACCCGAAACATAGAATAAAAACAGAAAAAAAAACATTAAACAAAAAGGGGGAAATATTGCATAGAAAGCCTACTGCATTCTCCAGTGTGAACATCCATAGAAACAATATTCCTGAAATTTGTAATCTGTTAAACGGCCATTTGACATCGGACTACCATCCCAAAGTGACACAAGATAAAGATAAATGGGTGCACAACAATTTGAGCACGCAAGGGAGTGTACTGACGTATGGGAAACAACCCAAACATGATTGACATATACATGGGAGAGCACTTTGCTCGCTCGGTGTCGACACGCTTACAATGGACGCGAGAGAGAGAGAGAGAGAGAGAGAGAGAGAGAGAGAGAGAGAGAGAGAGAGAGAGAGAGAGAGAGAGAGAGAGAGAGAGAGAGAGAGATAAAAGAACAAAACAAAACAAAAACCTACGAAGCAAAAACCCCGGACTTTCAATATCAAAGATGAGGAAATGAAGTTAACGCCTTTTTCAAGTATGGAACATTTTCATTTTTGTTCTTGGTTTTTGTTATTCTTTCTTTCTTTCTTTCTTTCTTTCTTTTTAACCTGTGCTTTCTCTCTGATTCAATCTTCACTGTCTCTGCCTGCCGTGTGTCTGTCTCTGCTGTCTCTCTCACTCCTCTCTCTTTTTCTTTTTTTTCCTGTGCCTGTCTGTCTCTGTTAGTGTATTCTCTGTATCTGTCTGTCCCTCTATAGTTTTGTGTTCTGTGTTGTGTTCATGTATCTGTCTCTGTTTGTTTCTATGTCTGTCTGCATGTCTGTCTCCCTCTCTCTCCTGTTTGTGTCTGCATGTCTGTCTCCCTGCTCTCTCCTGTTTGTCTCTATCTTATGTATGTCTGTCTGTCTGTCTGTCGTCTGTCTGTCTGTCTGTCCTCTCTCTCTCATCTCTCTCTCTCCTCTCTGCTCTCTGTCTGTCTGTCTCTCCCTAACAAAAATTCTTTCATGTTTTTTAGTCTCGACCTCTGTGTGTGTCTGCGTGTGTACTGTTGTGTTTGCGTGTGTTTGCGTGATGTGTGTGGTGCGTGCGTGTGTGTGTGTGTTGCTGCGTGCGTGCTGCGCGTGTGTTGTGTGTGTGCGTGCGTGCGTGCGTGCGTGTGTGTGTGTGGTGCGTGCGTGCGGTGTGATGTGGTAGTGTGTGTGCGAGAGGGAGGGAGAGAGAGAGAGAGAGAGAGAGAGAGAGAGAGAGAGAGAGAGAGAGAGAGAGAGAGAGAGAGAGAGACCTCTGAACTCTTAAATTGTTTAATGCACATCGTCCTTAGGCCACAATACACTTTGAGAGAGAGAGAGAGAGAGAGAGAGAGAGAGAGAGAGAGAGAGAGACAGACAGACAGAGACAGACAGAGACAGACAGAGACAGACAGAGAGACAGAGAGAGTGCGAGAGAGTGGTTGATTATTAAAGATGACGACAGAGGGTGAGTAGTTTTACTGGAACAAAGCACTGGCTTTTTGTTCCTCTGTCTCTTCAGATTAGTGCAGTGAATGTAGACTGTGGTGTATCGGTTTTGCTTTCTTTCTTTCTTTCTTTCTTTGTTTCTTTTCTGTCTGTCTGTCTGTCTTTTGTTCTTTCTTCATTTTATATTTGTCTTTCTTGCATGCTTGCTTGCTTTTTTTTACTTTCTTTTCTTTCTTTCTTTCTTCATTTTCTCTCTGTCTCTCTTGCTTGCTTTCTTCGTTTTCTGTCTGTCTTTCTCGCTTGCTTTCTTGTTTACTTTCTTTCTTTCCCACTTTCATTCTGTGTTTATTTCCTTCCTTCCTTTTTTTTCTTTCTTAAACTTCCGTTTCTGTCTGTCTGTCTTTCTTGCTTGCTTTTTTTTATCTACTTGCTTTTTTATAATTTACTTTCTTTCTTTCCCTTTTGCTTTCTTTCTTTCTTTCCTTTCGTTCTTTCTTCCTTTCTTTCTGTTTTTTGCTTTGTTTGCTTCTTCTCTTGTCTTTGTTTTTTTTCTTATAATCTCTGCGTTCTTTTGTTTTTAACGTTTGGGGTTTTTTGTTGTTTTTTTTTACCAAACTGTTTCTGCTGCTTTTTTATATGGGTGTTTCTTTCCCTTTTTTTTTCCTACCGTCTTCTTCTTTTTTTATATTCTTTTTGTTCTGGACTCTTTTCTTCCCTTCGAGGTGTGTTTTTCTATTTGATTTTCTCTTTATGTTCCCTACGTGACATGCTTTGATTTCTTTTTT
>CM054147.1:50019132-50024132 GCA_028751875.1 Rapana venosa
CTTCTTCTTCTTCTCCTCCTTCTTCTTCTCCTCCTTTTTCTTCCTCCAATGCAGCAACCGCATTCAAAAAGCTGATTATTCTGTCTGTGTTGGAGGGGAACAGAAGCAAGAAAAAAACACTTATCCAGCTAGAATATTGAGTAAGACCTCCACAGTCCCTTCACATTTTTGCTGTTATTTTATTCTTCTTTTATTTTGCAAGAGCACCCCCCAAGTTTGGAGTCTAGTTTTGGCAACTCATTCCAAAGTTGAACACGTTTTAGAACTGTTTTTAAGAAAGCCGTTGTTAAAGACATCTACTTTTTAAAATTTATGTATTTATTTATTTATTTATTCTTTTATATCGAGGATAATGGAAAAAGCAATCATGTGCTTTTTTACGTCTAGTCCCCGTGTGTATGCGGTTTTGTAAATTGTCATCTGTTTCCACCGGCACACAATGACCCCTTGCAAAGAGCGGAACAGGATTTAACGTGTGCGCAAGATGTTCTTCATGTGTTCGAACACGGGGCCTCAGTTTATAGTCTCATCCGAAGGACTATATGTACTTGATATAGACCAAATGAACTGTGCAAAATGGGTTAGTTCTTTGGCAATTTCTTATGCCTGAACTACGGTGACCTGTGTTGTTATGGATTGCTGACATTCCTGTTGCCTCCTCCTTGTCTACTTTCTGCCTTCTTGTACCAGTCGTCTGCCTTTTTTCCACACAAAGACTTAAAAAGATAACCATTCTCTTCCACACCAAAGGTGGATGCACTGCACCTGACTTGTCAGGCGCTTAACGCATTTTCGCGCATAATTATAACAGACCAAGAGCAGTTGTTGTCTAAGCCTTCTACAAAAAAGAAGAAAAGCACAAGAAAGAAAAAGTGTTATTTCCTGAAGTCTAACTCGGAGTACAGTATCTATTTGCGTCGATTGTTATATAAGCTACACAATCATTCAGTACATGTTTAACCGATTTCCATAACACCAAACACAAGGCAAACAGAACGGAGGTGTATACCTCTGACATAACCCGCAATAGGAATACATCCATACCACAGCCCTGATACAAACCAGCCTCCCTCAGGCAGATAAAAAGAACCGAAACGTCATTAACAAAGGGCGGTAACTGTACTCGCCCGACAGGAGATAGGTTCCCGGATGTGAATAGATCAAACAGAGCTGTCGAAAATCCGAAACAAAAGGTTTGGGGGCGGGTGGGTTGGGTAGGGTGGCGTGGGTGGATCTGTTTTTGTCTTCCAATTTTCGGAGCTTGTGAGTGGGGGAAGATTGGCAGCATGGCTGCAGACGAGATGATTTGACTTGGTTCAGGCATTGTTTCATAACACTGTGTGTGTGTGTGTGTGTGCGTGTGTATGTGTGTGTGTTTTGTGTGTGTGTGTGTGTGTGTGTGTCCCCTCTCCAACTATTTCTCTCTATCAAAAAAGAAGAAAAGAACGATTATACTTTACATTTCTGTGCCATATAGATAGATATATCGTGTGAAAATTAAACACACGAGAAGGCCGCCAAACGGGGAAAAAATCTTCAAATCTGAGTAACGATATATATATATATATTTTTTTTTTATCCTAAAGAGATATTTTTGTCAAGTACATTGCTGTAGTTCTTTTTTTGTTTTTAAGTTTTTGTAGGTTTTTTGTTGTTGCAAAATCTATAGGTTTGCACTATATCAAGTCCTTGAAGTTTGAAACTGCAGATATTTCTTTTCACAAACTGTGTATGTCTATCTACTGTTAGGGATGTATCGTGTAATATAAGACACCTTCTTAGCACACTTGACTTCTTCTTCTTCAAGTGTCCGGTCTGGTCCTGCAGACATCGACGATCATGGCTCTCCATTCTTCCCTGTTCTCGGTCCCTCTCATGAGCTCATTGTTAGTGCCCTCTTTATTCGTTGCGAATTTGTTTAAGCTGTCTGTGAATTTTGTGCGTTGTCTTCCTCTGCTCTTGTTTCCACAGTTGACTATGACATAGGAATTGTGAGAATTTGCTCATGATGGGAACAACTCAAAGGAAGTAGCTGACGGCTGAACCGAAACTGAAGTTTGACAGTTTTATTTAAGTTTCTCTCTTCATTAAAACCCTCATTGTATGCACAATATTCCAGAACAAAGGGTTTCCCATTAACGAGGAAAAACATACACAGCAACAGCAGCTTTCCTAAGGCCATGGATGAAGAAGATCCAGGAGATACTTAATGAAAATGTTCTCAGTATATACAATTAAGCTCCTAAATCGAATCTCTCCTTACCGCTGTCACGGTATCCCTAGTTCCCCTGTGGGAATGTGGAGGACTCACGTGAACAAATTTCCCACCTTCTGGGAATTCTCTGCTAGGACGTTCCTCTTTTCTATCCCTCTCTTTGTTTCTGCCTCGCTCCTTTCCCTCCAGTCTCCTCCTCCTTGCATTTTTTGTTGCTGCTATCTTGGGTCATTTCAAGTCTGAGAAGAAAACAGCTTTCTCCCACACCCAAATGGGATGTGCTGGGCCTGACTTGTCAGGCGCTTAAACGACACCGCAACGCATTTTCGCTCATGTAACAGACAGCAATAGCTGCTGTCTGAGCGCTCAACGAAGAAGAGGAATACCCGCTATCGCTCTGCAGGCAACTCGCGTAAAAAAAAACAAAAGGAAAACTTCATTAACTCAGGGCGGTGGCTGCACTTTCCCCCAAGAGAGAGGACAGGTCTCTGGAGGCGAAGAGATAAAACAGACCCTCTGAAAAATCTGAAACAAATGAAGGGGGTAGGTAGGTAGGTGTGGGACGGGTCCATTCTTTGTGTGTCTTGAATTGTCTGCGTCTGAGACTCAGAAACGATTGGTGGCACCGGTGCAGACTCGATGCACTGTCTGGTTTTCAGGGGAGAAGGGAGGCTGTTTTATGGAACTTTTATTTCTTTCTGGGGCATGCTTGTCTGTCTGTCTACTTTGTTGTCTGTGTGTTGGCTTTTCTAGGTATGGGTCTATTCCTTTGCCGTCTTTCTTGTTGCCTGTCAGGTGTGTCAGTGTTTCTGTCTACTGGTGTGTGTCTTCTTGTCACTTTCTCTGATTGTTTTGTTCTTGCTGAGAGACAGAAAAAGGAGACAAAGTGAGAGAGAGAGAGAGAGAGAACAACAGCAGCGGCACATCTTCTTCACCACCATTGCCTTTGTCGTAATTTTCATCATCATCATCATCATCATCATCATCATTTTCATCTTCATCATCATCATCCTCATCAACTACAACAATAACACCAACAACAATAGTTTAAACGAGAAATGTAAAAACAGAAATGACGGGGAAAAAGAAGACAAATAAAAAAGAAACACAGGTGGGAAAAAACCAAAAGGAACAAAACGAATGGAAGGAAGGAAGAATAAATGAAAGACAAAAAAAAAAATAACGAATATAGAGGTTACAAAACTAAGATAGTAGTTTTATAAACAACAGAAGAACAAGATAAAAACAGAATTAAAACAAAACAGAACAACAACAAAAACCTGCAAACACTTTTTCTTTTAAAAAAACCCCGTAAAGAACAGATTGTACTCAAACGACAATCAAGCGTACAGCTGTAAATTTTCTCAAGCAATCCAACGTCGACACTCTTGCTGATGACTGGCAGATAGATAGCTTCAGAATACTGAACAATTCTCAAGAGAGCTGTCTTCATAGCATGTGCTATTACCGTACACAGCAGATGGCTGAAACATGATAGCAGTTTGCCAAATAGAGAGCTTCGCCAGACGTCTTCTGTTCTGTTGGGGACGGGATAGCCTGGTGGTTAGAGTGTTGCATTCGCGATCTGCTGACCCGGGTTCGATTCTCGTTCAAGAGAATTTTTACCTCTAGAGTTAATATCATTTCCGACTCCGCTCTCCCCAAGTTTTTTCGGATGAGACTATAAATCGAAGTCCCGTGTGCGAACGCGCGCAGAACATCTTGCGCACACGTGAAAACCCGTTCCGCTTTTCGGAAGAGTAGGCCATTGTGTACCGGTGGGAACGGATGACAGAATTGACAAAACTGCATACACGCGGGGACTGGATGAGAAACAAGAACATGAGTGTTTATTTGATTATCTAGGAAATAAAAGAATAAATAAATGAAATTAAGAAAAAGGAGGTCAGAGGGTTAACTTGATTCCAGAGTAGCAGAGGAATCATGTTTCCAGAGGGAATAGTGTTTATGTGATTTCGTGAATTGAGACATTTTGTGTAACATGGTGTTAGTGGTAGTGAAGTTATAGAGGAAGGGGTGTGTGGTTTGTGTGTGTGTGTGTGTGTGTGTGTGTGGTGTGTGTGTGTGTGTGTGTGTGTGTGTGTGTGCGTGTGTGTGGTGTGGTGTGGTGTGGTGGTGGTGTGGTGTGTTATGTGCATGCGTGCGTGCGTGTGTGTGAGTGTGTGAGAGAGAGAGAGGGTGTGTGCGCGCGTTTGTGTAGGCGTGTGTGTGTATGTGTGTGTGTGTGCGCGCGGTGTGGTGGTGGTTGTGGTGGTGGTGATGGTTATGGTGGTGGTGTGTGTTTGTGTTTGGTGTGGTGTGGTGTGGTGGTGGTGGTGGTGTGTGTGTGTATGAAAAAGAGAGAGAGAGAAAGAGAGAAGAGAGAGAGAGAGAGAGAGAGAGAGAGAGAGAGAGAGAGAGATAGAGAGAGAGAGAGAGTGAAAAAGAGAACGTGTGTGTGTGTCTGCCTCTGTGTGTCTGTGTGACTTTGATAAGTTACACAACAGGGATGGGGGTTTACATTGTATCAGCTGCTGCTATTATTTTGTTCTTGTTTATTTTATGAGACTGGAAAACTACCAGTGCTCAACTCATCGGAGAAAGAGAGAAACACAAAAACAAAAGAAAGCAAAGGTAACTGTTTCGTAGGCAAACAAAAAAAAGGATACATGTGAAATGAAATAGTTCAGTCAAGATTTATCGCCCTGTATCATGGTAGACTGTGAGGAGCAAATTCCACATGCGATGTATGTAGACAGAAGTACTTGGCAGATGTTGCAACAGC
>CM054147.1:50029132-50039132 GCA_028751875.1 Rapana venosa
AGACTGGACGTAAAAAAAACACACATGCGTGCTTATTCCATTATACTGTAAATACATCAATTAAACAAGACTAAAAAAAAGACTTCGTATCTTCTCATCGAAAGAAAATACTAGCACCCAGACCACCACTTACGTTGGATGAGGGGGTGGAGGGGGGGGGGGGGGGGAGGGAGGAGAGATTCGGACACAAACGGGGATCGAACCACCACATACTTCAAATCCAGACTTGTTCGCTGTCTAGGCAGGTGCGTTACCTCTAAACCACCGATTCATGGTGCAGTTGCCTGTGGAACAGATGGTTGAAAGGTGATCATGTGTTGTCGGAGAATACACCTCGCATCCGTGGCCTCTCTAGGGTCAAAGATGCTGCTTGGTTTCAGGGTAGCAGAGGAATACTTGTTCAAATGATGGAGTCATCTCGTGCAGTCATAGATCGTGGGATATCTGGTGACGAATTTGTGTTTAATAAGGGAGGCTTGTGGGTGATGAAGCGTAGCCCAGTGGGGAGAGTAAGTTAGGGTGAGTGTGTGTGCGTGGCTGTTGATGCTGCATTTGTCTCTGTGTTCGGTAGTCTGTGTAATTCTTATGTGTGTCTGTTTGTAAGCACTTAGAGTTTGTATGTAAGAGAGATTAGGCGCACAAAATATTCTGACTTAATTACTCGCATGGTGTTAGTGACGCATGGTGTTAGTGACGCATGGTGTTAGTGACGCATGGTGTTAGTGAGAAAGAGGTTAAGTGTAGGCATCCGTGTGTGTGTGTGTGTGTGTGTGTGTGTGTGTGCCTTTATATATGTATGTGTGTGTGCGCGTGCGTGTTCTTTCTTCAACGTCTCTTCACTCAGAGTAAAATTAGACAGAATGTGTGTGTGTGTGTGTGTGTGTGTGTGTGTGTGTGTGTGTGTGTGTGTGTGTGAGTGTGTGTGTGTGTGTGTGTCTTATGTGTGTGCGTGCCTGTGTGTGTGCATGCGTGCTTCTTCTTCAATTTACCATTTCTCTACTCATAATGATATTACAATATGTGTGTATACCCGTGCGCGTGCATGCGTGCCTGTGTATATGTGTGCATGTGACATAGACATTCTTTATTTTAATATCTCTCTACTCATCATATTAGCCAGAATGTGTGCGCACACATGCACGCACATGCCCATGATTGTATCGCATATCTGCCTGTACACTACCCTCTCTCAAACGTGTGTTGATTCTGGAGGCAAAGGGCAGCATGCACCTGTTATTGTTTGAAGATGGCAACATGAGACAAGCGTGTGGGGGGCTGAGGGTTTTGATGTTGGAAGGGTGGGGGGTGGTTTACCATCACTTGGCTAATGTCTTTAGGAGACCGTTTACACAGACAGCCCCCCTCCCCCTCCCTCCTCTTGTGCTGCATGCATCACATCTCTCTGTATTTACTGGGAGCGTGGGGTGGGGAAGGAAGGGAGGGGGATTTGGCTGATTTCTTACCAAGTCAGATGTGCTATACAAATATTGGTTGGAAATATAGCTATCACTTTGCTTAGGTTCTTGTTTGTGTTTTCCTTATGTTTATTGGAAGATGGGGGGGGGGGGGAGGGGTGATGTTTGTAGGGGAAGGTGGGTGGGGCATTTTTGGTGGAGGTGGGGGGTTAGGGTGGGGGTGGGGGGGGGGCCCTGTTGGCTGTTTTCTTACCAAGTCAGATATGCTGTACACGGGATTGGAAATATGGTTATTACTTTGTTTAGATTCTGTGGGCTTTTGTTGTTGTTGTTTGTTGTTGTTATAAGATAAAGTGGTGGATGTTGGTAGTGGAAGGTAGGTGGGACTTTTGTAATTGTTGGAGTGGAGGTGGAACATAGTAGGTTGATTTTTTTCTTTTGTTCATTTTATTGTCGTTTTTCTAAAAATGATTTTGTATCAAGGATAATGGAATAAGCACTCATCTGCTTGTTTCCATCAGTCCCCGTGTATATGCGGTTTTATACATTCTGTCATCTGTTCCCACCGCCACATAATGGCCTACTCTTACGAAAAGCGGAACAGGAATTAACGTGTGCAAAAGATGTTCTACGTGCGTTCGCACACGAGGCCTCGGTTTGTAGTCTCATCCGAAGGACTTTTGGGGAGAGTGGAGTCTGCACTGATGTTAACTCCAGGGGAAAATATCCCCCTTGAACGGGAATCGAACCCGGGTCGTCAGATTGTGAGCGCAATGTTCTAACCACTAGGCTGTCCCGTCCCCAAGAGAAGATGGGGGGTGGGGGTGGGGGTTGAAATGGAAAGTGGATGGGACTTTTCTGTTAGAGAGGGGAGTTGGGGTGTGGGTGTGGATGAGAGTGAAGCAGAGTGGGTTGTTGTTCTGTACTTGTTTTTAATTGTAAGATGGGAGGAGGGGAGGAGGTTTTAAGTGGAAGATGGGTATGCTTTTTTTTTTTTTTTTTTTGGGGGGGGATGGGATGGTGGAGGATGAGAATGGAGGGGGTAGGTTGTTGAGTGGAGAATCAAACTCTTGAGTGTGTGTGTGTGTTTGTTGCGTGCGCGGTGTGTGTGTGTGTGTGTGTGTGTGTGTGTGTGTGTTTGTGTGTGTGTGTGTGTGTGTGTGCATGAGCATAACATAGTTTATGGGAGAACAGATTTGTTTTGTTTCGGTTTGGTTTGGTTTGTTTAAAGAAGGGATAGATGTGAACTGAAGTCCAGAAGTTATGTGCTGGATTTTTTTTTTGGGGGGGGGGGGGGGGTGGGGGTTAGGGGGTGGGGGTGGGAGATTATGTTCAGTGTTTTTGTTTCGGTTTTTTTTCTGTTATATTGTTTCGATACACGCAAAGGGGGAGGGGAGGAGAGATAGAGAGAGAGAGAGAGAGAGAGAGAGAGAGAGAGAGAGAGAGAGAGAGAGAGAGAGAGAGAGAGAGAAAGAGAGAGAGAGAGAAGAGAGACAGACAGAGAGACAGAGAGAGACAGAGACGGAGACAGAGAAAGAGAGAGAGAGATACACAGAGATACATAGAGAGACACAGAGAGATAGAGACAAAGAAAATGTGATAAAAAGAGAGACAGTGACAAAGACAAAGAGAGAGAAAGACAGACAGACAGACATACATACAGACACAGGCAGAGACAAAAGGACAGAGAGAGACAGTCAGAGACACAGATGGAGACAGAGGCTCACAGAAACAGAGAGACAGAGAGGCAGATATAGACAGAGACACAAAGAGAGAGACAGACAGAGACAACGATAGAGAGAGGCACAGAGAGGAACAGAGACAGAGAGGGAGAGATAGGCAGGCAAACAGATATAGACAGACAGACACACCGAGACAGACACACCGACTGACAGACAGATTGACAGACTGACAGACACAGAGATACAAGCAAACAGACAGACAGAGACGGAGAGAGAATCTGCCAAAATCATCAAGGCAGGAAGAGAACTAGGTGAAGCACCAAAATCATTTCTGCTCGCTGTTGCTGGGTTGTCTTGTTGTTTCTTCTTCTTCTTGTTCTTCTTCTTGTTCTTCTTCTTCTTGTTCTTCGTCTTCTTCTTCTTCTTCTTCTTCTTCTTCTTCTTCTTCTTCTTCTGCTGCTGCTGCTACTGCGTCTTTTTCTTCTTCTTCTTCTTCTTGTTCTTGTTCTTCTTGTTCTCCTCCTTTTTCTTCTTCCTCCTCCTCCGCCTCCTCTTCTTCTTCTTCTTCTTCTTCTCCGCCTCCTCCTTCTTCTTCCTCTTCCTCTTCTTCCTCTTCTTCTTCTTCTTCTTCTTCTTCTTCTTCTTCTTCTTCTTCTCTCCTCCTCCTCCTCCTCCTCCTTCTTCTTCTCCTCTTTCTTCTTCTTCTTCTCCTCTTTTTTCTTCTTCTTCTCCTCTTTCTTCTTCTTCTTCTTCTTCTTCTCCTCTTTCTTCTTCGTCTTCTTCTTCTTCTTCTTCTTCTTCTTCTTCTTTTCTTCTTCTTCTTCTTTTCTTCTTCTTCTTCTTCTTCTTCTTCTTCTTTTCTTCTTCTTCTTCTTCTTTTCTTCTTCTTCTTCTTCTTCTTCTTCTTCTTCTTTTCTTCTTCTTCTTCTTCTTCTTCTTCTCTTTTCTTCTTCTTCTTCTTCTTCTTCTTCTTCTTCTTCTTCTTCTTCTAATAATAATAATAATAATGGAATTTATATAGCGCTGTATCTTGCACAGACAAATCAAAGCGCTTATTTCATGTGATCACACACAACTAACCCTGTACCCATCTCTCTCATCCTGAGAGAGATGGCTACAGAGATGGGTATGTTCTTTTTCTTCTTATTCTTATTCCTCTTCTTCTTCTTCTTCTCCTCTTCTCCTCCTCCTCCTCTTCTTCTTTTCTTCTTCTTCTTTTCTTCTTCCCTCTTCTCCTCTTCTTTTGTTCTTTTCTTGTTGCCACCATGTTGAAAAAGGCTTGTTGATGACTGAGATACATTGCTCACGTGGCCAGGATATACCTGTGCTGTGTATCTGCCTATACACCCATGCCTGTTTGTTTGTCTGTCCTGGCTGTCTGTCTGTCGGTCAGTCTGTTTGTATACTGCCTGTATGTATAATTATGTGTATGTTTGTCTGGCAGTCTGTCGGTCTGTTAGTCTGTTTGTCTGTCTGCCTGTCTCTTTGTCTGTCCGTGTGTGTTTCTCCGTGTATCTAGTTATGTATGTCTCTCGTTTCTTCTCTTTGTTTCTCTTCTGTTTACTGTCGTCTGTCTGTCTGTTTCTCCTCTCTCTCTCCCTATATATATATATATATATCTGCATTATCGTGTGTCTGTGTATGTGTGTGTGTTTGCATACAAACACGTTTGCGTTGTGCTATATCGTTCACACACATACATGCACACACACATACACACACATACACACATGGACACACGCTCACACACACCACACACACACACACGACGCACTTAAACACACACACACACACACACAACACACACCACACACACCACACTCACTCACTCTTTCACTCACTCAAAGATCGTTTTACCCAGCCTCGCAAACGAAAGTAACACAAAATCAAAACAAACAAAACCAAACACCAACATCAAACATCCCCCCACCAAACCCAAACACTCACCACCTCTACACCAATGCTGTGTTGCAGTGGGGGCGGAGAGGCGGAGGGAGAGGTGGCGAAGGGCTAGGCCCCAGCCCAGCTTTCTGGACACGCCCAGGAACTTCACCTACCAGGAGGGGCAGCTGGCCCGTCTGGAGTGCTCCCTGCAGGACCTCGGCACCAAGAAGGTCAGTCAGCCAGTCTGGCAGTAAGTGGTGTGTTGCGTCTGGAACAGGTAAAAGGTAAAGGAGTCCCATAACCTATAAGGTCGTATAGGAGCGAGGCGACAGAAGAGACCTCACTTCTCTAGGGGTCCAGCATATTGAGGGCGGCGCCCATCTCCTCTCCCTTGCTGCTTCACCTTCCCTTGACCCTAAAGATTGCAGGTATCCATTTACATTTGGGGGAACTGTACTGAAGCCAAGGCGCGCAAACGGTCACCCATCCAAGTGGTAACCATGCTCGATGCTGCTTAACCTTAGCTTGGGAAAAGTGAGTGCTCCGACTTCTGAGCGTTCCCGTCCCCACGTCTGGAATAATTGCTCTAGAAATGCTAGGTGTGTTTTCTATTGTTATGCCATATTGAAGAGATCTGTAACATACTGGACATTGTCCCGTAACAGATCGAATGCTTTCTTGTGATAAACTGAATACTTCTCTCTCTCTCTCTCTCTCTCTCTCTCTCTCTCTCTCTCTCTCTCTCTCCTCTCTCTCTCTTCCCCCGCGGGGATGCCAGGTTTCTGTCTGTAAGTTTAGTAAACATTCCTACTTTCTGGAAATTCTGTGCCAGGAATTCCGTTTGCTAACCCTTATCACTGTTTCTGCCTTCTTCCTCTTTTCCTTCTCGCTTCTTTCTTGTCTGTTTTCTACCTCCTGGGTCCATTCTCCTGCCTTTTTCCCCAGAAAGACTTAATTTCCACGTTGGGATACCGGGGGCCTGTCAAAATATATAGCATCCCCATCCTCTGGAAATTCTATGCTAGGAAAACCCTCTTTTCTATCCCTCTCTTTCTTTCTGCCTTGTCCCTGTTCATCCTGTCACTCACTTGAAAGGATGAGTTCACTATTTTGGTGAAGGTGGGTACAAGTTGTGGAAGGCACTGTGAGGAAAGAGGAGCAGGTATGGGATCAAGATCGCATGATTTTATAGTCATTTCTTTCAGGATTGTCCTAATTTCTTCTTTCGCTTGTGAGATGAAAGGAAGAGAGAAGAGTGCCAGTGAACTGAGGATCAGGAGGAGCAGACAGAATGACAAATAAAAGGAAGAGAAACGATAACAGCAATAGCAACAACGTCTTTGAATAAACAAGTAAAACAAACCAACGATATTAGTAAGAGCAATAGCAACAACACTCTGAATCAACTCTACCGTTTCCCCTTTTGTTCCTGAAAAGTTAGGAAGTTTCGTAATTCCGAAAACAAGAGAAGTATTGAGGCCTGGTGTTTCTTGGCAAATTTGATTAGAAGGCTGCAACTTCTATTTCTGTTTCTATTGTCTTGATCAGTGGCAGTAAATTTTCAATCTTTGGTAAAATGATGCCAACTTATTCCTTCCTTTGTCGGAATCTTGAAAGATGGTATTCATGTCATTGTAACTTTGTAAACTGATCCTGTTTAATTAGCCTCTCTGTAGAAGTTTGTTTTTGGGTCGTTGAAGGCATAGTGCTTTCTAATCACGGCTCTGTCTGTCTTTCTTTCTCTTTCTCTCTCAGTGTTATGCAACATGCCTATTTTCTGGAACACACACACACGCGCACGCGCGCACACACACACACACACACACACACACAAACGATTGCACGCACTCACGCAAGCAAGCACTCATGCGCGCACTCCCGTACGCGCGCACACACACACACAAACACTCACACTGACACACACACACACACTAACACACACCGGCACACACACATGTATACACAAACACACACACAGGTACACACACGCACGCACACACACAGGTAAACACACACAGAGGAAAACTGTGGCTTGTGTGCAACTTTTTCTTGCTCCACACAAGTGATGAAATTCAAGGAGTTTTCATAGTTACGCAGCAATGAGATTGGCTTGCTCGCTTCTTATATCTGTGCTATTTTGCCCTTTTGTTTTGTGTTTTCCTTTTGTTTCATTCTGTCCTGTGGGAATTAGCCGTTGTGTTGTATACAACAAACTCTCGACAAAAATTACAACGAATTCAGTATAGTAGAGATTATTTTTCTGTACATTGACAATTTCACTTGTCCATACTTCATATAAGACAAAGCAAGAAAGAAGGGTGGATTTTCTAATTTAACTGAAGCATAATTGTGATGCTGTACAAATTCATGGTTGCCCACAAAGCTGCATGCCACACCCTGTCAAATGCCTTCTTAAAATCGATAAATACGTGGTAAAGGTCTTGTTGATGTTGAAGGTACCGCTCACATAGTATTCTGAGGTTGAATATCTGTTCTGTTGTGCTGCGCCCTGCTCTGAAACCTGCTTGTTCCTCAGCAATGATGGTCTCTGCTTGTGGCTTCAGTCTATTCAATATTATCTGCAGCATGACCTTGCTTGGGTGACATATGAGGCTGATTGTGCGGTAATTAGATCAGAGTCATCAAACAGCTGTACAGCGAGGCCACCAGTGCAGTGTACTACAACAACAACATTGGAGAATGGTTTCGAACAACAGTTGGAGTAAGGCAGGGCTGTCTACTCTCACCCACTCTTTTCAACATCTTCCTTGAGAGAATCATGGCTGATGCACTGGAACATCATGAAGGATCAGTCAGCATTGGTGGCAGAACGGTCACAAACCTCCGCTTCGCAGATGACATTGATGGAATAGCAGGATCAGAAAAAGAGCTTGCCAGCCTAACAGAACACTTGAATAAGGCCTCCAAAACATACGGCATGGAAATCAGTGCAGAGAAGACCAAACTGATGACTAATAACACCAACGGCATTAACACTGATATCAGGGTTAATGACCAGAAGCTGGAAACAGTTCAAAGCTTCAAGTACCTGGGAGCCATTGTATCAGACCAGGGATCCAAGCCAGAAGTAGTATGCAGGACTGCACAGACAATAACAGCTTTGTCAAAACTAAACACCATCTGGAGAGATAAGAATATCTCACTTATCTCCAAGATCAGACTAATGCGTTCCCTTGTCATATCCATATTTCTGTATGCCTGTGAATCATGGACCCTGACTGCAGATTTGGAGAGAAGAGTACAGGCAGTGGAGATGAGATGCTTTCGGAGACTCCTTGGCATCTCCTACAAAGACCACATAAGCAACGAAAGCGTGCATAACAGAATCCAGCAAACCATTGGACCCTATGAGAACCTTCTAACGATCGTGAAAAAGCGTAAACTTAAATGGTATGGGCATGTCACAAGATCCCAAGGAATTACAAAGACAGTTTTGCAAGGCACTGTCCAAGGAGGAAGAAGAAGAGGCAGACCAAGGAAGAGCTGGGAGGATAACATCAGCGAATGGACAGGCCTAGAACTCAACAAAACCCTGAGAAAGGCAGAACAGAGAGAGGAATGGAAGGAACTGGTTGTTGAGTCTTTGAGGGTGCCCCCACGGTCGTCAGACTACGAGACAGATAGATAATTGTGAGTTTTCTTTAAAAGAAATGTTTGTTTCTGTATTTGAATTTTCGGTACATTAGTTTATTAATGTGTGAATATTATGTTCAGTACGTTTTGTTTGTTGCTTTTATGGGTTTTTTCGGTTTTTAGTGTGTCTGTTAATAAAACAGAATTTGTAGGAACAAATGTATGGCAGAATTGCATCTGTTGAACTTTCTCTTAACTGAACTGCATGTCTACTGCAGATTCTTGGTTTTCTTCCTGTCTATAGTGATAACTGCTGATGCAGTTTTGTTGTTTTTTATCATTTTGTTATCGTTTTCCCATTTCATTGCTTATTGTGCTGCTGTTATTGTTGCCGTTTTTGTTGGGCGTTTCCAGGGTAACACCGTAGTGATGACCAGGAATCGTGCACTTCGTCTGAAAATCGCTGCGAAATTGTCAGTATACACCAGGTTAGAAATGTTTTTGAAAATAAAACCACTGCAAAGAAGGCATCCATAATCCGTCTGAAGATTTTCCCGTAACTGAGATGAGCGGTTGCTTTGCTTAGAGCAAACATAGAAGGGTACAATCTTAAATAAATAAATGAATAAATGCATAACACGACTGCAAAGGACAGCAACATGATCATGTAGGAATTAGCATTCTGGTTACATTATCAACTGACAGAGCTTTTAGACCGTGTCATTATCAATGTTTTATATCTTGTTTTCGTTAGGCAGCTTTTGTGTTAGTTCTGCTTTTGTTTTCTTCACGATTGTGTTTGTTTTTGTTTCGGTTTTATTGCTTTGTGTGTGTTTGTTGTTACATTATTGTTGTGTATGAGGGTGGTTTGTTGCATTTGGTTATGTCGTGTATTGTTTATCCGTTTCGATGGTTCCTTTTTTGTTCTTTTGAACCTGTGGTTTTTCTGTTTGAATTTCTTCTTCGTCGAACGCCCACACAGCTACGATCGTTGTCTGTGATATGAGCAAAAATGCGTCACGCTGCCGTTATGCGCCTGACAAGTCAGGCCCAGTGCATACAACTTCGGCATATGTTTGAGCTGGTTCTAAAAGATTTTGTCTACAGTTTCGCATCTACCAAAAGTGGTTTCAAAATCAATATACGAATATTTTCTCATTTAATGATGGATACTGGTCGCTATGTTGGGAACTTGACGTGACTTATTACAACACCTCTAAATATTTCAAATAACAACAATATTTAAAGGTCTTTGCATTTTACTGACATCAGTGATTGAGATAGCTTTTAGTACTGGCTAGTTTTAAGTATAACTATGCAATTTGAAGCATCATGTGACATCTCTATTTGAACACTGAAATCCTTCTTTGTCAAACACACAGTCATCAACTATTGTTTGTCCTATGCGTGAAGATGCGTTCCGTT
>CM054147.1:50044132-50064132 GCA_028751875.1 Rapana venosa
GAGATCACGCCTTACAGTTCACTTAGCTTGGAGAAGAATTAAAAAAAAAGGAAGCAGGACTCAAAAAACGAACATTAAAACTAAACTGCAGATGGAAATCCAGTTCTCCAGCTTTACTGAACTCAGATACACATGCTACAGTGTGTAGTGATGGAAAATCCTGCGGAGACGATTAAAAAAGCAGAGTTTTTTTTTTTGTTTGTTTTTTGTTGTTTGTTTTTAAGTGCTACCTCACGGGTGCAATGTCGTTTTTAACTTTTAGTCGGGGAAAAAAACGCACTACGCTCTCCTTGTTTGAAAAATGCAGGTGATTATGACAGTGAATGATGTGTAAGTTAGGTGCGTGAAATGGGGATTACGGGTGGTGGTAGTATTAGGGGCTTTTTGGATTGTATAAAAAACTGGTTTGGAAGAAAAGGAAGAAGGAGGGGGAGGAGGAGGGGGAGAAGAAGAAGATAGATTAGGGGGAGGAGGAGGAGAAGAAGACGAAGAAGGAGAAGAAGGGGGAGGAGAAGAGGAAGATGAAAAGAAGAGAAGGACGAAGAAGGAGGAGGAGGGGGAGGTGGTGGAGAAGGAGGAGGAGAAGAAAAAGAAGAAGAAGTAGTAGTACTAGTAGTAAAAGAAGAGAAGAAGAAGGAGGAGGAGGAGGAAAAGGAGAAGGAGGAGGTGGAGAATGCGAAGAAGAAGAAAAAGAATACGAAGAAGAATGCGAAGAAGAAGAAGAATGCGAAGAAGAAGAAGAATGCGAAGAAGAAGAAGAATGTGAAGAAGAAAAAGAGAGAAAAAAAAGAAGAAGAAGAAGAAGACGATGATGATGATGATGATGATGATGATGATGATGATGATGATGATGATGATGATGATGAAGAAGAAGAAGAAGATGAAGAAGAGAGGAGGAGGAGGGGGAGGTGTTGGAGAAGGAGGAGGAGAAGATAAAGAAGAAGAAGTAGTAGTACTAGTAGTAAAAAAAGAGAAGAAGGAGGAGGAGGAGGAATAGGAGAGGGAGGAGGTGGATAATGCGAAGAAGAAGAATGCGAAGAAGAAGAAGAATGTAAAGAAGAAGAATGCAAAGAAGAATGCGAAGAAGAAAAAGAAAAGGAGAAGAAAAAAGAAGAAGAAGAAGAGACGACGAAGATGATGATGATGATGATGATGATGATGAAGGAGAAGAAGAAGAAGAAAAAGAAAACGACGAAAACGAACAAGAAGAAGGAAGAGAAGAATGCGAAGAAGAAGAAGAAATGCGAAGAAGAAGAAGAAGAATGCGAAGAAGAAGAAGAAGAATGCGAAGAAGAAAAGAAGAAGAACAGCAACAACAAACAACACAACAACAACAACAAGAACAACATAAAGATGAAGGTGAAGATGATGATAATCACGAAGAAAAAAACTGAAGACAAACAGTTTTTTTAAAAAAAGATGAAAAATGAAGACATCCATGCTGACACAGAACGAAAGCAAAAGGACTTTAGTAACTGCAAATAAACCAAAACGTGAAGTATTACACTGGATTTCCTGGTAACTAACAGTTATTTCCATTGTGACCAAAACAGCTTGCTTTGAGAGTTCACAAAATTAGAAAACCGCACTGCTTATAGTATGTACTCTGCAGTAAAGTGTTTCAAAATATGATGATAATATGTGTATGTTACATCTATTGCCATTTTAATCAAACAAAAGATAACAAAGTTTATGAAATACACAAACTCCCTAAACAAGCACAACGAGGAAAAAACAAACAACAACCAAATAAAAACAACAGCAACAACGTCTGTGAATAGTTAAGATTAACACTAACAATATTACCAATTTGAAGGGTAATATAATATATATGCAGTATATGTAGCATATACATAGTATACATATAGTATACTTTATGCTTAAGTATAGTTAACATATTTCGGATTTTTTTTAAGGATAACAGCTTGTCTTATGCTTGATTTCATGTAATGTTTAGTATCAGATATTACAGTCAACGTCATTTCTATCGTCATCTTTGCTAAAACGTGTTATGTAATAAGCGATATAATCAACTATTCACTTAATTTTCTGTGATGAAAACATAATAAGTATAACCCCAATATCCTCTCTGACACATCACGTACATGATTAACATATTTTTTCATTCAAGATTGAGTCCTACTACCCTGTGTTATAAATAATTTCTGTTTTCTGTATTTTTGTTCACACATATATATATATATATATATATATAATAATATATATGTATGTGTGTATATATATATAAATAATATATATATTTAGATATATATATACACACACACACCATCTCTGTTGAGCTTATAAACTTTTTAGTGTAGGCATTAGATTCTGCAAACTTGTCAGATAAGCTGAAATCCTGTCATTTAGTGTGCATGAATACTTCACATTTATCAACATGGTGGCGTCTACATCGTGTCGTCATTTCTATTTCTTTTTTTCAGCAGGGGATAAAACATCCAGAGGAAAACCAGGTAAGCATTACATGTGTATATGTGTGTGTGTATGTATGTGTGTATGTGCGTGCGTGCGTGTGTGTGTGTGCGCGCGCGCGCACGCGCGCGCGTGTGTGTGTGTGGACAGAAAATCTACAAATAGTGCATAGTTTGTGCCTTTGTGTGCGTGTGCGCTACTCTCTCTGTCTCTCTCTTTCACACACACACACACACACACATTCTCTCTCACAAACACACATTCTCTCTCTCACACACACACTCTCTCTCTCTCACACACTCACACACACGCGCGCGCACGCTTACACACACACACAAACACAAACACACACAAATACATACGCTCTCTCTCTCTACCTCTCTCTCTCTCTATCACTCACACACACGCAGACACACACACACACACACACACACACACACACACACACACACACACACACACACACACACACACACACACATGATCGACTAAAAACCTGAATACTCCTTGCCAGAACTTGGCTACCAGCTGACATACTTAATCCATCTTCATCTCTATCCCCAAAATACATCACACGCGTAGAAGCACTTCATTTCAGGACCCTAATCTACAGCTCAACTAGGCTGTCTGCAAGCAAATGCATTTAATGCACGAGTGGTTATATGCACAAATATTACTTTTGCCTGGCATACCTTCAGTTGTCAGATTAATAGTTTTATACCTGATGAAAACAGCACCATAATCTCCTCACACTGGATACACTTACTTCAAACAAACGATAAATGTGAGAGGAAAATTAATGGTTGGTTTGAATGCGATAAACGTGCAAGCATGTATAGCTTGGATTTTTTTTAACGATAAAGGGGAACATGATGTAGATTTTGATCCCAGTGTGGTGCAATGGAGTTAAGTTGTCAAGTGGAACAAGTTTGTAAATTTATCAGTGCAAGGTATATGAGAGTCGTATTTGCGAGTCATATGTTATTGGTCATCAAGATTTATTTTCATCCCTCACCCTTCCACAATTTCCCCCGTGTCTGTTTATTTTCTGTTTGTAAAAGTGTCTGTCTTTCTGTCTCTCTCTGTCGATATGCTGTAGCGCGCGCACATACACAAACACACGCACACACACGCACACACATACGTACACACATACACACATACATGCATGCATACATACATACATACATACATACACATGCATACGCACACACACATGTACGCAAGCTCTACGCACGCATGCACACACGTGTACGCACACACACATACACAACATACACAAACACACATTCACACAGAACACAAACTCATACAGAGAGTGAGACAGAGACAGAGAAACAGAGAGACAGAGAAAGACAGACAGACAGAGACACACAGAAACAGATAGAGACAGAACACAGACAGACAGAAACACAGATACACACACACACACACACACAAATATACACACACACACACAGACACACACACACAGACACATAAGAAAAGAAAGCCACAAAAATAAAAGCTACAAACAGACAAATAAACAGGGCTACTGCAGATCACAGAAAGCAGACAGATCTCTCTAAGCCACAGCTGCCACCAAGCACAAGCTTTGAAGTGACATGTATCACAAGTCAGACCAATACAGGACCACACAGAGGACGTGTTAACTCTCACCCCCCATCACAAATCCCCTTAGACCGAGGTGTGCCAGGCCCTGACCTCTGAATGACCACTGCCCTTGCCCCCTACAGCCCGTGTGGTCAAAGTTATGACAGATGGTCCCAATAAAGCAGGCTGCGCCATCTTCAGGACAACCCATTAGGCAGTGTAGGTAGGTACGGAGCATGCTTTTGTAAGGTAGAGGGTTTTTGGTAGGTATTGATTTGCCATGCGTTTTGGCTGCAGATGTGTTGTGGGTTTGTGTGAGTGTGCGTGCGTGCGTGTATGTGTGCGTGTGTGTGTGAGTGTGTGTGTGTATGTGTGTGTGTAAGTGAGTGAGTGAGTGAGTGTGTATGTATGTAAGTGAGTGAGTGAGTGTGTATGTATGTGTGTGTGTGTACGTGTGTGTGTGTGTACGTGTGTGTGTGTACGTAAAACGAGTGAGTGAGTGTGTGTGTGTGTAGGTACGCGCGCGCGCGTGTGTGTGTTGTTGTGTGCGCGCGCTCGCGCGTGTGTGTGAGTGAGTGAGTGAGTGTGTGTGTTGTCTTCGAATTTACGCCTGTTTAGTGATATTAGATAACGGTATATAAGATGCATGTAGATAAGAACAGAATGGGGATAGGGGCCATATTAGAATAAACAAACAAACACACAAAATACACCAACACCTCGTAACTAAAAACTTGGCAATGCAGCCAGAATGATCAGATATCAATAAAACAAGTCATCAACGCTAGTGTAACTATAACAGATGTCATAAAGGACTTTGCCAGAGATAGTCCACAATGTCAGGGGTCCATTTTAGATTAATGAATATGCTAATGAGGACATGTTCGGGGGGGGAATGGTTATAAAAGGTGTTACAAGTTTACATACAAAATGTATGTCTTAGTGGCACTCTCACCACACATACATTTACTATTTTAACTGAATAAAATGTAATATGATCGCTATCTATCTTTCTATCTATCTATCCATCCATCCATCTGTCTGCCTGTCTATCTATCTATCTATCTGGCTACCTGACTATCTACCTATCTATCTATCTATCTATCTGTCTGACTATCTACATGCCTACCTATCTGTGAGATGAAGGTCATGCAGCACTCTTGGGGATCAGTGACTAGGTTGGCCCAGAATAGGCAGGAGTGGAAGGGCTTTGTTGCTGCCCTACACACCGCTGGGTGTAATGGCTAATGATGATGATGACCTATCTGTATATCTATATCTATATATCTATATATCTTCTCTCTCTCTCTCTCTCTCTCTCTCTCTCTCTCTCTCTCTATATATATATATATATATATATATATATATATATATATATATATTGTATCGTGATATAAAAGAATAAAAAATAGATATGTAGATAGGTAGATAGATAGATAAATAGATAGATAGATAGATAGATAGATATTAATGTTTGTGTTTGTATGTGTATTTGTGTGTGTTCTCTCTCTCTCCCTCGATCTCTCTCTCTCTCCCCTTCTCTCTCTCTCTCTCTCTCTCTCTCTCTCTCTCTCTCTGTTGGTCAGCCTTTCAGAACAGCTCTAAACCCTGAGGCGATGTGTCTGCTCCAGGAATTAGACCCCCATCACCGCTTCTAACCACATCTCCGTTTTCTACCCTGACCCAGCAATATTTGCATAACTTGTCATTTGCATGTCATTTGCATATGACCCCCCTCATTACCTCCTGTGTCTTTTTTTTTAACCTTTCCATGTATTAAAAAGACCAGAAACTTATTAGGAAATGGGAGAGTGTATGGAAAGGGAGGTGGAGGTACCTGTCATTGTCATCTGTAGGTACTCATATCTGCAAAGGAATACTGGAATAATGAAGAGTGTGTTGGGAATTGCTATTACTTTTGTCGGTGTCTGACTTGGTTTTAGGTGTCACCGTTCTTGATCTTTTTATTGGTTTGGTTGATTGGCCAGCCACAACCCACACTGTACCAGAATAAACACACTGATACAGCCAGTGTGTACAACCAATCTTACTTTTGGGGGGCTTAGCTTTTAAAATATTTATAAATACCTTTCATAACCATATCATGCTTTGTTAAGGGGGGTTTGTTGTTGTTGTTGTGTGTGTATGATTTTTTGTTTTGTTTTAGCATTTACTGATTTGATTTCAAACGTGCTCTCTCCGGGGAGAGCAGCCCGAATTTCACGCAGAGAAATCTCGTGACTTACAGTGGTATATATATTTTTTTTAAAAACAAACAAACATTGAGAAGGCTCTGTGAAAATATCAAAAGTACACAAAATAAACTTTTATATGAAAAATGTTAGGATAAAGAAGAATAAACACCTAGAGCACAACTCCATAGTCTTCGAAGAGTGATGGCTGCTAACATGGGTTTACATAGTTTTGTTGTTGTTGTTGTTGTGTGTTCAGAAGTGGGAACGAAATATTGAAAACTTACAGTATTGTGAAGTCATGGTAATATCTTCTTGAACAGTTTTTTTTTATCGTTTACTTATCTTGTATTTTGAGCGGCTTGTTTAGCTGTGTATTTTCTGTTTTGATGTTCTTTCTTCTTGCCCATCTTAATCTTCTTATCGACAATGTGTCGTTCGCGTTGCTGTTTTTGTTGGCGTCGTTGTTGTTTGTGTTGTTACAATTGTTGCTTTTGATGTTCATGTCGTCTTTGTTATTATTGTTGTTGATTTGTTGCTGTTCCATGTTGCTTGTTTTTCTTCTTCGGTTTGTAATAAGTGTAAGTTGTGTTGTGTTGTGTTGTTGTTGTTTGTGTTGTGTGTGTGTAAGTGTGTGTGTGTGTGTGTGTGTGTGTGCATGCTTTTGTATGTGTGTGAGTGTGTGTAACATTTCTTCAAATATATCTTCCTTACCTTTATCAACAGAACAAACGCAATGCAAAACATCACAGGAAAGCATGACAAATACTATCTCTTCTCTTAAACATTACATCTAATATCCCAAATCCCGTGGAGATACTGGGAGCCTGTCAGCAGAATTAGCATCCCCACCTTCTGGAAATTCTGTGCAAGGAATTCCATCTTCTGTCCCTCTCTTTCTTTCTGCCTTATTATTTTTCTTCCTGTCACCTTCTAGCCCTATTTTTTTCCCTCTTTATCAATTGTTGCAGTTTCTTTCCCCCAGAAAGACTTAATATATGACAACTCTCTCTCTCTCTCTCTCTCTCTCTCCTCTCTCTCTGTCTCTTATGCCGTATTCACATACACTTCACCTCAATTATCAAGCGCTTAACGGCAACGTGATGCATATTTAAGCTCATATGACAGACAACAATAGTTGCTGTCTGAGCACACGATGAAAGTGAAAGAAGAACTGATATCCCGAACCATTCACTGGTCAGGTCATCAAGGTCAGGTCAGTATTTCTCCAGCCAATCCCCTGCCCTGGGGCAGCGTGTCTGCTTCGACACTTGGTTCCCACATTACCACCACCCCTTCTAACCGCACCTCTTTTGGCCTTGACC
The DNA here is from genome assembly GCA_028751875.1 of Rapana venosa. Lineage (NCBI taxonomy): Eukaryota > Metazoa > Mollusca > Gastropoda > Neogastropoda > Muricidae > Rapana > Rapana venosa. Next base: position 50,051,676 of record CM054147.1, read on the forward strand.
CAGCCTCATTTGCATAACGGTTCATTTGCATAACATTTGCATCTGATCTCCTGCCTATCTCCAGGGGGTTTCGGGTATTTCCTATGTACTTTTTTTCCTTCTATGTGATGAAAAGATCGGAAACTGGTTAGGAAGTGGGATTGAGAGAGAGAGGAAGGAGAGTGTGTGTGTGTGTGTGTGGGGGGGGGGGCGGGGGGGGGGGGGGGATGGAGGGACGGGAGCTTGTCTTTATCAGTCAGACATACTCACATCTGCAAATGACTGTTCTTGTTGCCCTTAGTTGTTGTTTTGTTTGTTTGTTTGTTTTGTTCATTTAGTTGTTTTTGTAGTTGTTGTTTTCATTCCTAGGCTAGAGCTCCAAGACTCACCAATGGTGGTATTTTCATTATGAAACCATTTTGTAGAACGTTCAGGCAGCTGTTATCCATCTTCTGGGATGATGTTTTGAAAACTGTTGCTGTTTTGCGGCTGTCCCCTCCGAGAGATTTCTATGTTTTCTATGTATCTTTGTATGTGATAAAAAGATCGGAAACTGGTTAGGAAGTGGGGATTGGAAGAGAGAGAGAGAGAGAGAGAGAGAGAGAGAGAGAGAGAGAGAGAGAGAGGAAGGGAGGGGGAAAGGGGCTTGTCATTATCAGTCACAGTTACTCACATCTGCCAAGGATTGTTCGTGTTTCTTAATTGTTGTTTACTGTTTTGTTTTGTGTCGTTTGTTCATGTGGTTGTTATTTCTTTAGTTGGTTTTGTTTTCGTTCCTCGGCTAGAGCTTATCAATGGTGGTATTTTTAAAAATTATGAAACCATTGTTGTCAAACGTTAAGGCAGCTGTTATCTAACTTCCGGGATGATGAGTATTGGGAAATTGTTGTTTTCTTGTGTTTGCCCCCTCTGGCTATTTCTATGTTTTCTGTGTACTGTTCTATGTGATAAAAACTTCGAAACTGGTTAGGAAGGGGGGAATTGGAAGGCTGCACACCGGCATATTAATTTGGGGGTCATGTAGTATCTTCTATAGAGTGCGAGTTGAAAATTTTTTTGGTGATTTTCACATTTAAAAAAAAAAGAAAAAATGCATTGTGCACATGTTTTGGGGATTGAGGACATAGAGCAATACCAGGTTGTCACGAGAAAGTTGCAAATAGTCAGCAAATGAGGATTGCTTGTATTCCTCCAGTGTTGACCCCGCGCATGCATATTGCGGTAAGGCAGCTAGCAGACGTTAAAGGACTAAGGGGGTACAGTGTTTGCTGAAAATTTTTTACAAATTCAAACCTACCAGATTTGTTCAAAATCACATAAGTTTTGCGTCAGAGGCTAGTCTTTTACAAAAAACGTGTGTTTTAAAACAAAAATTCTGTGGATGCTTTAGTACGTGTGGTATGAATATAAGAGTCACATAGAAAAAAAGAAGGAAAAAAGTTATTTTTTAATACCGGTGTGCGGCCGAAGAGAGAGAGAGAGAGAGAGAGAGAGAGAGAGAAAACACTGAACTGAACACTGAAAGTAATTCATTGCCATTAACAATACAATCTTTTTGGCAAGGAGCACAGTATGAACACAATTTAAACAATATTCTTTTAGCAACAACAAAATAATGAAAACCGAAAGAGAGAGAGAGAGGGGGGGGGGGGTATGGAAGATTGTTATTGTCGGTCATAGATAATCACATCTGCAAAGGATTGTTCATATTGGGTAGTGGCGGGTTGGTTTTTTCCTTCTTTGTTTCCCTCTGTTCTGGGAGGTATCTGGCACTACCAGACTGATGCTGGTGGTGGTATAGACGTGGGTGTCATCTGCAGAATACTTCAGGAATTGTCCTCAGTACCAGGGGAAATGAATAGTTCTGAGAATGTGCTTTTTTGTTTCTTTTTTCTCACCCTTTCCTTCATTCTTTCCTTTTTTCTTTTTTTCACTTTCTTTCTTTTTGTTTGTTTGTTTCTTTCTTTCTTGCTTGCTTGCTTGCTTGCTTTCCGTCTTTCTTTCTTTCTTTTCTTCTATCTATCTTTCTTTCTTTCTTTCTTTTTTCCTTTCTTTCTGTCTTTCTTTCTCTCCTTCTCTTTTTCTGTCTTTATTTCTTTCCTCCTATCTTTCGTTCCTTCTACGTTTCTTTCTGTCTGTCTTTCCTTCTTTATTTATTTCCTTCTTTTTTTTTTCTTTCTTTCTGTCTTTCCTTCTATCTTTTTCTCTGTATTTCTTTTCTTTGTTTCTGTTTGTGTTTCTGTGTTTATTGCTTCCTTTGTCTTGGTCTTTCTCTCTTTATTTCTACATTCCTTTTTCTACTCTTCCTTTCTTTCTTTCTTTGCTCTTTGTTATGATGTTCCCCCCCCCCCCCCCCCATCCCATCCACCCATTTTTACACACAATACGTCCCCTTCTTATATTGTTCTTATTGCTCTCCTCCTCCTCCTGCTCTTCCTACTTTTTTCTCTTCTTCTATTTGGTTTAAAGAAATGTTTATTTAGAAAAAAATGGTTATACTACACGTAAACATTGTGAGCAACAACAAGCCAACAACAAAACGTTACACATTTCGTTTGGCAGCTAGTGTACAATCACATACTCTAAGCATTACAATATGTGGCTGCAAATGCACAAAAATACAAAATATTAAGATAAAAAACAGGAAAACCATGACATCTGCATAAGAAGAAAGAAAACGTCACACACCTGTACAAACAAACCCACATTAAAACAAATACCCAAAGAAACAACAAACAAATAAACGGAGAGACAAAAATCTGAGACACTAGAAAAACAAATTTTACCTATAAAAAAAGAAGATAAAGGTGTTCCCCATAACCTATGTGGTCGTAGGGGAGCGAGGCATCAGAAACCTCAACTTCTCTAGGGCCAGCATATTGAGGGCGGCGCCCATCTCCTCTCCCGCGCTGACCCTGAAGAGGGCAGGTACCCATTTACAGCTGGGTGAACAGGGGGGACTGTACTGAAGCCAAGGCGCACAAACGGTCACCCATCCATGTGGTAACCACGCTCAATGCTGCTTAACCTTGGCTGGAGAAAGCATGTGCTCTGACCACTGAGCTATCCAGTCCCCTCAAAAATATGGGACGCTTCATGATTTTGCGTGACTATAAACCAGAAGCATTGCTAAGAAATGTATGAGTACACAATTCTTCTTTAAACTAGCATAAAGCATATCTTCCTCTGTTTGTTGCTCAGCTTGTACCCTGTCATTCTACCTTCTAGAATTCTGTGTCTTTTCTTAGTGTGTTGATTCATGTTGCATGCCCACGTTCCCAAATCCAACGTCTCAGCTCAGTTGTACCCCCTACAATCATAAGGAAAAATGAAATGGTAAAGCTACATTACAAGTGCACGCAAGCGCGCACGCACACACACGCACGCACACACACACGCGCACACACACGCACACATATGCACGCACACGCACGCAAACGTCTGATATCACCTATCGGTGGAAGGACGTTAAACTGAAAAGTAACTAACACACAGAGACACACTCAGACAGACCAAACAGAAACAGAGGTGTCGTGTGTGCATAACACACACACACACACACACACAACATCTCTCTCTCTCTCTCTCTCATCTCTCTCTCTCTCTCTCTTATATATATATATATATATATATATATATAATATATATATAAGAGAGAGAGAGGAGGAGAGAGAGAGAGAGAGAGAGAGAGAGAGAGAGAGAGAGAGAGAGAGAGAGATGTTCCATCTACGGTCAATTTGAAATTTAAAAATGCTTCATTCCGCCCCCACCTAGCTTTTCTTTCTCCAGCCCCTTGTTATTTACTGGTTTGTTTGCTTGTAATATCAAACCAAAGCCAAAAACAAACAAACAATGGGCTGTGGGTGAGGGAAAGCTGAGATGGGGGTGGGGGTGGGACACTTCTGTGAATTTGCAACGCTTAGTTCTGGGTGCATTATGAATATCCTTTTTGAATTTCGAGACTTATACGGATAGCTCAGTGGTCAGAGCACTCGCTTTCCCCCAGCCAAGTTAAGCAGCATCAAGCGTGGTTACCAGTTGGATGGGTGACCGTTTGCGCGCCTTGGCTTCAGTACAGTTCCCCCAGTTCACCCAGCTGTAAATGGGTACCTGCCCTCTTTAGGGTCAGGGAAGGTAAAGCAGCGAGGGAGAGGAGATCCCGCCCTCAATATGCTGGCCCTAGAGAAGTGAGGTCTCTGAACCCTCGCTCCCCTACGACCTTATAGGTTATGGGACTCCTTTACCTTTACCTCCTATACTGATAGACCTAATGATTCTGACTTTTTTTTTTTTTGGGGGGGGGCATAAAAAACACTTCTTAGACATAATGTTCACCTGTAACGAATTAAAGATGTTGAAAAGTACAATACGGTAAGTATATCCTGATCTCCGCAATGACTGTTTGTTTAATAATTTCAAACTACTCAAAGTATCTCTTGCTTTAGGCAGAGTATATTAAATATCAATGTTTCAAGGCAATAGAAACACTCCGTGGACATTATCTCTACCTATAGCGAATTAAAGATGTTGAAAGGTGCAATGCGGTAAGTATATCTCCATTGTCACAGTGACTGTTAAATGTTTTGAAACCATTCCAAGTTTCTCTTCCTTTACATAGAATACATTAAATATCATAGTTTCATGCCAATTTAGCTGTAGTGAAACAATCCGAGTAGTTCAATTTGTCGCTTATGTTTTAAAAGCCCATTACCAAGTTCAAAACTAGGTATTGTTGTTGGATTCGATCCCTCATTGAAAAGCATAATGTGCATTTTATTGCTTCACAGATGTAAAAACCATCTTCATTCATATCGTTAGCTACAATCTTCAGTTCATGTTGATACAAGTTTTGGTGAAGTTTAAGGATTTCGTAAGCGTTATCTTCCTGATTGCTATAGACATCCGATCTATATGTATGAATGTGTGTGTATGTGTGTGTGTGATATTTTGAGCGTGCATGTGTGTATGTGTGTGTTACTTTTGTGCGTGCATGTGCGTGTGTGTGTGAGATTTTTTTTCTAAATTCAAAGCACAAAAAAGTAGCATCTTTCAACAAACGTTGCATATATACACATAAAACAAAAGTTGCAGAAATCAAAACTAAACAAAACAGAAGCAAGTTTTCTGAAATAAATGAAACCGTAATAATTTAACTGTTGAATTATACAATCCTACCAGAATTTGAAATTCAAATGATGAAAATACACAGAACTGGGTTTGCCCCAGGGTGGAGCCATATGTGCTCCCATTTATATAGTGAAGTGCCCACCCCACCCTTAAACACAAAAAAAATATATACCCAACATCTATCTATCTATCTATCTATCTGTCCCGTAGTCTGACGACCGTGGGGGCACCCTCAAAGACTCAACAACCAGTTCCCTCCATTCCTCTCTCTGTTCTGCCTTTCTCAGGGTTTTGTTGAGTTCTAGGCCTGTCCATTCGCTGATGTTATCCTCCCAGCTCTTCCTTGGTCTGCCTCTTCTTCTTCCTCCTTGGACAGTGCCTTGCAAAACTGTCTTTGTAATTCCTTGGGATCTTGTGACATGCCCATACCATTTAAGTTTACGCTTTTTCACGATCGTTAGAAGGTTCTCATAGGGTCCAATGGTTTGCTGGATTCTGTTATGCACGCTTTAGTTTTGCTTATGTGGTCTTTGTAGGAGATGCCAAGGAGTCTCCGAAAGCATCTCATCTCCACTGCCTGTACTCTTCTCTCCAAATCTGCAGTCAGGGTCCATGATTCACAGGCATACAGAAATATGGATATGACAAGGGAGCGCATTAGTCTGATCTTGGAGATAAGTGAGATATTCTTATCTCTCCAGATGGTGTTTAGTTTTGACAAAGCTGTTATTGTCTGTGCAGTCCTGCATACTACTTCTGGCTTGGATCCGTGGTCTGATACAATGGCTCCCAACATACTAAGAGCAAAATATGAAAAATTCCTCATGGGCCAATAAAGTTGCCGCAGAAATAACTTACTGCCCATCCAGGTGTTGAAAACATCGCTGTCTGGACACTTCAATAAAACTACAATTCGCTCAACGTCACAGAATACTCGTAAAACAAGTTGAACGTGCTGTTTTGCACCCAGAGAAAATCTGGGGGTGGACTGGACACTCACGAAGCAAGAAGGAAAGTAGATAAAAAAAGCGAATCTAACACAATTCCAGTATGTGTGGATGGGGTGATACTATTTATATTAAACGTGTGATTTGAATTTAACAGGAGTATCAGGTCTTCAGGTGCGTAAATTGCTCGCAACTGAAACCACACATATCTAGATATCTATATATATCTATATCTATATATCTATATCTATCTATCTATCTATCTATCTATCTATCTATCTATATATATATATATATATATATATATATATATATATATATATATATATATATAGTTTTATTGTGTAAGAGCAGAGAGTTCCATGATTCTATTGACATTCTTACATAAAGACAAGTATAGTACACTGCACTTAAGATGCAAGCAAACAGACAATACATGTTAAAAAGACAATATATTGCCTCTGAAGGAAACTTGTTTGATAAAATTAAACATTTTACGTACGTGCAAGGAAAACAATACGTGACAAAGAAAATAAAGTTTTAACAGCAAGCTGTAAAAGAAAGACAGAAAAAGAACGCATTCTGAAAAAAACCCAAAAAGATTAAATTAGTTTTGGATAAAAAAAAGAAACAATCAGACGCGTAATAAAGGGAATACATCAATAGAATAAAAAAGAAAGTTATGTAAATGTGTGGGGAAGAAGAGAGTGATAAAAAATAGACAGAAGAGGAATATGTAGAAGAAATGAACAGAAAAAGAAGAATGGTATAGAACACTTTTAAAGCCTGTGTGTGTGTGAGTGTGAGTGGTGTGTCTGTGTGTGTGTGTGTGTGTGTGTGTGTGTGTGTTCTTGCTTATATCCGTGTTCTGTGATTCAGTGTGTGTATGTATGTTTGTGCGCGTGCACGCGCGTGTGTGTATGTGTTTGTGTTCCTGCTTATATATGTGGTCTGTGATAAAGTGTGTGTGAGTGTGTATGTTTGCGTGGGCGCGCGTGTGTGTGTATGCATGTGTGTGTGTGTATGCATGTGTGTGTGTTCCTGCTTATATCTGTGTTCTGTGATTGAGTGTGTGTGTTTGTGTATGCACGTGTAGCTTATACATGTGTGGGCACACATATACAGATGCAATAATGGCTATTTTCTCACACGCACCAAAAACAAAACAGAGTTTAAGATCAGGCTATCAAATTCGACCTTTGCAGCGATCTAACCATAAAAGGGCAATCGGATCAGGATCGTTAAAAACGGAAAGCAAAAACAGCCCCCAACATTAAATTTTGAAAGCTCACCCTGTAACCTTTTCTCCCAGATAAAACATATGTGTCAGCAAGAGAAAGGGCGAAAGAACCCCCCCCCCCCCCTCCGGATTATTCTAATAGTATTGTTTGTTCTTTTCTTTTTCTAAAGACAATACCAGCTTGCTTGCCTGCTGTCAAAGGCATTCCAGGAAAATAATAATTATAAGCTACATTGGCTCACACACTGCCCACCATTTTAATGCATGATGAAATCAGTAGAAAATAAAGTTATCAGAATAATTGAATACACAAGGGCAATCAAGGCCTTACACATAGCATTGTCCACCTCCAACACTATCACTATTACAATCACTAAAAGAAGAAGAAGAAGAAGAAGAAGAAGAAGAAGAAGAAGAAAGAAGAAGAAGAAGAAGAAAAAGAAGAAGAAGAAAAGAAAAAGAAAAGGAAAAGAAGAAGAAGAAGAAGAGAGAGGAAAAAAAAGAAGAAGAATTTTGAAAAAGAAGAATTCTGAAGTAGAAGAGGAATTCTGAATAAGAAAAATCCTGAAGAATTCTGAAGAAGAGGAAGAGAAGGAGGAGGAGGAAGAGAAGAAGAGAAGAAGAAGAAGAAGAAGAAGAAGAAGAAGAAGAAGAAGAAGAAGAAGAAGAAGAAGAAGAAAATTCAGAAGTAGAATTCTGAAAAGAAGAAGAAGTTGAATTTCAAAGAAGTGAATGATATGAGAAGAGAGAAGAGAGAGAGAGAGAGAGAGAGAGAGTTTGTGTGTGTGTGTGTGTGTGAGTGAGTGTGTTGGGGGGGGGGGGGGTTGAGGGAGGGGCACATGCCTGGGCTCCTTCATTCATGCCCACGGGCTTGTGTGTTTGCCTACACTCGTGTATATGTGGATAGGCGAGGGCACATATACACAGATGCAATAATGGCTATTTTCTCACGCAGTCAAAAACCAAAAACAGAGTTTAAGAACAGGCTATCAAATTCGACCTTTGCAGCGATCTAACCATAAAAGGGCAATCGGATCACAGATCGTTAAAAACGGAAAGCAAAAACAGCCCCCAACATTAACTTTTGAAAGCTCACCCTGTAACCTTTTCTCCCAGATAAAACATATGTGTCGGCTAAAAACGAAACACACACACCCCGGTTATTCTAATAACATTGTTTGTAATGTTATTTCTTTAAAGGTAATACCAAGCTGCTGGCATGCTGCCAGAAGCAATGGAAGAAAGTGATAATTATAAATAATATTGGCCTTCACTCTGCCCAACATTTGTAGTGCACATTGAACACAAAGAAAAAACTGAATGACATATATTACAGCAATCCACACACATGAACAATATTGTACACAAAGTATTCACCACCAACACCATCGCAACTACAATCTCTAAAAGAAGAAGAAGAAATTGCAAAAAAGAAGAATGATATTGAAAAGATTTGACAGAGAGAGAGAGAGAGAGAGAGAGAGAGAGAGAGAGAGAGAGAGAGAGTCTGTGTGTGATTTGGTGTGTGTGTATGCACGTGCACATGCAAAATGCATACCTCCATGCATTTATATATTTGTACGTGCTGCTCTGTGTGTGTGGGTACATTAACACAGATGCTTTAAAGGGTTTTTGCTCACATATACACAAAACCAAACCCAAAGTGTTTAAGAACAGGCTATCAAATTCGACCTTTGCAGCGATCTAGCCATAAAAGGGCAATCGGATCACGACCGTTAAAAACGGAAAGCAAAAACAGCCCCCAACATTAAATTTTGAAATCTCACCCTCTAACCTTTTTTCTCAGTGTTTATATATGTGGGCAAGAGAAATGCCAAAAAAGAACCCCCCCCCCCCCTCCCCTGATTATTCTAATAATATTGTTTGTTCTTGTATATCTTAAAAGATAATAGCAGGCTGATTGCACGCTATCAGAAGCAGTGGAAGAAAGTAATGATTATAACAATATTGGCCTACACACTGCCTAACATGTGTAATGAAAACGAAATATATCAAGGCATTTCAAGACACACCAACAATATCTTCCATGCATCGTTGTTCAACACCAACCACTCACTACTACACTGGCTAGATGAAGAAGAAGAAATAGTAGTAGTAGTAGTAGCAGTAGCAGCAGTAGTAGTAGTAGTAGTAGTAGTAGTAGTAGCAGAAGTAGTAGTAGAACAAGAACAAGAACAAGAACCATTAGAACAAGAACAACAAGAAAAAGAAGAATTCTGAAAAAAAAGAATTATGAAGATGAAGAAGAATTCTAAAGAATGATTCTCAAGAAGAATTGTGAAAGGATAATAAGAAATAGAACAAAAAACATTTTTTTTTTAGAAAAAGAAGAATTCGGAGGAGGAGGAGTAGAACAAGAACGAGAAGAACAAGAACTACTAGAACAAGAATAAGAACAAGCAGAATTCTGAAAAAAAAAGAATTATGAAAAAGAATTATTCTAAAGAAGAATTCTGAAAGGATAATGAGAAATAGAACAAAAACATTTTTTAGAAAAAGAAGAAGAATTCTGAAGAAGAAGAACAAGAACAAGAACAAGAATTCTGAAGGAAGAAGAAGAAGAAGAGAAAGAAGAATTCTGAAGACAAAGAAGAAGAAGAAGAAGAAGAACAAGAAGAAGAATTCCTTAGAAGAAGAAGAATTCCTTAGAAGAAGAAGAATTCTGAAGATGAAGAAGAAGAATTCTGAAGAAGACGAAAAATTCCTTAGAAGAAGAAGAATTCTGAAGATGAAGAAGAAAAAGAAGAAGAAGAAGAAGAACAACAACAACAACAACAACAGGAAGTACAAGACCAACTACAACATGAACAACCCAAAGAAGCAAAAAAAAAGAACCACCATATTTTCTTTCAATCTTTTATTCCACTGAACCCTAGCCCCTGTAATACGGATGACAACATTTACAAAACCGCATTCACACGGGGACTGGATGTAAAGAAAAAAAGCACAGAAGCGCTTATTCCATTATCCTCGATATACAAGAATAAATAAATAAATAAACAAAGAAATAAATAAATAAATAAATGAATAAATACACTACTAAGTTATTTACCCTCTCTGACCGTGCTGTCCAACCAGAAATCCACATAGAGGGATCGACCTACGTGGAGAAGAACGGAAACATCAGGCTGGTGTGTAACGCCACGGGGGAGGAGCATTCCCCGGACGACATCGACTGGTTCCTCAATGGCCAGAAACTGGACACCGATTCCAGTCAGGTGCAGTATGGTCGTGACTGGTTTTGTTTCTTTGTTTTGTTTGTTGTGTTGGGTGGTTTGTGGGTTTTTTTCGTATTGCAGTCTGTGCATTTTATTGTGTGCAGGTGTGGTTTTTTTTGGTCTCGCCTCTCTCTCTTGTCTTTGGTTTTGTTTGTCTATCTTGTTTGCTTTTTTGGTTTTTTCCCTCCTCTGTTGTCTGTCTGTCTTAACTGATCAGTTTGTTAGTGGGTTTTTTCATGGCATGTCTCTTGAAAACTGTCTCTTTTATGTTTCGTCTTCTTTTCTTTCTTCTTCGCAATTCTTCATCCAATTCTTCTTCTTCGTCAATTCTTCCTCTCTCCTTCTTCTTCTTTCTTCACTCTTCTTCTCTTTCTTCTTCTTTTCTTCTCTTCTTTTCTTCTTCTCTGCTTCTCTTCTTCTTCTTCTTCTTCTTCTTCTTCTTTGCTTCATTCTCTTCTTTTCTGAGGGCCGGGTGATAAAAGAAGCCTTTGTACTTAGTATATTCGCCTTGAAATAGCGTTACATTTCGTTTCCAGTTTTCTTTGCTACGTTTCTTGGATGTAGTTTTTAATTCCCTCGCTTTCAATGATGGCTTTTATATAACTTAAATCATGTTATAACATCTACAAGATAAAGCGTATTTATACGATTGCTAGCAGCATTACCTTTACATCAAATTTCAAATTATTTAAACATTTTGCCAGTTAGATTGTTAGTTATCTAAAATTGTTTTTAACAAAATAAACCAAAACTTTCTTCTGCCAAAATTGTCGGTGCTTTGTTCGTACTTGTTTGGTCACATTTCATTTAAATATTTAGGACATGTATAGCTTTATTTCATGGATATATGCATTCTCTCTCTCTCTCTCTCTCTCTCTCTCTCTCTCTCTCTCTCTCTCTCTCTCTCTCTCTTCTTTCTTCTAAGTATATGAAACACTGATTGTGCTACCCTTGGAAAATAAAGATCATTCATCAATTCATTCATTTATTCATTTATTCATCCATCTCCTTCTCTGTGTCTCCGTCTCTGTCCCTCAGACGGACAGTCTGTCTGTCTGTCACTCTGTCTGTCTGTCTGTCTCTCTCTGTCTCCTTCTCTCCAAGTATGTCTATGTGTCTGTTCTCATCTGCCTTCTCTCTTCTATGTTCGTTATGTAGGTATGTATGTATGTATTATATATATATTATATATTTTATATATATATATATATATATATTGTATATATATAATATTATATGTAAGTATGTATGTCAGTAGACATCTATATATTCATTTTTCCATTCCGTCTTACACAGGTGTCCATTCTCAAGAGAGTGTCTCTGACAGAGAAGACCATCTACAGCATACTGGAAATCACGAACGCGAAAATGAAAGACGCGGGCATCTACGTGTGCCGCACCTCAGACCTGCAGATAGCCAGCGAGCGAGTGGACGTTTTAAACGGTACGCGCCCATGTATGTGTTACAACTTTGATCCATTCAACCTGTGCGTGTTGCCCTGTAGTTTGACGCTAGACTGTCGCGTGTGAGGAACATGGTGTTTCCGTCGTTTTCATTATGTTTTGTTGGTGTATATTTTCTCCCCTTTTCCCCCCTGTTTCGTGTTGTTGTTATTGTTGTTGTTGTGCTTTGTATGTATTATTGTGATATTATTGTGATGTACTTAACTTTTGTCACTCTTCTGTTTTTTCTTTATGTTTCTTCTGTCTGGATGTAGCTGTGATATAGTTAGACAGAGACACTTAGTCACAGAGATATGTCTTTTACGTAAAAACACAAATTAACATGAGTCATACAAAACGAACCAAGGTTCCCTGTGTAACACACGTTTAGCGCACGTATAAGACCCCACGGCAACAAGAGGGTTGTACCTTGCAAAAGAAAAACAGTCAATTTGATAGGAAAACAATGTCTCAGATAGAAA